>OZ012737.1:176679619-177302119 GCA_963859935.3 Lathyrus sativus
GATTTTATGCCAAAATAACATCCTAAAACTCAATTAGGTTATATTTTACTCATGAATTAACAACAAATTATCATCAATTTCATACTTCCGACTCGAAGCTCCAAAACTCAACAATGGAAGCACTTTCAATAATTTCTAAAACAAAATTACTACACACATATATATATACATAACTCATCAGATATCAGTTAGAAAAGCATTGTTTATCATACAATCAACTAACAATTTCATCATTGATCAATTATTTATAGTAATCATAACATAGAACAACATTTCACCAATAAGACAAAACTTAACTTTTACCCACCATTCGACATATTAACCCTTATAAAAACCATAAACCCCACCCTTATCTTGAAATCAAGCTTTCTAGACTTTCACATATGTTGGTTTCTCTTCTTCTCATCTAGCCCTAGTCTTTCTCACAGTCAATTCCAAAACGCGTACGATTAGAAACTGATTCCAATCTTCCAATTCTCTTATAACCCCCTCAACTATGGTTTGCCTATTATTCCCTTACTTATTCCTCTAACTCTCTATTATGTCCTCATCATTCTCCCAATTTCCAATTATGTCCCTCCTTCTCATTTTCACCTTAATATTCTTATATTATTATAATTATTATTATTCCAATATTAATATTACAAATTATTTTATAACAAAAATAATAACAACATTATCTCATAATAATTAAATTATTAATATTACTTGTTAATCATTCTCACCACACCACCAATTCTACAAAATTAGCCACACACCCCTCTCCCTTGAGGTCATTAACATTAAGGTCACTACCCCTTACTGTAGAGTACCCAAAACACACCCAAGCACACATAATCACATTTATATACACAACTTCACAAATTAAATTACGAAAAATAATTTAAAGTAAACGGGGCGTTATAACTCTCCCCCACTTAAAATATTTTCGTCCTAAAAAAATTATCTGACGCAAACAACTCAAGATGCGCCTCTCGCATCCTGCTCTCCAACTCCTAAGTTACAGTTCCTCTGGCAGCGCCTCCCCACATGACATTTACGAGAGCAATCTCCTTGCCCCGCAACTGTTTCACCTCATGACCATCAATTCTCGCAGGTAAAGCCTCCACATTAAGGTTATCCCTTACTTGCACATCATCCATCGAAATCGCATGCGACAGATCTGGAATGTACTTCTGCAAATGCGAAACATAAAATACATTATGCAAATTGGACAAACTTGGTGGCAACGCCACTCTATAAGCAACAGCTCCTACCCGCTCAGATATTTGATATGGACCGATAAACCGAGGAGTGAGCTTCTTCGACTTCAGAGCACGTCCAACACCGATCACTAAAGTGGACTCTCAAGAATACATGGTCCCCTTCCTAGAACTCAAGATCATTTCTCCTCTTGTCATGATATCTTTTATGTCTACTTTGAGAAGCTTTCATTTATTCCCGAATTAGTTTCACTTTCTCCGTAGTTTGTTGGACTAATTCAAGTCCAAGCACCACACTCTCACCATATTCTTGCCAGCATAAAGGCGTCCTGCATCTCCGACCATACAACGCTTCAAAAGGTGGATTCCCAATACTAGAATGAAAATTGTTGTTATAAGTGAATTCAATCAACGACAAATGACTATCCCAAGCACCTCCTTGTTCTAGAATACAAACCCTCAATAGATCTTCTAATAACTGAATAGTCATCTCTGTCTGACCATTCGTCTGTGAATGATAGGCTGAACTCAACCTCAACTTAGTACCCAGTGCCTCTTGCAAAGTCTCCCAAAATCTGGAAGTGAACCTCGGATCTCTATCCGACACAATGCTCAATGGAATTCCACGCAAATTAACAATTACACGGATGTAGATCTCCGCCAACTTCTACATAGAAAAACTGGTGTTAATCGGAATAAAATGGGCCGACTTCGTCAGTCTATCTACGGTCACCCAAATAGAATCATGCCCCCTCGGAGTATTTGGCAATCCCGTCACAAAATTCATAAAAATGTTGTCCCATTTCCATTCTGGAATAGCCAATGGTTGCATCAACCATGCAGGTCTCTGATGCTCAACCTTCGACTTCTAGAAAGTCAGACAAGTATAAACAAACTGCGCAACATCGCGCTTCATTCCTGACCACCATAATATCTTCTTTAGATCTTGGTACATCTTAGTAGCTCCCGGATGGATGTTTAAGCTACTCCAGTGACCTTCTTCTAAAATTATCTTCTTTAGTTCCACATTATCGGGAATACAAATTCAATTCCTAAATCTCAACACGCCTTGTTCGTCTACTTTGAAATCATTTTCTGCAGCTTGATCATCTTCAGTCATAAAGTCCACCAATTTTACATCCAGTTTCTGATTATCTTTAATCCTAGTAAAAAACTCATTATTGATTGTTAACATCTCCAACTTCACACTCTAATGTGTTAATTCACAGACTAAACTCAGGTATCTAAATTGCTCCATAAGTTCCAGCTCTCTAACCATCATTGTTGACATGTGCAGCGACTTCCAACTTAAAGCATCAGCTACGACATTAGCTTTACCGGTATGATAATTCAAGTTGAAATCATAGTCTTTCAAGAATTCCAACCACTACGTTGTCTCATGTTTAATTCCTTCTTATCAAACAAGTACCCCGGGCTTTTATGGTAACTGAACACTTTGAACCAAGAACCATACAAATAATGTCTCCAGATTTTCAATACAAACACTACTGCAGCCAACTCTAAGTCATGGGTAGAATAGTTCCTCTCAAGAATCCTCAACTGTCGGGAAGCATAAGCCATAACTTTTCCATCTTGCATCAATACACCTCTTAGACCCATCAATGACACATTATAATATACTACAAAAGGTTCATTTGGTTTAGGAAAAACCAAAATCAGAGCCGTAGTCAACCTCTTCTTCAACTCTATGAAGCTCTTCTCACAATGAATATCCCATATGAACGGCTTACCCTTGCAGGTCAGCTGAGTTAGTGGAAGTGCTAACTTGGAAAAACCTTCAATAAATCTATGGTAGTAACCAGCCAACCCCAAACAGCTTCGAATTTCGATAATCGACTTCAGAGTTTCCCATTGTAGAACTACATCTACTTTGGAAGGATCCACCATGATAACATTACCTGAAATAACATGACCAAGGAATCTAACCTCCTTCAACCAGAACTCGCACTTCGATAGCTTATCATAAAGCTTCTTCTCCTTCAGAACCTGCAACACAATCCTCAAATGTTTCTCATGTTCCTCTTCTGACTTAGAATATATCAGAATGTCATCAATGAACACTACAACAAACTGATCTAAGTAGTTATGAAAAATCCGGTTCATATACTTCATAAGTACACCGGGTGCATTAGAAACACCAAAAGACATCACCTAGTATTCATAATATCTATAACGAGTTATGAATGCGGTCTTCTGAACATCTTCATCTTTTACTTTTATTTGATGATAACCCGACCTTAAGTCTATCTTGTTGAACACCTGAGCACCCACCAGTTGATCTATTAAATCATCTATTCTTGGAAGTGGATACTTGTTCTTAATCATCACTTTGTTCAACTGCCGATAATCTATACACAATCTCATACTACCATCTTTCTTCTTTACCAACAATTCCAGAGCTCCCCAAGGCGACACACTTGGTCTTACAAACTCTTTTTCCAACAAATCTTCCAATTGTTTCTTCAACTCCGCTAATTCTGAAGCCGACATCATGTATGGTGCCATAGAAATAGGTATGGTACACGGGACAAGATCAATAGTAAATTTCACTTCTCTTTCTAGCAATACATTTGAAATATCCTCTGAGAATACTTCTGGAAACTCTCGTACCACCTACACTACCTCGATCACAGCTTGGCTGTCAACAGATAGCGATGCGAACATCGCAAACACCCGAGTGTCATCTTCTAAAATCTCCTTCAAATCTTCCATAGATAAGAAACCAGCCCCTTCTTCATCACCAGGAGTAGGAAACCATACCGATTGATTAAAACAATTAATCTGAACATGGTTAAACATCAACCAGTTCATTCCCAAGATAATATCGAGATTCATCAGCTGTAAGAAAATGAGATCCACACCGAAATCTCTATCGAATATTCTCAAAGGACAATTCAAGAAAATAAGAGAAGTAGCCACCTATCCCTTAACAAGAGTTTCAATAACCATTTCTTCCTTCATTACAGATACACTAAGGCCTAGCCTTTTTACACAATCATCAAAAATAAAGGAATGAGTAGCACCAGTATTAATAATAGCAATCAAAGGCGTATTATTAATGTCACATATACCTCTGATCAACCTGTCTTCGCTAGAAGTCTGAGTTCCTGATAGAGTAAACACTTTGCCTCTAGTTGCAGCTTGTTTTGGTTTTTGGAAATGAGTACTGATATGACCAGGTTCTCCGTAATTGAAGCAAATCACTACCTTCTCAGTGCAATTAGCGACCAGATGTCCTGTCTTACCATACATATAACACTTCTTCACATCGCTCTTACACTCATTGACGCGATGACCCATCTCACCACATCTATAGCACTTAGGAATCGTATGAGCACCTCCCCCACTCGACTTTTTGCCATCATCATATCTCGGCTTACCTTTATCAGCTGGAGCTGCATAAGGCTTTCTACAGTTCATATGTTGGTTTCCTTTCCTCTCGGCCAACCCCTTATAGTGAGATGATCGAGCCTTGCTATCTTCTTCATAGATTCTACAACAGTCCACCAAATATGGAAATCTCCCGATTCATTGGTACCCGATCTCCTGTTTGATCCTAGGCCTGAACTCGTTCTCAAATTTGACACACTTTGAGAACCCAGCAGTTGCCTCACTGTAGTGATGGTAGAACTTAGCAAGTTCCATAAATATAGCAGCATATTCCGTAACCGGCGTGTTACCCTGCTTCAACTCCAGGAAATCAATTTCTTTCTCACCTCGGACATCGTTAGGAAAGTTTCTCCTCAGGAATTCCCTACTGAACACAGCTCAAGTGATAACTTCCCCTGTAGCTCCCAACAATTGATGGGTGCTAACCCACCAGTCATCGACCTCCTCAGCTAACATCTGAGTACCTAACCGCACCTTCTGTGCCTCAGGACAATTCATAACTTGGAAGATCCTTTCGATCTCTCTGAGCTAAGTTTGCGCTCCATCTAGATTGTATCTTCCATTGAAGGTATGAGGTTTGTTCTTTTGAAACTCGTTATTTTCACCAGCATTAGGTTGATTATGTACAGCTTTGAGAAACAACTTGTAAAGCAGCTTGTAAAACAGCTTTGAGTAATTAAAGAAACACACGAAACTTAGAATGTCACGGCCAACATACAAAACTTGAACATTATTTTATTCGCATCGGAATCATAAAGTCATTTATTGTTTCATGGCATGTAAAAGTCAACGTGGGATCACATAATTAATTAAAAGTAATTAAACAAGATGAAGTAGATGTCCACAATCTTGTCGTTACTCGAAAATATAACGACGGAGAGGCGAAAATGGAAGAGCAGAAGAGTCGCCACCGAACTTTATTTATCCCAAAAGGGGAAAGGAAAACATCGAGAAAACCCCAAGAAAGAAATGTATAAGATGGTCTTGCAACCAAGAGAAAGGGTTCGGAAGCCGGTTATGCAAAGGGAAGGTACTAACACCCCTCGCATCCATCGTACTCGATGTGAACCATTTGTTTGTCTATGCGTGAAGATATCTGCCAAAGGGTATTGCTTTTTAAGAGTGTTCCAAAGGGATAGACAAGGGTTGGAAACAAGGACAAGAGAAGATAAAAGGGGGAAAAGGGACTCGGTAGGATCTCGCAATCCTATGCCTACGTATTCTCAACGGGTATGAGAAAGTCAGAGTCAACGTAGTTTGGAGAACTACGGATAAAAGAAGGGAAAGTGCTCGACAAGGATTGGGGCCCTTGTGCCTACTTATCTTTACTTAAAAGAAATAAAGAATCAGAGTAGTCTTAGTTCGGCCTACGGTTAACTAGGAAGTTCTGGTAGACGATGCTAACATATGCATTCTAACAGTTAGGTGTGTTGCAGCTCGCTTGTGGAGTCTTAGGCGTTACCTGTTTGCGGTAGAGCAGACGTAGCATGTCCTTTTGAAAAGAGATAGTTTTCGCCATCGAGGCAAGATGTCACATTTTATTTGTGAAAATTTATTTTTAAGAGTGAAATAGGTCCTCGGATAGTAACCCTTGTGGGTAGTACCCAATTCTTTATCTCAAGAGATTTATTGTTAAAATGGTGTGGCAAATACAGTCACGTCTTTGTATTGAAAGACGAGTATCGAGACCAGACACTCTACAGTGAGTATCCTGACACTTAGAGAGGAAGAAGTCTGCACTCAATCCTCTCTCTTTAGTTCAATACAAAGAGCACTTCATTCTCTTATTAAAGATGTTTTGATCTTAAATGGTAAGCGATTTACGACGGTGAACCCTAAAGGTAATGTCAAGCACTCGGGATGGGAGAAGGGCTTCACCTAACCAGTCCACAACCATCCGAGTTTATTAGGAAAAAGAGTTTTGAAAATGCACTTGGTACGAGACCAAGGTTTTTATACTCAAGGAGACAAAAAGAAAAGAAAAAAAAGTTTTGAAAAGAAAGGGTGGTGAGTAGATCATGGTAGGTTGATACCGACGCGCGAAGCGATCGACTTACAAAGATGGAATACATACAAGGTTAGCGTGGTTTGATGGAAGAGAGGTGAAATGAGAAGGAGAAACCCTAAGGTGATCTAATTTGAAATGAGTTTGAAAATGACTTGACGTTGGGTCAAGCCTCATTTGTTCTTTGTTTTGAAAACATGTTCTAGCCTGATTCATTTTATCTTTCTTAACAAATATCAAGCAAGCATGAAACGAACTTATCTATTACACTATACTGGAGGGGGATACATATAAAATATAGGGGATTGCGAGAAATAAATGGTCTCATTGTCATGTAGCCCAAGATAAAGCTGTGTGTGTGCAAGGTGTCCTAAACCAAACAATGAAAAAAGAATTCGGACAAGATAAGCAAACTAGGGCGTATGTACAAAGCCTAAACTCTAGCATCTAAGATAATAGTCAATAGTCCACCAATTTAGGGTTTCGATAGTTTTATCGTGTTTTTGGTATTTTTGAATGAAATAAATACAAAATGGGTTAGATGACAGTATATGAATACATGACATGATGAAATATCGGCAATGATGATAAGATGATCAAGGTAATAAACAAAATAACATGAACAATAATATAATTAGATAATATGTGCAAAAATATTTAAAAAAAACAGTGATATATTAACAGAAATGTAAAGCAATTATATTGAACAAAAGTTAAAGTCAGAGGTTAATGGTTAATTAAATGAGATGGGTCAAAAGGAGTGGGATCTCGTCTTAATCATAAACTCGTATCGATTAATCGAAGGTAATCTCTCATGATCCCAAAGTATAGAAAATGATCCAAATGATCATTTTCTACAAATTTGAAATAATGAAGATTAGCGACTTCGATAAGTCGACATTTATGAATGTAAAGAATTCATTGACCGATAAAATAGAATAGAATCAATATGAAGTTGAAAGTAAGTTTAAATCTCGTCTTAATCGCAAACCTTATGTTAATTAATCGAAGGGAACCTCTCATGATCCCAAAGTATAGAAATGATCCAAATGATCATTTTCTATAGATTTGAAATAATGAAGGTTTTAACAACCTCGAAAACTAATGTTTGTGAATCAAAGACTTCATCGATTCGAAAAATAAAATCAAATAAAAAATGAGAAAGAAAATGAAAAATGTAAGAGTGAAAAAGTAAGGTGGTCTCGGATAAATTATTTTTTGTCAATAATTTGACCGATAACAACTTATGGAGGTCTCGTCATCGACCAATAGATAGAATCAAAAAATGATTCTCCAAATATAACAAAAATAATCTAGCCAATAAGCTTAGCAAAACTAATAGATTGATTAACAAAGTTATTAACAATATCATCCATATTAACTATAAAATAAATGAATAAAATCATGTACCAAAAACTACATGTACATAGAAAAAAAAGGGGGGGTATGAACAAGCAGAAGTATGAGGAATCATCATGGGCCTCACAGCCCATTCATCCAAGAAAAGGGACACAGGTAATTTTTAAGAAACAAATGATATATTAATAAGCTACAAGGGGCCATAAGCCCATCAAAATAAGACAAAGTATGTCAAACAAAACCTAGCCCCATTTTTCAAAAAAACATAACGTAATGGATTAATGGCCACAACAACTACCCCTTCTCCATATTTTTCTCATCACCTTTTGGAATCCATATAAACGAAAGAAAAATAAAAAAAACTTGAAATCAAGACTGCATCACGACCGACACCATTGTTTGCAACCTTTTTTTTTGTTTTGCTTCAGTCTTCTTCCTTGATTTTGCTTGATTTAAGGTTTGTATGGGTTTGTACTTTGGATCGTTGATGTTTCTACGAATTTCATTCAATGTTCTTCTACTTCTGTTTCAATTTAATTTTGGGGAGTGTGATTGATTTGTGGTTTGGTTTTAAGTTGTTGTTGGTAAAGAAGGTTGCTGAAAAGAGATTGGGTTAACGGTTGAACAGAGGATGAAGGTGAATATTTGGGTTGAGGAATGGAAGATGGAGGAGTTTAGGGTTGTTGATGGGTAGGAGAAGAGGTTATGTGTTGCTGTTAGATACAAGGTGAGTCTGGGATTATTTTTAGTTCACCAGAGCAGAAGTCGAATTGTAGAGGAGTTTGAGGACGAGTGAGGTTCGTTGGTTCTTACTCTTTTTTGGATTTTTGGGTTCTATCTCTCTATCTCCCCATTTCCGCAGGGTTTGAGAGATAACTTAAAGGAGAAAATAAAAGGAATTGGTTACAACATCTTTTTCTATTTTGCGTCGTGCTCCCCATTTTGCAGAAATGATGTTGCAAGGAAAATTTGTTCTCTTGTTTTTTTTTGTCATTTTTAGCTCGTCAATAGTTAGCTTTGTGGAAGGTTATTTGGCTTTACGGACGTAAAAGTTTCCTACATCTTTTGGCTTGGCTTTTTTTTCAAATAGGTGTGGCTGGGATTGAAAGTCGTGGCGGGATGGTTTATGGCAGTAGCTTGGAAGGCTTGTAGCAACGTGGTACCGGCTGTGATGAATGACTATGATCAAATTAATGATATTGAAACTTAGAATAGGCAAAAAAAACATCATTGTTTGGTACTGCTCTCATGAGATCATGTAAAGGGCCTCTTGGATTACAATTGTTTTTGCTGTTTTTATTTATTAAGAATGGGCCTATAATGTAAAAAAACTATGGTAATTGGCTTATTGCAATCTCATGACCCAATACTCTTTTTTTTGCAAGATTTTTGAGATGAAATTGTGGGCTTCGCTATTATTTTTTTTGTAGAAACCTTTTTTTTCCGGATGAAATCAGGCTTAAGAAATTTAAATGGGCTCATAATGAATTTTGGAATGCGTTGACTTGAAAAGTGAAATTTGGAAAATGGACAGAAAATTGATATTTGAATATGAGTTAGACTTGAATTGGGTTTAAAAAGGATTGGAATGGTTGATGGATATGAAAAGGTTTAGTATATAATTTAAAATCAACGGGGAAATGAATTTAGAAGATAGATAAAAGTCAAGAAACAACTATTGAATTTAAGTGAAAATGAACATGATTTGGTGAACTAGCCCTCGAGAAGCCACAAGTTAATCTTTGAACATTGAATGGATTGGATTACTACATCAGAATGAATCTCAGATTGACCTTGGATCAATGAATCCAATTGTACCTGATTGGATATCCTCAAATGGAACTTGATTCGATTCATTCAACCCCATGATAGAAGCGACATATATTTGGATTTTCTAAATGGTAGTCAGTGAGTGGATTTATACATGTAGGACAAATTTGTGGTATGACAGATTTTCCTATCTAATTAGCTTAAACCTAGTGAAATGACTGCTATGGCGTTCATTCTTTCAAGGTAGAATTCAATTAGATATGATGAAGACTCCAAATTTGTCCAAAAAAAAGAAAGTCTTTGGGATGTGAAATACTGAATCAACGTTAACCCTCAAGTAGACACTGTGTAATTTGCAAAAGTCGTCATTACCAAAAGAATGACAGACCTATCACCAAAAGGATGATGGTAAACACACGCATATAGCTCTGACACCAAAAGGATGCAAGGGTCCATTACCAAAAGGATAACGGAGAACATTCGCACAACCTGACACCAAAAGGATGATGGAGAACATTCGCACAACCTGGCACCAAAAGGATGATAGACCCGTCACCAAAATGATGCGGAGCAAACTCACACCGACTACTACCACCAAAAGGATGATAGAGCAACACTCGTACAATATGGAACCAATAGGATGACAGACTCATCATCAAAAGGATGACAGAGTGAATCTTGTAAGTTACTACCACCAAAAGTATGATAATAACTTCCCAATATTGGAGGCAACCAACACCAAAATGATGTAGGTTATGTTGAACTGGCGAGGTTCAGCTATCACCAAAAGGATGATAGTACGACAATTGACAAAAGGTCAAGTTTGCCGGTGACAAACTCATTGGGGGATGCCCAAGAGGAAGATTAGATTGAGATAGATCAATGGAGAATGCCCACTGACTCATTTGGGATCATAGCTTTGACAACAAAAGGTTGAAATAAATTCATGAGGAACACCCATGAACTTCGGGGAAGATGCCCCTGACTTATGCTGAGTTTTGCTTTAAAAATCTTGATCTTAGTCAACAAAAGGTTGAACAACTTCATGAGGAACGCTCACGACTTCAAAGGAGATGCCCCTGATTGGGCTGAATGTCACTTTGAGAATCTTGAATGTGCCTAACAAAAGGTTGAACAACTTCGCGGGGAACGCCCATGGTCTTGTGGAGAATGCCCTTGAATGGGCTAATGATTACTTTGATATCCTTGAATTTCGTGAGGGGAAACCCACGATATTGCAAAAACTGCCCCTGACTGGGCTACTGGTGATCTTGGAGAATCCGCGAGACTAATCCTGGACCTTGACCTGCGTATGCTACTGCTTGATGATAATGATACTCCATAACGAAAGGAAATGAAAATGTAAATGCTGATGCGCAGAGATGCAAGAGCTGGGGAAGTATGCTATGGTTTAGGTATGCATATGATGCAAAAAGTATGCAGAATGCTGAGGATATGAGCGGGTCTAGAATGATGATCAGGCCAAGTGTGGTTGGGCTTGTCGGTGAACAGAGATATGTAAGGTGAAAGGTACCAGTCAGAGATGGTTTTACAAAGAAGTATCAGTCAAAGGTGGCTTCAAAACAAAAAGGTGCCAAATATGATTGGGCTTTGGAATGGATGGGGACAAACTTGACTTCCCGAGATCATTACTTCATGATGTAATCAAGCCTTGGAGATGCTAAGACTCCCAAATTAATGCCAGTTTCTTCTGGGCTAGACGATTCTTGTCTCGGCCAGATCAATGCGGGATTCTAAACGGTGTTCCTACATGTTTCGGAGTCATGATCACCCTTTAGTTACCCTAAGAGAGTAAGTAATCCCTTAGCTCATTCTACCACAATGCTATTATGTGCAATACTTATCACCAATAAAACAAATCTTGCAAATAGATAATAAGAAAATAGGAGAGAAATTCTTTGATGAAAGTAATTTTTATTGATGAAGACCCATAAACGGGAAAATTACAAAAGGAGGTAATTCCTAAAAGAGGTAATTGCTTTGAAAGAGAAAAAAACAACGGCAATGTTGAAATCGGTTTCTGTCGAGTTTCAATTCTGCTATGACTCATATATCTCTGAAGACCCTTTATGCCTTACTTCTGAGCGCAACGATTGAATTGATCTCTTCCATTCAGAGCTCAATGATCATGGAGGAAGCTTCACACGTCTTTTTCAGGATGCAGTTCAACCTTTTGAATCCTTAACTTTTGCCTAGGCCGCCCTTTCGGGTTTTCAGCCTACCGGGATATTTCTGTTTTACTCCTTAATTTTTGCATGGACCTTTTCCTTTTTTATGGTCCACCAGGACGCCCATTTTTGCGTGAATTTTCTTTTTGGTCCATCCGGTCCATCTTTTAGGTATAATATTTTTTAACTGCATCTGAATTCACAGGGGATGGAAGATCGTCACTGTCCATGGTTGAGAGAATCAAGGCTCCGCCGGAGAAAACCTTTATCACTACATATGGACCCTCATAGTTCGATGTCCATTTTCCCCTTGGGTCAACGTGAGTTGGCTGAATCTTCCTTAATACCAAATCTCCTGCTTTGATGTGTCGTGGACGAACTTTCTTGTCAAAGGCCCTCTTCAGCCGCTTCTGGTATAGTTGACCATGGTAGATGGCTGTCATGCTTTTTTCATCGATGAGATTAAGTTGGTCGAGTCTGGCTTGTATATATTCAGCTTCGTCAGCTTGACGTCTGCTAAAATCCTCTGGGAGGGAATCTCCATTTCAATAGGCAGCACTGCTTCCATGCCATACACGAAAGAAAACGAGGTTGCCCCTGTGGAAGTGCGTACTGAGGTGCGGTAGCCATGCAGGGCAAATGGCAGCATCTTGTGCCAGTCTTTATAAGTTTTTACCATCTTCTGGATGATCTTCTTGATGTTTTTATTCGTCGCCTCCACAGCTCCATTCATTTTAGGACGATATGGCATGGAGTTATGGTGCTCGATCTTGAAGCTTTCACACAACTCCTTCATCACTTTATTATTGAGATTCGAACCATTATCAATAATGATCTTATTCGGAACCCCATATCGGCAGATGATTTCTTTCTTGATGAAGCGAGTCACCACTTGTTTAGTGACGTTAGCATAGGATACGACTTCCACCCATTTGGTGAAGTAGTCAATGGCCACTAAGATGAAACGGTGTCCGTTGGAAGCGGTTGGCTAGGTGCGTCTGATTACATCTATGCCCCACATGGCGAAAGGCCAAGGCGAAGTCAACACATTCAAAGGAATTAGTGAAGCACGAACTTTGTCTGCGTAAATCTGGCACTTGTGACACGTCTGGACATGACGATAACAACCTGTTTCCATTGTCATCCAGTAATATCCTACCTTCAAGATCTTCTTAAGCATTGTGTGGCCACTGGCGTGTGTCCCAAAAGAACCTTCGTGCACTTCGTTTATGATGCGTTCTGCTTCGTGTCTATCCACGCATCTGAGTAGAACTGAATCATAATTCTGTTTATATAACACATCACTACCGAGGAAGAACTTTGACGAAAGTTTCCTAAGATATTTCTTGTCAGTGATGGTTATGCCTTCTGGATATTCCTGTGTTTCTAGATACCGCTTGATATCGTAGAACCAAGGATGATCATCAACTTTAGGCTCTGCAACATCAGTTTCCAGGCAATAAGTAGGTTCATCGAGGTATTCTAGACGGATGGATGGTGCCTCGTTCTTCTACTTGACTTGAAACATGGATGCTAATGTTGCTAGAGCATCTTCCAACTGGTTTTCCGCTCTGGGAATGTGATGAAAAGTGATCTCATCAAAATATGGGATTAGCTTCAAGACATGATCTCGGTAAGGAATTAACTTGACATCAAGTGTTTTGTATTCCCCTTTTATCTGGCATATGACAAGCGCGGAATATCCATAGACTTCTAGAATTTTGATCCTATTATCAATGGCAACTTCAATTCCGAAGATACAGGCTTCGTACTCGACCATATTATTAGTACACTTGAAACACAATCTGGCAGTGAATGGTAGGTGAAATCCAGTTGGAAAAGTAATAATTGCCCGAATTCTACATCCTTTAGTGTTTGCGGCACCATCGAACACAAGCGTCCATCGCGATCCTGGTTCGGGTCTATCATCTGGGCCTAGCGTGGTGTAGTCTCTGGCAAACATGATGTCTTCGTCAGGAAAATCAAAGCGCATAGATTGGTAGTCATGCACAGGTTGGTGGGCAAGATAGTCAGAGAGCACACTTCCTTTGATAGCCTTTCGTGTGACATACTAGATGTCATACTCTGTCAATACCATTTGCCAATGAGTCACCCGTCCGATGAGAGCAGGCTTCTCGAATATATATTTGACAGGATCCATCTTAGAAATCAGCAGATTTGTATGGGTGAGCATATATTGTCTCAAGCGTTTTGCTGCCCAAGCTAATGCACAACATGTCTTCTCGAGCATTGAGTATCTCGATTCACAGTCATTAAATTTCTTGCTGAGGTAGTAGATTGTGTGCTTCTTCCTACCAGTTTCATCATGCTGACCCAACACACATCCCATGGATCCCTCTAACACAGTTAAGTACATGATTAGAGGTCGTCCAGGTACTGGAGGCATCAAGATAGGTGGTTCTTGTAGATAGTCTTTTATTTTCTCAAAGGCTTTCTGACAATTATCGTTCCACACAATAGCTTGATCTTTTCTGAGCAGTTTGAAAATGGGTTCACAAGTGGTCTTCAGATGAGATATGAATCTGGAAATTTAATTCAATCTCCCAAGGAAACCTCAGACTTTCTTTTCAGTTTTAGGCGCTGGCATGTCTTGGATAGCTTTGACTTTATCTGGGTCGACTTCAATCCCCTTTTGGCTCATAATAAAACCTAGCAGTTTACCAGATCTTATACCAAAAGTGCATTTGTTGGGATTTAATCTCAGTTTGAACTTTCTCAGTCTTGCAAAAATCTTTTCCAAATGAATGAGGTGCTCTTCCTCCATCTAGGATTTTACGATCATATCGTCTACATAGCATTCAATATCTTTATGTATCATATCATAAAAAAGAGTGACCATAGCCCGCTGATATGTCGCGCCTGCATTCTTAAGTCCAAACGGCACGACCTTGTAGCAGAAAGTTCCCCATGGGGTGATGAAAGTCGTCTTTTCCATATCTTCTAGCGCCATTTTGATCTGATTATAGCCAGAAAACCCATCCATGAACGAGAAGACAGAGAACTGAGATGTATTTTCTACTAACACGTCAATGTGTGGCAGAGGAAAATCGTCTTTTGGACTTGCTCTGTTGAGGTCCCTATAATCGACACACATTCACACCTTCCCATCTTTCTTTGGTACTGGAACAATATTTGCTACCCATTATGGATAACTGGATACTGCCAGGAAACCAGCGTCTAGCTGCTTCTGAACCTCCTCTTTGATCTTGAAAGACATCTCTGGCTTCGTTATCCTCAACTTTTGCTTCACCGGCGGGCAACCTTCTTTGAGGGGTAACTTGTGCACCACAATGTCTTCATCCAAACCAGGCATGTCTTTGTAGGACCAAGCAAACACATCAACAAACTCTCATAGCAACGTGACCAACTTTGTCTTAATCCTGCTTCCAAGGCGGTACCTATCTTGATCTCCTTAGCATCCTCTTCGGTTCCCATGTTGATGACTTCAATATCTTCTTGGTATGGCTGAATGACCTTTGACTCTTGCTTTAACAGTCTAGCCAGCTCTTCTGGGAGATCAAAATCTTCCTCGCAGTCTTCGTCAACATGGTAAATCGGGTTATGAAAGTCATATTGGACCATAGCAGGATCGTTATCAATAGGAACAGGGGAAGATCTGCACGATGAATGATTTCATGCTTTTATTTTAAGAAAAATGAAGAAGAAGGAAACAAAAACATTGCCTTTCAAAAATATTTTAATGTGCAAAAAGTAAAAAATGAAAGAAAGACAGCTTAATTGGATGCAAAAGTTTATTCATTGATGATAAGTTTGTGCTTTGAAAAGCAAAAAGCCCTATAACATGACCCATATGCCTTGGGCAGAGAGCATAGGATTTTTTAAGTAAAAATGAAAAACAGGGAATTACTCGTCTACTAGAGTAACTTCGGGAATTTCAACGATTCTCCAATTGTTCAACGTCTGGTTGGGTGCCCTAGGGTACACAATGCACAATTCTTCATGACCACCGTCTTCAGCTTCCAGAAATGTGACTTGACCATCGACGGGATGGCCCCCACTAGTAAAAACTAACGGAGTTGAAAGTCCTTTACCTCTATCAGAGGCGTTCTTCTGCTTATAACCCAGACCGGCTCCATTCTTGTTAACAAGCAGTTCCAACACCCTACCCCATCCTCGAGGGTGACCTTCTTCTATCACTGTCTTCGCATCTTTCCAGGTTACAATTGAAGACAGTGGCTTCTCATGAATCATTTCAATGTTGATCACTTTAAAGGCCTGGAACGGAGTCTCATGCACTTCATCTCCTACCTCAACATAGCGGAAAGAAGCAAGATGACTCACAATAACATCTTCTTCGCCTTTAATGATAACCATCTGATTGTTAATCATAAGCTTGAGTCCTTAATGAAGAGTTGACGTTACAACACCAGCTAAATGAATCCACGGGCAGCCAAGAAGGCAACTGTAGGCGGGATATATGTCCATTGCATAAAATGTAATGGTAAAAGTATGAGGCCCAATCTTGATTGGGAGATCAACCTCGCCAATTATAGTTCTCCTAGCTCCGTCAAAATATTTCACAATAGTCTGACTTGGCTTCATCACAAGCCCTTCAATTGAAAATTTACACAACGAGCTTTTAGGTAGAACATTCAGCAACGACCCAATATCGACTATTCTGATGGTAATGTGCAAGGCCTTGTTATGATTTTTACCTTCGGGGGGTAATTCACTATCATTGAAGCTCAGAATATGACCTGACGCTATGTTCCTCACCACCTCTTCAAACTGCACCACCAATATCTCTTGAGGTACGTGAGCGGCCTTCAAGAATTTTAATAGCGCCTCCTGATGGGACTTTGAACATATTAATAATGACAACATAGAGATTTTCGAAGGAGTTTGATTGAGCTGGTCAATCATTTTGTAATCACTTTTTTGAATGATTCTTAAAAATTCTTCTGCTTCATTATTAGGGACAACCTTTTGTTTGGATGACTGCCCTTGCTCAATGGTGCCTTGTTTAGAAGTATCTTTGTTTGTATTGCCACTGTTGTTGACGGGTGATGTTGTCGGTGCAAAGATCATGTCGCTCCTGGTGACGCCACTAGTTCCCATAATATTCTCTACAGCCTTCTTTTCCTCTAAGATGTCCTCTTCTCTCACCTTCTGTCCATTGAGAAAAATAGCTTCGTCATATAACCAAGGTACAAAATTCGTGTTCTCGTAAGGAAACGGAGCTGGCATTGAGATGACGAGCTGATTCATTGATGGTGGAGACATAGGTATCTCAACTGGATCATAAGGTATACTTAGAGATCTTCCATTTTGACCATAAGGAAGCACATATATTTCATCATAAGGGATCTGCATAGGAATATGAGCTTGTCCATACACATTGTCCCAATCTTCTTCATCGCATGGTATTGTTAACGGAGTACGAGTCAAACTATTGGAAGGGTTCCATTATCCACTTTCATCATCATATGGTATTTCCAACGTCTCAAACGGAATATCAAGAGTAGCAACTTCTTCAGTCTTCAAAAGTTGTTCTGCCACCAATACACCTTGATCAATGAGGCCTTGAATGCCTTTCTTCAATTCAGTGCATTCTTAAGATTCTCTCACACAAACTTAACAATCAGCTGGGCAACCAGGATAAATATTTTTTAGCATGAGCTTCTCTTTAACAATGGAAAGGGGTGTTTTCAGTTTGTCAATATTCGAAATCAATCGAATCCCTCTAGAGCTTTCGATCATGTTTGTGGAGTGATGATGAGGCGACATTGGGTTGGTCTTGATATTCGGGGTGTTTCAGATGAAATTGATTGCTTTTGAATAAAAAGGTCTTGAACGACGTATTTCAAGGTCTTGCATTTCTCAATGTTGTGGCCTGGGGTGCCATAATGAAATTCACATCTTGCATTAACATCATAACCGGGGGGAAGGACAACTGGAGGGTCCCTCATTTCCCTCAATTGCACTAGACCTCCTTTTAACAGGTACGGAAGTAGTTTGGCGTATGTTGATGGGATTGGATCGAACCTTCTTTCTGGCCTTCTCGGTCTTTGCTGGCCCTGATACTGGTTTTGTCTCGGTTGGTACGATTGTTGTTGTCGGTTCTATTGTTGAGCCACATGCTAGCTTTCAGGAAAAGAAAGTGATTATTATGGAGCAACAACAACAACATGATGATAACCCTGATGGGCTTTCCTCTTTCTGTGGAAACGGCACTAACTTTGCCTTCCTTCTTCTTAATGAATCCCTGATATGGCTTCTTGAGCCCACTCGAGGATCCACTAGCATTTTGAATCTTTTCGGCCTTCATCAATCTCTCTAACCTTTCTCCAGCCATGACAAGTTCAGAAAACACCGTGGAAGTAGTAGACGCTAGACGTTCAAGGATTGGACCTTGCAGTGTCCCCATGAAGATATCCGTCAACTCTCTTTCCAACAACGGGGGTTGTACTCTCGCAGCTAGTCCTCTCCACCTCTGTGCAAAGTCTTTGAAAGACTCGTTTGGCTTCTGGGTCAGACTCTGGAGTTGCGTTCGATTCTGAGCCATATCAGTGTTGTACTGATAATGCTTTAGGAAAGCATCCTCTAACTCTTTTCAGCTTTTCACATGAGAGCGCTCGAGCTGCATGTACCATTCTAGAGAAGCCTCTATTAGACTATCCTGGAAGAAATGGATTAGGAGCTTTTCATCGTCGGAATAAACGACCATCTTCCTGCAATAAGACCTTATGTGGGTCTTGGGACAGCTATTACCTTTGTACTTTTCAAAAGTTGGAATAATGAATTTAGGAGGTATCTTAACCCCTGGTACAAGGCATATTTCTGCAGCGTCTAATCCTAAAATGTCATGGCCTTGCACCGCTCTAACTGTCTCTTATGAAGCATTAAATTTCTTCTCCAATTCTGCATTCTGTGGCGCACATGCATCAGCCGTTGAATCTTCATAGAAACCATCATGATCGTCGTAATGGACTGGCGGTGGAATTGTACCGCCGGGAGGATGGATTGCACTAGCCGGTAGATGAACTGTACCAACAGGGATAGGTATTGCACCAACGGGAGTAGGAATTGCACCAACAGGGGTTGGAATTGTTTCATCTGTGTTTGGAATTGTGCTAGCAGGGGTATGATTAGCGTTTCTTTCTGCTGCTAGCCTCATCTCTTCCTGACTTCTGGCCATGTTCTGAATTACCTCCATGAGCTGGTTCATCTGCGTCTTCATGCTTTGCATCTCCTCCCTCATAGCAACTTGGTTTTGTTCTAGCTGATCCATGATTCTCTTCTAATTACTTCTTGTATGGTATGGATGTCGAGAAGTCAGCTTGCTCTACTGCAGAAAGGGAAAGCGGTGTGTGAGGTCGGGTTTCAGGGAATGCAAAAAATGATGAGCAAGCATATGCAATGCACAAATGATGTTCAAGAGACTTTTGAGACTTTGTGATTATCATCAGTATTATAGAACTGCGAATGAATAGTAAAAATGCACAATTGAGACCCAAAAGCAACTTTTCATTAATTTCCAAGAAAAGATTCAGTGCAAATGTTTGCTCAATAAGCTGAATACAATAGTTTATGTAATAAGAGAAAGAACTGAGCAACTAAAAGGTCTTCTTTTGGATGCGCTCTTCAAGCTTCTTCGACTCAAACATGAATCTGCTAACCATCTGATCACAGAGCTGGATGAAGTGATGAACTGAAGGAGGGACAATATTCCCTTCCAAGTCTTGAATCGCACTTTCCAACCTCTATGGGATATCACGGATCATGAGGTTGCAATGCTCCATTAGATCATTGTACTTAGCACGGTACATGTCTAGAGTCGGCTGATAATACCGGAGGGAATCCACATGCGTATCCAACAACTTGTTGAGCTGAGCTTCTTTCTTAAGCTATTACAAACTATCCCTTTTCAGAGTATCAAAATGATCCTTCCACAGAGTGGCTGTTTCCTGAGCGGTCTCCAACTCTAAGCACTTTTTGTTCCACATGCTAGGAGAGACATATGAGACTCTTAACGCTTCTTCCTTGAGTTGGCGTTCATCTTCAGCTAGAGTTAAGGCACTTCTCAATTGCTCTTCGAGATCATCAATGTTAGCCTCAAGTTTTTCCCTTGTCTTTTTCTTTTCAACAGAAGCTAGCTCACAAAAATGCCACGCTCTATCGTAAGAGTCCTTAGCTTCCTTCAAGCATCGTCGGAGAGTCTTTACTGATGCGTCATCCCCTTCAAAGCCATTTTGATACATGACCCTTAGATCCATCTCCAACTTCAATTTCTTAATGCTTTCAGCCACTTGGTCTTGTTCAACCTCTATTTTTCTCTTGAACTGGCCATTTTCCACTCCTGCTTGGTGGATTTCAACCTGAAGGTCTTGGTTTTCTTTGGTCAAACTTTCTACCACTAGCTTCATCTTCTCATACTCTTCTATGGATAAATGAGTAGGAACAGGAGGTTTCTCTTGCATGGAGGGTTCTGGAGGAAATGGTAGCAATTTTTCAGCCACTCTAGCTAACAACCATTTGTTGTATGGCTCTTTAGCCACACAATTATTCGCTTTTAGTTCTTTCCTTTCCCTTTGTATGGATCTTGGTCCATGTCCTAACAATTTTTATGACAAATGCAGGACCTTCTGTTTTAGTGAGCAAGAAAAAGCTTTGGATATTCTCCGCTTCGGGCTCGTCTTCCATAGCATAACCCAATTGACGCAACACCATGATTGGGTTGTAATTAATGTAGCCAACTCTTCCAATCAGAGGTACATTACCAAATTCTCCATAGCTAAAAATAATCTCCACATCATCGTATTCATGGGAATACCAAGCAATATCATCGGCTACCAGAGACATAATGCGTCTAGACCATTTCAGCTTCTCTTTGTTCTCCACAAACGGCCTTTCCTTCGGCAGATGAGAGGCATACCATTTGAACAAAAGATGAGAGCAGCACTGGACCATCCCTGTCTTCTTCTCACTCCTCCAATGAATGGAATGGTAACTATCGGCAAGAAGGGTAGGAATAGGATTCTTCTGCATAAAGAGAGTGATTGTAGTGATATCTATGAAATTATCTATGTTTGGAAAGAGAACAACCCCATAGATCATCAAAGCAACAACGACACCATATCCTTCCCAATCCTCATTAGTCTTGTACTGGACGGCTTTGTCAAGCAAAAACTTCAAAGGAAATCCTTGAGTACCTCCCTTTATTGGCTAGACTAGCCTCAACTTCTTCCTTAGTCATATGGAGAGCAAAAGCAATGGCAAGAGGCTTCGGTTCTTCTTCCAGATTGGTGTAAATGGGTTGGTCCTTGATCTTGATATTCTATAGGTGAGAATATTCTTCAAGAGTAGGAGCCAACTGATAATTTTGGAAGGTAAAACATCTTAGCGGAGCATCATAGAATTGAGCCATAGCAAACAAAGCCCAAGTGCCCACTCCAGAATATAGAAGATCAAGCAATTTCCCATGCTTCCCTTGAAAGTTGATTTTGACAGTCTTCGGCACGTCAATCAGAAGATCTTGGATTAGTCCCAATTTTGGTTTTCTGAACTTCAAGGAATTTGTGCTTCTTTTTCTTTGATCAGTCATTGTTCCGCAATACCTGAGATAATCACAGTCTCTTAAGTCCCTTGATATGTAATAATTCTATACAATGCAATGCTTTATGAATACAATGAGAACAACAACACACAGATCAAAGTCATAGGTCCTGCAAGGTAACGTAACGAGATATCCCTCACCTCGGGTGGGAAATCTATTGGTGTATAACAGGGAATTCCAAGAGTTTTCAAACAAGGTCCCATGCGCTAACCCTCGAAAGTTTTCCATCATAACGACGATTCGTAAGACGGTAATCCCTTCAAAGGATGAGCGCAAAATTATGTTTTAATAACTTTTGGAATAACGTTCTAAAAAGGTCCTCATAATCACGGACTCCCAGGTTGGAAATAAAGACGCCATTATGACTACTCGTAAGACATAATCATCCCAAAGGGGCCTCATATGAGCGGTGGAATTCAAACCAACTCAACGAGTCCTAAGTCTCGCAAATCATAAAGAAACCACCTCCTAACTTAGTGTGTACTAGAAAGCTCGGGTAGAATGCCTTTATCCTCACAAACCATCCCCAATAAACCCAATAGATAAGAGGAACACAACACAATAAAACGATAAAAGCACATAAAACACAAATGCGACAAACAAACTAGGTTTGGCTTGCTAGGTAGTCCCCAGCAGAGTCGCCAAGTTGTCGCTACTCGAAAATACAATGACAGAGAGGTGAAAATGGAAGAACAGAAGAGTTGCCATTGAACTTTATTTATACCAAAAGGGGAAAGGAAAACATCGAGAAAACCCCAAGAAAGAAATGGATAAGATGGTCTCACAACCAAGAGAAAGGGTTCGGAAGCTGGTTATGCGAAGGGAAGGTATTAGCACCCCTCGCATCCATCGTACTCGATAAGAACCATTTGTTTGTCTATGCGTGAAGGTATCTGCCAAAGGGTATTGCTTTCTAAGAGTGTTCCAAGGGGATAGATAAGGGTTGGAAACATGGACAAGAGAAGATAAAAGGGGGGATAAGGGACTCGGTAGGATCTCGCAATCCTATGCCTATGTATTCTCAACGGGTATGAGAAAGTCAGAGTCAACGTAGTTCGGAGGACTATGGATAAAATAAGGGAAAGTGCTCGACAAGGATTGGGGCCCTTGTGCCTACGTATCTTTACTTAAAAGAAATAAAGAATCAGAGCAGCCATAGTTCGGCCTACAGTTAACTGAGAAGTTCTGGTAGACGATGCTAACATACACATTCTAACAGTTAGGTGTGTTGTAGCTCACTTGTGGAGTCTTAGGTGTTACTTGTTTGCGGTAGAACGGGCGTAGCATGTCCTTTTGAAAAGAAATAGTTTTTGCCATCGAGGCAAGATGTCACATTTGATTTGTGAAAAGTTATTTTTAAGAATGAAATAGGTCCTCGGATAGTAACCTCTTGCGGGTAGTACCCAATTTTTATCTCAAGAGATTTGTTGTTAAAATGGTGTGGCGAATATAGTCATGTCTTTGTATTGAAAGACGAGTATCGAGACCACACACTCTACAGTGAGTATCCTGACACTCGGAGAGGAAGAAGTCTGCACTCAATCCTCTATCTTTAGTTCAATACAAAGAGCACTTCATTCTCTTATTAAAGATGTTTTGATCTTGAATGGTAAGCGTTTTACGATAGTGAACCCTAAAGGTAATGTCAAGTACTCGGGATAGGAGAAGGCCTTCGCCTAACCACTCCACAACCATCTGAGTTTATTAGGAAAAAGAGTTTTGAAAACGCACTTGGTACGAGACCAAGGTTTTTAGACTCAAGGAGACAAAAATAAAAGGAAAAGAAAAAAGAAAAATGGGGGGGGGGGGTATGAACCAGCAGAGGTATGAGGAATCATCATGGGCCTCACGGCCCATTCATCCAAGAAAAGGGACACAAGTAATTTTTAAGAAACAAACGGTATATTTATAAATTACAAGGGGCCATGAGCCCATCAAAATGAGACAAAGTATGTAAAACAAAACCTAGCCCCATTCTTAAAAAAAAAACAGAACGTAATAGATTAATGGCCACAACAACTACCCCTTCTCCACATTTTTCTCATCACCTTTTGGAATCCATATAAAATAAATAAAAATTTAAGAAAAAAACTTGAAATCAAGACTGCATCACAACCGACACCACTGTTTGCAACCTTTCTTTTTGTTTTGCTTCAGTCTTCTTCCTTGAATCTGTTTGATTTAAGGTTTGTATGGGTTTAAACTTTGGATTGTTGATGTTTCTACGGATTTCATTCAATATTCTTCTACTTATGTTTCAATTTAATTTTGGTGAGTGTGATTGATTTGTGGTTTGGTTTTAAGTTGTTGTTGGTAAAGAAGGTTGCTGAAAAGAGATTGGGTTAACGGTTGAAGGAGAGGATGAAGGTGAAGATTTGGGTTGAGGAATGGAAGCTGAAGGAGTTTAGGGTCGTTGATGGATAGGAGAAGCGGTTTTGTGTTGCTGTTAGATACAAGGTGAGTCCAGGGTTATTTTTAGCTCACCAGAGCAGAAGTCGAATTGTAGAGGGGTTTGAGGACGAATGAGGTTCGTTGGTTCTTCCTATTTTTTGGATTTTTGGGTTCTATCTCTCTATCTCCCCATTTCCGCAGGGTTTGAGAGATAACTTAAAGGAGAAAATAAAAGGAATTGGTTGCAACCTCTTTTTCTATTTTGCGTCGTGCTTCCCCTTTTGCGGAAATGATGTTGCAAGGAAAACTTGTTCTCTTCTTTTTTGTCATTTTTCAGCCCGTCAATAGTTAGCTTTGTGGAATGTTATTGGGATTTACGGACGTAAAAGTTTCCTACATCTTTTGGCTTGGCTTTTTTTCAAATAGGTGTGGCTAGGATTGAAAGTCGTGGCAGGATGGTTTATGGCAGTAGCTTGGAAGACTTGTAGCAGTGTGGTACCGGCTGTGATGAATGACTATGATCAAATTAATGATATTGAAACTTAGAATAGGCAAAAAAAAACGTCATTGTTTGGTACTCCTCTCATGAGATCATGTAACGAGCCTCTTGGGTTACAATTGTTTTTGCTATTTTTTTTTATTAAGAATGGGCCTATAATGTAAAAACTATGGTAATGAGCTTATTGCAATCTCATGACCCAATACTCTTTTTTTTTTGCAAGATTTTTGAGATGAAAGTGTGGACTTCACTATTTTTTTTGTAGAATTCTTTTCTTTTTTCCGGATGAAATCGGGCTTAAGATATTTGAATGGGCTCATAATGAATTTTGGAATGCGTTGACTTGAAAAGTGAAATTTGGAAAATGGACAAAAAATTGATATTTGAATATGAATTAAACTTGAATTGGGTTTAAAAAGGATTGGAATGGTTTATGGATATGAAAGGGTTTAGTATATGATTTAAAATGAACGGGGAAATGAATTTAGAAGATAGATAAAATTCAAGAAATAGTTACTGAATTTAAGTGAAAATGAACATGATTTCGTGAACTAGCCCAACGAGAAGCCACAAGTTAATCTTTGAACCTTGAATGGATTGGACTATTGCATCAGAATGAATCTTAGATTGACCTTGGATCAATGAATCCAATTGTACCTGATTGGACACCCTCAAATGGAACTTGATTCGATTCAATTCAACCCCATGATAGAAGCGACATATCTTTGGATTTTCTAAGTGGTAGTCAGTGAGTGGATTTATACAGGTAGGACAAATTTGAGGTATGAAAAATCTCAAAGAAAATATAAATCATAAGAAAATGTTTCCATGACTCCCCAGTGTTACAATCAAAGCAGACACCAATTATAAAGAAGAGATAAGGAGACTCCATCTCCAACTCACACCTGAGTCCTACTGCGGAGTATCTGCATATTGCCCACATAAAGGCAATATTCAAACAGAAGGGGTGAAACATCATGATATTATAAAGGAAAGCATGTTAAACCACATGCATTAAGTTAGTACAACAACAATTCAACTAACATCTCACACATCAATCATCCAACGATATCATCACCAATTATTCACCAAACAAACAAAAAATCACACGATACAAATCAGTTAATCACCCATCACCATGTATTTAACAACTTAGCAACATATATGACATATAATACAATGAGACTCACACCCGACTCAATGCGTGTGCATGTAGTACCAATTTTTGTGAACACTCAGGTTCATCATTTTGATCCCCACCTCCTAGTATCAGAATCACTCACCGATTCTTCACCTCCGAATCAGCTACTGGACCAATCCGCATAATGGGATTGTAGGCTCACCAAAAATGGACCATTTGTCCTCACATGTATGCAATGCAACTATTTATACATACAACAACACCAACACCATCGTGTACAATAACCCACCACCATGGTTATTGTACACCGCCCAAATTGGCCAACAAGCATAAAAATGTATCTCATACAATATAGACATACACACACACACACACACACACACACACACACACACACACACACACACACACACACACACACACACACACACACACACACACACACATATATATATATATATAGTATGCAATCATAATGACATCATCAAACATGCTCATTTTACACCAATAACACCACAACAACCTCTTTATAACAACATTCAAGTTTCGCCACTTACAACGAAATTTCTTTATATGCACAAGTAATAGTTGTAATCTCCAACATAGTAAACATAAAAATATTAGAAAAATGGTTCATCTAATAAAACCATGTTAAAGTTCTGCTCCTTAGCTTTCCAACGCTTCAAGCGGTTCGTCATTTTGATTAACAGTTGAAAAGTTATGACCATAACTGTTTCTAGCATTTTTCTGCCTATGAGTCGACACAAGAGTCGACGCGTATGGTGTTTAGGTCAACACAAAGCCTATAAGTCGACTCATACTATTCAATTTTCCATAATATTACTCCTCAGGTCGACCCAGGGGTTCTAGCAATCGACTCACACTGTTCCGAACCCCCAAAGTCACTTTTTTTTAAAAGCACTTTCACCACAGATTATCACTCCAAAGTCTATACCACTAACCCCCATCACCCTAGACCCGATTTTATGTCATAATAAGATCCTAAAACTTAATTAGGAGATATTTTATTCATTAATTAATAACAAATTATCATCAATTTTATACTTCCGACTCGAAGTTCCAAAACTCAACAATGGAAGCACTTTCAACAATTTCCAAAACAGAATTACTACACACATATATGTACAGAACTCATCACATATCAGTTAGAAAAATACCGTTTATCATACAATCAACTAATAATTTCATCATTGATCAATTATTCATAGTAATCATAACATAGAACAACATTCAACCCATAAGACAAAACCTAACTTTTACCCACCATTCAACATATTAACCCTTATAAAACCAGAACCCCACCCTTACCTCAAAATCAAACTTTCTAGACTTTTGCAGATGGTGGTTCCTCTTTTTCTCTTCTAGCTCTAGCCTTTCTCACTGTTAGTTCCAAAACACGTACGATCATAAACTGATTCCAATCTTCCAATTCCCTTATAACCCCCTCAACTATGGTTTGCCTCTTATGCCCTTACTTATTCCTCTAACTCTCTATTATGCCCTCAACATTCTCCCAATTGCCAATTATGCCCCTCCTTCTCATTTTCACCTTAATATTCTTATATTTTTATAATTATTATTATTCAAATATTAGTATTACCAATTATTGTATAACTAAAATAATAACAATATTATCTTATAATAATTAAATTATTAATATTAATTATTAATCATTCTCACCACACCACCAATTCTACAAAATTAGCCACACACCCCTCCCCTCGAGGTCATTAACATTAAGATCACTACCCCTTATCGCAGGGAACCTCAAACACGCCCAAGCACACATAATCACATTTATACACACAACTTCACAAAATTAAATTACAAAAAATAATTTAAAGTAAACGGGGCGTTACATGTACACATTTAGAAAGGTGTTAAGGCACTATATAAACCATACCTTTCATATTTTGAAACTGACCTCTTTCATTTACAATTCAAAAACATACATTCTCTCATTTTTTAAAATCAAGTGTTCTTGGAATAATTTTGTTGTTGAAACTTCTGCACATAAATTTCATTGCATTTTTAAATAGTTTCGACTACATAAAGTTATTGAGCATAAGTACTACATATTGAGAATTGTTTACTTGAAAGAGAAGATCAATCCAAGTGATTGATACATTGCTATACAACTTCAAAATACTTGTAAAAATACATATTAGTGTTGATTTCGTTGTTGTCTAGGGTTGCTGGAAACAAGAGAGTGATTAAGGGAGGGTTGTTCTCTTATTTCACTTTGTAATATCATAAGGGGATTGCCTTTATTGATTGGTTTAGGATCTTGTGTATAGTGGCCAGGATAGCTTGTACAAAGTCCGAACAAGATAGTAAAATCTCTTACTGCGTAAGGGGACTGGAGTACTCGCGGACTGTGAGGGCAACCAAGATATATCATTGTGTCCTTTATTTTTCTACACTTTACCGCTTTCATCACTTAACATCCAATTGGAAAAATAATCACATCTAAGTCTAAAACCAAAATTTTTTTAAAGTACCTAATTCATCCCCTCTTAGGTTCATTCCATACTTATGATTGGCATCAGAGCAAGTTATAGGTAACTTGTTCCTACAAATCCAAAATGGCTTTCGCAAGTACATATCCAGTTTTTAAAGATAGTGGTAGCAGTAATAAACCCCCACTATTTTCCGGTGAATATTTTTATTTCTAGAAAATTCACATGAAGGCTCATTTAAAAGCAAAAGGAAAAGGAATATGGGAATCTGTCCAAAATGGTCCACATAAAGATCTTGAGATGAAGAGGATAATAAAAAAGTTCTAAATGAAAAGAAAGTAATCAACATATTTCAAAGTTCACTTAGCATGGATGAATACTTTAGTGTCGCTCAATGTACAACTGATAGTTCCATGGTTCTATGATATAGAATTGTCCATGGTTCTATGATTGGCTAAATTATGGTAAAACATGACTCTGCACTAATGTTAAGCAGGATGTCATTACCATAGTTATGACATTGCTAAAGAAGCAAGCAGGAGCTGGTGAAAGAACTGCTGTGGAGTGTGTCGCTACCGTGAAAATAAGGTTCCGGCAAAATAGAAGAGTCGCTATCTTTCGTTATTTATCCCACAGAAAGGGAAAGGAAACGATCGGAAAAACCTGACGAAAAGGTATAAGACAAGGTCATCGCAACCATTGTCTGGATTCAGGAGTCGGTTACGCAAGGGGAAGGTATTAGCACCCCTCACGTCCATCGTACTCGATGGGATCCATGCTTGTTGTATTTATCTGCCGGGTTGGTTATATCTATCTACGCTAAAAGTCTGGTCTGAAAAGAAAAGAAAATGACTCGGCAGAACACAACAGTTCTATGCCTACGTATTCCCGTCTGGAACGAGAAATTAGAGTCAACGTAGTTCGCCTAACTACGGGTTACGGGGGAAGGTTGCTCGCCGAGATATCGCATCTCGTGCCTACATACTTTCACACGGCGCGAAAGATCAGAGCAAACGTAGTTCGGGACAACGAGAGACACATGTTTGTCTTTTTTATCCGAGTAGGGTTAACAGACGGTTCCAGCAGTTTGGTGTATACAACTCGCTCGACGGAGACTTAGGAGTTTACCGTTTGCGGTAGAACCGAGAGTTAATAGAACTCTCCTTATGAAAAGGGTTTCCAAGGATTAAAGGTCCCAGAGGATAAAAAGATGTTTGATCTTTGTTTTCTATTTTTTAGAAGAAGTATCTTTTATGGATGTTTGCAACTGATATTGCACTAGAGACTATGACCTGAGAGTGAATGCGTCGCATGTCACCTAAAGGGTGCCATACTAAACATCCAAGCTGTTGGAAAGAAACCCTCCAACAACCCTTTCTCAAGTAGCTTAAGGCTCATAGCGTACGACGTCAATTAACCTTTATTAATGTATTTTGATTTGTTTGAAGATGAGAAGAGAAAGGACGCACTAGAGGGGAACTGATCCAATCCTAAAGTTGTCATGCAAAGTTGATCCTGTGGTTGAGGTTAGGAGGGAATATACCTAATGTTATCATGAATGGTTAGAACCCTAATGTCTGTCATAACTTCTCTTGAACAAGAGAAGTCAGAGTTCCTAGGGGAACATGGCAAAGGAAAACAACAGCAAAAGAAATAACTGTAAAGTAATAACTGTAAATAAAATGCATGCAATGCAACAAACAAGTAGAAGGAGCTAAGCTCAACTTCTAGAGCAAGCAAGCCCAAAGGCAACATACAAAGCACAGGCAAGGGAGACAGACTCAACCTTAAGCCAACAAGCAAAGCTAATCAATAACAGTCATGCAGAGGGAGCCAGACTCAACCTCTAAATGCAGACAAGCAAGGGGAGAAAGCTCACCCTTAAGAATTCTCTAAGGCCTAGATCACTATATGAGAGCCTAGTATAATGCAACATACCACACAGTCACACAAGTAACAATCAAGTAATCAGAAAATACAGCAGACAAAACAGCAGACAAACAGCTCAACAGCAAAGCAGATAAACAACAAAACAATCAACAGTCTGCAACAAACAACTTCAAGTCCAAACCATCTTCAAGAGAAGTATTCACCTTCATGCTTCAACAAGCTCCAACAAGAGAGAAGAAAGTTAACATCAAGATTATTGCTTGATGATGGGAAGCAGGATGGAAACCAAGGGAATCCATCATGGCACTCAACCATACATCTAAGATAGGCATCCTCAAAGGTTCTACCTCTTGTGAAATGACACACATCCTTCCAAAGGAAAGATGAGGCTTCCACATAGGGACCTTGAATCATAGGATGGGAATGGAAAGCAATCAAAGCAATCCATGTTTATGTGAAGAAAGAGAAACCAAACTAAGCTCTTCCTACCCTAATTGAATAAGCTACAAGCAAGCTACTAAAAGAAGGTCTAAACACCAAATCAAGCCTAGGTATTCAAGATAAAGAAACCTCAAGATGTCTAATGAACCACCACAAGAGATTTAGAAGCTTATTTGCACTAAAATCCACCTTTGAGATTCAACTAAGGGAAAGGCTACACTAGGAGCACCCTAATCAACACCTTAAATGTTAAATCTACTTAAAATCCTAAAACACCTTCTAAAATTCTACCAAATTTTCTAAGGGATCCTAAACATGTTATTGATATGTGGTCCAAGGATCAGAGCCTTAATCTAAAGGGAAGGCACCTAAAAAAATCCTAAAACACAAAGAGGTCAAAAGAAACCCTAAAAATGGGAGGTCAAGGGAACTAGTCCTAAACAGAACCTAATGTTGTCTAAAATATCTGAATTAAATCCTATGGGATCATGCATCTTTAATCTACCAGCAAGCCAAAAATCTCATCCAAATTCAATACCAAACAACCATACAAAAATCAACAAAAACATGAAGAAATAAGCCAAATTAAAGAATTAATAAAAATGCAAAAAATCAAATTAAATTGAAAATTGCATGAAAATGAAATATAAAAGCATCAGAAAATCAAGAATAAAATCTAGATCATGCTTATATTTTTATGGTATTTTTCTGATCAATATTGAAATTACTATGAATTTTAAAAGAACAAAGCAATTAAAATAAAAGAAAATGAATTAAAAAAATGAAATAACACTAAAAAAAAGATCACAAGCGCATGATCTGGTGACTGGTCAACTCATCCAATGGCTTCAGCGCGTGCCAGCGCATTAATAGAACGACTGCATTTTGGATTGAAATGTGAACCATCAGATGAACATACAAGGTCAAGGCTTGGAGTATGATCTAACGGAAATGCTTCATCGTCTTCGTTTGAAAATAGAAAAGAGAGGGAGTCTCAGTGTGGTGGTCGGAGAAAGACGCCAGTCGTCTTCTTCGGCGAGGTCAACAGAACCAGTCATCCAAACCTCACTATTCTTAACCAAACCAGTACCGTTCTCTTCAGTTTTTTTTACCCTGAGCAAGAATCTAACCTTCATTTGTGCTAAATCTCCATGAATTGTGAAACTCGAAGGCAAACAGAAAGTGCACCAAAATCTTGATCCTCATCAAACTCAAAACTAAAGCCATGGATCTTCTCCTCTCCTCACCAGGATCACTTTGATCGGTTCAATTTCCATTATCTCTCAATAAACAACCATATATAACCTCAAACAGAAATGGCACCACACCTTTGATCATCACGAAACCTCCAATTTTCTAGCCTAAAATGATCTAGGTTACTTCCTAGTGCCTAACCACAGTCTAAATCATGCAAGATCATCATAAAACTAGAGTAATCGTGAGAAATAAAAACCTGGAATGTAGCTTGAAATTGAGGTATCTGTAGAGTGATTCTTGGCTTCAAACTGTGTAGATTCACTCTATGCTTGATGCTGAAGATGATTCAATCCTCAATTTGCCTTGAATCACTCTAGAATTGAAAACACGATTTCACACTTGAAGCTTGAAATTCAACTTGCAATCTCTGGCTATGGCACGAAACCATCACCAAAATTGATCTGAACCTTCCTCTGAACTTAAATAGAAGTGATTTTGATGAGTTGGAGGCCCAATGGAGGCCCAATCAGTGAGATCCAATTTTCACTTTTGCTTGAAATTTCCAACTATGGTGAACACGAATTTGCACTCAAAACTTCTCTAAGAAGCTTCGATTCCCTTGCTTGTTAACTGTGGAGAGTATATGGATACAATTGAGCCCTTGTTTCCATCATAAGACCAAGGTTTGATGTGTTACTTATTTAAGAAGTAACAAGTTGAAATGTCATGAATTATGCTTCAAAATGACTTTCCAATATTTCCAATGTACTTAAAATGATTTTTCTGATTAAAATGAGTACCCATTTGCATTGGTTTGAACACATGAATTATTTTGGATTTTTTTTCACTTAAATGCCTTTAAATTCCCCTTTTGTCAATTTCCTTCAAACTAAGTCTCACCCTAAGCCAAATCAATTCATCATTATTACATGGTTGACCTAAAAACATCATTTTGAGCAAGTTTTGTGTTGGACAAAACTTCATTTGAAGCTTGCAAGATAGTGAAAATGACCTATAATGCCAAATGACCTATAATCTCACTTTCCCAAAATACCCCTAACTTGTAAACCTCATAACTTGAGTTCTACAAATCAGATGGAAGACTTATAGTACAATTTGGAAATCTAAGATCAAGACCTACAACTTTCATGTTGGCCAAAAGTTTAGGTGAAACACCCTTCTAGGTCAAAAGTTCCATGGAAATTGGTTGACTTTCACAGACAAATTTCACATTCATCTGATGACCTGTAACTTGCCTGGACCATAACCTGAGTTCTATAAATCCAATGGAGGACTTCTAGTACTCAAATTAAAGCTAAGAGCATGCTCTGCAAGTTTCATGTTGGCCAAAAGTGGAGATGAAACTTGTATCTTGAGATAAGTGGTATTAAAGTTAGGCACTAAATAGGGGATTTTACCCTGGGAACCCTAATTTAGCAACTCCTCACACTTTGAACTCTTCTTGGATTGACCTTGGAATATCACTTCAAGTATCTCAACACAACTTTCCATGATTACAAATACTTAGAAGTAGGTTTTGATCCTCTCCAATTGCACAGTTGACTTAGGGTTACTCAGATGAAACCGTAATTGCAACACCTTCAACTGTGGCTCTTCCCACTTGGCATAATGATTTGACTGAGCTCTCTCATGACCCTCAAGGCACTCCATGAGCTCTATCCATACTCCCTATCCAAACTGTTTGGGGAACAAAAATCTCGATAACTGAATCTGGTTTTCACGGCAACAACTGATCAATCATCTGATAAAGAACCTGAATTCAACATCAACCACCTGTGTGACACCACAGGCGTTGAATCCAAAATTACACGCTACGATAAGCGGGAACCGAGTCACTGACCATATTAAAACAACGTCCTTGACTTTCTACCTCCGACCGGACGGGCAAGCACTATGTAAAGCACGAGTAGTCAATGTACTATCCTTGACCTCCCATTTCCGTGGAAACGGGCAAAGCACTAAATAAAAGTGCTAATCTGGCATCCGAAGACTTGAACGAACAACACTGTGGGGAACATTTCTGACACTACCGGTATTTGCACTACGTAAAGTGCGAACTTGGGTAACAACTCCGTCAACACGGGTAGCAATCTCCGTCAACACGGGTAACAATCTTCGTCAACACGGGTAACAATCTCCGTCAACACGGGTAACAATCTCCGTCAACACGGGTAATGATCTTCGTCAACACGGGTAACAATCCCCGTCTACACGGGTAACAATCTCTGTCAACACGAGTAACAATCTCCGTCAACACGGGTAACAATCTCCATCAACACGGGTAACAATCTTCGTCAACACGGGTAACAATCTCCGTCAACACGGGTAACAATCTCCGTCAACACGGGTAACAATCTCCGTCAACACGGGTAACAATCTCTATCAACACGGGTAACGATCTCCGTCAACACGGGTAACGATCTCCGTCAACACGGGTAACAATCTCCATCAACACGGGTAACAATCTCCGTCAACACGAGTAACAATATCCGTCAACACGGGTAACAATCTCCATCAACACGGGTAACAATCTCCGTCAACACGGGTAACAATCTCCGTCAACACGGGTAACGATCTCCGTCAACACAGGTAACAATCTCCATCAACACGGGTAACAATCTCCGTCAACACGAGTAACAATCTCCGTCAACACGGGTAACAATCTCCGTCAACACGGGTAACAATCTCCGTCAACACGGGTAACAATCTCCGCCAACACGGGTAACAATCTCCATCAACACGGGTAACAATCTCCGTCAACACGGGTAACAATCTCTGTCAACACGGGTAACAATCTCCGTTAACACGGGTAACGATCTTCGTCAACACGGGTAACAATCTCCGTCAACACGGGTAACGATCTCCGTCAACATGGGTAACAATCTCCGTCAACACGGGTAACAATCTCCGTCAACACGGGTAACAATCTCCGTCAACACGGGTAACAATCTCCGTCAACACGGGTAACAATCTCCGTCAACACGGGTAACAACCTCCGTCAACACGGGTAACGATCTGAAGGTTTAATCCATGGGATCTTTTAACGCTGACGTAACAGCAATCCGAGGAAAACTCTACTGGGGAAGAAGGAATCATCCGACTTGGGAAAACATGCCATGAAACGAACTCGAAATGGCTTGCCCCAGAATATATAACAACTTTTGACAAACTCTGCGGATATGGAGAGAAACGGCTCTTTCGCTTTCAGCTTTTGCCCCGGCTTGCGGGATCTTCGTCATATCCTTTCAAAAGGAAGCCTGAGATCTCTGTACTCTGGCGGTTTGATACGAGCGGCTTCAGCGCTTTGGACCTCACGGAGGTGCCTCAAGTTGATCGCCTTCAGGATAAGAGTAGCTTCGGCGCTCTCGGGGTGACCTGCCCCAGTCTCGTCATGACTTTGCCCCTCATGGGCTGATCTGTGGAGAGTAGTATCCTTGGCTGCGAGAGATTCATCAAATCTCGACCTGGTTACCCCAGATTACCTGATTTCTGGATGACTGACTCCCATGCCGCGGTCATTCGACGTAGCTTGCCCCAGTTCACCGGAATGTTCTGGCATCCTGCATTCTGTCCTGATCAAATCTTTCCATAGTGGAAACCTTCCTGCTGTCAAGCGCTTACTCGCTCATAAAAAAAGTTGTTCTGCATACAAGATATATTAAATGCAATGCATATGGCAGTTTTTAAAATCCATTCTTGTTCACTGAAAAATTTGTGACATAAAGTGTGTGAAACCATTCATCAACATGTCAATACATCAATACAACACGGTAATGGGAATCCTTTCAGGAGTCAGTTCCGATGCGATCTTTACCGAAGTATGCTCTCGAAACAAACCTATTTCAATTAGGACTTTTAAAGGTTGTAACGTGGTCAGGTTCATGGTTTAAGAAGGAAAAGATAAAGGCTCAAAATTTGTTTTAACCCACCCATTCTCTTTGACGTTCTCCCATCCTACGTTCAGCTAATTCGTCCTTAGTGTTCACCTTTCAAAGGTGGAGTGACAGTTTAAGAAGTTACACTTTTTCGAAGTGACAAATCACTCTCTTTTTGTCTTTTGGCGTCCGAAGCCACACGATTTCGTTCTTGTTTGAGAATTTTTCTTTCGCAATCCCCTTTTCGCTTTTCGTTTTTCGTTTTTTCGTTTTCCCCTAACTTTTGCCTGGACTAACTCTTTAGAGTCTCTTCAATTTTGAAGTCCAGCGGGGTACCCTAATTTTTGCCTAAGTCGCTTGCTTTCAAGATTCGACTTAGCGGGCTTTTCTTTTCGATTCTTTTCTTTCTCTTTTTTTTTTGGAACAAATCGTAGGACACCAGCTTGTCTGACTTGTTTGAAAAGAGACTGTGACTGTTTTACTCCTGATCGACCAGGCTTAACCATTGTGGTTTTTAGGTACGACCTATATAGGTGTGATCTATCCTCGAACAGACACTCCTTTTGTAATTTGAACGCGTGGTCAAATTAACTGACACCTACCCTGCCCCGGGTTAAGATTGAGGGTTTTTCATTTTCAGAAAGAAACTCCTACAACTAGGCTCAAAGGGGTTAACAAGGGATTATCTTCCTTATATCTCCGGTGTTTGGGATTTGAAACAATACTTGTACATCATCAACAGGTTTTTATTTGAAAGCGTACATCGGCAGCATACGCATCATTGGATTTCGTCATCCTCCCCGGATTCCACTTAAACAAGCGTTTGAAATAAAAGAAAGTGGTAGAGTGAACACGAATGGATTAGTTCAAAACATGCATATTTATTTAATCATCAATATCAATTGAAAACAACAAGCTTTACAAACGAAATTTGCAATTTAACAGGAAAGAAACTACAAATGTAAAGAAAATGACATGAAAAATGCAAATTTCCAGCTTCTAGGAACTGGGCTTTCGCACTTATTTGCCGCCGAACCAGCCATCTTCAAAGTTGCTTACTGAAACCACCCTGCTCAAAACGGCAACCAGGTGAACTGCTTCTCTGATAACGGTAAGGCTGCTGATTCTGGAGAGGAGCTGATGTCTATTGCAAAGACTGGACGAATTGTTGACCTTTAACAGTTGCACCACTGGGAAATTGAGTCTGAATTAACAGGGACTCCTTTTGTTCAGGTGCTTTCATCCTCAAGCTTTGTCTGGGCACATGCAATAACTGAGGACAGGGGGATTCTAACACCATTGATTGCAGGATAGACTCCTGACCTACTGCAGCTTCGGGAATGCCCATCACCTTGGCAACAGCTGGAATAGGACCATCAGGTACAGTTACACTGCTCAGCGTGAATTCAATAGCTTTTGAGCCAATCAGATCTTGAACCTTGTGCTTAAAAGCATGACAGTTCTCAATGCTATGCCCCAGTTCCCTAGAGTGGAAGTCGCAACGGGAATTCATATAAAAACCTGATGGTATCTTACCCTTAGGTGGATCCAAAATCCGAAGTTTGACCAATCGAAGCTGAAGCAAAACTTGCAACAACTGAGCGTATGTCATTGGGATCTGGTCGTAAACCATGCCAGCTGATTTTACCTTCTGAGCGTACCCCCTAGTCACATGGTTATCTCGAGAAGCAATACGTTGGAGAGCAAAATTTGAGGCTCTTTGTCGTCCATGAGACATCCGAGGCTTATCAACCCTTGGCACAGGTGGAACAAGCATCTTTGCTACGGCTTCAGGTAGCTAATCATCCTCTTTCCTGAGCGCATTCTTTAACACCTCCGTGATCAAGCCCACCTGGGTCTTCAACTGCTGGTTCTCCTCTCTAAGTACCTGCTGGTTCAAACGCAACTCTTGCATGTTCCCCATAACCCGCCTCATCTGGCCTCGGACCTCACTCAGCTCTGCCCGTACCTGTTCCATAGCCTTATGGGGATTTCTATAGTCTTCCTGATCGGATGTCCTGAAATAACCTGCACCAACAGAGGGTTAGGAAAACAACTCAATGTACCTGTTATGGAAATGATTTATGCAAATGCAAACGTGTGTCTGTGCTTTAGGGAGATTTCTCCCTCGATTCTAGTGCCAGAGTGTCAGTGCTGATAACAAGAAGTCTGGATCCAGTCATCTCATATATATATATATATATATATATATATATATATATATATATATATATATATATATATATATATATATACAATGTCACTGAATACATGGGGGATCAACAGCATGACCTCACCCAACAAGCCTGGTTATGGTCAGCCTACAACAAAGATCAGAAAAAATACAAAGGGTTACAAAGATAATCAAGTGCGACAACGGGCACGAAACTCTTCTAGCAACTCTTTTGTCTTGGGGTGATCAGGCCGAGCGAGTAACCCTTCAACAAGCAACTCTCTCTGCATAATAGTGAACTGGAGACCTTCGACAGAATCTTCCCATGCTCCTTGGCCAAAACAGTCTTCTAACCTTCGCTTCTTAGACTCAAACATCTGCTTGCGATCTTTTAGGTTAGCAAGAGCCTTGTTTAGCAGGTCTTCAGTAGCATATCTGCGAGCTGTTTCCTCATCAAACCTCTTCTCGCTGGCCTTCACCTGAGTCTTCAATTTAGAGATCTGCTGTTTCAGTTTGTCCTCCCTCTCTTGGTTGCTGGCTATAGTGGCATTCCACTGCTGGTTGAATTTGGATATTCTCCGATATGCCTCATCCAGATTCTGCTTCTTGGTGGTCAGTACGTCATTGACAGATTTGAAGTCCAGACCCAAATGTTCATGAACAGCTATCTGCTTAGTCAAGTCCGTGCCCAACCTGTTCACCAGTTCTGTTTGTTTTTTGAAGGAGTGGACGACTTCGTTTCTCTCGCTTCTAAGCTGTGCCATCTCTTTCTCCAACTCTTCGTTGGCCTTTTTCAGCTCTTCTTTCTCAGCTAACACCCGATTATACTGCTGAATAGACACGGTAGTAGGCTCTTCCACCACTGGAGGGCACTCTGGCTTGGCAGGTGGAAATGGCATCCCTATGGTCTCTGCTCTGGCCTTAATCCAGGTCACATACGGAGCATAAGCCTGGCTATTGCTTTTTCCCAACAATGATTTCCCTTGTCTACTGATGTCATTCCAGGCCTGCTGAAGCTTAGCTGACATATCCCCCTCTAGAAGACTTGTGAGGTACAGAGATTCCTGCACCTCTTCCTCTTTTGGCGGAACTCTCAAAGTATAAGCAAACTGTCTGACAAGTAGAGATGGGTTGTAGTTGATGCAACCCTTTTTTCCAATCAAAGGCACATTCGGAAAACTACTGCAGCTAAATATGATTTCAGTACCTAACATATCTCTATCAAACCAAACAACACTCTCTGCTAATAAACCCATCAAGCGCTCAGACCACTCAGTTGTGGCTGCAGATGAAGCAAAGAGACCCTTCTTGGGCAGGTGACTATCAAACCATATGTAGAGTAAGGGAACACAACATGATACATTCTTACCCCTTCTATTTTCGTTCTTGTAATGGACGGAATGATACACATCACCAATCAAGGTAGGAACTGGATTCCCTGATGCAAAGATATGAAAGGCATCCAAGTCTACAAAGTCAAGCATGTTGGGAAACAAGATGATGCCATATATGCAGAGGGCAAGAATGGCGTTGAATACGATCCAACAACCGTCTTTGGCACACTGTTGGGCTTTCACAACTAGGAACTGCAGAGAAAATCCAGGGACCCCATTCCAACTGGACAGAAACAACTCAGAGGCGTCCAGATGAAGAGCAAGAGCTAGATTAGCTAGATTAGGCTTAGCATCCATGTGAACAAATGGCATCTGACTCTTAACCGGTACCCCCAACAACTTAGCATACTCCTCTAATGTAGGTGCAAGAACGAAGTCCCGAAAAGTGAAGCATCTCATAGGAGGGTGTTGTACCCCAAAATTTGACCAACCTTTTCTTTATCTGGTTTACGTTTCATTACATTGTTCTAGCATCTGCATTGCATAGCATTTATTTTTGACAGGGGATCAAGGCAACCCCGTGACTCAAGCCCCATCCTAGGGGCACAGCAATGAACGACGAGTGTCAGAGACCACGGCATTTATTTTGCCCTAGGGGGTCGGGCGACCTTTTTTTCTCACTTTTGTTTTGCAGGTACAGAAGCAGCATTCAGGCTACATTCAGCACTCTCATGATCATAGCGTTCAAAAAAAGACTTTCAGGGGTTGAGCAGAGCCCCAAACGGCAAGAAGCGGGCAAATGGGCAAGTTCCCCACCAAAAGTTGCCAAAAGTCAAAATTCACAAGCGTTAATCGGTTAACGCATATGGTTAACCGATTAACCACTTGAAAAAATAGCCCAGATTCAAAAATTCAGCAGTGTTAATCGGTTAACGCATATGGTTAACTGACTAACCAAAGAAGATTTTGCCTTGCACGTGAAGTTTCAAGCAAATTGCACTCGGGGGCCCATTTTGATCATTTGAAATTCAAATTTTACAGGAGGGAAGGATCTAGAACCTTGTAACTTTCAGAATTCCCCCCCCCCCCAAAAGCCCAATCCACATTCCAAACCTAACTTTCCAACCCTACTTGCTTTGGATCCAACCCTAAGTAGTATTTAAAGGGTTTCATTCCAAACCTCACAATCCTAATCCTCATAATCCACTTTTCAGAACTCACGCTCTGAAAATTCCCAACTCTCTCCATTTCCCATAACCCTCACTCAAATCTCTACATCCTTTGAGATCATCGATTCTTCATCGGAATCCTTCATCTCTCGAGCTGTAACCTTCATCCATAATCGTCACCGGATCCACTTCTTGGAGGGCGAAATCGGCTTGGATCTCGAAGTTCTTCAGGGTTTCTTGCTTGGGTCTATACATCCGAGGCGAATCAACAATCACCAGATCAATTCTCCGATCTGAAGGTTGGAACCCTAAACCTGTTGTAAATATGTTTACATGTCCATTAGATCACTGGTTTATGGTTTAATTTCGTGCATAATTAATCATGAGATCATATGGATGTTTGCTTATGTGATAAGTGCTGAAAAGTGCTTTTTTCTTGCTGTTTTTCGCTATTTTTCGCCTCTGGAACAATGTTAATCGGTTAACCTATACGGTTAATCGATTAACCAACACAAAATTTCAAATTTTCAAGCATTTTTCAATGGTTAATCGATTAACCCCTGGCGTTAATCGATTAACACTGTAACAGTGGGCCTGTTTTGCTATTTTTCATGATTGTTTTGGTATCGTTTCACTTCGAATCTTCATGGATCGTTATGATGCATTAGGAGTGAAATATTTTGGATATATGTCACTGGTCTTGATTATTTAATCATGATTTGATCGGCACGTGCTCGTCGGTTTCTGTTCAGGTGCACACTTATGTGTTGTCGTTCAAAGTAGCGTATTCTTGTTTTCTTTGTTTGCTTTGCTGTTGTGCTTAGGCACACTTTTCCCATATTCCCTGTTGTCCTATGACCTTGGAGTGTCATTTAAGGTGGTTTGGTCCCTCCTTAGGAGGAACCTGAAGCTTGCCTAAAGTGATGAATCCTTGAGGACTGTCCTTCGTGTCGTGCCTATTTTCTTTTACCCAATGTTGGTGATGCTTATGGTCGAGCGCATAATATGAGTACCTTGTTGTCCTCATATAGCCTCCCATCCTCACTTTGGCTTGGGTTTATTTTTGGCATTTCTTTTGACTTCGGTTTGTGACTTTGTGGTTGATGTTTGAATGGTTTAGGCCATTTCATCCCACATTCTGTTATTCTTGTACGCTTGTTTCAATGTTTCTCTTTTACATTTTCATGTGCATGCTTGAGGTCGAGATGTGCTTGTGGAGGCTACATCCCCACACTATTTTCCTCCCTTACTTTCATTCTATTTGTGCATTCTATGTTTTCATTCTTGCATTCGCATGTTTTCCTTCCTCTTTTCCTTCTTTGGCCATGTTCCCTTAGGATTCTCATTTCCTTGTTTAAGGAGTGATGATAGACTTTAGGATCTAAACCATGCATGATAACATAAGGTAGATATTTCCCTGTTATAAACCCAACTTTAGGAGCATATTGCATGATAACATTAAGGTTGAGTAGTTTCCCCTTAGAGTTTGTGTCTTCTCTTCTCATCTCAAAACTTCAAGACATATAATAAAGAATAATAAGTGTTGTACGCTACTAGCCTTAAGCTACTTGGGGAATGGTGATTGAGTGGTTACCTCTCAATTACCTAGAGTGCTTAGTGTACATCCTTAGGATGCTATGCGACGCATTCATTCCCAAGTCACAAGTCTTTAGTGCAACATGAGTTACCAACGAAAAGCTAAAAAACACTTCTTCTCTAAAAGACTTCAAACAAACTTCAAACCTTTTTTTTGTCCCTTTGGGACCCTTAATTCAGGAAAACCTTTTCATAAACAAGAGTGTTGTTAACTCTTAGTTCTATCGCAAACGGTAACGCCTAAGTCTCCAAAGGTCGAGCTGCATACACCAAACTGCTAGAACTATCTGTTAACCTTACTCGGTTAAAATACTTGAACCAACCTGTGGTCGTGTCAGCCTGAACTATGTTTGCTCTGATTTCTCGTGCCAGACGAGGATACGTAGGCATAAGACGCGATGTCTTAGCGAGCAACCTTCCCCCCTTTATCTGTAGTTAGCCAAACTATGTTGACTCTGACTTTCCCATTGCACAAGGGAATACGTAGGCCCAGAGCATTGACGCTCTGTCGAGTTCTTTTTCTTATTCTTTTCCCTTTGTCCGTAAGCCTTTAGCGTAGATAGTTCAACACACCCTTTAGACAGATAACAAGCGTGGATCCCATCGAGTACGACGGACGTGAGTGGTGCTCATACCTTCCCCTTGCGTAACCGACTCCCGAACCCAGGACTTGGTTGCGATGACCTCGTCTTTTCCCGTTTTCGTTAGGTTTTCCCCCATCGCTTCCTTTCCCTCCTTTGGGATAAATAACGATAGGTGGCGACTCTGTTAGTCATTGTCGGCCTCCCTCTTTTTGCGGTAGCGACAACTGGCGACTCTGCTGGGGACAGGAACATCCACTATGCGAGTCAATCCTAGCGCTTGTCTGTTTGGTTTGTGGGTGTGTATATTTTTGTGTTGTATTCTTGTATATTACTGTACTTACATTACCGCACTATTTTTTATTTATTGCTGTTGGGCTGTTGGGTGGTTGTTCCTCTGAGAGATAAGCCAAAACCCAGGCTTGAGTACACATCTAGCATTAGTAGTGGAGATTAATGGGTGGACCTGTTTGCTTAGCAGACACAGTTCCCTACGAAATTCACGCTCGGACGAGATTCTCATTGTTGAGTTCCTTTCCGATCCTTAGGATCCGTCTGGAATTTGGATTTGAGGGTTTTCGACTCTGGGAACCGATCACTTGTGAGTCAGCTAAGTGAGGCCTCTTCAGGAGATGATGATGCCAAACCAGAAATGGTGAACGTATCATCATTTCTTGAAAGTCTGTGATGCTGATGAACGCATAGGATGTTGTACCTTATCAGTTTAGGTCCATACCCGTGAGTGGGAGTGTTTTGCAAGAAACTTGACTCCCAGTCAACCCGATATTTTGGTTTCTCTCTTCAGAGCGAACTTACTCACTCAGCAGCGCAACAACATTCAGAGCTTTGTGGGGCTGTGATCCCGTGTTTGCTGCATCTTGCATTGCATTTGCATAAGCATCTTTGCATCATTTTGCATAACATTTCTCCAGCTAGCCAGAGCTCTTATCCGGCCTTTGTTTTGCTTAAGAGGGTGATTCTCCGGTGCCCGTTCTGAGCAAGTGTTGATTGTGGGAAGACGATCAAGGGAATCAAACAGAATCAAGCAGAATCAAGCAGTGTCAAGCAGTGAAGTTTGTTGAAAGTTGTGGGTAGCTATGTCAGGGAACGACTTCCAAATTGTTGATACCTTGTCAGGTTTTACTGTGATGACCAATCCTCTGTACGGTTCTTTGCTCGATGAAAATTTTCCGCAAGTGAACAAGATAATTGTAGCTCAATCTGTGCAGCCTTCTATTGAGAACCAAGGTCAGCATGAACAATCTGTTGTCCGAAGTGAGCGTTCTTCTTCTCTTGATACCTCAGATTATCAGGATATTGGGTCCTCTGTGTTGATTTCCAAAAGAGAAGTTCCGATAGTGAAGACTGAAGACCCAAGAGCTTTTGAGTATGCTAAGAGGTTGCATGCGTTGGATGAAAAATTCAAAGCCTTGGAAGTTAAAGATGTTGTTGGTCTCAATGCTTCAGATATGTGTTTGGTTTCCAGCCTAGTGTTACCTCCGAATTTCAAAGCACCGAGATTTGAAAAGTATAAAGGGGATAGCTTCCCGAAGCAACATTTAGTGATGTTTTGCAGAAGAATGACTTTGTTTGTGCATGACGACAAGTTGATGATTTACTGTTTTCAGGACAGTCTGATTGGGGCATCTCTGAGTTGGTATATGCAGTTGGAGAGTAATCAGATCAGATCATGGGTGGATTTAGCCAAGGCTTTCATGAAGCAGTATGACTATAATCTGGACATGGCTCCCAGTCGCATGTAGTTGCAAGAATTGTCTCAAGAGAACAATGAATCTTTCAGGAATTATGTTCAGAGATGGAAAGAAGTTGCTTCTAGTGTGCAACCACCGCTTCTAGATCGAGAGTTAACAGACATGTTCGTGAACTCCTTGCAGAGCCCGTACTTCGAAAGAATGCTTGGGATTGCACCATATTTCTCTGAATTGGTAAGAGCAGGAGAACGTATTGAGTATGGCGTTAAAACTGGAAGAATTCTGATTGTTTCAAGCGGACAGGCTGGTGAGACAGAATCTCTCTGTAGTTTCCAAACTGAAAGAAGTCAGGATGTTTCAAGCGGTCAGGCTAGTGAAACCGAATCTCTCTGTGGCTTTCAAGCGGAAGACGAAATTGTGATCAATGCAGTCATGACAGATGTTGGATATTCTCAAGATGAATCGGTGAAATCTTTTGGTTCTTCATCTTCTCAGCGGTCAGTATTTTCTGTGTCTCGTTATTTTGGACAGACAACTGTGCCTAGGGCACCACGTCAGAGACTTCGGGTCGTTCCTCATGCAAATCAACGAGCCCGTGGCCGAGGTTATCCGAATCAGCGCCAGAATCAGAGCAGGCCTCGTAACAATTTGGAACGAAGGAGTGCTCATTTTCATCCAGTTCCTGTGCCGTATGACCAGCTTTTGCCACATTTGGTTCCGAATTCTTTGGTGGAACCTAAAGCTCTTAAGCCAGTGCCAGAACCTTACCCTCCAGGGTACAATCCCCATGCTCAGTGTGGATATCATGGCGGATCTATAGGGCATTCAACCGAAGATTGCAAGGCTTTTCAGGCAAAAGTGCAGCAGTTGATCGACGAAGGGTGCATTTCCTTTCCAAAAGGAGTTTTGGTGGTTCATGTCAACCTCTCAGATGTCTAAGCTCGCAGATTCAGAGTTTTATTTCCAGAAGCCAGTGGTTCAGACAGGTAGACGTCCTCAGCATTGGCAGTCCTCGGACTTTTTATCATTTGCATTTGTAGTTTCTTTTATGTTAGTTGCTACTAGCTGTTAAATTTGTGTTCTGAATGGTAATATTAATGAAGTGATTATGCATTTTTATGAACTAATCATGTCTCTTTCACTCATTTATTGCACAACACAGACACTTACTTTTTATCCACTCCACTTTATCACTTTTGATTAGCAAAGATTGGAGGGAGGATGACGAAAACTGATTACCCATAACTGATGATCGTATGCTTTCGGATAAAACCCTATTGATGATGTATAGGCATTGTTTCAAATCCCCTAAACACTAGAGATATAAGGAGTTAGTCCCTAGCTAACCACTTTGAGTCGAGAAGTAGGAGTTTCTTTCAGACTTAACCCTCAAATTTTAACCCGGTGTAGGGTAGTCGTCAGTTAGCTTGACCGAGCGTTCAAATTTCATAGAAGAGTGTCCCGTCGTACCTCATCAGCCGCAATGGTTAAATATCACTAGTCAGGAGTGAGACAGTTATAATCCCTTCGAATAACTCAAGACAGCCAGTGTCACACGACTTGTTTCAGAAAAAAAGAAAAAAAAAGGAAAGCCCGCTAAGTAAAAAGAAAAGAAAAGCTGGAAAGCAAATACTTAGGCAAAAATCAGGGCATCCCACTGGACTTCAAAATCAAGAGAACTCAAAAGAGTCAGTCCAGGCAAAAATTAGGGACTCAAGAGAATGAAAATGAAAGGATCTCAAAAGAAAAATCCTCAAATGAGGGCAAAGTCGTGTGATTACGGACACCGAAGACGAAAAGGAGTAACTGTCACTCCGGAAACCTTGTGAGTTCCGTAACCATCACTTCTACCACTCATTAAGCCTTTTGAGAGGTGAGCGCTTGTGCCAAGTTAACTGAACTTAGGATTGGAGATCATCACGTAGAAGGGGTGGGTAGAAATTATACTTTGAGCCTAATATCCTTGTTTTATAAACCGTGAACCCGGCCACGATACAACCCTTAAAAGACCTAATTGAGGCAGGGTTTAATCTGAAAGTGCATTACGATAAGGTTGAGTAACCTGAATCCTACATGATTTGCTAATCATATCCTTTTTGTATCTTTCACTAATCAAATCAGCACTACGTTTGAACTTTTGGTTCATTCGTCACTCACTATCACGACACTTGATGAGTGACAGCTTTTTCAAAATCTGCATAAACACCGCATTAAAATTACCATTCGTGAACAAACAATTTTAATTGCAGGTCAGTAGTTGACATGGAGGAAATTCCAACAGGGAATAATCGAACAGGACTACTTCGATCAGCAGTCTGAATCAGATTTGTGTATACTTTGAATCCTGTGAATCTGGGGAATTGACATCCAGTGAGTTTGGAATTAGTTAGTCTGAGGACAAGTCCCAAAGCGTCGTTTGATTATGGGACAGTTTATTCAAGAAGCAGTTGATCAGAAGTGAATCTTCTTGAGACCTAATCAGGGGAAACTAACCAGAGTTTCTGTAAGTTGAGGGCAGATCCCTCCGGTATTCAATCAGATCAGGTTAAGTCGCTTCGACGCTCATTCAGGGGCAGGCCGTTTCAAGAGTATATTGAAACCAACCATGCTGAGAGTTGGTCGGCGAGGATGAATCCCTTCGTTGTACGGACTCTGGGGCAAGACATCTCGAGGTTGTCTCATGGCAAGCTATTTTCTGAACTTTCCCAAGGAGTCGGACTGGGGAAAGTTGAATTACACTGGGGCAAGCTAGTTTGCTTTCCCCAGCAAGAGTTGAGTGTCAAGGAATCATTTCATTACCCTCATCAAATAACCTTAACCTTTCGAGAGAGCCTTGCTGTCATTGGATCGTTATCCCACAAACCTGTTACCTACCATGTAACCAAAGTCATTTTCCAAAGCCTAGTTCTCGTCTGGCAAACCTCCAAAGCCCAGTTTTCGTCTGGCAAACCGGTAACCAGTTCTCGTCTGGTCAACCTTTCCTTAACCACTAGTTCTCGTCTGGTGCATGTCAGCTTTTAAACCAGTTCCCATCTGGTCACCTTTTCCTCGACCCACTATTTAACCAGTTCTCGTCTGGCTAACGCAGTTTTAAAGTCCAGTTCTCGTCTGGCAAACCAGAAATCAGTTCCCGTCTAATACTTAAACCAGAAGTCAGTTCTCGTCTGACAACTTAAACCCTTGTACCACCAGTTCTCGTCTGGTAGTCTACCCTCGAATGCTAGTTCTCGTCTAGTGTTCTCCCTCTAAAATCCATTTTGTTGATAGCCAGAAATAAATCCATGTCACCATAAACCTATTCCCATCCCTAAACCAGAAAAAGCTCAAATATACCTGGCACGACAATTCCCAATGGTTCACATGTGCTATCATGTTCCCTGACATGAGGCTCGATGATCTCAGTTCTCCATGATAGGTGTTATGTATTCCCTTAGGAGGTAATACTGTTAAATCAAGAAGATTTCCTCAGCAAAGATGTGCAGCTTGAGATGGTTTCTCCCCAGCAGGTTGGGATGGCATCGAAATATGAGCAAGCTTATCCTCAGCAGGTCAGGTTTGATATCCCCGGCAGAGTGTAGCCATCCTCAGCAGATTGATTGTGCATCCCAGTAGGTCAAGATTGAAATTTTCCCTGATAAGCAGATTTGGGTTTATTTCCCCAGCAGTGGGACGAGTGCAATGTTTCATTCTCACAGAGTCTAAGTATTTGGCTTCTTGGCCCTCCGAGTCTAGGTCATTGACTCATTCCCTAATCAGAGGTGGATATTGATGAATTTAATCCCCAAGCAGAGGTCGATACTGATTCCCTTACTGAGTAATCTATAGCAGAGGTAGATTATTCCCCAGCTGAGTATCCCTGGTGTCGCTTCCGCGAAAATAAGGTTCCGGCAAAACAGAAGAGTCGCCACCTTTCGTTATTTATCCCTCAGAGTGTGAAAGGCAACGATCGGAAAAACCTAACGAAAAAGGTATAAGACAAGGTCGTCGCAACCGTTGTCTGGGTTCGGGAGTCGGTTACGCAAGGGGAAGGTATTAACACCCCTCACGTCCGTCGTACTCGACGGGATCCACGCTTGTTGTGTTTACTGGACGAGTTGGTTTTATCTATCTACCTATCAAGGCTGGCTTAAAAAAGAAAAGAAACTGACTCGGCAAAGCGTCGCACTTTATGCCTACGTATTCTCATCAGAGAACGAGAAATCAGAGTCAACGTAGTTCGACCTACTACAGGTTACGGGGAAGGTGGCTCGCCAATACATCAGTATTGTGCCTAAGTACTCTCAATAGGTATGAGAGATCAGAGCTTACATAGTTCGGGGTAATACGGATTACGGGAATTCAGATTCATCTGTTTTATCGAGTAGGGTTAAACAACAGTTCTAGCAGTTAGGGACAAAGCCTGTTCGCGTTGGCGCTGAAGTTTAACGACACTCTTTTCTTCAGAAAAGCTTTCCTTTGAATTACGGGCCCACGGGGCAAAAAGGTTTGAAGTTTGTTTTCTGTCTTTTACGAAAGAAGTGTTTTTTTATTGTGTTTGCAATTTCAATCGCACTAAAGACTATGACCTGAGAGTGAATGCGCCGTATGTCACCCAAAGGGTGCCATACCAAACATCCAGACTGTTGAAAAGAAACTATCCAACAATCCTTTCTCAGATAGCTTAAGGCTCGTAACGTACGAAAGAAATCATTCATGATTACTGTATCTTAATCTGTTTTAAGATGAGAAGAGAACAGGCTCAACTACGGGGAGACTATCAAGTCCTACTGTTGTCATGCCAAGGATTCATCCTATAGTTGAAGTTTGAAACAGGGAACTCCTAGAAGTTATCATGCATAGGTTTCAACCTAAAGTTCTAATCATCACTTCCTTATCAAAGGAAATGAGAGTCCTAAGGGATCATGTCAATGATACACAGAAACAGATAAAGCATAAGCTTAAACAGTAAACAGATATACAACTGTAAAATGCATGCAATGCAAGTGAGGGAGGAAATGTGTGTGGGGCAGCAGCCTCCACAAGCTTATCTCAACCTCAAGCCAGATATGAATAACAGTAATCATACAGAAGAATAACATGCTATCAAGCATAATACAATAACAACTGCAATCATACAGTAGATATGAAATAAAATGCTATCAAGCAAAACAAACCACATGGGCAAGGGAGCAGGGCTCTACCGAATACCCGCAAGCAAAGCCATACAGTAACAATAGAAGCAGAGGGAGCAACTCAACCTCTAGTGCAATCATGCTCCTAGATTAAAGTCAGTCTAGATATGAACTTATTCTAATGCATCAAGCAAGTCAAACAAGGCACATCAGCACAGAAAAGAAAACAGACAAGAAAGCAGATCAACCCCTCTCTTCCAATTCCAAGCTTCAGCTCTTCTGACAGCAACCCAGTCTTCAGACTTCAATCACCCTTCAAGGCTATCATCCCCCATGCCAAGTATCAACTTTCTTCTCCAGGGTTTTAATCCATCCAACATAAGTATCAACTTATCCTCTCTTCTCCAAGCTTCAGCTCTTCAGTCAATTCCACCCTCAGGCTTCAACACTAACACACACCACTAAACCACACCCCATAATCCGCTAATCACACCTAATCACGATCCACTAAATGTTCATGTTAATCAACTTAATAATTAACCTAAGTGATACACTTTAACCTGTATTTTTCTAATCATGTTAATCAACTTTTATTAAAATAATTAAGACATTCTAACCATTTTAACTAATCACTATATTTGAGTTTTATTTAAAAATAATTTGGTAACTTCTTATTAGATTCTGGTATATTGATAATAATAAATTCTCTTTCGAATAAACTTTTTTTATTTATTAAACAATCTATTTGTCAAGGAATCTTTATAATATACCCTTTTTTATTAATAGCCATAATATAAAATAATCACTAAGTTTTCATAATAAATCGATTGTAGCATTTTATTTAAGATCTAGAATTTTTATCAACTCGTCTTAAAGCCAATCTCGCCTAAGATTAATTCACTCAAATCAATATCTTTTTTAAAGTCAACTCAACCTTCCTCTGAAATCAACCTACTTGAAATCAACTTCGCCTAAAAACAATCAACACCGTAAAATAATTAATCATGCACACTCACGACACTTGCACCTACACTTCAGCGCTTTCATGCGTATATGTATGGTTTACATTTCTGCAATTTATTTACCGCAATTTACATTATCATATCTATATTATTGCGTTGCATCCCGTCCAAAGAAAAAACCTACACATAATTCAACGTTGTGTGTAGTGCACATCATTTGCATCATTATCCCCTTCGATCCTTGATCCCATTCAAGTTGATCGCTTAAGCTTAGGACCTACCCCATAGGAGGGACCTTGTCTTTATTCTCTATAACTTAGACAAACAACAGCACAATACAATTTTACAAACACATTTAGAGAATAGATGTTAATCATCTTAAGTGAGATATAATCTCCACCTCCACAACAATACAATCAAACATGTAGGAACTTTGCCTTAAGAGCGATAAAGGCATACTTGGCGACCATCCGAGTACTTAAGCCCTTTTCTTAAGACGATGCAAAGACCATTTCCTACGACCCCCTTTGCACTTGTGGTGGTTATCTCTCCCTTAAAATGAAGACTCATCTCTTCTCCTAAACCCAATCAAAACAACTACCCTAAACCCGTAGGAACTTTGACCACAGTCAAAGGTCTCCTCAAACCCTTTAGGGGAACTACAAGTACTCTGATTCCACTCCCGTAAGGATATGTAGGCATAAGATGTGACATCTTAGAGAGTATACTTAGAAATAAACCACTAGGGTCTCTAATCCTTTAAGCAGATAACACTTAGCAATAAACAAACATAAAACAAGAGGTTCCTGTAGAGTACTACAGAAACTTAGGATGCTAGTACCTTCCCTAAGTTTAACCAACCCCCGAACCTAAACAATCTAACCTTGCATTTGCATTGCATTGTGGGAATTTCGATCTTTATCCCTTCCTTTGGACAAATAAAAGTTCGGTTGCAAATGAATAAAGATTCAAACTAATCAATAGTTTGGTATCCAAATTTCACCGCGACACCATGTCTGGTCGCGTCCTCCTAAGCTTCTGCTTAACGGGAGGGCAATCTTCTCGCAACGGCAAGTGATGGACCATGATGTCAGTGTCAAGTCCAGGCATATCTTCGTATGACCAAGCAAAGATGTCACTATACTCTCTCAGCATCTCGACCAATCTCTGCTTGACATCGCTCTGCAATGCAGCCCCAATCCTGACGTTCCTGACGAGTTCTTCAGAACCCAAATTCACAATCTCGATCTCCTCTTCATGAGGCAGAATAATTTTCTCTTCTTGTTTCAACAAGCGGGCCAACTCTTCGGGAAGGTCTTCGTCTTCATCAAACTCTTTTTCGGCTTGATAGATCGGGAAATCAAAGTCGAAGTGAGCCGTAGAAGGTCCAGAGTCGATGTCATCTGCTATGTGGATCCTGCAATAACAAGGGTTAAGCTTAAAACAAGGATATGCAGGTTAGCACAAACCCCATTGCCATTTTATTGTTTTTCAAAACAAATATAAAACAGGAATAACAGAGATCACAATATTTGAATACGAAGAAAACGCCTTTTGATTTATTGATAAAATGCATGTACTTAATCAAACGAGGCCCTGGCAATAAAACCACTATGCCCCGGGTAGGACATAGGGTTGTACAATGATTGGAAAAAGTAAATCATTACTCTTCGCTTGTCATCTGGATGATATCCTTGACGGACCAGTTGGTGAGGCCCTCGCCTGGCTTGCTTGGCTGGATCCAAGAGTCTAGGTCACAGTCGCTATCTCCGCTGTCTTCAGACACCGTGTTGACGCTTTCAAATATCACCCCGCCGCTAGTAAACTGGATCAGCCCTTTACCTCGCGACGCACTGCTAGAAGAGGAGGCTTCAGCTCCAGGAGAATATCCCAATCCAAACTTGTCTTGCTTGTTAGGTATCTCCAAAATTCGCCCCTAGCCTGGGGTAGATCCGGCTTGGACAACGGCCCGGGCTTCCTTGAAGGACGAGAGAGTCATCTCTGGCTTTTCTGTGACTACAGGAGCTACGTCCTTGACTTTAACAGCTTCGAACGCTTGGCATAGGGTTTCGTGGATTTCCCCATCCATCTCAACATACTTGAAGGACGACAAATGGCTCACCATTATGTCTTCCTCGCCACAAACAGTCACGATGCTACCTCCGACAACATACTTGAGCTTCTGGTGCAACGTGGAGGTCACAGCACCTGCGGAATGGATCCATGGCCGGCCCAAGAGACAGCTATAGGCAGGCATGATGTCCATAATGTAAAAGATCGCGCCGAATGTTTCCGGCCCGACTTGGATTGGCAACGTCACCTCCCCGAAAACATGGCATTTGGTTGCATTGAACGCCTTCACAACCAGATCACTGGGTGTGCAAATCACTCCGCGAGTATCTAACTTCATTAATGCCTTCTTCGGAAGAACATTGAGCGAAGACCCCGTGTCTACCAACACGTGAGACATAATCGTTCCCCTACACTCTATCGAGATGTGCAGGGCGCTATTGTGGTTCCTCCCCTTCGGCGTCAACTCTAGGTCAGTGAACCCTAACCCATTTCCAGCATTCACGTGGGCTACGACCTCTTCTAGCTGGTTTACTGATATTTCCTGCGGTACATACGCGATGTTCAACACCTTCAGCAGCGCGTTGCGGTGTGCTTCAGAACAAAGCAACAAATTCAGGATGGAAATCTTCGAGGGTGTCTGATGGAGATGATCCACAATCTTGTAGTGACTCTTTTTAATCAACCTCATAAATTCCTCGGCGTCTTTAACGAGTAAGTCCTTTTCTGCCCCACGCGGGATCTCTTCGACGACTTTACTCTTACCTTTATTAGTTGCATCAGCTCTGTCGGCTTTGTCCGCCACGACCTCAGGTGGCGCAAATACTCTTCCGCTGCGAGTGATTCCACTAATGCCCGCCAGGTTCTCCACAGACGACCCGAACGGTTCTAGTTCCAGCTTCTGTCCGTTGCAGTAGACTTCAGCCCCATAATTCCATGGGACAGCATTGGTGCTTTCAAACGGTATCGGCCCAGCTTTGGTGATGGTAATCGTGGGCGGTCTAGGTGCAGAAATAGTTATCGTCTGGCGAGGAATGGTGATGGTGGCAACCTCATCATCTTGCTTCAGCATTATCTCTCCCGATCCGCATTCGGCCCTCCGGCTAAACTGTAAGATCCCTTCAGTCATCAGACTTTGAATCCCCTCTATCAGCTGTTCACATCCATCAGGACTCGTCGCACAGCCCGTACACAGCTCTCCGCAACCTGGAAAGAAACCCCTTTTCATCAGCTTAGCCTTAACGAAGCTAAGTGGTGTCTTCAGATCCTTGACGTCAGTCAACAAATCCAAACTCTCGTCTTCAATAATGGCGTTTACTCCACCTCCCCTATGATTCGGCATAGGGTTCTTCGTGACGTTTGGCACATTATCTGAGAAGTTGATGATCTTAGCGTCCACCATGTCCTGCACCTTATGCTTGAAGGCTTTGCAGTTCTCTATTGTGTGGCCTGGTTCCCCTGAGTGAAACTCACAAGTTGCATTTGCGTCATAACCTGGCGGAGGTGCCCCTGTCAAGGGAGCCAAAGTTCTCTTCTGGATCAACTGTAGCTGAAGCAAAGTCTGCAATAGTTGCGCATACAACATGGGCGGTGTCTCGAGGTGACGACTCGACAAAGGTGCCCGATTCTGATACTTTCTGTACCCTTGTTGATTCGGTTGCTGCTGTTGCTGCTGTGGCTGTTGAATTGCCAGGATGGTTATGCTGGCCACCTGTTGGTGAGGGCCTTTACCCTTCCTTCGAGCGTTGGACACAACGCTCATTTCTCCTTCCCGTCTTTTGCCATTATAAGGTTTCTTTCCGCCTCCTCCAGCTGAGGATGAATCACCTTGAATTTTCCCGAGTTTGATCCCATTTTCAATGTGCTCACCCGTGATAATGAGATCTGAGAAGGTTCCAGACATACCGCTGACCAATTTCTCATAGTAAACCCCTGGGAGGGTGGCTACAAACATCTGCACAAGCTCACGTTCAACCATCGGCGGCTGAACTCGGGCTGCCAATTCACGCCACCGCTGGGCGTATTCCTTAAACCCTTCGTTGTTCCTTTGCGACAGATTCTGCAGTTGGACTCGGTTCGGGGCCAAGTCGCTGTTATATTGGTAGTGGTGCACGAATGCTTCAGCAAGGTCCTTCCACGTGCGCACACTGGTAGGCTCCAGACTCATGTACCATTCGAGGGATGGTCCGGACAGACTGTCCTGAAAGAAGTGCATCAGCAACTTCTCGTCATCAGAATGAGCCGACATTTTTCTGTAATACGATCTCAGGTGGACGCGAGGGCAAGTGGTGCCCTTGTACTTTTCAAAGTCAGGTACCTTGAATTTTGGAGGCACCTTGAAATCAGCTATCAGTCCCAACTTGGACATATCAACACCTAGGGTGTTCTGGTTCTCGATGTTCCTCATCTTATCCTCGAGTGCCTTGAACCTTAGCCGTGCTTCAGCAGTCAGCTCCCCTTCAGCACCTCTCTGAGAGAACACATCGTCTTGACGGTCTTCTAACCACGGCTGAGGCCCGAACAGATTCCCAACACCTGCATTGTCGTTGCCCAGTCCAACATTGACGTTAGCTTCAAGACTCCCATTACCGACGCCCGTCGTATTACCATTGAGTCCCATGTTAGCTACCACATTGTCGTTGGCACTGCCGTTCCCCCCAGTCACGGGGACGCCATTCTGAGGAGTTTCCACAGGTGGAGGAGTAGGCACGGTCCCACCATGGAGTACGCCATTGCTATCGACCCTTGAAATCAGAGGCTGAACCAAGGTTCTGAGCTGATCCTGGCCATTGGCGACTGCTTGCATGAGCTCCATGAAGCGATCCATTCTTTCGCGGAGTTCTTGAACATCAGTTTGCACTTGCTCCATGATTCTGGTTTGATTCGCTCTGGTCGGATAGCGGTGAATAGGTCTCTGATCAATCCTGGAACAACCTGAAAACACAAAAGGGTTAGGAAAAAACGACAAAGTGCTCGTTATGAAAATGCTTCATGCAAATGCAAACGTGTGTCTGTGCGTTAGGGAGATTTCCCCCGATCCTAGTGCCTGAGTGCCAGTGCTGATAATAAGAAGTCCGAGTCCAGTCATGGAAATAACATCTCATATATATGAAGAAAGCCCATCCAGGCAGTACACAACATCAGTGAGTACAAGATGAATCAATAGCATGACCTCGACCAACAAGCCTGGTGATGGTCAGCATACAACAATGATCAACAAAAGGAATGCAAATAGTCAAGCACGGCCACAGGCGCGAAACTCTTCTAACAACCCCTTCGTTTCTGGATGATCGGGCCGAGTGAGTAACCCCTCGACGAGTAACTCTCTCTGCATAATGGTGTATTGAAGACCTTCGACCGAATCTTCCCATGCTCCTTCGCCGAAACGATCTTCTAACTTCCGCTTCTTGGACTCAAACGTCAGTTTGCGCTCCTTCAGGTTAGCAAGAGCCCTATTGAGCTGGCCTTCAGCGGCATATCTGCGAGCGGTTTCTTCATCAAACCTCTTCTCACTAGCCTTCACCTAGGCTTTCAGCTTGGAGATCTGTTGCATCAGCTTATCCTCCCGCTCTTTCCTGTTGGCTAGAGTTGCCTTCCAGTGCTGGTTGAACTTGGATATCCTCCGATACGCTTCGTCCAAGTGCTGCTTCTTCGTGGCCAGTACATCGTTGACAGCTTTGAAGTCTCGACCCATGCGCTCACGCTCAACTATCTGCTTAGTCAAATCTGTCCCCAACTGGTTCACTAGTTCAGTCTGCCTCTTGAAGGAATGAACGACTTCGTTTCTCTCGCTTCTGAGCTGCGCTAATTCTTTCTCCAGTTCTTCATTTGCCCTCTTCAATTCATCTCTCTCAGCTAACACCTGATTATGTTGCTGAATGGGCACGATGGTAGGCTCTTCAATCATTGGAGGGCTTTCTGGCTTGGCAGGAAGAAACGACATCCCTATAGCATCTGCTCTGGCTCTGATCCACGTCACGTACGGAGCGTAGGCTTGACTATTACTTCTCCCCAGCAAAGGCTTTCCCCTCTTACTGATACCATTCCAAGCGCGCTGAAGCTTAGACAACAGATCCCCCTCTAGAAGACCAGTGAGGTACAGAGATTCCTGCACCTCTTCATCCTTCGACGGAGCTCTCAAAGCATACGCAAACTATCGGACCAGCAAAGACGGATTATAGTTTATACAACCCTTCCTGCCTATCAAAGGCACGTTCGGAAACCCGCTGCAGCTAAAGATAATCTCGGTACCCAACCTATCTCTGTCAAACCAGTCAATATCCTCTGCAGATAGACTCATCAAACGCTCGGACCACTCAGCTGTGGCTGCAGACGAAACAAAGGGACCCTCTTGGGCAGATGACTATCAAGCCATTTATAAAGCAAGGGCACACAACACGAGACATTCTTTCCCCTTCTGTTCTCGTTTTTGTAGTGGATAGAATGGTAGACATCTCCTATCAAGGTAGGGACTGGATTCCCTGAAGCAAAGATGCGGAAGGCGTCGAAGTCTACAAAGTCGGGCATATTGGGGAACAGGATGATGCCATATATGCACAGAGCGAGAATAGCGTTGAATACGACCCAACATCCGTCTTTGGCGCACTGCTGAGCCTTTCCCACTAAGAACTGCAAGGAGAAACCGAGAACCTTGTTCCAACTAGACAATACCAACTCGGAGGCATCCAGATGAAGTGACGGAGCTAGACTAGCCAGATTAGGCTCAGCATCCATATGAACAAAGGGCATCTGCCTCTTGATAGGCACACCTAACAAATTAGCATATTCCTCTAACGTAGGTGCGAGAACAAAGTCCTGGAAAGTAAAGCATCTCAACGGAGGGTCATAGAACTGCAGCAGAGCGTGCAACCCATTCAACTCGAATGCAGAAGGTTTACGAACCAAACTGAGCAATTTGCCGTAAGATTTTCTGAACTCATCTCTCACAGAATCATCTGCTAAAGCAATCAAACCAGTCAGCTGAACCACATCAGGGGCAGGGAGCTTGTAAGCCACGGTCTTCCTCAGAGAACCCATAACAGTACAATAGGAGGCAAGAAATCCTGAATCGGGGGAAATGGTACCTGCAACACAGACACACGTTAATGAAATGCAAATGAGTATGCAAAGCGATTTACAATGCAATCATGCAGTAGGAGATCAAGGCAACTGTGCTGTGGAGATTCTGTATCAACAAAACCACAATGTTGCTCTGTCAAGAACAACCACTATATCTGATAAGAAGAAAACCCTGGTATCGGACCATAAATCTACTCTGTCAAGAACACACGCACATAGGGCCATAAATCTGCTCTGTCAAGAACAAACATCTGATAATAAGGACCTCTGATACAGGACCAAAAATCTGCTCTGTCAAGAACAAACATCTGATAAAGGACCTCTGATACAGGACCAAAAACTCTGCTCTGTCAAGAACAAACATACATCTGCTGGTGAGATCCTCTGATCCCAATCATAAACCTGCTCTGTCAAGAACAAATACCCATCTGCTGATGAGATCCTCTATCACAGGACCATAAATCTGTTCTGTCAAGAACAATCATATCTGATGATGAGAACCTCTGGTACCAACAAAACTGATTCACTATCAAGAAAACCAGGTGGACTGAAGGTCAAAGTTTCCTGCAACAAACCCAACCCTGCTCACAGGTATGGACCTAAAATGACTCAAGTTCGGCATCCTATGCGGTCATCAGCGTCACAGACATTCAAAAGGGGTGATACGATACCCAGAAGGTGTGGCATCACTAGCTCATGAAGCGGCCTCACTCGGCTGAATCTCAAATGATCGGTCCCCAGAGTCGACAATCCTCCAAACCAACAACCCCCTCAACCCAAAGGGTTGAAAAAGAAGTCAACCGGGAGAACCTCGTCTGAGCATGGATTTCATGAGACACTAGTGCCTGCCAAGCAAGCACGCGCCCACTAATTTCCACAACTAATGCTATGTTCACTCAAGCCTGGGTCTGGCTTCTCACTCATCAGAATGCCCCTCCCACAATAGCATAGATAATCATATCATACTGAAAAATAAAGTGCGGGAAATAAAATGCGATAAATAAACACAACCCAACAAGTAATCATACAAGCGCTAGGATTGACTCTCACAGGGGACGTCGGATCCCCAAACTGACTCGCATACGGGACGTTGGATCCCAGGAAACTATCAAGTCCCCAGCAGAGTCGCCAGCTGTCGCTTCCGCGAAAATAAGGTGCCGGCAAAACAGAAGAGTCGCCACCTTTCGTTATTTATCCCTCAGAGCGGGAAAGGAAACAATCGGAAAAACCTGACGAAAAAGGTATAAGACAAGGTCGTCGCAACCGTTGTCTGGGTTCGGGAGTCGGTTACGCAAGGGGAAGGTATTAGCACCCCTCACGTCCGTCGTACTCGACAGGATCCACGCTTGTTGTGTTTACTGGACGAGTTGGTTTTATCTATCTACCTATCAAGGCTGGCTTAAAAAAGAAAAGAAACTGACTCGGCAAAGCGTCACACTTTATGCCTACGTATTCTCATCAGAGAACGAGAAATCAGAGTCAACGTAGTTCGACCTACTACGGGTTACGGGGAAGGTGGCTCGCCAATACATCAGTATTGTGCCTACGTACTCTCAACAGGTATGAGAGATCAGAGCTTACGTAGTTCGGGGTAATACGGATTACGGGAATTCAGATTCATCTGTTTTATCGAGTAGGGTTAAACAGCAGTTCCAGCAGTTAGGGACAAAGCCTGTTCGCGTTGGCGCTGAAGTTTAACGACACTCTTTTCTTCAGAAAAGTTTTCCTTTGAATTACGGGTCCACGGGGCAAAAAGGTTTGAAGTTTGTTTTCTGTCTTTTACGAAAGAAGTGTTTTTATTGTGTTTGCAATTTCAATCGCACTAAAGACTATGACCTGAGAGTGAATGCGTCGTATGTCACCCAAAGGGTGCCATACCAAACATCCAGACTGTTGAAAAGAAGCTCTCCAACAATCCTTTCTCAGATAGCTTAAGGCTCGTAACGTACGAAAGAAATCATTCATGATTACTGTATCTTAATTTGTTTTGAGATGAGAAGAGAACAGGCTCAACTACGGGGAGATTATCAAGTCCTACTGTTGTCATGCCAAGGATTCATCCTATAGTTGAAGTTTGAAACAGGGAACTCCTAGAAGTTATCATGCATAGGTTTCAACCTAAAGTTCTAATCATCACTTCCTTATCAAAGGAAATGAGAGTCCTAAAGGATCATGTCAATGATACACAGAAACAGATAAAGCATCATCTTAAATAGTAAACAGATATACAACTGTAAAATGCATGCAATGCAAGTGAGGGAGGAAATGTGTGTGGGGCAGCAGCCTCCACAAGCTCATCTCAACCTCAAGCCAGATATGAATAACAGTAATCATACAGAAGAATAACATGCTATCAAGCAGAATACAATAACAACTGCAATCATACAGTAGAAATGAAATAAAATGCTATCAAGCAAAACAAATCACATGGGCAAGGGAGCAGGGCTCTACCGAATACCCGCAAGCAAAGCCATACAGTAACAATACAAGCAGAGGGAGAAACTCATCCTCTAGTGCAATCATGCTCCTAGATTAAAGTCAGTCTAGATATGAACTTATTCTAATGCATCAAGCAAGTCAAACAAGGCACATCAGCACAGAAAAGAAAACAGACAAGAAAGCAGATCAACCCCTCTCTTCCAATTCCAAGCTTCAACTCTTCTGACAGCAACCCAGTCTTCAGGCTTCAATCACCCTTCAAGGCTATCATCCCCCATGCCAAGTATCAACTTGCTTCTTCAGGGTTTTAATCCATCCAACATAAGTATCAACTTATCCTCTCTTCTCCAAGCTTCAGCTCTTCAGTCAATTCCACCCTCAGGCTTCACTCTTAACTGCAAGTATCAACTTGACTCCTTCAGACTCTCCAAGCATCAATGTAAGTGTCAACTTCCTTTATTCCTCAAGCCTCAGCTCTACACTTAATCTCAATTGAATCTTCTTCATAAGTATCAACTTGGTCTTCAGGCCTCAGCTCTCTTTGCTCTACCAGTATCAACTTAGTCTTCTTCTCCTACAAGCTTCAGCTTCTCAGAGTAGTCTTCAATCACATGGAAGTGTCAACTTCATCTTTCAATTCTCTTTTCAAGCCTCAGCTCTTCATTCAATCTTCATTTGGGTCTTCAAGTATCAACTTGTTTTTCAAGCTTCAGCTGCAATGGCAATGCTCAAGGAATCATCCTCTTCCACACTCTTCAGTGAAGTCCTCATCTTCAAACTCAAGTCCAACATCTTTCAAGATACTCAGCCCAGAAGACAATTGATTTAACAGGATGAGTGGAAATGATAAACAGCTTACTGACAACCAAAGGAAGCCTGTAAGGGTTCATCATTATGAGAGACTGGTTCCCTCAAAGTTCTACTTCCCAGATAAAGCCACTCATCCTTCCAAAGGAGGGATGTGAATATCTGAGAAGGACTTTTAGTCATTGGGAGGAATGGAAGCACAAGATGCTTTCCATATTTGTGAAAGAAATCATTCTAACCCTAAGGCTCCCCCTATGGCTCCTATCTCCTAAATCTTCATCAGACACCTTCAGGCACAAGCAAATCCAAGCTCCAAGCAACTTCAAGCAACTTCAAGCATCCTCACCTTGTCTTGAACTTGTCTTCAATCTCAACCAAAGGCAAACCAAGCAAAAACCCTAATCTAAGGGGACTAAGGAAGTTAAACTAGTTGAATTAGTAAGTTAGGATCACCTAAAACCTAGTACTAAAGTTAGTCCTAACTAAAATACTAAACTCAATTGTAAAATCCTACAAAAATAACTAGGGGAACCTAGGTCAATTATGACTCTACCACATTAATTTCAGAGATCAAACCATCAAATTAGACCTAGAAATAAATTCTACATTATGAAGTACTAAACCTAAACCTTAAAAGGAAGCATCTAAATATCAATCTAGATATTACACCTATTTTCATCACAAAAATGTGATAAAAATGCTAGGGGATCATACATGTCTAACCTAAACATACACAAAAAATTAGGATCAAATTCATCACCATATGATCACACAAAATTCCACAAAATTATGTATCAAACATAACCATTTTAATATCAATTAAAATATAAAATTCCCATAAAATCAGAAACTGCATGAAATGAAAATATTTTTTCTTTAAGAAATACTAGACTCAATCATGAGTAAAATGCAAAAAGAATGGGATTAATTGGATTAATTTTCAATTTTATATGATTTTTCCAAGAACCATGAATAAAATGAAAAAATAATGAAAATCAAATTAAAATAAACACACGCGCGGTGCCAATAGTAACAAAACACAGTTCAAATAATGGATTGGGCTCGCTGGGGGGTGTGGATAGTGGTTATTTCATTAAGCCCAAAACCAACTAGTAAGTGAAACGCATCGTTTCACTTACTCAGACTCTCTCACAACTTCAAATTAAAACATGGCCGTTGGATTGCTTCCTCAGTCAAAGGTCTTCATCTTGATCCAATGGTATCCTCATCATCTTCTTCGTTTGAACCAAAAATGGAGGGAGAACTCCATTGAAACAGAGCTCAAACATCAATCTCCTCCTCACTCGGGCTCCCTCAAATCTCCATCAAAATCCATGATCTAAAGCCCTAAATCACTCTAAATTGAACACTGAATCTAACCCTAGCCTCAGAATTCATTGAATCAACCTCTAACCTAAAACACGATCAAGAATCAAAATCATGCTCAGACCTCAATTGTCACCATTCTCCAAATTGAAAGGTTCAAAATGTTCACCATGTTACACTGATGAATTCTTGCTATAATACTCATATTATCTCTCAATATCCAGCATGTTCTTGATCCAAACAGAAATTGTGTCACCTCATTGATCATCATGAAATCTTCTCTAAGTTTCCAGAAACGATCTCCTAACCACATACTATCAATCTAACCTAACAAAATGCCCTAATTCTTCTTAAATTAAGGTGAGGAAAGAAAGTTACCAACCTGTGAATTCTTGAGTAACAGATGCACCAGATCTTCACTTCAAGCTCTCAAACCTTCCAAAATCCTTCAGTGTACCAAGTTCTTGCTTCTGTATGCAATAATCTTGATGGAAAATGCCTGGAACTCCAAATTTGATGATGACTTGCAGGTGCTGAAAATCAATTGCTCATACACGATTCAGCCATGGATTTGCTTAGGATTTGCTATGGAAACACTCACACACCTCCAAGAAAGTTGTTAGGATCAAAAGAAATGATCAAAGTGGTGTAGAATGCAGAAATCGATTTCAACTTGCAATGAACAAAGTGAAATTGCAAAGTCTCTTCTCTCAATCAATTCTCACCAAGCTCTCTCTCAAACCCCTTCTAATCAATATATAGAACATGTTGGACCTCTCTAGATCCTTCTGGAATCATCCAAGGAGAAGTTGAGTTTCTCATGTCATCCAAAATCTCATCTCATGCCATACTCACCCCAATTCTGTTTCCCTTGTTGCAGCAGCTTGGTGTGATCCCAAAATCTCCCCAAGTGAGATATTAGAGGTGTTACAAGGCCTTGGCAGCTTGTGTATTGATCTCTCATGTGTTTTGCAAATGTTACTTAATATGCAAGCAACTACTTTTCAAAGTAAGTCCACAAATTAGACCTCAACTAAAAAATGTGGCTAAACCAATGTTCTTAAAATGTTTTCTAGAGTCAAAATGATATATTACATGCCATGGTTTGGATGTGTAGGTTGAAAATATCAATTTCCAACTTTGATTCATTTAACTTATACCCTTATTTTAGGTCATTTTTGCAACTTTGAGCTACAAGAATTTACAACATCTCATGACCTCCTTACTAGCCTTAAAACATCATTTTGAACAAGTTTGATGTTGAACATTTTTCCATTTGAAGCTTGGAAATAGGAGTTATGGCCTTATGCTTGAAATGACCTGTAATCTCCAAATGACCAAAATGCCCTTGACTTGTCAAAGCCATAACTTGAGTTCTACAAATCCTATCAAGGACTTATAGTACTCTATAGAAAGCTAAGAGGATAAGGAACAACATTCATGTTGACCAAAAGTTCATAGGAATCATCCGTCTTGGGCAAAAGTTTGATGCAAGTTGGGTAACTTTCAAGGCCCCAGATTCACATACCTCAGATGACCTGTAACTTGTCAAAGTCATAACTTGAGTTCTATAAATCCTATCAAGGACTTATAGTACTCAAATTAAAGCTAAGCTCATGCTCTACAACATTCATGTTGGGGGCAAGATGAGATGACCATCACATCTTGAGCTAAACTGCCTTGAAGATAGGGGTCAAACTAGGGGATTTTACACTGTCAAGTCTTAGAAACCCTAGCTTGAAACTTCTCAAACTCTTCAATCATGATGAGTTGACCTTGGAACCATCCTTATAACATCTCAATGCATCAATCCATGATCACATGGATCTTGGATTAGGTCTCAACCTTGTTAAAATCATCAGTTGACCTAGGGTTGACCCAGTCAAACCCTAATTACACCACTCATGGCTGAGGCTTCTTAATCTTGCACAATAACCTGTCTAGGCTTCATGATGGCTTTCAAGACATCTCATAAGCTCTCTCAAGGCTTCAAGTCCACATTCTTGGCTTCAAAATCATCTGAGGAGCTCCCCCAACTCTCAAGTTAAGAGGCACACAACCTTGGTTTCAACCACTCTCTCTGAGAATCTTTTATCTTCTCTGGCAAGGATATCAACCCTTGAACACTTGAATAACCTTCTTAGCTAGATTCAAACTCTTGTATAGCTCTTAATTGGTAATCATACCTCTTGATCTCCTGCATACATGTTAATGAAATGCAAATGATAATGCTAATGTGAATGAAATGAAACACAAGCTAGGTAAACAAAAGTTGGTCAAATTTTGGGGTGCAACACCTAGCAGGTTGGATTTTGATTCTTCCCCAGTAAAGCCGTTCCGGGTTGTTTTCGTCGGTGAAGTGAGATTCAATTTCAGTGGTTGATGGTTAGCCCCTGCAGAGTTGTTGATTCCCCAGTAGAGTGAACATGTTTCCTCCAGCTGAGACGCTTGTTTCCCCGAAGAGCCGTATTCCGGTGTGCCATCCAGGGCGTTTTCCTCAGCAGGGTTTTGATTGGATCTCTGGTGGAGTTGGCTTTCTTCTCTCCAGCATTTTGCTGGACTGGTTCCCTTACATTTTGCATTATGCATATCATCTACCTAAACGCATATCATTTCCATCTTGTATGGAGCATTACGCCATTCTCAAACATATGCATTTGAAATATAAGCCAGGTGGTTACCGCTCTGTTCTCAGATGTGTTCTCAGCAGATGGTTGAATTATGTTGCCCGCATGGTATTCAGACCTGGCAGATTTTGGTTGATATTTGTGCTCGTATGGTGTCCGGACCGTAGCAAGTTGAAGAATGGTATCCAGACCATAAGATTTCTCGTTAGCCCACATGGTATCCAGACCTGGTTTACGTTTCTCCCCGGCAGCGTCATTGAACATCGGCTAATGATTTCGCCTTTAACACCATGTGGTGTCCAGGCCATGACAATGTGATATGTTTTCGTCAGCCCGTGTGGTATCCAGACCCGGCTTATTATTTTCCCCGACAGTTGGTCATCTTTGTCCGAATGATATCTAGACCATGATGGTTACCGAATTGCTTCGTCCGTCGAGTATGCGGACTCCGATTGAGTTTCCTAGTGATGTCCAGATCACGGTAGGTGTATTTGTGCCCTTTTGCCCTAAGGTATCCAGACCATGGCGTACGCTCGTTCCGTTGAGTATCCAAAATCAGCAAAGGCAGATAGGGTATCCAGACCGTGTTAGTTCATCCGATGCTCCATGATATCCAGATCACTGTAATTGTTATTATCTTCAGTCGCCATGTGGTATCCAGACCTCGACACCTAATGATTTCTCTCAGCTCGCGTGGTATCCAGATCACAGCGCATACCGTTTCCTAGTGATGTCGTCCGACTTGAGCTCGCAGGATATCCAGATCCTGATGAATATATCTTCGATCACTTCGAGCGTCTAGGCTCCGATTACTGAGTATCCAGGCTTAAATTTTCCACCGAGTGTCCAGACTCAGGTTTGCATTGGGCATCTAAGCTCCGACCACTGAATATCCAGATTCAGTTCAGCATCGAGTATTCAGACTCCGTTTTATAGAGTGTCCAGGCTCCGAAGCGCATCGAGCGTTCAGGCTCCGTTTACCGAGTATCCAGACTCGGATCATCTGCATCGAGCATCCAGGCTATGATTTATTTTGAGTGTCCATGCTCCGATTACTGAGCGTCCAGGCTCAAATTTGCGTCAAGCATCCCGGCTTTGAATTTCTTTGAGCGTCTAGGCTCCAATTACTGAGTATCCAGACTCAGGCAGTTACCGAGCATCAAGGTTCCGATTATTGAGTATCCAGACTCAGAGTTATCACCAAGTATTCAGACTCAGACTTATTACCGAGTATCCAGGCTCAGAGTTCCCTTTAGCATCCAGGCTCTAGTTTATTTCCTTTGAGTATCCAGACTCTGGCATAGAATGTCACTTCTCACCAGAACGGTATCCAGACCATAGCGCTATCCTTGACGCTGTTTCGTATTTCCCCAGAGGAGTATTTTTGAGACCAGTACAGTTACCTTCGGATTGATGTAGCTGCTTTATTTCCCGCGGTTGGCAAATTTCCGGGTTCTTCGGTATTCAACTGCCTTTTACCTCGATTGTTTGAAAGTCGTTCGCTTTTCACTCATTCAGGTTCAAGTCACTTGAATAAGGGCAGCTGTTGTACCCTAAAATTTGACCAACCTTTTCTTTATCTGGTTTACGTTTCATTACATTGTTCTAGCATCTGCATTGCATAGCATTTATTTTTGACAGGGGATCAAGGCAACCCCGTGACTCAAGCTCCATCCTAGGGGCACAACAATGAACGACGAGTGTCAGAGACCACGGCATTTATTTTGCCCTGGGGGGTCGGGCGACCTTTTTTCCCACTTTTGTTTTGCAGGTACAGAAGCAGCATTCAGGCTACTTTCAGCACTCTCATGATCATAGCGTTAAAAAAAAAGACTTTCAGGGGTTGAGCAGAGCCCCAAACGGCAAGAAGCGGGCAAACGGGAAAGTTTCCCATCAAAAGTCGCCAAAAGTCAAAATTCACAAGCGTTAATCGGTTAACGCATATGGTTAACCGATTAACCACTTGAAAAAACAGCCCAGATTCAAAAATTCAGCATTGTTAATCGGTTAACGCATATGGTTAACCGACTAACCAAAGAAGATTTTGCCTTGCACGTGAAGTTTCAAGCAAATTGCACTCGGGGGCCCATTTTGATCATTTGAAATTCAAATTTTACAGGAGGGAAGGATCTAGAACCTTGTAACTTTCAAAATTCCCCCCTCCCCCCAAAAGCCCAATCCACATTCCAAACCTAACTTTCCAACCCTACTTGCTTTGGATCCAACCCTAAGTAGTATTTAAAGGGTTTCATTCCAAACCTCACAATCCTAATCCTCATAATCCACTTTTCAGAACTCACGCTCTGAAAATTCCCAACTCTCTCCATTTCCCAAAACCCTCACTCAAAGCTCTTCATCCTTTGAGATCATCGATTCTTCATCGGAATCCTTGATCTCTCGAGCTGTAACCTTCATCCGTAATCGTCACCGGATCCGCTTCTTGGAGGGCGAAATCGGCTTGGATCTCGAAGTTCTTCAGGGTTTCTTGCTTGGTTCTATACATCCGAGGCGAATCAACAATCACCAAATCAATTCTCCGATCTGAAGGTTGAAACCCTAAACCTATTGTAATTCTGAGCTTGTTTGCATTATGCAGTTTTGTGGTTGATTTGATCCATTTGATTTGTATCTTTTTGTTTAAATATGTTTACATTTCCATTAGATCACTGGTTTATGGTTTAATTTCCGGCATAATTAATCATGAGATCATATGGATGTTTGCTTAAGTGATAAGTGCTGAAAAAGTGCTTTTTTCCTGCTGTTTTTCGCCTCTGGAACAGTGTTAATCGGTTAACCTATATGGTTAATCGATTAACCAACACAAAATTTCAAATTTTCAAGCATTTTTCAATGGTTAATCGATTAACCCCTGGCGTTAATCGATTAACACTGTAACAGTGGGCCTGTTTTGCTGTTTTTCATGATTGTTTTGGTATCATTTCACTTCGAATCTTCATGGATCGTTATGATGCATTAGGAGTGAAATATTTTGGATATATGTCACTGGTCTTGATTGTTTAATCATGATTTGATCGGCACGTGCTCGTCGGTTTCTGTTCAGGTGCACACTTATGTGTTGTCGTTCAAAGTAGCGTATTCTTGTTTTCTTTGTTTGCTTTGCTGTTGTGCTTAGGCACACTTTTCCCATATTCCCTGTTGTCCTATGACCTTGGAGTGTCATTTAAGGTGGTTTGGTCCTTCCTTAGGAGGAACCTGAAGCTTACCTAAAGTAATGAATCCTTGAGGACTGTCCTTCGTGTCGTCCTATTTTCTTTTACCCAATGTTGGTGATGCTTATGGTCGAGCGCATAATATGAGTACCTTGTTGTCCTCATATAGCCTCCCATCCTCACTTTGGCTTGGGTTTATTTTTGGCATTTCTTTTAACTTCGGTTTGTGACTTTGTGGTTGATGTTTGAATGGTTTAGGCCATTTCATCCCACATTCTGTTATTCTTGTATGCTTGTTTCAATGTTTCTCTTTTACATTTTCATGTGCATGCTTGAGGTCGAGATGTGCTTGTGGAGGCTACTGCCCCACACTATTTTCCTCCCTCACTTTCATTCTATTTGTGCATTCTATGTTTGCATTCTTGCATTCGCATGTTTTCCTTCCTCTTTTCCTTCTTTGGCCATGTTCCCTTAGGATTCTCATTTCCTTGTTTAAGAAGTGATGATAGACTTTAGGATCTAAACCATGCATGATAACATAAGGTAGATATTTCCCTGTTATAAACCCAACTTTAGGAGCATATTGCATGATAACATTAAGGTTGAGTAGTTTCCCCTTAGAGTTTGTGTCTTCTCTTCTCATCTCAAAACTTCTTCAAGACATATAATAAAGAATAATAAGTGTTGTACGCTACTAGCCTTAAGCTACTTGGGGAATGGTGATTGAGTGGTTACCTCTCAATTACCTAGAGTTTTTAGTGTACATCCTTAGGATGCTATGCGACGCATTCGTTCCCAAGTCACAAGTCTTTAGTGCAACATGAGTTACCAACGAAAAGCTAAAAAACACTTCTTCTCTAAAAGACTTCAAACAAACTTCAAACCTTTTTTTTGTCCCTTTGGGATCCTTAATTCAGGAAAACCTTTTCATAAACAAGAGTGTTGTTAACTCTTAGTTCTATCACAAACAGTAACTCCTAAGCCTCCAAAGGTCGAGCTGCATACACCAAACTGCTAGAACTGTCTGTTAACCTTACTCGGTTAAAATACTTGAACCAACCTGTGGTCGTGTCAGCCTGAACTACGTTTGCTCTGATTTCTCGTGCTAGACGAGGATACGTAGGCATAAGACGCGATGTCTTAGCAAGCAACCTTCCCCCCCCCCCCCCCTTTATCCGTAGTTAGCCGAACTACGTTGACTCTGACTTTCCCATTGCACAAGGGAATACGTAGGCCCAGAGCAACGACGCTCTGTCGAGTCCTTTTTTTCTTTCTTTTCCCTTAGTCCTTAAGCCTTTAGCGTAGATAGTTCAACACACCCTTTAGACAGATAACAAGCGTGGATCCCGTCGAGTACGACGGACGTGAGGGGTGCTCATACCTTCCCCTTGCGTAACCGACTACCGAACCCAGGATTTGGTTGTGATGACCTCGTCTTTTCCCGTTTTCGTTAGGTTTTTCTCGATCGCTTCCTTTCCCACCTTTGGGATAAATAACGATAGGTGGTGACTCTGTTAGTCATTGTCGGCCTCCCTCTTTTTCGCGGTAGCGACAAAGGGTCATAGAATTTTAGCAAGGCATACAACCCATTCAACTCATATACCGAAGGTTTACAAACCAGACTGAGCAGCTTCCCATAAGATTTTCTGAATTCCCCTCTCACTGTATCATCTGCCAAGGCAATCAAACTGGACAATAAAGCAACATCTGGGGTAGGAAGCTTATAGGCCACATTCTTCATCATAGATCCCATGATAACACAACAGAAGGCAAGAAATATCGGAATTGGGGGATAATATGCACCTGCAACACAGACACACGTTAATGATATGCAAATTAGTATGCAAAATGCAAAATGCAATCATGCAACAGAGGATCAAGATTGTGCTACTAAGGAGACCGAGGCTCTGTTCCAACACAATCATAACACTGCTCTGATAACACCTCTAAAGAGGACCAATAAATACGCACTGTCGAGAACAACCACATCTCTGATGATAAGAACCCTCTGAACCCAACAACACTGATTCACTGTCAAGAAAACCAGGTAGTCTGAAGGTTAAGGTTTCCTGTAATAACCCGGCCCCGCTCACAGGTATGGACCTAATCACAGACAAGGTATGGCATCCTATGCATTTCCCAGCGTTACAAACTTTCAAGAACGATGATACGATACCCAGAAGGTATGGCATTCTCATCTCTTGAAGTGGCCTCACTCAGCTGAGTCACAAATGATCGGTCCCCAGAGTCGACAATCCTCCAAACCAACAACCCCTCAAGCCCAAAGGGCTGGAAAAGAAGTCAACCGGGAGAACCTCGTCTGAGCGTGGATTTCATGAGACACTAGTGCCTGCAAAGCAAGAACGCGCCCACTACTTTCCACAACTAATGCTAAGTACACTCAAGCCTGGGTCTGGCTTCTCACTCATTAGAGCCCCTTCCCACAACAGCACAATAATAATATCATACTGAAAATAAAATGCAGAAAGTAAGAGTGATCAATAAAACCCAACAGGTAAACACACAAGCGCTAGGATTGACTCGCATAGGGGATGGGAAATGGTCCCAACCTAGGGGATGGGAGAATTCCCCTGCAGCTATAAGTCCCCAGCAGATTCGCCAGCTGTCGCTACCACAAAAATAAGGTACCGGCAAAGCAGAAGAGTCGCCACCTTTTGTTATTTATCCCACAGAAAGGGAAAGGAAACGATCGGAAAAACCTGACGAAAAGGTATAAGACAAGGTCATCGCAACCATTGTCTGGATTCAGGAGTCGGTTACGCAAGGGGAAGGTATTAGCACCCCTCACGTCCATCGTACTCGATGGGATCCATGCTTGTTGTGTTTATCTTTCGGGTTGGTTATATCTATCTACGCTAAAAGTCTGGTCTGAAAAGAAAAGAAAATGACTCGGCAGAACACAGCAGTTTTATGCCTACGTATTCCCGTCTGGAACGAGAAATCAGAGCCAATGTAGTTCGCCTAACTACGGGTTACGGGGGAAGGTTGCTCGCTGAGATATCGCATCTTGTGCCTATGTACTTTCACACGGCGCGAAAGATCAGAGCAAACGTAGTTCGGGACAACGAGAGACACAGGTTTGTCTTTTTTATCCGAGTAGGGTTAACAGACGGTTCCAACAGTTTGGTGTATGCAGCTCGCTCGATGGAGACTTAGGCGTTTACCGTTTGCGGTAGAACTGAGAGTTAACAGAACTATCCTTATGAAAAGGGTTTCCAAGGATTAAAGGTCCCAGAGGACAAAAAGATGTTTGATCTTTGTTTTCTGTTTTTTAGAAGAAGTATCTTTTATGGATGTTTGCAATTGATATCACACTAGAGACTATGACCTGAGAGTGAATGCGTCGCATGTCACCCAAAGGGTGCCATACTAAACATCCAAGATGTTGGAAAGAAACCCTCCAACAACCCTTTCTCAAGTAGCTTAAGGCTCGTAGCGTACGACGTCAACTAACCCTTATTACTGTATTTTGATTTGTTTGAAGATGAGAAGAGAAAGGATGCACTAAAGGGGAACTGATCCAATCCTAAAGTTGTCATGCAAATTTGATCCTATGGTTGAGGTTAGGAGGGAATCTACCTAATGTTATCATGCATGGTTAGAACCCTAATGTCTGTCATAACTTCTCTTGAACAAGAGAAGTCAGAGTTCCTAGGGGAACATGGCAAAGTAAAACAACAGCAAAAGAAATAACTGTAAATAAAATGCATGCAATGCAACAAACAAGCAGAAGGATCCAAGCTCAAATTCTAGAGCAAGCAAGCCCAAAGGCAACACACAAAGCACAGGCAAGGGAGACAGACTCAACCTTAAGCCAGCAAGCAAAGCCAATCAATAACAGTCAAGCAGAGGGAGCCAGACTCAACCTCTAAATGCAGACAAGCAAGGGGAGCAAGCTCACCCTTAAGAATGATCTAAGGCCTAGATCACTATATAAGAGCCTAGTCTAATGCAACATACCACACAATCACACAAGCAACAGTCAAGTAATCAGAAAATACAGCAGACAAAATAGCAGACAAACAGCTCAACAGCAAAGCAGATAAACAACAAAACAATCAACAGTCTGCAACAAACAACTTCAAGTCCAAACCATCATCAAGAGAAGTATTCACCTTCATGATTCAACAAGATCCAACAAGAAAGAAGAAATTTAACATCAAGATTATTGCTTGATGATGGGAAGCAGGATGGAAACCAAGGGAATCCATCATGGCACTCAACCATACATCTGAGATAGGCATCCTCAAAGGTTCTACCTCTTGTGAAATGCCACACATCCTTCCAAAGGAAAGATGAGACTTCCACATAGGGACCATGAATCATAGGATGGGAATAGAAAGCAATCAAAGCAATCCATGTTTATGTGAAGAAAGAGAAACCAAACTAAGCTCTTCCTACCCTAATTAAATAAGCTACAAGCAAGCTACTAAAAGAAGGTCTAAACACCAAATCAAGCCTAGGTATTCAAGCTAAAGAAACCTCAAGATGTCTAATGAACCACCATAAGAGATTTAGAAGGTTATTTGCACTAAAATCCACCTTTGAGATTCAACTAAGGGAAAGGCTACACTAGGAGCACCCTAATCAACACCTTAAATGTTAAATCTACTTAAAATCCTAAAACACCTTCTAAAATTCTACCAAATTTTTTAAGGGATCCTAAACATGTTATTCATATATGGTCCAAGGATCAGAGCCTTAATCTAAAGGGAAGGAACCTAAAGAAATCCTAAAACACAAAAAGGTCAAAAGAAACCCTAAAAATGGGAGGTCAAGGGAACTAGTCCTAAACAGAACCTAATGTTGTCTAAAAAATCTAAATTAAATCCTATAGGATCATGCATCTTTAATCTACCAGCAATCCAAAAATCTCATCCAAATTCAATACCAAACAGCCATACAAAAATCAACAAAAACATGAATAAATAAGCCAAATTAAAGAATTAATAAAAATGCAAAAAATTAAATTAAATTGAAAATTGTATGAAAATGAAATATAAAAGCATCAGAAAATCAAGAATAAAATCTAGATCATGCTCATATTTTTATGGTATTTTTCTGATCAATATTGAAATTACTATGAATTTTAAAAGAACAAAGCAATTAAAATAAAAGAAAATGAATTAAAAAAATGAAATAACACTCAAAAAAGATCACAAGCGCAAGATCTGGTGACTAGTCAACCCATCCAATGGCTTCAGCGCGTGCTAGCGCATTAATAGAACGATTGTGTTTTGGATTGCAATGTGAATCATCAGATGAACATACAAGGTCAAGGCTTGGAGTATGATCTAACGGCAATGCCTCATCGTCTTCGTTTGAAAATAGAAAAGAGAGGGAGTCTTAGTGTGGTGGCCGGAGAAAGTTGTCGGTCGTCTTCTCCGGCGAGGTCAACAGAACCAGTCATCCAAACCTCACTATTCTTAACCAAACTGGTACCGTTCTCTTCAGTTTTTTACCCTGAGCAAGAATCTAACCTTCATTTATGCTAAATCTCCATGAATTGTGAAACTCGAAGGCAAACAGAAAGTGCACCAAAATCTTGATCCTCATCAAGCTCAAAACTAAAGCCATGGATCTTCTCCTCTCCTCACCAGGATCACTTTGATCGATTCAATTTCCATTATCTCTCAATAAACAGCCATATATAACCTCAAACAGAAATGGCACCACACCTTTGATCATCACGAAACCTCTAATTTTCTAGCCTAAAATGATCTAGGTTCCTTTCTAGTGCCTAACCACAGTCTAAATCATGCAAGATCATCATAAAACTAGAGTAATCGTGAGAAATAAAAACCTGGAATGTAGCTTGAAATTGAGGTATCTGTAGAGTGATTTTTGGCTTCAAACTGTGCAGATTCACTCTATGCTTGATGCTGAAGATGATTCAATCCTCAATTTGCTTTGAATCACTCTAGAATTGAAAACACGATTTCACACTTGAAGCTTGAAATTCAACTTGCAATCTCTGGCTATGGCACGAAACCATCACCAAAATTGATCTGAACCTTCCTCTGAACTTAAATAGAAGTGATTTTGATGAGTTGGAGGCCCAATGGAGGCCCAATCAGTGAGATCCAATTTTCACTTTTGCTTGAAATTTCCAACTATGGTGAACACGAATTTGAACTCAAAACTTATTCAAGAAGCTTCAATTCCCTTGCTTGTTAACTGTGGAGAGTGTATGGATACAATTGAGCCCTTGTTTCCATCATAAGACCAAGGTTTGATGTGTTACTTATTTAAGAAGTAACAAGTTGAAATGTCATGAATTATGCTTCAAAATGACTTTCCAATATTGCCAATGTACTCAAAATGATTTTCCCGATTAAAATGAGTACCCATTTGCATTGGTTTGAACACATATGAATTATTTTGGATTTTTTTTTCACTTAAATGCCTTTAAATTCCCCTTTTGTCAATTTCCTTCAAACCAAGTCTCACCCTAAGCCAAATCAATCCATCATGAGTACATGGTTGACCTAAAAACATCATTTTGTGCAAGTTTTGTGTTGGACAAAACTTCATTTGAAGCTTGCAAGATAGTGAAAATGACCTATAATGCCAAATGACCTATAATCTCACTTTCCCAAAATACCCCTAACTTGTAAACCTCATAACTTGAGTTCTACAAATCAGATGGAAGACTTATAGTACAATTTGTAAATATAAGATCAAGACCTACAACTTTAATGTTGGCCAAAAGTTTAGGAGAAACACCCTTCTAGGTCAAACGTTCCATGGAAATTGGTTGACTTTCACAGACAAATTTCACATTCATCTGATGACCTGTAACTTGCCTGGACCATAACTTGAGTTCTATAAACCCAATGGAGGACTTCTAGTACTCAAATTAAAGCTAAGAGCATGCTCTACAAGTTTCATGTTGGCCAAAAGTGGAGATGAAACTTGTATCTTGAGATAAGTGGTCTAGAAGTTAGGCACTAAATAGGGGATTTTACCCTGGGAACCCTAATTTAGCAACTCCTCACACTTTGAATTCTTCTTGGATTGATCTTGGAATATCACTTAAAGTATCTCAACACAAATTTCCATGATTACAAAGACTTAGAAGCAGTTTTTGATCCTCTCCAATTGCACAGTTGACTTAGGGTTACTCAGATGAAACCCTAATTGCAACACCTTCAACTGTGGCTCTTCCCACTTGGCATAATGATTTGACTGAGCTCTCTCATGACCCTCAAGGCACTCCATGAGCTCTATCCATACTCCCTATCCATGATCAAGGCTCCACAACCCACTGATGGTCTTCAATTGGTCCTCAGGTTAGGAGATGAACCCTATACAAGTAACCACACTTCTTAAGAAACAACCCACTTCCTGATGACTTTGGTGATCCTACAAGCTTGAATAAGACCTCTAGATAAGCTTCTATTGATATAAACCACACTTGATCCCCTTCTAAATGATCAATTCTATGATATGCAAATGCTAGAACAATGTAATGCTAATGCAAAGAAACATAAACCAAGTAAGAAAAGGTTAGGCAAATTTTGGGGTGCAACAGAGTGGTTTAATGTGAATGTCATGCTGAATATCGTGACATCCATCAAGACATCCACCTGTTGTCATGACAGAACTACTGTCATGTGTGAGAAACTGCAGGAGTAGTGGTGCAGCAAGAGCTAGCAGGAGCTGATGACAGAATTGTTGCCATGTGTTTACATCTGGTCCAGCAGGAGCTATGTGCAGCAGGAGGTACTGATGACAGAACTGATGTCATGTCATTACATATGATGCAGCAGGAGCTATGTGCCACAGGAGCTAGCAGAGGCTGAAGAAAGGACTATTGTCATGGATGTCATTACCAAAGTAATGACATAGCTGTCTGGCACAACAGGCACTACTATGGGTTAGCAGTAGCCTAGTTCCTCGCAGGCAGTATGAGGTGTGCAGCCACAACAGGTTAAGTTGTGATGAAGTTCCTCACAGGCAGTGTGAGGTGTGCAGCCATAACAATGTGAGTTGTGGTGAGTAAGGTGTGTTGTCATGTGTTTTAAGCAAGACATAGCTGCATGACAACCTAAGTAACTGCTAGTGTATATCTCTTGACATAATTGGTTTGGATTGATGAGACCATGTTGAAAATACCTCATCAGTAAATATGTCAAGGAGAGTTATTAGGAACAAGAACATATTGTATTGGTATTGATAAAAGGATCTTGGAGACCTTTTAGGAAACTTTAATATACTTGTTTCTAATGTCATTCTGCAAAAGATTGGGTGAAGCCAGATCTGGTGTAAAGAAAAATCTGCAGAAGAGTGGATGTCATACTGAATGTCATGACATTGATCGTATGACATCAGTCGTACAGGCATGTTGGTTTTCTGTTATCTCAGGCTAGATTTCAGGAAGACTTGTTATGACCCCTGAGTTATATCAGGAGAGATTCGAGGCAATGCTGACCATGCCATGACCTAATTGGACAACACCTTGAATTGTGGAAATTAGTTTTATTTTGTTAAAACTAATATTTGTTACTTCTGCACAACCCAAGCCCAGTCTGCACGACTATAAAAGGAGGAGCAGAAGCAGAAGAAAAGCAAGCACTCACATCAAGAAAAACCAGAGTGTAAAATAAAGGTCTAGGGTTTGAGAGTCCCTTGTGTGTAAGTCACCCTTTGTATCTTTTGATACATTGAGGTAGACATATTTGTAAGTGAAGCATGCTAGTCTTCACTTGTAAAGTCTGTTTAGGAATACTTATAATCCAAGCAATTGTCTGGTGGATGATTGTTTTGGTTAGATAGATTCTAGGTTGTGCCTCACTCGAAGCTGTGAAGCAAGAGTGTGTGAGTTCCTTGATCAAAGCTGTGAAGCAAGATCAAGGTGTGTATGAAGTGTATCTTCATACTGTTTATGTAATTGGTTGAAATCGTTGTTGTGTGATTGTAGGGAGTGAGTGGGTATACTCAGGTACTAGAGTGTCTCTAGGCTAAAATTGCATTGGGTAGAAATTAAATGAGGAGTGTAAACTGGAGGTTTAACTCTAAATTAATTCTGCTAATAGTGGATTTCCTTCCTGGCTTGGTAGCCCCCAGATGTAGGTGTTGTTGATATCAAACTGGGTGAACAATTACTGTGTTATTTATCTTTCTGCATTTACAATTATGTACCTTAAATGGTTACGTTGCATAATTTTCTGATGAAAGACCTATGGTAGCCCTGGGAGAAGATTGGCCTATATACAGTTTGATGTATAGCTGTGGCAGATGGATGGAAGTTGTGCTTGAGAAGATAGTGGGAGGTGATTTATTTTCACCACTCATGACTTGCAAAGGATTATATCAGTAGAGGAAGTCATAAAGAGGGTGAGTCAAGGGTGGCAGCCTTGATGTTTAAGGCTTGGTATTCCTGAAGATGTGTGGATTTAAGATCAATTGCTATTTGTGGTCTACACATGTATTTAATTGATTATCCATGAAGTTCAGAGAAGGATTTGTTACAAGGATTTAAGATTCATTTCTAGTTGAGATATTCTCAAATATTTAATGGATTATCCTTGGTTAATGATCAAGATGCCTCATCAGTAGCAGCACAAGCAGAAGGTCCCTGATTTGTTTGGTCTACTTCAAGGATCTGATGCTCAACCAAATGGTGAGACATTCAATCAGCAGAGATTGTGCAGAATTCTGTTGATCCATAGATCAAAGGAGTTATAGCTGGATCTGTACTTATTCTAGTAAGTTTCCTGGCAAGAAATTAAGGCTAGAATGGAGTGCTGATGGGAATGAAGATGAAGACAATATGCTCTATAAGAGTATTGGAGTGCAGCAGTTGTGTTCTAGTAGCTAGAAAGTTTCCTGGAAAGAAACTTGTCTAGAAGGTGGTGTTGGTGATAGCACTGCTTGGGTCAGTTTATTTCTGATCTAAGTGCATAGGAGCATATGACCCTGGTCATATTGGAGGTCAAGGATAAGTGGCAGTTATCTCTGATTTTCTGAAGAAGTCTCTACTTCAAGAAAGCGGGAATCCTTTTGTAAAGACTTGTGTGATCCTTCCTCCCTAAAAAGAATCAAGCCTTGGCACGTTTGGTTTTTCTTAAGAGGAGTTCATGAAGCAAATGCACTTTAAGGAAATTGGTGTGGTACAACCAAGCAGAATAAAGGTTGTCTACTCCGACTGGTTATCAAGCCTATGTACTCTGGATCTGATTGAGGGAAGAGAATCTTCTAAGTGGCAGAATGAAAGCCTGAACTCTGCAGCTGAATGTCTTAACCAAAGTTATGACATCAAGCAGGAACTTCAAGGCCTCAAGTGATGGTGTGGCACATCATTTGAAGATAAGTTGATCTTCTCAGGTATGAATGGAATTAATGCTTCAAATCATGTAGTTTGCGGGAGCTGTGTAAAGGAGTAGAAACCTTGCTTTGGAGCAAGAAGAATGTGAAGATCAAAGTGGCCTGGTGGATTAGCAGACTTTCTAGAGCTCTGAAAAATGCTGAATAACCAAACAGTGGCATTTGGTTATTTAAGCAGTGTGCTTTTAGAGAACTATTCTTGTGCAAATGGGTAGTTATTTGAAGACCACAGAAGGGTCTGGGACTGTTCATGCTTGGAACAAATTACTCTTATGCAGAGGGGTAATTGGTTAAAGACCAAAGAAGGATTTGTTTCTGTTCACAGATATTGGAGCTTGTGGTAGAAGCCTTAAGCTGTGTATAGAAGATTTCATTCTTTTGGATCAAGCTGGTGGAGCTGTGAAGATCTTCAGTTGGATTACTAGGCAGCAATAAGTCCAGTATGGGCATATAAAGAACCATGGGATGGTGTGTCTATGATATGAACCATCTGATAGGTGAAGATCTCTTGTGGAACCTGTGATTCACTTCTTGGCTAAGAAGTACTCTATCTTGTCATACAGGAGAATGGTGAGGTAAAAGGATTGTCTTGGAATATGATGTGAAGGTATTGAGGGCATTCTGAAGTAATAAAGTCCCTATGCGGTGTCTATCTTGTACTCAGCCTAAGGCCAGAATACTTGTGGAGAAGTGCTCTCTTCTGCTACAAGTAACTCTAGGAAGAGGTGAATCAGTTTGGTGCCTTCTCTCTGGATGAGCATAGAGTTGGTCATAAGAGGTAATGTGGTGATCTTGGAGCAGTTGTTATCAAAGATAGGGGGAGAGCTTCTGTTTGATGGGTGTACTACTTGCTTGTGGTTCAAGCAGTAAGTGAATGCATTCAACATGTGTGTTGAATAGAGAATGAGTTCTTGAAGACATGAAGATGCGTCTTATGTTTTCCATTCATATGCACTGGTTACCATTGATACGGGAGAATTATACTTCTATCCAGGATCTGTTGCTGCAAGAGTGCAGTTATGTGTCAAGATTTTTTGTGGTTTCAAACAAATCTGGGACTTGATGAAGGCAGAATGTCGGACAAGATGTTGTGACATTGTGTTACTGCTCCAAGCTCATGGTGAACATGACAGTGTATTCCTTTTAGGTCTGTCATTAGGTATTAATGGATCAAGTCAGGTATTTGGGCCTTTATCCAAGTACTATATGACTGGTGAAGATGAAGATCAAGACACCATCAGCCTTGGGTCTTGTGCATAAGGAAGGAATCTCACTCTAACATCTTGGAGATTTTCTGTCAAAGCTGAAATCTGAGAAATCTTCCAGATAGGAATCCTGCAACTACCTATGCTATTTGCTCCAGTATGGGTTGTGAATCAAGGGGTGTAAAGCTGCCTGTGTGAAGATGATGAAGTAATTCTTCATGTGCTTGGGTTCTCTCTTTCAGGGGGAGCAATGTTTATGCTGACAGGGGAAGATGTGTACCTGTCTGGTGTGTAGCTGCTGAAGTGGTACAGTCCTTATTAGAGGTCAAGCAACTTGTGTATTCCTTGGGAGATGGTGAGATGATTGTATGTACAGTTTGTGTTGAGCATATGTATGTACAAGTACTCCATTTGTTGTCAAAGTTTTGACTAAACAAAGGGGGAGAAAAGAAAAAGGGATGTTATCTGGTGTTGCTATTTGTTGCAACTATCAAGGGGGAGCATGATAGTAAGTAAGGCTGGGAAAAACTATAATTGTTGATGAGGAAAAACATTGTTGCTGCCATGCTGGATGCAACTATCAAGGGGGAGCATGATAGTTTGAGTAAACTACTGTTGAATGCCCTGATAAGTTGTTTTAGCAAAAATTTTCCAAAGGGGGAGATTGATAGTTCCATGGTTCTACGATATAGAATTGTCCATGGTTCTATGATTGGATAAATTGTGGTAAAAACATGACTCTGCACTAATGTTAAGCAGGATGTCATTACCATAGTTATGACATCGCTAAAGAAGCAAGCAGGAGCTGGTGAAAGAACTGTTGTGGAGTGGTTTAATGTGAATGTCATGCTGAATGTCGTGACATCACTCAAGACATCCACCTGCTGTCATGACAGAACTACTGTCATGTGTGAGAAACTACAGGAGTAGTGGTGCAGCAGGAGCTAGCAGGAGCTGATGACAGAACTGCTGTCATGTGTTTACATCTGGTCCAGCAGGAGCTATGTGCAGCAGGAGGTACTGATGACAGAACTGCTGTCATGTCATTACATCTGGTGCAGCAGGAGTTATGTGCAACAGGAGCTAGCAGAGGCTGACATCAAGGTTGAGTGCAGCAAGAGCAAGCAGAAGCTAGTAGAGGCTGATGAAAGGACTGTTGTCATGGATGTCATTACCAAAGTAATGACATAGCTGTCTGGCACAACAGGCACTGATATGGGTTAGCAGTAGCCTAGTTCCTCAAAGGCAGTGTAAGGTGTGCAGCCACAATAGGTTAAGTTGTGATGAAGTTCCTCACAGGCAGTGTGAGGTGTGCAGCCACAATAATGTGAGTTGTGGTGAGTGAGGTGTGTTGTCATGTGTTTTAAGCAAGACATAGCTGCATGACAACATAAGTAACTGCTAGTGTATATCTCTTGACAGAATCGGTTTGGATTGATGAGACCATGTTGAAAATACCTCACCAGTAAATATGTCAAGGAGAGTTATTAGGAACAAGAACAAATTGTATTGGTATTTATAAAAGGATCTTGGAGACCTTTTAGAAAACTTTAATATACTTGTTTCTAATGTCATTCTACAGAAGATTGGGTGAAGTCAGATCTGGTGTAAAGAAAAATCTGCAGAAGAGTGGATGTCATACTGAATGTCATGACATTGATCGTATGACATCAGTCGTACAAGCATGTTGGTTTTCTGTTATCTCGGGCTAGATTTCAGGAAGACTTGTTGTGACCCCTGAGTTATATCAGGAGAGATTCGAGGCAATGCTGACCATGCCATGACCTAATTGGATAACACCTTGAATTGTGGAAATTAGTTTTATTTTGTTAAAACTAATATTTGTTACTTCTGCACAGCTCAAGCCCAGTCTGCACGACTATAAAAGGAGGAGCAGAAGCAGAAGAAAAGCAAGCACTCACATCAAGATAAACCAGAGTATAAAATAAAGGTCTAAGGTTTAAGAGTCCCTTGTGTGTAAGTCACCCTTTGTATCTTTTGATACATTGAGGTAGACATATTTGTAAGTGAAGCAGGCTAGTCTTCACTTGTAAAGTCTGTTTAGGAATACTTGTAATCCAAGCAATTGTCTGGTGGATGATTATTTTGGTTTGGTAGATTCTAGGTTGTGTCTCACTCGAAGTTGTGAAGCAAGAGTGTGTGAGTTCCTTGATCAAAGCTGTGAAGCAAGATCAAGGTGTGTATGAAGTGTCTCTTCATACTATTTGTGTAATTGTTTGAAATCATTGTTGTGTGATTGTAGGGAGTGAGTGGGTATACTCAGGTACTAGAGTGTCTCTAGGCTGAAATTGCATTGGGTAGAGATTAAGTGAGGAGTGTAAACTGGAGGTTTAACTCTAAATTAATTCTACTAATAGTGGATTTCCTTCCTGGCTTTGTAGTCCCCAGATGTAGGTGTTGTTGATACTAAACTGGGTGAACAATTACTGTGTTATTTATCTTTCTGCATTTACAATTCTGTACCTTAAATGGTTAGATAAATAGTATGACAGACTGCAGATGTCACAACAAAGGTCGTGACATTGGTCATGACATTGGGACAATTTAAAGAAATTTAAATTGGCCATGATCTGTCCTCATCCTTGTTGAGCAGAGATCAATGTTCTTGGAACACATGTGATCTGCATACCAGAATTTCAACAACAATAAAGAAAATTTGGGATACATTGGCAGAAACTCATGAAGGAACCTCTGAAGTAAAGAGATCTAAATGGAATACTTTAAGTCAAGAGTACGAGATGTTTAGAATGCATCCTGGAGAATCTATCATCATGTTGTAAAAGAGATTCGTACATTTGATAAATCACTTTATTGCTCTCTGTTGCGGTAGAAATAGGATATCAAACTATTAATTAGTTTGAATCACAATTCGAATCACAACCGCTCTTTGATTTATCCAAAGGAAAAGGTCAAAAGAGGAAAAACCTATTTTTGCATCGTAAACACAATGCGGGGAGAGATCTAGGTAAGGGGTTGGTTAAGCTTAGGGAAGATATTAGCACCCTAAACTTCTGTAGTACTCTACAGGAACCTTTTGTTTATTTACTATTTGCTTTATTATTTGCTTAAGGGTATATACAAAGCTAAGGGTTAAGATAAAAGAAATACCTAAGGGTTAATCCTAAGTTTACTCGGCAAGACATCGCATCTTGTGCCTACATATCCTGACGGGATCGGAATCAGAGTAATTGTAGTTCCCCTCGAAAGGGAGGTTAGAAACATCTTGACTGTGGTCAAGGTTTCAACGGGGAATAAATGTATCTTAAGGACACGCTTACGTGGAGTGCGGAGACTCCAATCTCTATGTTGAAATTGTTAATTAAAATTAGGGTTAAATTAGGGATTCCACGGTGGAAAACCTTAAAACAGAGTACGACGACTCTTTGACCTAATGCTAGGGTGAAGGGCATTTTCGTCCACGGCGGCACACCTAGGCGAATTAGGGTTGGAAGACGTCAAAGGTTAGGGTTATTGACTCGGCGGTCAAACTGTTTGACCTAATCCTTCGGAAGGGAAATTAACAGTAAAATTTATGCAAGCAGACAAAATATTATACGGCAGAACTAAAATACGGAAACAATAAAGAAAGCAGTAAAAGAAAACATCGCGACGATCACTCGCGTAAATTACAAACCCCAAAGGGCTAAAAATAAAAAATGCAACAGTAAAACTCGCATAATTACAAATTAAAAAAAATGTCAAGATGAACCAATACAGGGTTAGTAAGCTGAAGCAAAACACGAAGCAATGAGGGTTAGATAGAATTTTAACGGCTAAGTCGACACTTATTTTTTTGAATTTTTATTTAGAGAAAAGGTTATTTTACTGTGAATGCTTTATTTATTTACAAAAGTTAGTTTTGATTTAAGAGAAAATGTTTCAATTTTAATTTAAACATGTGTTAATTATGAATCAAACAAGGTTTTTAATTTTTGAAGACAAAGTTTTATTTGTAATTAAAAAAATGTTTTAATCTTTAATTATAAACAAATGGCTTTCGTTCTTATTGTAAAGAAAAAGTTTTAGATCCTTAACTAGGACAGAAGAGAGACCTTTAATTTTAATGGTTAATCAAATCCCTTAACTATGAAATTTGTCACCTATTTTAAGCCTAACTAAGCAGAACTTTTTAATTTATACACAAAGATATTTTTGTTTTTCCTTTTGAATACCCACGGTTTTAAATTACCAGCTAGTGGTATTTTTCTAACGTTTGGACTTACCCATTAATACATGAAATAAAGTAAAACTAATTAAACAACAAAGGCCACGTGAAACTAGGGTCTCTTCTCCTTTCCCTCTTTGCCTGGATGTTACATCTTCACGAAACCTTGCCGCCATTAACGCCTCTCGCGATTCTTTTCCTTCCCTTGATCCGTCACTTGCATGTCTCTTCTTCCCCACTCTTTTCTATACAAAACGAACAACAAAGACAATGAAAAATGAAATTTCTCTTGCGGGACTTACATTTTGATGATGAGTGTTGACGAATTCTGTGAAGTGCGATGGTGATTTTTCGGTAGCCTCGGAATGGTCTGTCCAATGATGTGCAGGCTGAGGACAGTGGGTTCGTTCACGGCTCTCAGTGGTAATGAAGTGGAGTTTCACGGCCGCCGCGGGTTCTGACGAGCGTAGACAGTTGAGCCCTTTGCCGGGGATATCACAAGGTGATGTTTATGATACTCCTCTCTTCATCTCCCTTCTGCGGTTTTGATGATGGAGCTCAAAGAGCTTCTCTGAACCTTAACCCGATCCGCGCTGCTGTTGATTGGTCCTTTAGGGTTTTTTTCGTATCTGATGAATCTTTGTTTTATATTGTCTGTTTTCGATCTTTGCTGGGCCTTGGATTTACGTTTTATTTTTTACAACAAATCAAAGCTTTGACCCTTTTGATCTGATTTATGAGTTTACAGATTTGATTTTATTTATTTGTGATTCTGCAGATGAGAACAGTTTGAACTTAGATTGATTTCGGGTTTGATTCGGATTCTCGTTATCTGGATTTGATTTGTTTTGATTTATATTTACTTGATGACCTATTTGGCTGAATGTAAAAAACTCATTTTCAGAATAAGCGCTTATCTAAATAATCATTTCTTGCCAAAACACTTCTTTTTCTCTTCCTCTGGCCGCCCCGAAAAAAAGTGCAGATATCTGCGGTTTTAGTCCGAGGTCGTGAATATGAGTCGGGAGCCGGCTTCGACTTTGTCGTTGCCCTCCCGATGTACCCGATGATGGATAACTGAGGGTATCAGAACTATCGAAAAACCTTTCTAACTTTAACATTACAACTTCTTTCTCTATTTTGTTGTCTCGTGCAGGTACGAAAAGAAAGTCGGGTCTCGTATAATCGGCGTGAAGAAATGAGCATGAAGACCAAAAATAGGACTTTAGGAAATCAACTATATTTTTTATTTTCCTTTTGTAAATTGTAATAAAATATAAATATGAATAATAAAATTCACATTATTTTTATTCAAAATACTCGTCTGGTTATTATTCCACTATCTCATTGCAACCCGAGTGAACTTCTTTAAGCCGAAGCATCCGATTAAAGCCTCCCGATGGATTAACTCTGAATAAACTCAATCGATTAAAAATTTCACCGATTAAACATTAAAAAAGTGGACTAAATTTAATATGAATAAATCCCAAAATAATCATCCGAATCAACTTATGTCATATCAACACGTGCGGCTCCACTTGAAACTGGTATAACCTTCGATTCCAATCCAGTGTTTTCCCAAATTAAATCCTGCCTGACGATAGAATCAGTAATGACCTTGAATGAAGTAAAACAGAAAAGAAACAGAGAAATCCAATTAACAGCAAGGCAGAATTAAACATATATTTACTTTTGGTCAACATTCTTTTCACTTTCCATCCACTTTTGTCTTGGAACTCTTAACTCATTTAAAACCCACTCTTCCGCCTACCTTCTTCAATTCCCATTAAAACTCCATAAATTCCAAAACTCCCCATTAATTCTCTTTATTCCCTCTCATAAACTCTTATTGTAAATTACTTTTACTCTCAAATCAAAACCCATAACCATCACAAATTGATTAATTAGAAAATCACTTACCAAACCCTAAACTTCTCATTTTACAGCTTCTTTCATGGCACCCTCAAGAAAAGATATAGGTAAGGGAAAAGTTAGAGAAGGAAGATCAGAGCAAAACTTGGATGTTAAAGCCCACATTACTGAACCCACTCTCAAGACAAGAAGATTAATGTTTAATATCAGAAATCGTCCTCTCATGCCGACAAAGTATGGTAAATTAGCATCCTTTCATGCTCATAACTTTGATTTTCCTGCACCTAACTTTCAAGAATTGGATTCTTGGTTTCTGACTCTAGACCCATCTACCCATACCTAGTTAGAGAAGTTTTTGCTAACTTGTCCATTGCTCCTGAATATATTTTCACGTCTAAAGTTAAAAACAAAAACATTGTGTTGTCTATGGAAGAATTTGAAAAATGTTTAGGTATCCCCTATGTAGGTTAACACATTCAGCAAGGGTTCATTCCGGAATGGCTAGGCTATAACAAGTAGACCACCATTCCAGCATTTCTTGTTTGACTTAACAAAAAATTATGAGTAAGAAAAATCCAGCTTTGACCCGTTTAATTTTGTCTAGAAAGAATTTATCTGTTAGAGATAGGATGCTTCATTTTATCATTGCTTACATTTTGATGCCCAAACATTCTAATCACTCACAAACTAGAGATGTTGAAATGTAACTCATTTATGCTATCAAGAACAAGATCAAAGTGAATTGGGCCTATGTTATCATGTTTCACATGCAACACCAACAAGGTTTGAGTGGTGGTTTACCTTATGCTAGTTTGGTTACAAGAATTATGGAATATTGTGAACTGGACTTGAAAAGGGAACCTAAGAAGAAAATGAATCCAAAAGAATGTGAGATAAATGTTGGAGCAGTCGGAAGAAACACCAGAATTATTCAAGATAAGGATGGAATTTTCAAATACAAAGATGATCTTGCCGTCAACTCTCCTCCAACTACATTTGAAGGCAGCTATACCCCATAAACTATCTACAATAAGCTTTGCTCCATAGAACCGTACATGATACCCAGGTTTAGAGATCTCTGTCTTGAGGTTGCATCACTCAAAAACCTTTACCAAAGCCAAAACTAAGGCCAAAGTAGTGAGGAGGAGAGTGAGGAAGAAAAGGATGACATGGATGAAAGTGACTAGGATCTATATTTTATGCTATTATGTTCTAGTTTATGTCTTTATATTCTAGTTTATGTCCTTCTAGTTTGTTTGATAACAATATCATGTAATGTTTCTAAGTATCGTGTGGTCTTATGACTTTTCGTTGTGCTTATCAGTTTAGTATGGCTTAAGTTATTTTGGTATCTGTTGTATGATAACAATAGTATATTATGAAGTGCTCTATGATGCTTCTATTTGTTTAAGTCTATGTTGCATTTACATTATATTTCATTGTGTTATTTTGTATGTGCTACTTGTATGGTTGTATTATTTTAAGTTTTTTCCCATCTTTTTTTTGTTAATGACAAAGGGGGAGAAGATGTTGTGTTTTTCTGTATATCTCTCTAACAATTTGCAACAAGCATGAATTATCAAAATCTCTTATTCATGGATCAAGGGGGAGTTACATATGTTAGGGGGAGAAAATTTTATCTAACTTTCAAAATCTTGTCATCATCAAAAAGGGGAAGAATCTAAAGACAAGCTTCATCAAATGATAATTTTAATGAAGACAAACTACAAGAATGTGCTTATGACCAAACCTCAATTTTCTAAAGTTTATATTCTGCCTATAGCAATGGTAACTGTCGCTACCGCGAAAATAAGGTGCCGGAAAAACATAAGAGTCGCCACCTTTCGTTATTTATCCCTCAGAACGGGAAAGGAAACGATCGGAAAAAACCTGACGAAAAGGTATAAGACAAGGTCATCGCAACCGTTGTCTGGGTTCGGGAGTCGGTTACGCAAGGGGAAGGTATTAGCACCCCTCACGTCCATCGTACTCGATGGGATCCACGCTTGTTGTGTTTATCTGACGGGTTGGTTAAATTTATCTACCTATCAAGGCCGGTCTAAAAATAAAAGAAAATGACTCGGCAAAGCGTCTCACTTTATGCCTATGTATTCTCATCAGAGAATGAGAAATCAGAGTCAACGTAGTTCGCCTAACTACGGGTTACGGGGAAGGTGGCTCGCCAATACGTCATTATTGTGCCTACGTACTCTCAACAGGTATGAGAGATCAGAGCTTACGTAGTTCGGGCTAATACGGCTTACGGGTTTAGATTCATCTATTTTTCCGAGTAGGGTTAACAAACAGTTCCAGCAGTTTGGTGTACGCAGCTCGACCCTTGGAGACTTAGGCGTTACCGTTTGCGGTAGAACTGGGAGTTATCGACACTCTTTTTTCCAGAAAAGCTTCCTTTGAATTATGGGCCCGCGGGGCAAAAAGGTTTGAAGTTTGTTTTCTGTCTTTTACCAAAGAACTGTTTTTTTTATGGATGTTTGCGACTAACATCGCACTAGAGACTATGACCTGAGAGTGAATGTGTCGCATGTCACCCAAAGGGTGCCATACTAAACATCCAGACTGTTGAAAAGAAACTCTCCAACAATCCTTTCTCAGATAGCTTAAGGCTCGTAACGTACGACATCAGTTAACCTTTATTACTGTATTTTAAGTTGTTTTGAGATGAGAAGAGAACGAACAGGTTCAACTAAGGGGAGACTATCAAGTCCTACTGTTGTCATGCCAAGGATTCATCCTATGGTTGAGGTCTGAAACAGGGAACTCCTAGAAGTTATCATGCATAGGTTTCAACCTAAAGTTCTAATCATCACTTCCTTGTCAAAGGAAGTGAGATTCCTAGGGGATCATGTCAATGATAAACAGAAACGGATAAAGCATCAGCTTAAACAGTAAACAGTAAACGACTGTAAAATGCATGCAATGCAAGTGAGGGAGGAAATGTGTGTGGGGCATCAGCCTCCACAAGCTCATCTCAACCTCAAGCCAAGTATGAATAACTGCAATCATACAGGAAGAAATAACATTCCATCAAGCAAACACAATAACTACAGTCATACAGAAGAAGTAAAATAAAATGCCATCAAGCAAATCACTAACCACATAGGCAAGGGAGCAGGGCTCTACCGAATACCCGCAAGCAAAGCCACCCAGTAAAAATACAAGCAGAGGGAGCAACTCAACCTCTAATGCAATCATGCTCCTAGCTTACATCAATCTAAACATGAGCTTATTCTAATGCATCAAGCAAATCACACAAGTCACATCAATATAGTTGCACAGAAAGAAAACAAACAGTAAAGAAAGCAGAGCAATCCTTCTGACAGCAATTCAGTCCTTAGTCTTCAACAGCTCTTCAAGACTATCCTCTTCAATAGCAAGTGTCAACTTGCTTCTTCAAGCTTTCAATACATCAAACATAAGTATCAACTTATTCCCTCTTCCTCAAGCCTCAGCTCTTCACTAAACTCCACCTTCAGGCTCTCAATGCATCAACATAAGTATCAACTCATTCTCTCCTCTTCAAGCCTCAGCTCTTCACTCAATCTCAATTTGGTCTTCTTCACAAGTGTCAACTTGCTCTTCAAGCTTCAGCTCTCTCCTCCTTACAAGTGTCAACTTGCTCTTCCTGATCTACAAGCTTCAGCTCTTAAGGGTACTCTTCAGATACAGAGAAGTATCAACTCCTAACATCTTCAATCTTCTTCAAGCAAGGAACTCCATCCTCTAGCACTCAATCTTCTTCAAGCAAGGAACTCCATCCTCTAGCAAGGGAGAAATATTCATCTAACCAGAGCAAAGCTTGGATGATTGACAGCAGAGTGAAGACCAAAGGTCACCACTAGGCATCCAATCATCAGAGAAAGGGACCCTCAAAGGTTCTACCAACTTATAAAGAGCCACACATCCTACCAAAGGAGGGATGAGGCCTTTACAATGGGACCTTACATCATAGGGAAGAATGGAAGTGATCAACATCTTCCATGTTTATGAAGGAAGCGAATCTATCTAGAAGCTCTGCCTACAAACCCTAATCTTAACACCTAATCAACACTACACCAAAAGAAGGGGAGATCTTCACATCCAAGCCTCTTAAAGCATTCCATGGTAGCCCAAGCTTGTCTTCAACATCATCCAAGAGCAAGGGAGGCAAAACCCTAATCTGATGGAACTAAAGAAGTCATTCTAGTTGAAGTAGTGCATTAGAATCATCTAAAGTTAGTACCTAAACTAAAATCAAGCAAAAATAGCAAACTACATTGTAAATTCCTACAAAAATTCCTAAGGGACCCTAATTCAATCATGAACCTACCCTACAAAAATCAGAGGTTGAATCACCCACCAAGTTCTAGATATAAAACCTAAATCATAAGGTATCAACCATAAGCCCTAAAAATGGAGCTCCTAAAGTTTCAACCTAAAACTACCACTTATATTCATCACAAAAATGTGAGACAAATCTAGGGGGAACATGCATATCTATGCTAACTACACACAAAAAATCAGGGCAAGAATCATCATCACATGATCAAACCAAATTCAACAAAATCAAGCATCAACCATGATCATCTTAATATCAATTAAAATGTAAAAATGCACATAAAATCAAAAAATGCAAGGAATATTAATATTTTTTATCTAAAAAAAACTAGATTCAATCATGAATCCATGGCAAAAAGAATGGAATTAATGAGTCATTTTTCAATTATTTATGAATTTTCCAATAACCATGAATGAAATGAAAAATTAAAAGAAAATCATGAGAAAATGAAAGGCGCGTGGTGTGAATAGCATGAAAGATCAGTTCAATATCCAAACTGGGCCATAAAGGGGGTGTGAGTATCAACTGGTGACTTAAGCCCAAAACCAACAAATAAATGAAACGCATCGTTTCATCTCAACTCAGAAATCCTTCACAAAGTTTCCTTCACGCGTGGCCGTTGGATCCTCATCTGGTCAAAGGTCTCAGCCCAATCCAATGGCCCTAAGGTTGTCTTCAACCTTTTGAATCTCTGAAACTTCAATCACCTGCGCGCGCTAGAGTCACTGCCGGTGACTTCTCCGATCAACCACCCTCAACCCTAACTCTCTCTAGAACCCTCCATTTCAAATGGTCTCTACACGAAACTTGTTCCAAATTTCACAAGGAATCTTCCTATACCACTTAATCATCTTAAAAGTTCAAGATTTGCAAAGACACGATCTCAACCGAAAATTGGATAAACCCTATTTGGTCACTAACTTCCAAATTAATGATCCAGAAACCTTCCTACATCAATCCACAATGCATCTAACATAACAATTCCTCTTGATTCTACCTAAATTAAGCCATGGAATAAGAATTGCATACCTAGTAAAATCGTGTGAACAGAGTGGTTGAATCTTCAAATCAACCCTCAAGAACTTGCAGACTCCTTCACTAGCCTCCAATCAACCTTCTGTATGCAAAGAAAAGAGTTGAAATGCCTTGGATTCTTGAACCCGATTCTGAGTTGCAAGCTTCCAACTCGAATGGCTAACTCACGATTCTCCCACATTTTGGCCTTGAATTTGATATGGGATCAATCACCAACCTCAAAGCAAGCTATTGAGATCAATATCTTGGATTGAAATGGCTTCAAACCTTGTAACAGATTTTGATTTGCAAGAAGAAAGTTCACAATGCAATCTCACTCTCCTCTCTCAATTCTCACCAACCTTCACTCTGAACCACTTCATAATCATATATAGAACATGACTGAATGATCTAGAAAGTTCTAGATCAATCCAATGAGTATTTCAATATCTCATCTCACTTGAAATCTCATGATATGCTATGTGTATGACAGTCCTTGTAGCAGCTTGTATTCATTATGCTCTTCAATCAAATTCTCTCCAAATGAGATTATGAAAGTGCTAGGATGTGTTTGTACCTTGGTTGTGATCTTATGAGAAGTTTGGCATATGTTACTTAAGTCTTGAGCAAGCAAAAGCAACTCCATGATTTTGACCTCAAATGAGAAAAGTGCCATTGTCATTGTCTTTAAAATGTCATTTCTGATCAAAATGACATATTACATGCCTTATCTTGGCCTTGAAATGAAAAATCTCAAATTTGGTCCTTTTAATGAACTTTAATTCTTCCTTTTTAAGTCAATTTTGCAATTTTGAGTTACAAGCAATTCCAACCTCTCATGACCACTTGACTAGCCTTAAAAAATCACTTTGAACAAGTTTGATGTTGGACATTTTCCCATTTGAAGCTTGCAAATAGGAGTTATGGCCTTATGCTTGAAATGACCTATAATCTTCAAATACCCTAAATACCCTTGACTTGTCAAAGCCATAAGTTGAGTTCTACAAATCCTATAAAGGACTTCTAGTACTCTCTAGAAAGCTAAGAGGATAAGGAACAACATTCGTGTTGACCAAAAGTTCATAGGAATCATCCTTCTAGGGAAAAAGTGTCATGCAATTTGGGTAACTTTCAAGCTCCAAATTCACATGCCTCAGATGACCTGTAACTTGTCTGGCTCATAACATGAGTTCTATAATCCCTATCAAGGACTTCTAGTACTCAAATTAAAGCTAATATCATTCCCTACAACAATCATGTTTGGGTCAAGATGAGATGCCAATCATATCTTGAGTTAAATTATCTTGAAGACAGGGGTCAAACTAGGGGATTTTACACTGTCAAGTCTTGGAAACCCTAGCTTGAAACTTCTCAAACTCTTCAATCATGATGAGTTAACCTTGGAATCATCCTTAGAACATCTCAATGTATCAATCCATGATCACATGGCTCTTGAATTAGGTCTCAACCTCCTTTAAATCATCAGTTGACTTAGGGTTGACCCAGTCAAACCCTAATTGCACCACTCATGGCTGAGCCTTCTTAATCTTGCACAATGACCTTTCTAGGCCTCAAAGTGATCTTCAACACTTCTCATGAGCTCTCTCAAGACCTCAAGTCCATCTCCATGACCTCAGAATCATCTGATGGCTTCCCACAACTCTCAAGTTAGGAGACCTACACACTTGGCTTCAACCACTCTTTCTGAGGCTCTTCCAACTTCTCTGACAAGGATATCAACCCTTGAACACTTGAATAACCTTCTTAGCTGGCTTCATAGTCTTGTATAGCTCTTAATTGGTAATCATACCTCTTGATCTCCTACACACATGTCAATGAAATGCAAATGATAATGCTAATGTGAATGAAATGAAACATAAGCTAGGTGAAGAAAAGTTGGGCAAATTTTGGGGTGCAACAGCTGCCCCTATTCAAACGGCTTGGACTTGACTGGGTGAGAAGTGAACGACTCTCAACCAATCAAGGTAGAAGACGGTTGAATACCAACAAACCCGGAAATTTTCCAACTGCACAAGTACACGGTACTCTGATGGGGACAAATCTCCGGAAACTGAAATAGCAGTTGCACGGCAACTAGCTGGAGAATTATTGATCTGAACCCCCGTCAGGATGATTCTCTGATTTATCTGATATCATTGCACCCTCAAATCATCGAGGGATCATTGGTTACACGGTAACTGGTGATTTTCCAACCGTACGGGTGAACGATACTCTAATTGGTAGGAACATCTTCAAAACTGAACATGATAGTTGCGCGGCAACTTGCTGGGGAATTGGTCACATGGTAACCTGTGATAAATGTCTGATCTCAAATCTCCGTCAGGATGGTCATTTGATTTTGCTGTAGATATTCGTCCTCAAGTCATCAAGGGATCACTGGTCACTCGGTAACCGGTGATAAATGGTCGATCATGCCGTCAGGCATCAGAATTCCTCGGGACTCATCAGGTCATTGGGAACTTTTCAACAATCAAGTTAATCATGCCATCGGGCATTCAAAGAAATTTTCGGGCGTCAGCCGGATTTCATCAGTAGGTCGGGAATAGAATTCTGGGTCTATCATGAACCAAATAAGGATATACAATCCTTTACCGTCAGGCACTCTGCATCAGCTAGGCAAGCTACTTTGACATCGCAGCTGGACTTCATCAGTAAGTCTTCAAATGGAATCCTTAATCAATCACGGACCAATAAGGATATACATTCTTTTGCCGTCAGGCACTTCGCGTCAGCTGGGATAACTGCTTTGACCTCGCAATTAGACTTCATCAGTAAGTCTGGGGTTTTGGCACTGCTGCCGGACTTCAATCATCAAGTCTTCAAGGGAAATCTCAACTTCTCTACTCAACAACCTGCTGGGGATGACACATCTCCGCTGGGGATTCTGGAGAACTATCGAGTAACTCTGCTTCGGGGGTTCAGAATCATTCTGGGTGAATCAACTCTGCTGAGGACTTCAAGAATCATCTTGGACAAATAAATCCATCGGGAACTTCAAGAATCATCTTGAGCCAATAACTCTGCTGGAGGTTTCAGGAATCATCCTGAGCAATCACTCTGCCGGGGACTCTAAGCATCAACTTGAGCAACCAACTCTGGCGACTTCCCTGGGGCTTTTAAGAATCATCTTGGGCAAACGACTTTGCTAGGGAATTCAAGAATCATCTTAAGCCACTTAACTCTTCCGAGATGTCAGGAATCATCCTGAGCAGACACTCTGTCGGGGAATACCTGCAAAACAAGAACGGTAGCAACCTAGCTCATGTTTCATATGGTTTGACAATGGCGTAATGCTCCACACGGCGGAAATGCTACGCGTTTAAGGTAAATGCCATGCAATCATGCAAAATGCTACGACTCCATCAGCAAAATAAATGCTGAAGAGAGAATCCTCCTGTCAAGGAGAAAGAACCACTCTGGTGGAGGAAGGAATCATCCGGCCGAGGAGAAGACGTTACACCAATCTCAATTGGATTCCGCCTGGAGACACGAACTTCAGTCGACTGCTGTAGGGGAACAAAGTTCTACGAGAACCTGGACCTGCTCATCTAGGTATACGAACCAAGAACTGCTGAGGAAAACGATGTCAGTTGCAGAAATAAACTGCACGGCCTTCCTGGAGATAACGACTCCGGTGGGGAAATCCAGCATCAGCTATTCAACATTCTACTGGAGAGAACCAATCATGGCCCAAACGGCTTCCATGGACTCGGCTCCCTTGGGGATTTGCAAACTCGGCTGGGGAAGAAGGAATCATCCTGCTTACTGGGGAGAGTACGACTCTGCGAGGAATTTCAATTCCGCTGGAGACTTCAGTCTGAAACTTTCAAGTGCCGCACACTTCAGTGTATGACTCAGCTGGGGAGATGACGCTCCTTCAGGATGCATCTGGTTGGGGAGAGAATCTTCTTTGCTTGGGGGAAACATATCAATGCTTACGACCTTATGTTCAGACTCTACGGGGAGACGCTGCCGAACTTGCTGGAGAGGAAGGAATCATCCTGCCTGGGGACGCATACGGCGTACTGCCTGGTATATGCTACACCTGCAACAACACAAACAAACAGACAAGATACCCTTCTCAAAGGGGCCTATCAAGGTTATCATCTTGTGACAATGTTTAAGTAATTCATTATTTCAATAATCAGTGGCCTAGGCCAGTAAGTTTATGTATGCGCATTTTATCAAAAACATCGGCGTTCTTTTTCGCAAACAAAACAGATAAATGCTAAACAGGAAAACAGAATTGCTGAATAGTGCACATTTTATTGATAACGAACCCCTGAATGGGAAAAAAATGTTTTACAACAGATGCAAGCTCCTGGAATGAGGAAGCTGCGCAAATATACAACATAAATATACATCAGTATACACATGTCGGCAATGAGGCGTAGACGAACACCATGAGTTGATCCCTCTATGACCCACTCGACTTCGATACTTCTCCGACGCTTCAGCTTCAGAAGAGATTGATTCAGATAAACGACCCTCAGGTCTTCCAAACCACTAAACAATGAAAGTCCACACGCGGAACGCAGTCATTTGCTTTTTCATATCCCTAACTTTTGCCTGAATCGCCCTTTCGGGTTTTTGACTCACCGGGATACCCTTTTTTGCCAAAGTCGCCCATCCGGGTTTTCGACTTTGCGGGTGTACATTTTTTCTTTTATATCCCTAATTTTTGCCCGAACCTTTTTCCTTTTTTATGGTTCGCCGGGATGCCCCATTTTTGCCTGGATATTCTTTTTCTTTCCAGCGGGTCATTTTTAAGCAAAGTATTAACTGCGTCCGCGTTCACCGGGGATGCAAAATCTTTACCATCCATCATGGATAACAACAAGGCTCCTCCCGAGAACACCTTGCTGACGACGTACGGACCTTCGTAATTGGGAGTCCACTTGTCCCGGTGATCGGAGTGTGGAGGAAGAATCTTCTTCAGGACGAGATCACCCGTCTGAAAGCTTCTAGGACGCACCTTCTTATCATAAGCTTTCTTCATTCGGCTTTGGTACATATGGCCATATGCAATCGATGCTAACCTCTTCTCGTCCATCAGGCTGGGTTGGTTTAGTCGGTTCTTAATCCATTATGCCTCATCGAGTTTCACATCAACCAAAACTCGCAAAGAAGGAATCTCAACTTCTAACGGTAGGACAGCTTCCATACCGTACACCAATGAGAAAGCAGTTGCCCCGGTTGACGTACGTACTGTCGTACGATAACCGTGCAATGCAAATGGCAACATCTCGTGCCAATCCTTGTAGGTCACAACCATCTTCTGTACAATCTTCTTGATGTTCTTATTGGCCGCTTCAACGGCGCCATTCATCTTCGGCCGGTAAGGAGATGAGTTGTGGTGTTCAATCTTGAAACTCTGGCACAACTCCTTCATCATCTTGTTATTCAGATTCGAACCATTATCAGTAATGATCCGCTCGGGAATTCCGTATCGACAGATGATGTCCCTCTTTATGAATTTAGCCACCACCTGCTTGGTCACATTAGCATATGAGGCTGCCTCCACCCACTTGGTGAAGTAGTCGATGGCTACTAGAATGAAGCGATGACCATTAGATGCAGTGGGCTCGATCTTGCCTATCATGTCGATGCCCCACATGGAGAACGACCACGGGGAGGACATGACATTTAACGGGCACGACGACACGTGAATCTTATCAGCATAAATCTGGCATTTATGACATCTCTTTGCGAATTTAAAGCAATCCGATTCCATCGTCAGCCAGTAGTATCCTGCTCTCAGGATCTTTCTTGTCATAGTATGCCCGCCGGCGTGCGTAGCAAATGTGCCTTCATGGACTTCTTCCATGAGCATACTCGCTTCTTTCTCATCTACACATCTGAGTAGCACGAGATCATGGTTTCTTTTATACAAAACTCCATCAGGATTGAGATAAAAATTTCCAGATAGCCTCCTCAGAGTCTTCTTATCCTGGGTTGACGCTCCCGTAGGATATTCCTTAGTCATAAGGAAGGTCTGGATGTCATGGAACCATGGCTTGCCGTCGGAGGCTTCCTCGATCGCAAAGACGAATGCAGGTCTATCAAGACGAGACAGGACAATCCTTGGAGCTTCATCCCAAAAATTAACTTTATACATTGAAGCCAACGTGGCTAAGGCATCAGCCATCTGATTTTCAACTCTGGGCACATGGTGGAGTTCCACTCGATCAAAGAACGGAAGCAGCCTTCTGGCATAGTTCATGTACGGCACCAAATTCGATTGACGAGTCTCCCACTCCCCTTTAATCTGGTTGATCACAAGCGCCGAGTCACCATATACATCTAGGTTCTTGATTCTCAAATCAATCGCTTCCTCTAGACCTATGATGCATGCTTCGTACTCCGCTTCATTATTGGTGACCGGAAACGTCAGTCTCACAGTAAACGGGATGTGGGATCCATGGGGAGTCGTGATGATTGCCCCAATGCCACTTCCGTAAGAATTAACCGCCCCGTCGAATATCAATTTCCACTGGAATTTCCTATCTGGACCCTCGTCGAGAAACAGTTCATCGCAATCTTTCGCTTTGAGAAACATGATATCCTCATCAGGGAATTCAAATTTCATCGGCTGATAATCCTCGATCGGCTGTTCGACAAGGTATTCAGACAATACGCTTCCCTTGATGGCCTTCTGGGAAACGTACTGAATGTCATATTCCGTCAACACCATTTGCCATCTGGCAATCCTGCCCGAAAGCGCTTGCTTCTCGAAGACGTACTTGATCGGATCCATCTTCGAAATTAGCATGGTGGTGTGGTTGAGCATGTACTGTCGTAAACGTTTGGCGGCCCAGGCTAGTGCACAACACGTCTTCTCCAGCATCGAGTAACGAGATTCACATTCTGTGAACTTTTTACTCAAGTAATAAACGGCATGCTCCTTTCTGCCCGTCTCGTCGTGCTGACCGAGAACACACCCCATACTATTCTCAAGAATTGTCAAGTACATGATTAAGGGCATTCCGACCACTGGGTGTATCAAGATTGGAGGTTCCTGTAGATACTGTTTTATCTTATCAAATGCCTTCTGGCAATCCTTGTTCCAGATAATCGCCTGATCTTTCTTTAGTAGTTTGAACATCGGTTCACACGTGGCCGTGAGCTGAGAGATAAACCTTGCAATGTAGTTTATTCTGCCCAGGAAACCACGAACTTCTTTTTCTGTTTTTGGCGCTGGCATTTCTTGTATTGCTTTTATCTTTGTAGGATCAACCTCGATGCCTCTTTCACTCACGATAAACCCCAGTAGTTTTCCCGACCGTACTCTGAAAGTACACTTGTTAGGATTCAGCCTCAACCTGAACTTCCTAAGCCTCTCAAAAAGCTTCAGCAAATTGACCAGATGTCCTTCCTCCGTTTGGGACTTTGCAATCATGTCATCAACATAGACTTCAATCTCATAATGAATCATATCATAAAACAAAGTAACCATAGCTCGTTGGTAAGTGGCCCCTGCGTTCTTCAGACCGAAAGGCATTACCTTGTAGCAAAAGGTTCCCCAGGGTGTAATAAACGTAGTTTTCTCCATGTCTTCCAGCGCCATCTTGATTTGGTTGTAACCGGAGAAGCCATCTATGAACGAAAATACGGAGAACTGGGCTGTATTGTCGACCAACACATCGATATGAGGGAGCGGGAAATCATCTTTAGGGCTCGCCCTATTCAAATCCCGATAATCGACGCACATTCGCACCTTACCATCTTTTTTCGGTACAGGCACTATGTTGGCGACCCACAGAGGGTAAGTAGTGACCGCTAAAAAGCCAGCATCAAGCTGCTTTTGCACTTCTTCTTTGATCTTAACGGCCATATCTGGTCGCGTCCTCCTAAGCTTCTGCTTAACGGGAGGACAATCTTCTCGTAGCGGCAAGTGATGGACCACAATGTTAGTGTCAAGTCCGGGCATATCTTCGTATGACCAAGCAAAGACGTCACTATACTCTCTCAGCATCTCGACCAATCTCTGCTTGACATCACTTTGCAATGCTGCCCCTATCCTGACGTTCCTGACCAGCTCTTCAGAACCCAAATTCACAATCTCAATCTCTTCCTCGTGAGGCAGAATAACTTTCTCTTCTTGTTTCAACAAGCGGGCCAACTCTTCGGGGAGGTCCTCGTATTCATCAATCTCTTCTTCGGCTTGATAGATCGGGCAATCGAAGTCGAAGTGAGTCGTAGAAGGTCCAGAGTCGATGTCATCTGCTATGTGGATCCTGCAATAACAAGGGTTAAGCTTAAAACAAGGATATGCAGGTTAGCACAAACCCCATTGCCATTTTATTGTTTTTCAAAACAAATATAAAACAGGAATAACAGAGATCACAATATTTGAATACGAAGAAAAACGCCTTTTGATTTATTGGTAAAATGCATGTACATAATCAAACAAGGCCATGACAATGAAAACCGCTATGCCCCAGGTAGGACATAGGGTTGTACAATGATTGGAGAAAGTAAATCATTACTCTTTGCCTGTCACTTGGATGATATCCCGATAGACCAGTTGTTGAGGCTCTCGCCTGGCTTGCTTGGCTGGATCCAAGAGTCTAGGTCGCAATCACTGTCTTCGCCATCTTCAGACACTGCGTTGACACTTTTAAATATTACTCTGCCGCTTGTAAACTGGATCGACCCTTTACCGCGCGACGCACTGTGAGAAGAGGAGTCTTCAGCCGCAGGAGAGTACCCCAACCCAAATTTGTCTTGCTTGTTAGGTATCTCTAGAATTCGCCCCCAGCCTGGGGTTGATCCGGCTTGAACAACGGCCCGGGCTTCCTTGAAGGAAGAGAGAGTCATCTCTGGTTTCTCCGTGATTACAGGAGCTACGTTCTTGACTTTAACAGCTTCGAACGCCTGACATAGGGTTTCGTGGATTTCCCCATCCATCTCAACATATTTGAAGGACGACAAATGGCTCACCATTATATCTTCCTCGCCACATACAGTCACGATGCTTCCTCCAACAGCATATTTGAGCTTCTGGTGCAACGTGGAGGTCACGGCGCCAGCAGAATGGATCCATGGCCGGCCTAAGAGACAGCTGTAAGCGGGCATGATGTCCATAATGTAAAAAACTGCGTCGAATGTTTCCGGCCCAACTTGGATCAGCAACGTCACCTCCCCGAAAACATGACGTTTGGTTCCATCGAACGCTTTCACAACCAGATCACTGGGTGTGCAAATCAATCCTCGAGTATCTAACTTCATCAATGCTTTCTTCGGAAGAACATTGAGTGACGACCCCGTGTCCACCAACACATGAGACATGATTGTTCCCCTACTCTCTATCGAGATGTGCAGAGCACTATTGTGGTTCCTTCCCTTCGGTGTCAGCTCCAGGTCAGTGAACCCTAACCCGTTTCCAGCATTCACGTGGGCTACGACCCCTTCCAACTGGTTGACCGATATTTCCTGCGGTACATAGGTGGCATTCAACACCTTCAGCAGCGCGTTGCGATGGGCCTCAGAACACAACAACAAATTCAGGATGGAAATTTTCGAAGGTGTTTGATGGAGGTGATCCACGATCTTGTAGTCACTCTTCTTAATCAACCTCATAAACTCTTCAGCGTCTTTAACAAGTAAGTCCTTCTCCACCCCACGAGGGGCTTCTTCAACAACCTTACTCTTTCCTTTATCAGTCACATCAGCTTTGTCCGCTTTGTCTGCCATGATCTCAGGTGGAGCAAATACTCTCCCGCTACGGGTGATTCCGCCAATTCCCGCTAGGTTATCCACACACGGCCCTGATGGTTCTAATTCCAACTTCTGCCCGTTGCAGTAGACGTCTGCCCCATAATGCCATGGGACAACATTGGTGCTTTCGAAAGGTATCGGCCCAGCTTTGGTGATGGTAATCGTGGGCGGCCTGGGTGCATAAATAGTTATCGTCCGACGAAGGATGGTGATGGTGGCAACCTCATCATCTTGCTTCAGCATTACCTCTCCCGATCCGCTTTCGGCCCTTCGGCTAAACTGCAGGATTCCTTCGGTCATCAGACTCTGAATCCCCTCTATCAACTGTTCACATCCATCAGGACGAGTCGCACAGCCCATACACAGTTCTCCACAGCCAGGGAAGAAACCTTTTTTCATTCGCTTGGCTTTAACGAAGCTAAGCGGTGTTTTCAGATCCTTGACATCAGTCAACAAATCCAAGCTCTCGTCTTCTATAATGGCATTTACCCCACCCCCCCTATGATTCGGCATAGGGTTCTTCGTGACGTTTGGCACATTATCTGAGAAATTGATGATCTTAGCGTCCACCATATCCTGCACCTTGTGCATGAAGGCTTTGCAGTTTTCTATCGTGTGGCCTGGTGCCCCTGACTGAAAATCACATGTTGCATTCGCATCATAACCCGGCGGAGGTGCCCCTGTCAAGGGAGCCAGGGTTCTCTTCTGGATTAGCTGTAACTGAAGCAGAGTCTGTAACAGTTGAGCATAAGACATGGGCGGCGTCTCGAGGTGGCGACTTGATAGAGGTGCCCTGTTCTGATACTTTCTGTACCCTGGCTGATTTGGCTGCTGCTGCTGTGGTTGTTGGACCGCGGGGATGGTTATGCTGGCCACCTGCTGGTGCTGGCCTTTGCCTTTCCTTCGAGCGTTGGACACGGCGCTCGTCTCTCCTTCCCGCCTTTTGCCACCATATGGTTTCTTTCCTCCTCCAGCTGAGGATAGATCCCCTTGAATTTTCCTCAGTTTGATCCCATTTTCAATGTGCTCACCCGTGATAATGAGATCTGAGAAGCTTCCAGACATACTGCTGACTAATTTCTCGTAATAAACCCCTGGGAGGGTGGCTACGAGCATTTCAACAAGCTCGCGTTCAACCATCGGCGGTTGAACCCTAGCTGCTAATTCACGCCACCTCTGGGCGTATTCCTTGAATCCTTCGTTGTTCCTCTGCGACAAATTCTGCAGTTGGACCCGGTTCGGAGCCAAGTCACTGTTATATTGGTAATGGTGCACGAATGCTTCAGCAAGTTCCTTCCACGTGCGCACACTGGTAGGCTCCAGACTCATGTACCATTCCAGGGAGGGCCCGAACAAGCTATCCTTAAAGAAGTGCATCAGCAACTTCTCGTCTTCAGAGTGAGCGGACATTTTCCGGTAGTAGGATCTCAGGTGGACGCGAAGGCAAGTGGTTCCCTTGTACTTTTCAAAGTCGGGTACCTTGAACTTGGGAGGCACCTTGAAATCAGCAATCAGTCCCAACTTGGACATGTCAACGCCCATGATGTTCAGGTTCTCGAAATTCCTCATCTTGTCCTCGAGTGCCTTAAACCTCAGACGTGCTTTAGCAGTCAGCTCTCCTTCAGCACCTTTCTGTGAAAACACATCATCTTGACGGTCTTCTAACCACGACTGAGGCCCATACAGATTTCCACCGCCTGTGTTGCCGTTGCCCAGCCCAACATTGACATTAGCTTCAAAATTTCCGTTACCGACGCCAGTCGTATTACCATTGAGCCCCATGTTAGTAGTCACATTACCGTTACCACTACCGTTCCCACCAGTCACGGGGATGCCATTCTGAGGAATTTCAACAGGTGGAGGGGTTGGAACGCTCCCACCGTGGAGTACACCATTGCTGTCAACCCTTGAAATCAGAGGCTGGACCAATGTTCTGAGCTGGTCCTGGCCGTTGGCAACCACTTGCATAAGCTCCATGAAGCGGTCCATCCTCTCTCGGAGTTCTTGAACGTCAGTCTGCACTTGCTCCATAGCTCTGGCTTGATTTGCTCTGGTCGGATAGCGGTGGGTAGGCCTTTGATCAATCCTGGAACAACCTGCAAATACAAAGGGTTAGAAAAACGACAAAGTGCTCGTTATGCAGATGCTTCATGCAAATGCAAACGTGTGTCTGTGCGTTAGGGAGATATCCCCCCCGATCCTAGTGCCTGAGTGCCAGTGCTGATAATAAGAAGTCCGAGTCCAGTCATGGAAATAACATCTCATATATATAAAGAAAGCCCATCAAGGCGGTACATAATGTCACTGAGTACAAGCTGAATCAATAGCATGACCTCAACCAACAAGCCTGGTGATGGTCAGCATATAACAACGATCAACACAAAAGGATTACAAATAGTCAAGCACGGCCACGGGCGCGAAACTCTTCTAACAACCCCTTCGTTTCTGGATGATCGGGCCGAGTGAGTAACCCCTCAACGAGTAACTCCCTCTGCATAATGGTGTATTGAAGACCTTCGACCGAATCTTCCCATGCTCCTTCGCTGAAACAATCTTCTAACTTCCGCTTCATGGACTCAAACGTCAGTTTGCGCTCCTTCAGGTTAGCAAGAGCCCTATTGAGCTGGCCTTCAGCGGCATATCTGCGAGCGGTTTCTTCATCAAACCTCTTCTCACTAGCCTTCACCTGGGCTTTCAGCTTGGAGATCTGTTGCTTCAGCTTATCCTCCCGTTCTTTGCCGTTGGCTAGGGTGGCCTTCCAATGCTGATTAAACTTGGATATTCTCCGGTACGCTTCATCCAAGTGCTGCTTCTTAGTGGCCAGTACATCATTGACAACTTTGAAGTCTCGACCCAAGCGCTCACGCTCAGCTATCTGCTTAGTCAAATCTGTCCCTAACTGGTTCACCAGCTCTGTCTGCCTCTTGAAGGAATGGACGGCTTCGCTTCTCTCGCTTCTGAGTTGAGCCAATTCTTTCTCCAGTTCTTCATTTGCCTTCTTCAGCTTATCTCTCTCAGCTAACACCTGATTATGCTGCTGACTAGGCACGGTGGTAGGCTCTTCAATCACTGGAGGGCTTTCTGGCTGGACAAGTGGAAACAACATCCCTATGGCATCTGTTCTGGCTCTGATCCAAGTCACATATGGAGCGTAGGCTTGGCTGTTACTTTTTCCCAGCAACGGCTTTCCCCGCTTACTGATACCATTCCAAGCGTGCTGAAGCTTAGATAACATATCCCCCTCTAGAAGACCCGTGAGGTACAGAGATTCCTGCACCTTTTCATCCTTCGGCGGAGCTCTCAAAGCATAAGCAAATTGTCGAACCAGCAGAGATGGATTATAGTTTATACAGCCCTTCCTGCCTATCAAAGGCACGTTCGGAAACCCACTGCAGCTGAAGATGATCTCGGTACCCAACCTATCTCTATCAAACTAGGTAATATCCTCCGCTGACAGACTCATCAAACGCTCGGACCACTCAGCTGTGGCTGCAGACGAAGCAAAGGGACCCCTCTTGGGTAGGTGACTATCAAGCCATCTATATAGCAGGGTCACACAGCACGAGACATTCTTACCCCTTCTGTTCTCGTTTTTGTAGTGGACGGAATGGTAGACATCTCTTATCAAGGTAGGGACTGGATTTCCTGATGCAAAGATGTGGAAGGCATCGAAGTCTACAAAGTCAGGCATATTGGGGAACAGAATGATGCCATATATGCACAGAGCAAGAATGGCGTTGAACACGATCCAACATTCGTCTTTGGCACACTGCTGGGCCTTTCCCACTAAGAACTGCAAGGAGAAACCGGGAACCCTGTTCCAACTAGACAAGACCAACTCGGAGGCATCCAGATGAAGTGAAGGAGCTAGACTAGCCAGATTAGGCTCGGCATCCATATGAACAAAGGGCATTTGACTCTTGATAGGCACACCTAACAAATCAACATACTCCTCTAGTGTAGGTGCGAGAACGAAGTCTCGGAAAGTAAAGCATCTCAAAGGAGGATCGTAGAACTGCAGCAGGGCGTGCAACCCATTCAACTCAAACACAGAGGGTTTACGAACCAATCTGAGCAGTTTACCGTAAGACTTTCTGAATCCATCTCTCACGGAACCATCTGCCAAAGCAATCAAACCAGTCAGCTGAACAACATCAGGAGTGGGGAGCTTGTAAGCCACGGTCTTCCTCAGAGAACCCATAGTAGCATAATAGAAGGCAAGAAATCCTGAATCGGGGGAAACGGTACCTGCAACACAGACACACGTTAATGAAATGCAAATGGGTATGCAAAGCAATGTAAAATACAATCATGCAGCAGGAGATCAAGACGACTGTGTTGTTGAAGAGATGAAGGTTCTGTGTCAACAAAACCACAATACTGCTCTGTCAAGAACAACCCTTATCTCTGATAAGAAGAAAACCCTGATATCGGACCATAAATCTGCTCTGTCAAGAACAAACACACATCTGATAATAAGGACCTCTGATGCAGGACCATAAATCTGCTCTATCAAGAACAAACATACATCTGACAATAAGGACCTCTGATACAGGACCATGAATCTACTCTATCAAGAACACATACATCTCTGAAGATAAGGACCTCTGATACAGGACCATAACTCTGCTCTGTCAAGAACACATATACATCTGATGATGAGAACCTCTGATACCAACGAAACTGATTCACTATCAAGAAAACCAGGTAGTCTGAAGGTTAAGGCTTCCTGCAACAAACCCAACCCTGCTCACAGGTATGGACCTATACTGACACAAGTTCGGCATCCTGTACGGTCATCAGCGTCACAAACATTCAAGAGGGGTGATACGATACCCAGAAGGTGTGGCATCACCGTCTCCTGAAGCGGCCTCACTCAGCTGAATTCCAAATGATTGGTCCCCAGAGTCGACAATCCTCTAAAGCAACAACCCCTCAGGCCCAAAGGGCCGGAAAAGAAGTCAACCGGGAGAACCTCGTCTGAGCGTGGATTTCATGAGACACTAGTGCCTGCAAAGCAAGCACGCGCCCACTAATTTCCACAACTAATGCTAGGTACACTCAAGCCTGGGTCTGGCTTCTCACTCACCAGAATGCCCCTCCCACAACAACACAGATAATCATATCATACTGAAAGTAAAATGCGGGAAATAAAACGCGATAAACAAACACAACCCGACAAGTAATCATACAAGCACTAGGGTTGACTCTCGCAGGGGACGTTGGATCCCCAAACTGACTCGCACAAGGGACGTTGGATCCCAGGAAACTATCAAGTCCCCAGCAGAGTTGCCAGCTGTCGCTACCGCGAAAATAAGGTGCCGGCAAAACAGAAGAGTCGCCACCTTTCGTTATTTATCCCTCAGAACGGGAAAGGAAACGATCGGGAAAAACCTGACGAAAAGGTTTAAGACAAGGTCATCGCAACCGTTGTCTGGGTTCGGGAGTCAGTTACGCAAGGGGAAGGTATTAACACCCCTCACGTCCATCGTACTCGATGGGATCCACGCTTGTTGTGTTTATCTGACGGGTTGGTTAAATTTATCTACCTATCAAGGCCGGTCTAAAAATAAAAGAAAATGACTCGGCAAAGCGTCGCACTTTATGCCTACGTATTCTCATGAGAGAATGAGAAATCAGAGTCAACGTAGTTCACCTAACTACGGGTTACGGGGAAGGTGGCTCGCCAATACGTCAGTATTGTGCCTACGTACTCTCAACAGGTATGAGAGATCAGAGCTTACGTAGTTCGGGCTAATACGGCTTACGGGTTTAGATTCATCTATTTTTCCGAGTAGGGTTAACAAACAGTTCCAGCAGTTTGGTGTACGCAGCTCGACCCTTGGAGACTTAGGCGTTACCGTTTGCGGTAGAACTGGGAGTTATCGACACTCTTTTCTTCAGAAAAGCTTCCTTTGAATTATGGGCCCGCGGGGCAAAAAGGTTTGAAGTTTGTTTTCTGTCTTTTACGAAAGAACTGGTTTTTTTTATGGATGTTTGCAACTAACATCGCACTAGAGACTATGACCTGAGAGTGAATGCGTCGCATGTCACCCAAAGGGTGCCATACTAAACATCCAGACTGTTGAAAAGAAACTCTCCAACAATCCTTTCTCATATAGCTTAAGGCTCGTAACGTACGACATCAGTTAACCTTTATTACTGTATTTTAAGTTGTTTTGAGATGAGAAGAGAACGAACAGGTTCAACTAAGGGGAGACTATCAAGTCCTACTGTTGTCATGCCAAGGATTCATCCTATGGTTGAGGTCTGAAACAGGGAACTCCTAGAAGTTATCATGCATAGGTTTCAACCTAAAGTTCTAATCATCACTTCCTTGTCAAAGGAAGTGAGATTCCTAGGGGATCATGTCAATGATAAACAGAAACAGATAAAGCATCAGCTTAAACAGTAAACAGTAAACGACTGTAAAATGCATGCAATGCAAGTGAGGGAGGAAATGTGTGTGGGGCATCAGCCTCCACAAGCTCATCTCAACCTCAAGCCAAGTATGAATAACTGCAATCATACAGGAAGAAATAACATGCCATCAAGCAAACACAATAACTGCAGTCATACAGAAGAAGTAAAATAAAATGCCATCAAGCAAATCACTAACCACATAGGCAAGGGAGCGGGGCTCTACCGAATACCCGCAAGCAAAGCCACCCAGTAAAAATACAAGCAGAGGGAGCAACTCAACCTCTAATGCAACCATGCTCCTAGCTTACATCAATCTAAACATGAACTTATTCTAATGCATCAAGCAAATCACACAAGTCACATCAATACAGTTGCACAGAAAGAAAACAAACAGTAAAGAAAGCAAAGCAATCCTTCTGACAGCAATTCAGTCCTCAGTCTTCAACAGCTCTTCAAGACTATCCTCTTCAATAGCAAGTGTCAACTTGCTTCTTCAAGCTTTCAATACATCAAACATAAGTATCAACTTATTCCCTCTTCCTCAAGCCTCAGCTCTTCACTAAACTCCACCTTCAGGCTCTCAATGCATCAACATAAGTATCAACTCATTCTCTCCTCTTCAAGCCTCAGCTCTTCACTCAATCTCAATTTGGTCTTCTTCACAAGTGTCAACTTGCTCTTCAAGCTTCAGCTCTCTCCTCCTTACAAGTGTCAACTTGCTCTTCAAGCTTCAGCTCTCTCCTCCTTACAAGTGTCAACTTGCTCTTCCTGATCTACAAGCTTCAGCTCTTAAGGGTACTCTTCAGATATATAGAAGTATCAACTCCTAACATCTTCAATCTTCTTCAAGCAAGGAACTCCATCCTCTAGCACTCAATCTTCTTCAAGCAAGGAACTCCATCCTCTAGCAAGGGAGAAAGATTCATCTAACCAGAGCAAAGTTTGGATGATTGACAGCAGAGTGAAGACCAAAGGTCACCACTAGGCATCCTATCATCAGAGAAAGGGACCCTCAAAGGTTCTACCAACTTATAAAGAGCCACACATCCTACCAAAGGAGGGATGAGGCCTTTACAAGGGGACCTTACATCATAGGGAAGAATGGAAAACATCTTCCATGTTTATGAAGGAAGAGAATCTATCTAGAAGCTCTGCCTACAAGCCCTAATCTTAACACCTAATCAACACTACACCAAAAGAAGGGAAGATCTTCACATCCAAGCCTCTTCAAGCATTCCATGGTAGCCCAAGCTTGTCTTCAACATCATCCAAGAGCAAGGGAGGCAAAACCCTAATCTGATGGAATTAAAGAAGTCATTCTAGTTGAATTAGTGCATTAGAATCATCTAAAGTTAGTACCTAAACTAAAATAAAAAAAAAAATAGCAAACTACATTGTAAATTCCTACAAAAATTCCTAAGGGACCCTAATTCAATCATGAATCTACCCTACAAAAATCAGAGGTTGAATCATCCACCAAGTTCTAGATATAAAACCTAAATCATAAGGTATCAACCATAAGCCCTAAAAATGGAGCTCCTAAAGTTTCAACCTAAAACTACCACTTATATTCATCACAAAAATGTGAGAAAAATCTAGGGGGAACATGTATATCTATGCTAACTACACACAAAAAATCAGGGCAAGAATCATCATCACATGATCAAACCAAATTCAACAAAATCAAGCATCAACCATGATCATCTTAATATCAATTAAAATGTAAAAATGCACATAAAATCAAAAAATGCAAGGAATATTAATATATTTTATCTAAAAAAAACTAGATTCAATCATGAATCCATGGCAAAAAGAATGGAATTAATTGAGTCATTTTTCAATTATTTATGAATTTTCCAATAACCATGAATGAAATGAAAAATTAAAAGAAAATCATGAGAAAATGAAAGGCGCGTGCTGTGAATAGCATGAAAGATCAGTTCAATATCCAAACTGGGCCATAAAGGGGGTGTGAGTATCAACTGGTGACTTAAGCCCAAAACTAACAAATAAATGAAACGCATCGTTTCATCTCAACTCAGAAATCCTTCCCAAAGTTTCCTTCACGCGTGGCCGTTGGATCCTCATCTGGTCAAAGGTCTCAGCCCAATCCAATGGCCCTAAGGTTGTCTTCAACCTTTTGAATCTCTGAAACTTCAATCACCTGCGCGCGCGCTAGAGTCACCGCCGGTGACTTCTCCGATCAACCACCCTAAACCCTAACTCTCTCTAGAACCCTCCATTTCAAATGGTCTCTACACGAAACTTGTTCCAAATTTCACAAGGAATCTTCCTATACCACTTAATCATCCTAAAAGTTCAAGATTTGAAAAGACACGATCTCAACCTAAAATTGGATAAACCCTAATTGGTCACTAACTTCCAAATTAATGATCCAGAAACCTTCCTACATCAATCCACAATGCATCTAACATAACAATTCCTCTTGATTCTACCTAAATTAAGCCATGGAATAAGAATTGCATACCTGGTAAAATCGTGTGAACAGAGTGGTTGAATCTTCAAATCAACCCTCAAGAACTTGCAGACTCCTTCACTAGCCTCCAATCAACCTTCTGTATGCAAAGAAAAGAGTTGAAATGCCTTGGATTCTTGAACCCGATTCTGAGTTGCAAGCTTCTAACTCCAATGGCTAACTCACGATTCTCCCACAGTTTGGCCTTGAATTTGATCTGGGATCAATCACCAACCTCAGAGCAAGCTATTGAGATCAATATCTTGGATTGAAATGGCTTCAAACCTTGTAACAGATTTTGATTTGCAAGAAGAAAGTTCACAATGCAATCTCACTCTCCTCTCTCAATTCTCACCAACCTTCACTCTGAACCACTTCATAATCATATATAGAACATGACTGAATGATCTAGAAAGTTCTAGATCAATCCAATGAGTATTTCAATATCTCATCTCACTTGAAATCTCATGATATGCTATGTGTATGACAGTCCTTGTAGCAGCTTGTATTCATTATGCTCTTCATCCAAATTCTCTCCAAATGAGATTATGAAAGTGCTAGGATGTGTTTGTACCTTGGTTGTGATCTTATGAGAAGTTTGGCATATGTTACTTAAGTCTTGAGCAAGCAAAAGCAACTCCATGATTTTGACCTCAAATGAGAAAAGTTCCATTTCCATTGTCTTTAAAATGTCATTTCTGATCAAAATGACATATTACATGCCTTATCTTGGCCTTGAAATGAAAAATCCCAAATTTGGTCCTTTTAATGAACTTTAATTCTTCCTTTTTAAGTCAATTTTGCAATTTTGAGTTACAAGCAATTCCAACCTCTCATGACAACTTGAATAGCCTTAAAACATCATTTTGAACAAGTTTGATGTTGGACATTTTCCCATTTGAAGCTTACAAATAGGAGTTATGGCCTTATGCTTGAAATGACCTATAATCTTCAAATACCCAAAATACCCTTGACTTGTCAAAGCCATAAGTTGAGTTCTACAAATCCTATCAAGGACTTCTAGTACTCTCTAGAAAGCTAAGAGGATAAGGAACAACATTCATGTTGACCAAAAGTTCATAGGAATCATCCTTCTAGGGAAAAAGTGTCATGCAATTCGGGTAACTTTCAAGCTCCAAATTCACATGCCTCAGATGACCTGTAACTTGTATGGCTCATAACTTGAGTTCTATAATCCCTATCAAGGACTTCTAGTACTCAAATTAAATCTAAGATCATTCCCTACAACAATCATGTTGGGGTCAAGATGAGATGCCGATCATATCTTGAGTTAAATTGTCTTGAAGACAGGGGTCAAACTAGGGGATTTTACATTGTCAAGTCTTGGAAACCCTAGCTTGAAACTTCTCAAACTCTTCAATCATGATGAGTTAACCTTGGAATCATCCTTAGAACATCTCAATGTATCAATCCATGATCACATGGCTCTTGAATTAGGTCTCAACCTCCTTCAAATCATCAGTTGACTTAGGGTTGACCCAATCAAACCCTAATAGCACCACTCATGGCTGAGCCTTCTTAATCTTGCACAATGACCTGTCTAGGCCTCAAAGTGATCTTCAACACTTCTCATGAGCTCTCTAAAGACATCAAGTCCATCTCCATGACCTCAGAATCATCTGATGGCTTCCCACAACTCTCAAGTTAGGAGACCTACACACTTGGCTTCAACCACTCTTTCTGAGGCTCTTCTAACTTCTCTGACAAGGATATCAACCCTTGAACACTTGAATAACCTTCTTAGCTGGCTTCATAGTCTTGTATAGCTCTTAATTGGTAATCATACCTCTTGATCTCATGCACACATGTCAATGAAATGCAAATGATAATGCTAATGTGAATGAAATGAAACATAAGCTAGGTGAAGAAAAGTTGGGCAAATTTTGGGGTGTAACAGTAACTAGTTACCACAATTCTTGTAACTAGTTACATGATTCTAACATTCTCAATTTTGGCCTTTTTCAGTTTGTGTAACCGGTTACCATATTTCCTCTAACTAGTTACATGCGTTCAAATTTCAAATTTTTTACACCACTTCAAGTGTAACCGGTTACCATTGAAGCAGTGGTAGTGGTTCACTCATTTTCTAGTGCAAGCAAATTTTTGAAATGCTTTTTGAACCACATTACTTCTTGCATTTGTACACTTTTATAAAGGTGTTAGGGAACTATATAAACCATACTTTTCAGATTGTGAAATTGGCCTCTTTCATTTACAATTCAAAACATACATTCTCTCATCTTTCAAAATGAAGTGCTCTTGACATAATTTTTTTTTGAAACTTCTGCACATAAATTTCATTGCATTTCCAAATAGTTTCAACTATATAAAATCATTTAGCACTTGTACTATATCTTGAGAATTGTTTAGTTGAAGGAGAAGATCAATCCAAGTGATTGATACATTGTTATACAACTTCAACTTACTTGTAAAAATATATATTAGTATTGATTTCCTTATTGTCCAGGATTGTTTGAAATAAGAGAGTGATTAAGGGAGGATTGTTCTCTTATTTCACGATCATAAGGGGGTTGTCTTTACTGATTGGTTTAAGATCTTATGTATAGTGGCCAAGATAGCTTGTACAAAGTTCAAACAAGATAGTAAAATCTTTCAATGCATAACGGGACTGGAGTACTCTCGGATTGTGAGGAGAACCAAGATATATCATCGTGTTCTTTACTGCTTTCATCACTTAACAACCAACCGGAAAAATAATCACATCTAAGTCTAAAACCGGAAAAATTTTAAAGTACCTAACTCACCCCCTTTTAGGTGCATTACATACTTACTTACACTTTATGAGGCCATTTTGCTGAAGAAACTAACCATTAACTGAAAGAAAATGAAAAATCATTTCCTATAGTAGTTATTATGCATCTATGCAGGCTTGAAATATTTGATGGTAACAATATTATATGATTTTTTATTAATATTATTATGATTTTTATAAAAATAAATTTCTTTTTTTGTTAATATATGATTGAATATTTTATAGTAATTAAATTATTAAGTAAATCGATAAATTGCTAACGCCTTCAGCAAAACTAAATTGCTTATCAATTCTAACTTTAAAGAGTGTTCCGACTAAAAAAAAGTATGTACTTATTTACTATGTGTTGGAGACAAACTTATAAACCTTATTTAATTATTATTTTGTTGTATAATATATAAATAACAAGTTTGAAACCTTGAATATATCTCTTTGACTCAATAGCTTAGTCAGATGACAGGAAAATCTTCAATATCTTTGTAAGAGGATATGCTCCAAAATGAAAAGATGAATATTTCTAATACCATTCAAGCTAAACCTGTCTTATGTTAATTTTATAAATGTGATTTTTTTACATTAATTACTTATTATACTTTCATAATAATAGATTATTATAATTTAATATTTTATAATTATGTAGAAGGGTATATGAGTTATGTTGGCTAAAATTATTAGGTAAATCAAGAATTGATAATGCCTTCAATAAAATTAAATTAATTATCAATTCTAACTTTGAAGAATGTTACGACTATAAGAAAAAACATGTGCTTTTGTATCATGTGCTGGAGACAAAAATATAAAGTTACACTTGCAAGTGTCAAAACAACAAACTAAGATCAAGGTACAATATCCTTCATTGTACAAGATACAAGATAAGCAATACACAGCGGATGCTTCCCTTGAAACACCCAAGCATAACTACACTTGCAAACTAAACCTGCAAACAATACTTGAAAAATAACAACAATAATGGGGTGAGATAATAATCTCAAGGAGCTCCCCTATCTTATGAATTCACTCGGCTCTACAGGATTCTAATCAATTTCTATCTCAAGTCAAAAGGGATAAGACTTGAGTTCACAACCACACACTATATAGAAACATGTTTCTTGAGTCCAACAACTCAAATTATCACTAATCGGAAACTATACCAAGGCATCCCCTTTTCCCGTCCTCTCCTACGTCTAGGACTTTTGGCACGGGTCATGGATCCTTGTATCTACTTTGACATATGAAATGGATTCAGATTCAAGGTGCTTTCCACATGAATCATCGCTTCCCATAGGAATACCCCCATCTCAAGCATTCTACCCGTAGGCTCCATTCGTACTACACACAGAAATCAAACCTGTCAAAGTAATAGTGTGCACATATCAAAGGATTGTTTCTGATTACGTGATCGCAAATGCAAACATGATTGTATTCGACAATCACAAGGCGAACACACTCACCTTATTCTCAAAGTAACACAAAATCAACACATGTTCCATATAATGTCTCACCTCTACACTAGACAACTACTTGTCAAGGATGTACACTTAAGCATCAAATGCATAAGCATTGTCATTTATGTTATTCATCATGTCCTAATCACTTTAATAGTTTATTCTATTAATCAATACCAAGGGTTTTCTCACCATTCGTATAGTGTTTTAAGAATGTTATCACACAATCAAATATTCAATCAATATACATATATGGCATAACACATTATCATACATGAAACACACGTATGGTAATACAACATGTCAAACATAACCAACATAGTAGTTCACATACATAATAAGGCATACAAGCCACTATTATCATCTACCAAGCATTTTATTGGTTAGCTCATGATCTCACATCACCATTTAATAGCCCATTGGATTATCCTTCCAATGCTTCAAGTCCCATATCAATCGGGTCCCCGATTCATGAATTATGGTGGGAACAAAACCACATTTTTCACGTGTTATTCCACAATCAATTCCAATACAAAGTTATACTATTCCACATTTTTTACCATGTAGAGCATTGGAATAGCTTTCCAATGCTACCGACTGTGCCTCGATCTAAGTTACGGTTCAAAAATTATGAAGAGAACAAAAAATGGGAAAACATAAGTCTTTAATGGTTGTTGTGCGACGGGAAGACGAGGCTTCTTGCTTTGAGTTCGTTGTGCGAGCTCTGGGTGAGGGCTCGCCTACAGCTCGTTGTGCGACTCATGTGAAACCAGAATTTCCAACAGTGTGAAAAGCAGGTCTTCCATGGTCAAAACCTCCACCCAAACCACCAAAACACACCCAAACACTCCAACAAATACGGTAGAACATGATTAAACATATAATTCATCAAATATTAAAATACGGTAGAACATGTTCCAACAGAGTATTTCTAGTAGTGACTATATTTTAATTTTATATTAAGTTGCTGGATAATATTCTTTACAGATTAAAATTATATACTATATTTTAATCTTATATTAAGTTGTCATTAACATAATTTATTATCTATGCATCGATAGAATTTAGTTTATATATATATATATATATATATATATATATATATATATATATATATATATATATATATATATATATATATATATATATATATATATATATATATATATATATATATATATATATATATATATATATATATATATATATATATATATATATATATATTAGAAATATACAAATTATCTGCGAATTTGTCTGCAGGTAAACCTATAATTTTATATTGTAAAATACTAATTACTACGAAAATAGAGGTAGCAACAAATTTCGCAGCAATTTCTGACATGCGATTTTCCTGCAGATTTAACTACGATTCTTTCGGAAAACTAGTTATCTATTGGAACCTCAAAATCCTCTGGAAATTCGTAGGATTTTCTGCGGAGTTTGCTAGGAACTAATACGATTTTTTTTTTAAATTTTAAATTTGTTTTATTTTTACTCTTAATAAATACAATTATAAAACTTAATTTTTGAGACATTTTTTTATTTATATTAAATCTTATATTTTTTAAAGAAACTTTTACTGTATTTATTGAATTTTTTAGTTATTTTTTAAAGAAAATTTATTTATTTAATATTTTTTATTATTGTGAAAATTAGAAAAAATAAAAATAAAAAGTTATTTAAGAGTTTAGATTTGTTAAAATTAAAAGTTATTTAAGGGTTCAGATTTGTTAAAAATAAAATGTTATAGTTATGCCTTCCCACACTCCATCCTTTCCAATTCTTAACTTTTTTTTCAAAACCTAAGATGTAACACCCCCTTCTATACCCCAAATAAATGCATATAAAACAATTAAGCACATACAAATTCATCAGAGTAAAAAATTTTAGGATAAGGTATAAAGGAAGAATGTCACAGTTTCACCAACAAAACTCTTTAACATTTTGCTCCATAAAATATGTAACATTTTCGTAGTTTTAGAAATCACATTTCAACATTTAATTTAAGCGGAAGATAACATCATTTAATCAGTTCCAAAATATTAATTCAAATGCACATAAGTCATCCAGATTAATACATCATATCAGTTAGATTACAAAACCACATCAGCTGATACATCGCAATGTATCACAAAAGAATGACTATACTAGTCTAACTACCCGGTGTTACATATCAGAGCAGCCGACTCAAAAGAGTGAAGACTAACTTCACAAAGGACTCCAGCATCCTAATCTGCAATGCCTCATAGAGCATTATAAAACAGCAGAAGGGTGAGAAATATAACCATAATAATCAAAGCATAAGATGATATATATATATATATATATAGGTAGTCATATAACACATATTCACATTTCTCACCACACTTCATTCTCTTAGTCATATATATTTACCACACATATATAGACAAACATGGATATTCACAAAGCATTCCCACATTATGCATACTTCCACAATCTCATCATTCACACATAAACATCTCTTCATGCATATGTCATATATCAATGTGACTCAACAACTCAATGCAACTCATGCAATGCGGTACCGACTCTCGTTATCTTTTTTCGGTTTTTACATTAAACCGGGTCCACTCTTCTAGACCGATAACCCGTTATCTTTTTTCGGTTTTTACATTAAACCGGGTCCACTCTTCTAGACCGATAACCACAAAGGCCCGTCCTCTAAGCCTTCAAACCCACTCTTCTAGGTTTGGGACAAGCCACTAGTTTCCACGAAACTAACAGACATTGCCTCTTGACTAAATGATGCATGTACAATCAACCACAACAAATGCACTTAAGACCGACATCTTAATCTCATGCATTTACATAATTCATCTCTTCAAGAATTACACAATGATTGCACATACAACATATCACAATAATCACCAATGTATTCGCAATTCAATAATATCACCACATTAACACAATGCACACATATCCGCGATATGTTCTCATGCATTATCCATATATATATTCACAATTCAATACAACATCATATTTAGCAAGCAATGCACGCATATCCATCATTATGCTCTCATGCATTCTTCATGTATTTTAACATACAATCGCATATAAACAATATGCATCCACAACACATTTTTCATAGTATGTTTATTCTTTATCTCATGCCATCTCATACAAGGTATACACATCACAATACCAATCATACAATTATAAGTTATGCACACATATCCACCATGTTCTCATGCGTACTCATCACATAATTGTATACACATCAAGCATTCGCAAGTTCATTAGACAATACACATACATTCATCATTGTATTCACATGTATTTCTATTTATCACAATTAATACGCATCGCACATCAACTAGGATTCACGCCCGTAGGCTACCCACAGCACACATCATCATAATAGATCATATCTATATCATATCATAGAGGTATTCCCCTATGAGAATCAACCAAACCATCTCCACATGAACAACACAGCAAAAGAAAAATGCTGTCACATTCGCCTTCATTCGCCTGGCGAACCCTCGCAGCGAACCTTCGCCTGGCCTTCGCCTGGCGAACTCTCTCAACGAACACTCGCTAGGCTTCGCCTGGCGAGACTTCCCAGCGAGCCCAAGTCAGTAGCTACTGACTTCATTCGCCACCATTCGCCAGCACCTTCGCTGGGCGAACCTTCTCTATCCAACTTCGCCTGGCGAACTCGCCAGCGAAGTCCACTGGGATTTAACTTATAATTATTCGCCAGCATTCGCTAGGCTTCGCCCGGCGAAGCCTCGCTTCCATTCGCCTGGCGAAAGCCAGCGAACCTGCGCAGAACAGAAATTCATTTTGTCTTCTCCTTCTCAATCCACCATCAACCAACTTCTCACACAACAAAATCAGTACAAACAGCATCAACACATGTTACCCGACTATTCTACGGCATTACATTCAGTTTCTAACCGATTAAATCCTCGATCTACCGATTAATCCAACTTTTGCCCTAAATAGAAAGTGATGAAAACTCTACCAAAACCCCAACCCAACATACATAACATCATGCAATGATCAAATAGAAACATTTCTCACCCTTACCTCGATTAATCGAAGCTTTGATGTTGGTTCTTGATGATTTCCACTTTTCCTCTTCTTCTCTTCTCTTTCTCTCCTTTCTTCTTCTTTCCTCTTTCTTTCCAATGTTTTTTTTATCTTTCTTTTCTTTTCTTTCTCTCTTATATATTTCCTTCATTTTCCTTCCTCTCCAATTCTTTCTTAATTTTCTATCCATACCAATTAATAAAAATTAATTCCAACATTAATAAAAACCCCACTAAATCAATTAATTACTATAATTAATTATTTAATGAAATTTGGGCTGTTACATAAGACCAACTTCAACGGTTGGTTCTTCATGCAAGTTCGCCAGCTGGATAATTATATATGTATTTAATATTGGTAAAATGCTTTCCAAATGGCAAACGTTACTTACCATTTCAACGGTTCTTTACATTTGCTAACGGCTAATATAATAAATATAATAAAATAGGTCGCACAAAGAATATATAAAGTAAAGTTAAAATTATTATTTTAACTGATATAAAATTTAATTTAATTTAATATGAATAAAATATTAATATATAAAGTAAAGTTGTGGAACCCAATATGAGTTCTTCAGAGTTGCACCATTGGAGTGAAAAATTAGTTAAGTTGCTTCAAGCTGACGTGACTTAATAGGTCCCACAAAGAACCCAAAAATGGGTTCACGGTTGGAGATGCTCTAAGAAACCGCAACATTGTTGATCATTAGTCAATTCATTGTCATAACAAAATAGTACATAATATTATATATATATATATATATATATATATATATATATATATATATATATATATATATATATATATATATATATATATATATATATATATATATATATATATATATATATATATATATATATATATATATATATATATATATATATATATATATATATATATATATATATATATATATATATATATATATATATATATATATATATATATATATATATATATATATATATATATATATATATATATATATATAACAAAATTTAATTTTTAAATATGATATATTTTATATTAATATATGTATATTTAGTTTTAAATAATTAATAAAAATTATAAGAACAAATGATTAACATTATTCTCTTTGTCGCTAAACATAAACATACATTTAAAAACAATGTAGGGTATGTTAATTGGTATTCACTTATTAGATTAGGTACGAGATGTTGGTTTAAAGTTCAAGTCTCGGTATTAACAGTTACGATTAATGAACAATATAAAATATCTTTACATTGTTAATGCATATCAATTAATTTATTTTTGGGTTAAATATGTTTGTGGTGCTTCTAAATATTTCAACTTTCGTTTATAGTCCCTCTAAATATTTCCTTCAAAGAATGATCCTCTTAAAACATTTTATCCCCAGTTTTGATCTCTAATACTAAAATCGTCGCTAAAACTGTCGCTAAATAATAAACCATCGCTAAAACCGTCACTAATTCAATCGTTAAGTTCTGAAATCCATCGCTAAGTTGTGCGAGGGGCCAATAATATGGATGAAAAAAATTTAAGAGGACTATTCTTTGAAGGAAATATTTTGAAGAACTAAAAACGAAATTTGAGATATTTGTGAGGACCAAAAACATATTTAATCCTTTATTTTTTAAAATATCAGCTTTAAATAAAATGTTGATATTTCTAAATTAAATTTTTTTATTAAAATAAAAAATATAAACACATTTTAAAATTAATTAATATATTTATTTATTATTTAACTTTTAAATAAATTTGATTTAATATTATAAATTATTTTAAAATATGAAAATTAAAATTAACTATATACATATAGAACAAGGATTTTAATATATTAGTTTATTTTTTCTAATTTTTTAAATTTATCTTCTTAAAAGAATTGTTTAAAATATATAACAATTATATAAAAGAAATGGGGCAAGATAGAACTTAATATTATATTTAAATGTATTCAAACAATATAATATAATATATAATTATGTAAATAGTTTTCTTTCGTGGGACCATTGTATGAATTTTTTTTTAATATAAAATTGTTTTTTAAATAAAATATGAAATAAAATAAAATTTCAAAGGAATTATAGAAATGGTCATGTTTTGCAGAGGAGTCGCCATATGAAATGACTACTCAAGTTTGGATGATCTGATTCGTCATTTCATATGGTGCATGGGTTAGGGTACCCAACATTGAGTCGCCATACCATATGGCGCATCTCATGTAGGGTTTTTTTTAATTTTTTTTTTAATTTTTAATATTTGTTTTAAAAATTCTATTAAAATTATTTGCTATATTTTTAAATTATAATATTTAGTTATTTTATCACCTTTTTTTTGTTTTTTTTTTAATTTTTAATATTTGTTTTAAAAATTGATATTTGATATTTTAAAAACATAATAAATATAATTCATGATATTTTAAATTTTTGATTTTTGATATTTGTTTAAATCCTACATTGTTAATTTTTTATATTTGATATTTGTTGGAAAAAAAATATAAATTTTGTAAGGATATTTAAGGCATATCATATGGCGTCCGTACTATTTTATTTTTTTATAAATAAGACTGCACACTCATATAGTTTTTCACAACAATTTTTACTTCTAAATCAACGTTCATCGTCGTCGTCATCATTTGTAAGGGTCTTCATAATTTTGAATTCAGTTTAGAATGTATGAATTTCTAAATCAACGTTCAACATCGTCGTCATCACCATCGGGAGAACAGTTTCCAACATTTCCTCTAATGAAAAGAAACGCCCTAGTTTATTTTTCAGCAACAAAACCTCTGATGAAGGTGCTACTGTGGAACATGCAGACTTTGGAGCATTTGCATAAGAAACTGAACCGCTGGCTAGAAGAAGATATTGTTGCAGGTGAAAAGATTAGGAAAATTGAGAGGTTGGTTGAGGAGTCAGGGAGAAACGGAGTTACCCGTGATTGGAGAAAAGTGGAAAATGATGTCGGTGTCCTTGTGATGATGTTAACACCAAAGAAGATAACGTTGATGGTTGTGATATCATAGACAACTTGATGCATTGTTCTATTTTATGTGGACTTGTTGTTATGATATTAAGTTATGTTTGTTTGATTTATGTTGCGTGTTAATTGTAATCCCTTAACTATGCTTTAAATGGAATGAAATTTGTTGTTGATTTAAAGGGACACTGTTATATTAGAAACTATGATCTTGTGCTTGATCCTACATTAGGACATTTTGTACGATTGTGTCCTGGTTTCCGACACGAACTACGTAATTTGACCATCTTGTTTGCTGCATCCATCTCCGTTCGAATGCGCGTGCTATTAGGGCGACCCTTTTTCTTTCTTCGCATCAATTCATTATGTCAGACAATTTTGCATTCGTATGGAGGCCAATAGTCCTCCTTTGCCACCACTTGAAAGCTACATGTGTAGACATTGCATAGACTTATCACTTGGTGAACAGTAGAAAGATAGTTGGTTAGGTCCTGCGCGCCTTCGAACATGCTGCTATAACATGAGAGCAAGGCATACGAAATGCCCGGAACTTTCCACAATCACACCAACTCCTATCCAGTTCCACTCGGTAACATCCCCTAGGTCTTCCTTCATTATGATCAATTGACTCGGCAACACTGATCCAACCTTTATTACGGTCAAAGATTGTGACCACATGTGTGTTGGCTTTGGCAGCTTCGTCTTTCATGAATGTTGTTGAACTATTACTGTATATCTGACCAGATTGTAATACTGAACCCCACTTTATATGTCTATTATCAAAGAGTTCCCTGAGCCTAAAATATGTTGCCTTTACCAAGACAATTATCGGTAGGTTTCGAGTTCCCTTGAAAACAGAATTCATTGATTCAACGAGGTTAGTTGTCATGTGGCCCCATCGCACCCCATTGTCGTATGTCCGTGTCCATTTCTCTTTACCAATATTATCAATCCATCTTAGTGCATCTGTGTTTGTCAGTCTGATCTTGTCACGGTAGTGTTTGAATGTAGGCTCTGTAAGTGCATATCCTGCGTTCACAACCTTCTTCCTTAGTGTTTTGTCTTTGATTTCCCGCATGAAATTTTGGGCGATATGTCATTGTCGCTACTGCGAAAATAAGGTGCCGGCAAAACAAAAGAGTCACCACCTTTCGTTATTTATCCCACAGAAAGGGAAAGGAAACGATCGGAAAAACCTGACGAAAAGGTATAAGACAAGGTCATCGCAACCATGTCTGGGTTCGGGAGTCGGTTACGCAAGGGGAAGGTATTAGCACCCCTCACGTCCATCGTACTCGATGGGATCCATGCTTGTTGTGTTTATCTGATGGGTTGTTTTATCTATCTACCTATCAAGGCTGGTCTGAAAAGAAAAGAAAAAATGACTCGGCAAAGCATCGCGCTTCGTGCCTACATATTCTCGTCAGAGAACGAGAAATCAGAGTCAACGTAGTTCGGCTAACTACGGCTAAAAGGATGCGGGAAGGTGGCTCGCCAATACGTCAGTATTGTGCCTACGTACTCTCAACAGTTATGAGAGATCAGAGCTTACATAGTTCGGGATACTACGGATTACGGGTTTAGATTCATCTGTTTTTCAGAGTAGGGTTAACAAACAGTTCCAGCAGTTTGGGTGTATACAGCTCGCTCGTCAGAGACTCGTGCGTTACCGTTTGCAGTAGAACTGAGAGTTAACGACACTCTTTTTCATCAGAAAAGTTTTCCTTTAGTTAAGGGCCCACGGGGCAAAAGAGGTTTGAGATTTGTTTTCTGTCTTTTACGGAAGAAGTGTTTTTTATGGATGTTTGCAATTCATATCGCACTAGAGACTATGACCTAGGAGTAAATGTGTCACATGTCACCTAAAGGGTACCATACTAAACATCCTGATTATTGGAAGGAAACCCTCCAATAACCATTTCCTAAGTAGCTTAAGGCTCGTAACATACGATATCAATTAACCTTTATTACTGTATTTTACTATGGTTTGAAGAGAGAAGAGAACGGACACAACTAAGGGGAAACTATCAAGTCCTAACAGTTGTCATGCCATGGATTCATCCTATGGTTGAGGTTTGAAACAGGGAACTCCTAGATGTTATCATGCAAAGGCTTCAGCCTAAAGTCTAATCATCACTTCCTTATTAAAGGAAGTGAGAGTCCTAGGGGATCATGTCAATGGGAAACAGAAAATAACTGCAAAAATCATTAATGCAGACAAACAGAAAAGTAAATAGTAAAGATGCAAATGCAATGCAGCAATACAAGCAGAGGGAGACTCACTCAACCCCTAAAACAAACAATCAAAAGAAAAGGCAATCAAGCAAAGGGAGGGTCACCTTAACCTTTCAATGCAAACACATCAGATAGAAAGAGAAAAAACAACACACAAGCAAAGGGGAGGATCACCTCAACCCTTAATGCAAGCAAGCAGAGGGATACCCACTCGACCTCTTAATACATTCATGCACCTACACTTAGACTACCCTAAACATGAGCTACCCTAATGCAACACACCACTCAATCATGAATGAAGGAAGGGAATTATGACAAATAAGGAATTCATTCTACAAGTAATCAAACAAGGCATATATCCTAAAGAATAAAATTGATGATGGGATGCATGGTGTACACCAAAGGTATCCACCATGATGTTCAACCAATCATGGATAATCAGGAAATGAGGTGATACATGGTGTATACCAAAGGTATCCACCATGATGTTCAACCATTTATGGGAGATTAGAAATGAAGGGAAGCATGGTGTATGCCAAAGGCATCCACCATGACACTCTACCATTCATGGGAGATTGAAATGAAGAGGAGCATGGTATATGCCAAAGGCATCCACCATGACACTCTACCATTCATGGGAGATCGAAATGAAGGGAAGCATGGTGTATGCCAAAGTGTCGCTTCCGCGAAAATAAGGTGCCGGCAAAACAGAAGAGTCGCCACCTTTCGTTATTTATCCCTCGGAACTGGAAAGGAAACGATCGGAAAAACCTGACGAAAAGGTATAAGGCAAGGTCATCGCAACCATTGTCTAGGTTCGGGAGTCGGTTACGCAAGGGGAAGGTATTAGCACCCCTCACGTCCATCGTACTCGATGGGATCCATGCTTGTTGTGTTTATCTGACGGGTTTATTTACTATCTACCTATCAAGGCTGGTCTGAAAAGAAAAGAAAATGACTCGGCAAAGCGTCGCACTTTATGCCTACGTATTCCCATCAGAGAATGAGAAATCAGAGTCAACGTAGTTCGACTAACTACGGGTGATGGGGGAAGGTGGCTCGCCAATACGTCAGTATTGTGCCTACGTACTCTCAACAGATATGAGAGATCAGAGCTTACTTAGTTCGGGATAATATGGATTAGGGGGATTCAGATTCATCTGTTTTTCGAGTAGGGTTAACAAACAGTTCCAGCAGTTGGTGTACGCAGCTCGACCCTTGGAGACTTAGGCGTTACCGTTTGCGGTAGAACTGAGAGTTAAGGACATTCTTTTCTTCAGAAAAGCTTCCTTTGAATTATGGGCCCACAGGGCAAAAAGATTTGAAGTTTGTTTTCTGTCTTTTACGGAAGAACTGTTTTTTATGGATGTTTGCAACGAATATCGCACTAGAGACTATGACCTGAGAGTGAATGCGTCGCATGTCACCCAAAGGGTACCATACTAAACACCCAAGCTGTTGAAAAGAACTCTCCAACAACTCTTTCTCAGGTAGCTTAAGGATCGTAACGTACGACGTCAGTTAACCTTTATTACTGTATTTTAATTTGTTTTTAGATGAGAAAATAACGAACAAGTTCAACTAAGGGGGGACTATCAAGTCCTAATGTTGTCATGCCAAGGAGTCGTCCTATGGTTGAGGTTTGAGACAGGGATCTCCTAGAAGTTATCATGCATAGGTTTCAACCTAAAGTTCTAATCATCACTTCCTTATCAAAGGAAGTGGGATTCCTAGGGGATCATGTCAATGATAAACAGAAACAGATAAAGCATCAGCTTAAACAGTAAACAGTAAACGACTGTAAAATGCATGCAATGCAAGTGAGGGAGGAAATGTGTGTGGGGCAGGAGCCTCCACAAGCTCATCTCAACCTCAAGCCAAGTATGAATAACTACAAACGTAAAGGAAAATAGAATGCCATCAAGCAAATCACAAACCACACAGGCAAGGGAGCGAAGCTCTACCGAATACCAGCAAGCAAAGCCATATAGTAAAAATACAAGCAGAGGGAGAAACTCCACCTCTAATGCGATACAAGCAAGGGGAGAAACTCAACCCTTAGGATGCTCTTAGGCTTATTCAGCTACATGACCTAATCTAAATGCATCACACCAATCAAGTCACATCAATACAGTTGCACAGAAAGTAAACAGACAGTCAAGAAAGCGAATCAACAGCTTCCACAACTTCACAGCAAAGCAATCTTCTGACAGCAATTCAGTCTACAGTCTGTAACTGCTCTTCAAGTTTATCATCTTCAAGAGAATGAAAGGTACTCCATCTTCAAGCTTCAATCTTCAATAGGATCCACCAAGAATGAATTGAATCAATAAGATGATTGTTTGATAATGGGAAGCAGACAAGAAACCAAAGGAATCCCATCTGACACTCAACCAGTTATCAGAGAGAGAAATCCTCAAAAGTTCTACTCATTGTAAATGTCACACATCCCTCCAAATAAGAGATGAGACTTTAACATGAGGACTTTGAATCATACTATGGGAATGGAAGGTGAATGAAACCAACCATTATTTGAAGAATCTATTTCTAAAGCTCTCTCCTAAACCCTAATTTCCTAAGCTTCTCAAAGCTAGCAAAAAAGAAGGAAAAACTCCAATCCAAGCTCCACCAGCCACTTCACACAAGCTTCATCATGTCCATAATGTCCTCCAATAAGAACCAGAAGCCCACTATGCAAGGAAGCCCAACTTTGAGTCCATTCCAAATCAATCATCAACATTGAAACACCAAATGAACAAACAAGTAGAATATTCTATCAAAAATATCAAAACACATTCTAAAAATCTGATTATTTTTCTATGGGAACATGCATTTACTAATAACCTACAGTTAAAAAATCAGGACCTAATTCATTCTCTAAGTCCACCAATAAAATCCTAAACCTCAAGGTATCACAACTAAACCCTAAAAGGGAGCTCCTAAAGTTCTAGTCCTAAAACAACACCTAAATTCATCACAAAAATGTGAGAAAAATCTTAGGGGAGCATGCATATCTAACCTAATCACAAGCCAAAAATCCAGCCAAGAAACTATACCAAATGCTCAAACAAAATTCAACAAACAGCTGAAGCAATTATTACAATTTTATTGTCAAATAAAATGTGAAAAATTCAAATAAAATGAAAATGCATGATAATCCTAATCTTTTTGTTCCTAAAATTTCTAGACTCATTCAATCAGGGAAAAAAATCTTAGGATTTATTGACTAATTTTCCTATTTTTAATGGATTAAAATCAAACTAGTATGAAATGCACAAAAATAATAAAAAGAAAAGAAAGTAATTAAAGGCGCGTGGTATATAGCAATTCTGGCTAGTTAAAACAATGGGTTGGGTCCAGAGGGGGGTGTGAGTATCAATCTGATCACTAAGCCCAGACAGTTCTCTCATTAATCAAAACGCAGCGCGTGGAGAGGGGTTATGTGGCACGGTTCTGAGCGCATGATGGGATTACCAGTCAACGAATCCAATGTCTTCACGTGATGCCAGCTCAATTAATGAGGGCGACGTCGTTTTGGCTCAAGTCAAAGTCAGAATCTCAAAATCAATCGTGGCCATGAGATGGATGTACTAAGTTAAGTCCCCAGCAAGATAAAACGCCTCATGTGTTTCTTCTTCATTTAAAACTCAGTTTGGGGGGAAAACACAAACGGTGGCGCCACCATCTTCTCCGGCAGGCCATCTTACACAGGTCAAGCAAAACTAACAAACCCTACATCATTCTCCTCAGAATTTAATGTTGATCATGAATATCTCATTAGAATCATCTAATTCCTTCTAAATTTCAAAACCCGATAGCACCTTCAAAAATGCACCTCAATCTTGATTCTCACCAAAGTCTAAATTAATGGAACAGATATAATCCTCATCTCACGCTGATCACTCTGCACTATCCAAATGCAATTACCAGTCCAAGAATCACCTAATCCAAGGCTCAACAGAAATTGATCATCAACATATTTTGTCTCTAATTCACCATTTTTTGATCTATAATCCAACTACATATCACCAGGATCCTAACCACCTATGAAATGCTATCTAACACTACATAAATTAAGCACAATCGTAAAATTCACCAACCTGTGTTTTGGCTCTCAACAGAAGCAGTTCTTGCACTCTTCAGCCTCCAAGAAAGTGCAGATACACTCCAAATCACTTGATGAACACAATGAAATCTTCAATTGATCTTGATTTGCTCTTGAACTCAGAATCCGATTCTCACTTGCACCTCTGAAATTCCAACTTCAATCTCTGCTTCAGGCTTCAAACTTAACCAAAAAAATGAACTGAATGCACTCATAGACTTATATAGGATGCAACTGAATGATCTAGATCCTTCTCAAAGGTTCAGAATGAGAAATTCAAATTTCAATTTCTCTCCAACATCTCATTCATGGAACTCACGATTTCTCCTCTATTATTCCTTCAGGAAACTTCCATTGCACTCCTTGTGAGTTACTGAACTTGAATGGTGGGGACTCATCCCTTGTTTTCATCCTATGGCTTGGATTTGAGATGTAACTTCCTCATGAAGTAACAAAGCAAAAGGCCATGAAAATGAACTCAAACCTAAATTCTAATGATGTCATTGTTTCCAAAATGCAATTTCCATTCAAAAAATTCTATTACTTTGCCTTATTTGCACACATAACATTTATTTTGAATTTTTGATCTTTAATGCCTTTTAATTCTTCCTTTTTCAAAATTCCTTGAATCAAATCTCTCCTTGAGCCATTTCAATGCCTCCCTGATACATGGTCAAAGTTAAAACCCCATTTTGAGCAACTTTCAAGTTGAAAAAAACTTCATTTGAGATGTCTAAGTTGGTGAAAATGACCCATAACCAAAAATGACCCATAATCACAACTTCCTAAAATACCCTTGACTTGTCAAAGCCATAACTTGAGTTCTACACATCCAATAATGGACTTCTAGTACTCTATGGAAAGCTAAGAGAATAAGGAACAACATTCATGTTGACCAAAAGTTCATAGGAATCATCCTTCTAGGGCAAAAATGTCATGCAAGTTGGGTAACTTTCAAGCTCCAAATTCACATGCTTCAGATGACCTGTAACTTGTCTGGCTCATAACTTGAGTTCTATAAACCCTATCAAGGACTTCTAGTACTCAAATCAAAGCTAAGATCATGCTCTATAACAAACATGTTAGGGTCAAGATGAGATGAAGATCATGTCTTGAGTTAAATGGCCTTGAAGTTAGGGGTCAAACTAGGGGATTTTACATTGTCAAGTCTTAGAAACCCTAGCCTGAAACTTCTCAAACTCTTCAATCATGATGAGTTAACCTCGGAATCATCCTTAGAACATCTCAATGTATCAATCCATGATCACATGGCTCTTGAATTAGGTATCAACCTTCCTCAAATCATCAGTTGACTTAGGGTTGACCCAGTCAAACCCTAATTGTACCACTCATGGCTGAGTCTTCTTAATCTTACACAATGATCTGCCTAGACCTCAAAGTGATCTTCAACCCTTCTCATGATCTCTCTCAAGACCTCAAGTCCAACTTCATGGCCTCAGAATCATCTGATGGCTTTCCACAACTCTCAAGTTAGGAGACCTACACACTTGGCTTCAACCACTCTCTCTGAGGATCTTTTAACTTCTCTGACAAGGATATCCACCCTTGAACACTTGAATAACCTTCTTAGCTAGCTTCAAAGTCTTGTGTAGCCCTTGATTGGTAATCATACCTCTTGATCTCCTGCAAACATGTCAATGAAATGCAAATGATAATGCTAATGTGAATGAAATGAAACATAAGCTAGGTGAAGAAAAGTTGGGCAAATTTTGGGGTGCAACAGCTGCCCCTATTCAAACGGCTTGGACCTGACTGGGTGAGAAGCGAACGGCTCTCAACCAATCAAGGTAGAAGACGGTTGAATACCAACAAACCCAGAAATTTGCCAACTGCACAAGTACACTTGTACTCTGATGGGACAAATCTTCGGAAACTGAAATAATAGTTGCACGACAACTAGCTGGAGAAATATCAATCTGAATCTCCATCAGGATGATTCTCTGATTCCAATGTATATCTTCGTCCTCAAATCATCAAGGGATCACTAGTTACACGGTAATTGGCGATCTGCCACCGCACAGGTAAACAATTTTTTGATTGGTGGGAACATCTTCGAAACTGAGCATGCCAGTTACACAGCAACTTGCTGGGGAATTGGTCACACGGTAATTGGTAAAGGATAGTTGGATTCCTTATCGTCGCATATGGACTCATCGTATCGCTAGGCACGTCGACAACATCTTTGTCGGACTTCATCAGTAAGTCAATAAGGGATCACCGGTCATTCGGTAACTGGTGAATAATTGTTGATTCTGCCGCCAGGCATTCTGCGCCACTGCAGAAGAATTCCTTATCGTCACCTATGGACTCATCGTGTCGCTAGGCACGTCGACAACATCTTCGTCGGACTTCATCAGTAAGTGAATAAGGGATCACCGGTCATTCAGCAACTGGTGATGGCTGATTTTGCCGCCAGGCATTCTGCGCCACTGCAGAAGAATTCCTTATCGTCACCTATGGACTCATCGTGTCGCTAGGCACATCGACAACATCTTCGTCGGACTTCATCAGTAAGTCAATAAGGGATCACCGGTCATTCAGCAACTGGTGATGGCTGATTTTGCCGCCAGGCATTCAGCGCCGCTGTAGAAGAATTCCTTATCGTCACCTATGGACTCATCGTGTCGCTAGGTACGTCGACAACATCTTTGTCGGGCTTCATCAGTAAGTCAATAAGGGATCACCGGTTACTCGGCAACTGGTGAATGATGGTTGATTTTGCCGCCATGCATTCTGCGCCACTGCTGAAGAATTCCTTATCGTCACCTATGGACTCATCGTGTCGCTAGGCACGTCGACAACATCTTTGTCGGACTTCATCAGTAAGTCAATAAGGGATCACTGGTTACTCGGTAACTGGTGAATGTTGGGTACTATCAAATCTCCATCGGGATGATTATTAGATTTCGCTACAGCTGCTTCCTCAAGTCATCAAGGGCTCACTGGTCACTCGGTAACCGGTGGTACATGGCTGGTATAGCCGTCAGGCATTCTGCGACACTGCGGCAGAAGGATTCCTCGGGACTCATCAGGTCATTAGGAACTTTTTAACAATCAAGTTAGTCATGCCATCGGGAATTCAAAGAAATTTTCGGGCGTCATCCGGGCTTCGTCAGTAAGTCTGAAATAGAATCCTCGGTCAATCATGAACCACATAGGGGTATCCAAACTTCTGCCATCAGAGGCACTCCGCATCAACTGAGAGAACTGCGTCAACATCACAGTTGCACTTCATCAGTAAGTATTCAAATGGAATCCTTAATCAATCGCGAACCACTAAGGATATACAATCTTTTGCCATCAGGCACCCTGCGTCAGCTAGGCAAACTGCTTCAACATCGCAGCTGGACTTCATCAGTAAGTCTGGGGTTTTGGCACCGCTGCCGGACTTCAATCATCAAGTCTTCAAGGGAATTTCAACTTCGCTGTTCAGAAACCTGCTGGGGATGACACATCTCCGCTGGGGATTCTGGAGAACTATCAAGTAACTCTGCTTCGGGGATCCAGAAATCATTCTGAATGAATCAACTCTGCTGAGGACTTCAAGAACCATCTTGGACAAATAACTCTGTCGGGGATTTCAAGACTCATCCTGAACCAATAACTCTGCTGGAGACTTCAGGAATCATCCTGAGCAAACACTCTGCTGGGGACTCTAAGCATCAACTTGAGCAACTAACTCTGGCGAATTCACTAGGGATTTTAAGAATCATCTTAAGCAATCAACTTCACTGGAGAATTCAAGAATCACCTTGAGAAAACCATTCTGCGGAGGAACACCTGAAAAACCAAAACGGTAACGACCTAGCTCATGTTTTATATGCATATGTTTGACAATGGCGCAATGCTCCACGCGGTGGAAATGCTACGCGTTTTTAGGGTAAATGTTGTGCAATTATGCGAAATGTTATGATCCCATCAGCAAAATAAATGCTGAAGGGAAAAGCCTCCTGTCAAGGAGAAAGAACCACTCTGGTGGAGGAAGGAATCATCCTGCCGAGGAGAAGAAGTCACACCAATCTCAATTGGATTCCGCCTGGGGAATTGAACTTCAATCGACTGCTGCAGGGGGACAAAGTTCTACGAGAACCTGAACCCGCTCAACTAGGTATTCAAATCACAAACTGTCGAGGGAACGCTATCAATCGCAGAAATAAACTGCACGGCCTTCACGGCTAAACTTTCCTGGAGATAACGACTCCGATGGGGAAATACAGCATCAGCCATTCAATACTCTCTACTGGGGAGCACCAATCATGGCCCAAACGGCCTCCAAGGACTCGGCTCTCTTGGGGAACTGCAAACTCGGATGGGGAAAAAGGAATCATCCTGATTGTTGGGAGAATACAACTCTATGGGGAATTTCAATTCCGCTGGAGACTTCAGTCTAGACTATCGGAAGCTGCATACTTGCGACTAGTTTTCTACGAGAAAACTGCACCCTGGTCCAGTGCTGGGAATGAATATACACTTCTGCGTATGACTCAGCTGGGGAGATGATGATCCTTCCTCAGGATACATCTGGTTGGGGAGAGATGTTGTCTCTGCCTGGGGAGACATGTCAATGCTCGCGGTCCCATGTTCAGACTTCGTGGGGAAACGCTGCTGAACTTGATGGGGAAGAAGGAATCATCCTGCTTGGGAAACATGCCACGAAACGAACTCGAGATGGCTTGCCCCAAAATCTTCTGACAACTTCTGACAAACTCTGGCGATCTATGCCAACACGGGGAGGAATGGCTCCTTCGCTTTCAGCTTTTGCCCCAGCCCGCGGGATCTCTATGGGGATGTTCCTTGAAAGGAAATCTGCAATCTCTGCACCCGGATCTGCCTCAGTATGTTAAACCTCACGAAGGCGCTTCAAGTTAATAACCTTCAGGCTAAGGATGGCTCCGACGCTCTCGGGGTGACCTGCCTCAGTCTTGTCATGACTTTGCCCCTCATGGGCTGATCTGTGGGGAGTAGTACCCTTGGCTGCAAGAGATTCATCAAATCTCGACCTGATTGCCCTGGATTAATGATTTCTGGATGGCTGACTCCCATCTGTGATCACTTGACATAGCTTGCCCCGGTTCACCGAAATATTCAGGCGTTCTGCATCCTGCCCTGATCAGACTTTCCATTGTGGAAACTTTCCTGCTGTCAAGTGCTTATTCGCTAGTAAAACAAATTGTTCTGCATAAAAGACATATCAAATGCAATGCATATGGCAGTTTTCAAAATCCATTCCTGTTCACTGGAAAAAAATTTATGACATAAAATATATGAAATCATTCATTAACATGTCAACATTAATACAACGCTGTAATGGGAATCCTATCTAGGAGTCAGTTCCGATGCGATCTTTACCGAAGTATGCTTTCGAAACAAACCTATTTCAATTAGGTCTTTTAAAGGTTGTAACGTGGTCAGGCTCACGGTTTAAGAAAGAAAGGATAAAGGCTCAAAATTCATTTTAACCCACCCATTCTCCTTGATGTTCTCCGATCCTACGTTCAGCTAATTCGACCTTAGCGTTCACCTTTCAAAGGTTGAGTGACACTTCGAGGAATCATTCTTTTTCGAAGTGACAGTCACTCTTTTTTCGTCTTTGTTTAGGCACCGGTAGCCATACGATTTCGTTTTTATTTGAGGATTTTCTTTCGTAATCCTTTTCACTTTTCGTTTTTCGTTTTTTTTTTCGTTTTTTCGTTTTCCCCTAAATTTTGCCTGGACTAACTCTCTTGAGTTTCTTCAATTTTGAAGTCCAGCGGGGTACCCTGATTTTTTCCTAAGTCGCTTGCTTTCAGGATTCGACTTAGCGGGCTTTTTCTTTTCGATTTTTTTCTTTTTTCTTTCTCTTTTTTTTTTGGAACAAATCGTATGGCATCGGCTCGTATGACTTGTTAAAGAGGTTGTGACTGTTTCACTCCTGGTCGGCCAGGTTTAACCATCATGGTTTTTTAGGTACGACCTATAGCAGTGTGATTGATCCTCGAACGGACACTCCTTGTTGTAATTTGAACGCTTGGTCAAATCAACTGACACCTACCCTGCCCCGGGTTAAGATTGAGGGTTTTTTATCTTCAGAAAGAAACTCCTACAACTAGGCTTAAAGGGGTTAACAAGGGATTCTCTTCCTTATATCTCTGGTATTTGTGGATTTGAAACAATGCTTGTACATCATCAACAGGTTTTTATTCAAAAGCATAGCATCGGAAGCTTACGCATCATTGGATTTCGTCATCCTCCCCGGATTCCACTTAAACAAGCGTTTGAAATAAAAGAAAGTAATAGAGTGAACACGAATGAATTAGTTCAAAACATGCATATTTATTTCATTATCAATATCAATTGAAAACAATCATGCTTTACAAACGAAATTTGCAATTCTATAGGAAAGAAACTACAAATGTAAAGAAATGACATGGTAAAATGCCGAGTGCCAGCTTTCGGGGAACTGGGCTTTCACACTTATTTGCTGCTGAGGGGAGCGACCTTTTGAAGTCTTCAGACTCGATTAGAAGAACGACTGCTGTGAGGTTGACTTTGATTCGGGCTCTGGTAGCTTCGCTGCGACGGAGCGAGAGGTTGTCGATTATGTATGGCAGAAACAATCCGGAGACGAGGTTTGACCTAGTGAGGATCCTCTCTGTTCAGAGGTTTTCATCCTGGAGCTCGACCCAGGAACATGAAAAAGTTGCAGGTTAGGCGATTTAAACCTCAAAGACCGTGGAATGTACTCCTGATCTTCCTCATCTTCAGATGAGATCATGGGATCACCCATCTCTCTTGCACGATAAGAGACGAATTTGCCTGATGCTTTCATGCCGCCCGACACGAATTCAATTGTTCTTGACTCAATCATGTCTTGAACCTTATGCTTAAAAGCTTTACAGGTCGATATATCGTGCCCCGGTGCTCCAGAGTGGAACTCGCATCAGGCGTTCACGTCCCAGTCGGGTGGTGGCTGTCCAATCATTGGAGCCAACGTTCGAAGTTTAACCAACTGTAGTTGGAGCAGGAGTTGCAACAACTGGTCATAATCCATCGGGATTGGATCGAGGGTTCTGTCAGATAGTCTCCTCTTTTGACGCTGCCTTCTGGAGTTGTCTCGCGGGACCGGACGTGACTGCTGACGGGAAGCGTTCTGAGCTTCATGCTGAGCAGAGGGTTTTCTAGGCTTATCATGCCTAGGTGCGGGTTCTTCAGATACCCGTGGAGCAATTATGCCGGCTGCAGCCTCGGGCTTCTGCTCACATTCCCTTCGGAGTATGTTCTTTAGCACTTCCGCCATCAGGCCCACCTGATTCTTCAGCTGGTCATTCTTCTCTTTGAACGTCTGCTGGTCCCTCATAACCTGCCTCAGCTGGCCTCGAACCTCTCTCAGCTCTGTTCGTACCCGTTCCATTGCTCGGATCAACCTGAGACAAACCTGAAACAACCTGTATCAACAGGGGGTTAGAAAAATGGCGAGGTACCTGTTATGCAAATGATTCATGCAAATGCAAACGTGTGTCTATGCCTTAGGGAGATTTATCCCCCGATTCTAGTGCCTGAGTGCCGGTGCTGATAAAAAGAAGTCTGGATCTAGTCATGGAAATAACATCTCATATATATAAAGAAAGCCCATCAAGGCGGCATACAACGTCACTGAGTACAAGCAGAATCAATAGCATGACCTTGACCAACAAGCCTTGTGATGGTCAGCATACAACAATGATAAAAAACAAAGGATTACAAATATAGTCAAGCACGGCCACGGGCGCGAAACTCTTCTAACAACCCCTTCGTTTCTGGATGATCAGGCCAAGTGAGCAACCCTTCGACGAGTAACTCCCTCTGCCAAATAGTGTATTGAAGGCCTTCAACTGAGTCTTCCCGTGTTCCTTCGCCGAAACAATCTTCTAACCTCCGTTTCTTGGATTCAAACATCTGTTTGTGCTCCTTTAGGTTAGCGAGAGCCTTGTTCAGCAGGTCTTCAGCGACATATCTGCGAGCGGTTTCTTCATCAAACATCTTCTCACTAGCCTTCACCTGGGCTTTCAGTTTGGAGATCTGCTGCTTCAGTTTATCCTCCCGTTCCTTGCCGTTGGATAGGGTGGCATTCCAGTGCTGATTAAACTTAGATATTCTTCTGTACGCTTCATCCAAGTGCTGCTTCTTAGTGGCCAGTACGTCATTAACAGATTTGAAGTCCAGACCCAAGCGTTCAAGCTCAGCTATCTGCTTAGTCAAATTCGTACCTAACTTGTTCACCAATTTGGTTTGCCTCTTGAAGGAATGGACGGCTTCACTTCTCTCACTTTTGAGCTGAGCCAGTTCTTTCTCCAATTCTTCATTTGCCTTTTTCAGCTCCTCTCTCTCAGCTCACACCCGATTGTTGCACCCTAATTTTTGACCTTAAGGATCTCACTATAGTCCAAGTAATACCCTAAACTCTACCCTCAAATTAGTCGATTCATGCATCATGACATTTCATTTTTTGCATAAAGTTAACTATTAACAGGTTACGCGGGCTGTCTGTTTTGCAGGAATTGCATCAGGGGCACTTTAGCTGTGGAATGGGCAAAATGGTCATTTTCACGTTGTTGCTGACAATTTTTGAAGACAAGTTGTCACCAGATTTTTGAGACGGTTGATATGTTATTTCTGAGACGTGTATTTGCCACTTGGGTTTATATCAGAGCATCAATCTGGTTTGATTAGTATCGAGAAAGGTTGTCAGAAACATAACTGGATTTGGGCCGTTCATTGCTTATGGTTTATTTTTAAGACATTCCAGAGCAATCCCCTTTTTGTTAATAAGGCGCAATTTTGGATTTAAATAAATTGGATGTTGATGGATCTTTTTTTTGAGGAACTATTTGATCAGTGGAATTTGGTTTGAATACGTTGTTGTTAAGTAAGTAGTTTTAAATATAGGCAAATGGTTATTTGATATTCATAAAGGAATAAGGGTGAAGAGATATTGATAACTCATGTTGACGTTTGTTTTTCATCGAAGCGTGTATGGGTTTAGAGAGTATTTCAAACTCAATTCATAGGACGAATTCTCACTTTGTTATTATGTTTTGAATGAGAAGTTGAAGCTTTTATGGAGCGTTCAACATTCAAATGTCTGAAAATATTCACGAGTGATATACATAGGCGCTGATTCTATTGCATAAAGGTGAGGCATTTCAAAAGTTCATATTGAGCCATAATTCCAAAGCCATACAAATTCAAGGTACAAATGAAGGCTGGAATATAATTGAGTGAAAAAAAGATTTGAATTTCATTTCATTGAATATTTTGGTTACAAATTACAAAAGACTCTAAGTTACATTTTTCCTATCCTAAAAGAGCCTAAAAACTTAAATTATTCCAAAGGCTTCCTTCAACCATGAGTCTTCACGCATTTTGCTTCCGGTTACCTGCACAAATGAAAACAAAGAAAAACAGAAGAAAAATGTTAGAAAGTATAACGGACACCCTCAGAAAGTTTTCATCATTGGGTGCCGGGAGGGCACGACCGAAGCCGCATCCTACTCCCACTTCCAAACCTCAACCTCGGCTACCGACCGGCAGTATCTGTTCCATTGTGGGACAACCGAGAAAGAGAGGTAAAAGAAGCATTTTCGGGCCGAAATGATTTGCGCAAATGTGGATTCAAAGGGACACTGTCAAGTAAGTATGGTAGCATTGTCAAGTAAATATGGCCAGGATCCCAAACTGATGCCCATAACCAAAGTGGATGGAAATACAAAACTGAACAAGTGAGTGCACATCACAAAATCAGCAAGGAAACCCGAAACCGACATGTAAGCTCAGTTTGGAAACATCACAGCCCTAAATCATCTAACGACAACAGTCCGAACATCAGTCCATCAGAAATATTGGCTCAAGATCAAAATGGACATCGAAAGCAGGTCATCATCAATAATCCAGTTCGTATCAGTATCCAACTTGAACGAAAACCAAAGGTCAAAACAAACTGCATCAGATGAAACCAGATATCCAAACCTATAACAGAGTTACCCGTATCAGAAGCTTTTGGTAAAATCCAGACATAACCAAAGGCAAATGGCAGCAATATCGTTTTCTCGACGGTTCATACTGAAATGTCTTCATCACCGCGTCAAACCTTTCTCGGCGACACTGATCCGACAATACCCGAATCACCAGTTCTCTCTGAAAGAAGAAGAAGAAAAGTTAGTGTATGATCAAAACAGAAATCAGTTCCTCAGCAAATAATCCAAATTGGATCAGAAACCGAATCCGAATTGCAGTTAAACCAGATGTCTAAACCAAAAAGGCATCAAGAAGAAAACAGTTCGAAATCCCTGAATAGGAAAGAACCAAGTATCCATATCAGACAAGCCAAATAAAATCTGTTTTAAAACAAGTCCAGGAAGGGAAAGAAAATCCAATCATATCAGAAAGAATGTTAATCCAAAATCAGAATGAATCCAATCATCAAATTTCAGTGAAAAGTAATGTAAATCAAAACTCAGCATATCCAAGCCTAAAACAGAGAGAAAATGCGGGATATAAAAAACAGAGATGCACAACCAAAAGGGGGCCAAAAAAATTGACAAACCCTAACGGACGACCGTAAATCACAAAGAAAAAAGAGATATAGAACGTTCTCACCGAAAAGGACTCGAACGGCGCAAACCCTAACAAATCAAAGAAAAGCGGTAGCGAATCATCAACACCAGATCATCGATTTTTCCTCATCCTCAAGAAGCAACAAGCTTCATAAAGATCATTGTCATCATCCTCAACAAAGAACAGAGCAAACAAATCCGACCAGGGATTCAGGAACTCCTCTGAGTCCATCATCACTATCCCTGTTCTTTAACGGACAACATCGTCATCATCGAAGCTGCAAGCTTCGGTTACGACATCACCGGCTATAAATCACCGCGGATCAAACGTAAACCCTCGCATTAACTCATCAATTTTTTTCATTTTTCGTGTTTTGCAGGGGAAGATAAGCTAGGTATTCGAGGAAGAAAGAGATAAATCGATGACAGAGGAATGAGAGAACAAACGGCGCCTCTAAGGGTTCTAACCCTAACTAAGGGTGCCCTTTCCCTTTTTTATCTCGTGGGCGGACCGGGTTGGGTCCGGAAGTGATGACCGGCCCATCCTCTTTTTTATTTTGCCTTTATTTTTATGTTTTTATTTATTATATTTTGTTTAAATAATTAAAAAACCTTTTTAAAGTAAATTAGAAACATTTTTTAAATAATAAATTAAAACCCTTTTCTTTTTTTTAATCAAACATTTTAAAACTTTTTTTTCAAAGTCAGTTAAAACTTTTCAAAAAAAATAATCAACTCTTTTCTCTCAAATATTGAACTTTTTAAAAATAAAACATGACCTTTCTTTTTTAAATCAAATCAATCGCTTTTTAATCAAACTCCTTTGTTAAACATTAGCACCGAATTTTTTTTATAATAATTAACCAAAATTTCACCTTTTATATTAATAAAACTTTTAAGCTCCAAACTTTTTCATTTAGAATTAATCTCTTTTTCTTGCAAATTTAAATCCGTTATCAAATTCTCCAAAAAAAAAATGTATACTGTTTATCTTCTCGTTCAATTTTGATCTTTTTTCCGCCCACTAACATTTTGTTTGTTCATTTTGCAGCACATTATGTTTACCGTTTTTTATGTGCAATTTAAATTTCGTTATTATAATTGTAACTGCTTCCTGGTTGTAATTTCGCGAACAATTGTCGCGTTTATATTTCCGCCCTTTACTTTCTACTATTTGTATGGACATTTAATCTTATCGCACGTTTACTGCCACCTTGCACTCCTCCGAAGGAATAGGTCTAGCTGTTTGACCGCCGTGTCAATAGTCCTCAAATTCAAACCCTTTCCATACTTTACAAACCCTAATTTTTCACAAATGTCTCGTCGCAGAAAAAATTACAAAATTACCCCTAGCTTTAGGTCAAGGAGTCGTCGCACTCCATTTTAGGGTTTCCCGCCGTGGAATCCCTAATTCAACCCTAATTCAATTAACAACTTCAATGTAGAGACAGGAGTTTAAGACTCCACATAAGCATGTCCTTAAGACATGTGTATTCCCATTGAAACCTTGACCACAGTCAAGATGTTTCTAACCTCCCTTTTGAGGGGAACTACAGATACTCTGATTCCACTCCCATCAGGATATGTAGGCACAAGATGCGACGTCTTGACGAGTATATTTAGGACTAACCCCTTAGGTCTTTTCTCTTTACCTCTAACCCTTAGCATTACCCTTAAGCAGATAACTTTAGCAATAAGCAAATTAAAACAAGAGGTTCCTGTAGAGTACTACAGAAACTTAGGATGCTAGCACCTTCCCTAAGTTTAACCAACCCCCGAACCTTAGATCTCTCCCCGCGTTGTGTTTACAATGCAAAATAGGTTTTCCTTCCTTTAACCTTTCCTTTGGATAAATCAAAGACGGTTGCAAATGAATAAGATTCAAACTAATCAATAGTTTGGTATCCAAATTTCACCGTGACAGAAATGGCGACTTCACTGGGGAATCTCAGTGGGTCTCCCTATCTTGTTTTGTCTCTTTATTGCTTTATATATTTGCTTACTTGCTTATTTGCTTATTTGTTTATTCTTTATTTCTTTTGGGGTGTTATCCTTGAGTGGTGAGACAAAGTCCTACACCCGGACTTGAGAGAAATTATAATAGGATGGTGATATATTCGATGAGGCTTATAGGGAGTGAGTCCTGACTAAGTGGACTCGAGAATCCCGCTTAGTTGAGACCCTTTTGAAAATGGTTCGGTTGAACGAGTTTAGTCGTGAAAACTTTTACTATTCTCAATTGGAGTCCATGATGCTAAGGACCGTAGTTACCTTTAGCCCCAGTTTGGCCTTTATTAGGACGTAGTGCGAGGCTATGAGGGAGTAAGTCCCGAAATAGTGCTACGCGATGCTACACTCAAATGAAGTTCTCTTGAGAATATTATCAATCACCAAGTTAGTTGGGAAGTTGATAATATCTGAAAGATGGGCTGATGACTTTGGGAACCGCTTTAGAACCTTGTTCTGCAACTACAAACAACCTTTAGTCCACAACCTTTGGGAATGGGTATACATTTGCTCCATGCTCGTTGCAAACCTAGGGTCCCCCTTGTTTGTTTATCTTTGTGTCCTTATGTGCTTACCTGTGTTTGTTGCATCCATAAAGCATCATATTGCATTGGTTTCATGGGATTCCTAGTTTAGTTATAAACATTACAGAAACCAATATGGATTACAAAAGAAAATACTTTGATACATTATTTTAAGAGCCCTAATTTGGGTGTCCTATGGAAGGAAGAAGCTCTGTTTGAAGATCCAGAAATTCAAATACAAGTCCAAGGAACTTTTATTGTTCCTAAAGATCCAAGTGAACAACAAATTTTTCCGATAAGCAAAAGATGGAGGATTTATTTTCCTCTATCAGACTACTCTTTGGAATTTGATCATGAACGAGCTTATATCCGAGAAGGTCCAGCTAGAAAGAAGCATTACAAGATTTCCTTAGGACTTTATCAGCTTTTATTTAGCTCTTTTAAGATATTCATCTATAATCTGATATCAAAAATAAATAGTAAATGAATTTTTCTTCGGTATTCTGTAAACGTTTATAGATACTTGAGTTCCATGAAACCTTTCATCCTGCATTCTGCATTTTTCATTAGCATCCTTCATTTAGCATTTGCATGTGCATGTGTCTCTTCTCTGCTGTGGCTCATCTAGTCTTCTGTCTTTGTCTTGTCAGTGGATATTCCTATACAATGTCAGCCTGTGCCAGATAACCTGTGTGTTCAAGCTGATGAAAGAAATCCCAGTTTCCATGGTGTATACCACACCCTCAGATTATTCATATTAAGAGGATCGACTCGAACACCAACCGTGAAGTTCATGATGGAGGATTGAAGAATGAAAAGTTTTCCAAGAAAAAGTTCAAGAGATAATCAATGACAAATTGTTGACCTTCAGAAGAGAAAGCTCGGTCTTGAATGAAACACTATTGTGTCGATAAAATATTTTAGAGGGGTTGTATGGTTGTTCATTTTGTTTGCTTATATGTATTTTACTTCTCTGATTATAAAAGCGTAATTGGCATGTAGGAACTTTTTTTCCTTGAACGATAATGCATTAAACATGTTTGTCTTGAAGAAATCCATTTGTTTCACTCATAAAATTATTTTTCATAATTTATAATGCCAACTTTATCCAATCTTTTGCTTTGACAGAGAATTAGGAGGAGGATGACGAATAAAAACGTAAAAAAATAAAATTTTGTCGTATGCTTTTAAATGAAACTCTGCTGATGAGGTAAGGCATTATTTCAAATCCCAAACACTGGAGATATAAGGAAGATAATCCCTCTTTAACCCCTTTGAGCCTTGAAGTAGGAGTTTTTTTTCTTTCTTTTCCACAAAAAACCTCAATTGTAACCTGGGGCAGGGTAGTTTTCAGTTAAGCTGATTGAGCGCCCAGACTCTCGAAAAGGAGGAATGAACATTCGAGAATCCATTTTATCTACCCTAACATATTAGGAGGCTAGAAGTCAAAAAACACGAACGAATATCCCTCAACTATCCAAAGAGTGGGGTGATCACAATCCTTTCAAAAAGATCAAAATGACTTAGGATCACACGACCTGTTCAAAATGATGAAAAATGAATGAAAAGGAAAGTTTACTGAGTCAAAACCTGTGAAGGAGACTTAAGCAAAATAGAGACATCCCGCTGGACTTCAAAGTCAAATTCAAAAGACTTCGTCCAGGCAAAAGTTAGGGAATACGAAAAATGCGAAAAGAAAAAACAAAGGATCACAAAGAAATATCCTTAGTAAAGAACAAAGTCGTGTGATCAAACACCAAAAGAAAATAGGTGAGTGACTGCCATGTCCAAAGCCTCGATTGAGTTCTCGACCATATCAAAATCCTTTTGAGAGACGAGTGCTCGTATCAAGTTTAACTGAACATAGGACTGGAGAATATCATGAAGAAGGGGCGGGTACAAATAAACTTTGAGCCTTTATCGTTTGTTTCTTAAAACCGTGAACCAAGCCACGATACAACCGTTAAAAGACCTAATTGAAGTAGGGTTTATTTTGAAAGCATACTCTATGAGATAATGTTTCCTGACTCCTATGAGCTATGCTCAATTTGATGTTGGCTTTATAAATTAAACTCATATCCTAACTAGTGATTCAGTCACAAGTTATCGTGATATCTTTTTCAAAAAAAAAAAGAAGAAAAAAACTTCAAGACAAACATATATGTTACATTAATGGTTTCAGGAGTAGCGTTTCATGCGTGTTGATTTTTCCTGATATCTTAGAAAGTTTACATATAGACATCGACGATAAAACTTGAAGACCATGTTGAACAGGGGCAAGTAGTTTCCAAGTTGGTCTGACTTTCTCAGAAGTAAGTTTTGAAGACTCAGTTATACATAACACCGTCAATCCGGGCCAATTATGTCGAGATTCGACAATCTCTCCAAGAGTTTGAAAATAGTGGGGCAATTCAACTCCATGTTCTCTGTAAAATCCTCTTGGAACGACTTTTTTCTCATAAAGCATGTACTCTGGGGCATTTGAGAAATGAAGAGCACGTCATCTACTCACAACACTTGTTGTTCAAAATAGCGACTATTACTAAGTTCATCAAGACCAAAATTACTTTGTTTTCGCAACATTCTTCATGTCTCCGATGAATCTTACTCCGATGGATCTCTACTTTAAGAAGTGATGATATATGCAAGAAACCTTTGTCGCTACCGTGAAAATAAGGTGCCGGCAAAACAGAATAGTCGCCACCTTTTGTTATTTATCACTCAGAACGGGAAAGGAAACGATCGGAAAAACCTGACGAAAAGGTGTAAGACAAGGTCATCGCAACCATTGTCTGGGTTCGGGAGTCGGTTACGCAAGGGGAAGGTATTAGCACCCCTCACGTCCATCGTACTCGATGGGATCCACGCTTGTTGTGTTTATCTGACGGGTTTGTTTACTATCTACCTATCAAGGCTGGCTTGAAAAAGAAAAGAAATGACTCGGCAAAGCGTCGCACTTTATGCCTACGTATTCTCATCAGAGAATGAGAAATCAGAGTCAACGTAGTTCGGCTAACTATGGGTTACGGGGAAGGTGGCTCGCCAATACGTCAGTATTGTGCCTACGTACTCTCAACAGGTATGAGAGATCAGAGCTTACGTAGTTCGGGATAATACGGATTACGGGGATTCAGATTCATCTGTTTTTTCGAGTAGGGTTAACAAACAGTTCCAGCAGTTTGGTGTACGCAGCTCGACCCTTGGAGCCTTAAGCGTTACCGTTTGCGGTAGAACTAGGAGTTAACAACACTCTTTTCTTCAGAAAAGCTTCCTTTGAATTATGGGCCCACGGGGCAAAAAGGTTTGAAGTTCGTTTTCTGTCTTTTACGGCAGAACTGTTTTTTTTATGGCTGTTTGTAGTTTGTACAGCACTAGAGACTATAACCTAGGAACGAATGCATCGCATATCGTCCAAAGGACGTATACTAAACATTCTAGACGATTGAGAGGAGGCCGCTCAACTATCATTACCCAAGTAGCTTAAGGCTCGTAACGCGCTTGTACTAACTTGCCTTTATTACGTTTTTTTACTGTTGTTTTGAGATGAGAAGAGAGAACAGGCTCAACTAAGGGGAGACTATCAAGTCCTAATGTTGTCATGCCAATGATTCATCCTATGGTTGAAGTTTGAAACAGGGATCTCCTAGAAGTTATCATGCATAGGTTTCAACCTAAAGTTCTAATCATCACTTCCTTATCAAAGGAAGTGAGATTCCTAGGGGATCATGTCAATGATAAACAGAAACAGATAAAGCATCAGCTTAAACAGTAAACAGTAAACGACTGTAAAATGCATGCAATGCAAGTGAGGGAGGAAAGGTGTGTGGGGCATCAGCCTCCACAAGCTCGTCTCGACCTCAAGCCAGATATGAATAACTGCAATCATACAGAAGAAATAAAATGCCATCCAGCAAACACAAACCACATAGGCAAGGGAGTTGGGCTCTACCAAATACCCGCAAGCAAAGCCATACAGTAAAAGTACAAGCAGAGGGAGCAACTCAACCTCTAATGCAATCATGTTCCTAGCTTAAATCAGTCTAAACATGAACCTATTCTAATGCATCAAGCAAATCAAACAATTCACATCAATACAGTTGCACAGAAAGCAAACAGACAAGAAAGAAAGCAAATCAACAGCTTCCACAGTTTCACAGCAAAGCAATCCTTTGACAGCAGTTCAGTCCTTAGTCTGTAACTGTTCTTCAAGGCTTTCATCTCCAATAGAAAGTATCAACTTGCTTCTCCAAGCTTTCAATGCATCAAATACAAGTATCAACTTGTTCTTCATCTTCTTCAAGCTTCAGCTCTTTCTTCAATCTCAACTGGATCTTCTTCACAAGCGTCAACTTGTTCTTCTTGATCTTCAAGCTTCAGCTCCACAGGCAGTCTTCAAATACAGGGAAGTGACTGTTAGAACATAGATTGGTTCTTAATAATATCTCTATGTTTTGATGATAACTATTAGGAAATTTTGTATTTAAGAATTATATACTCTAAAATTTGCTTGAGAGTTTTTACTGCAGATAGTAAAGAAATTAACACTCCAGAAGCAAATCAGAATTGAATACATGAAATTAGCTAGACTCTGAAGCGCCAGATGCATTCATTAGAAGATTCTGATTACTGCCAACAAAAGATCCTGGGCGTAGCCTCCAGAAGATTCTGAAGCAGAAGCTCTAGAAGGATCTGAAGCAGAAGCTCCAGAAGGATCTGAAGCAAGTCAGAAGCATCTGAAGCAAAGAAGAATTTTGTATGAAGAGCTTTTCAAAGCATAGTTTCTACAGAAGACTCTGAAAGTACTAAAGCTGTCAGTACTGAAGTTATGTCTCAAATATGCTCTGATATTTAACACGCTGAAAGCACACCTGCTGCAGAAGACTCTGATCCAGCAAAGCTCTAATCATCATCAGAAGACTCTGACCCAATTAGACTCTGATGAACTTGCTGAAAACTGAAGAAGAAATATTCAAAGATTATATCCGTTGGAGTAAATCAAACGTCTCTTTCCTTATTTATGCTAGACACAAGAACACAGACAAAAAGGATTTTTTTGTGCTTTCTTCTTCTAGGAAAGGTCACTTGATGTGAAGACAAAAAGGCTCAGACCTTTTTGGATACTCTTCTCAACATGCAGCTCACCTTGGATCAGCTGCCTATAAAAGCAAGACTCCACCAAATTCTTCAGTTGACGTTTTGTTGAAAAGAAATTAAAACATTCAAGCTCTCACACTTTCATATTCTTTCTAAGAATTTATTTCATTGTACTTAAACTTAAGAGAAATATCACAGTTATGATAAAATCTTTTTAGAAGCATTCTTACTCTTGTAATAATTTTACATTGATTGTAAAGGATTTCCTTAAGAGGATCCAGTTGGGATCAGTAGCTCTTAAGAAGACTAAGAACAGTTGTTCTTAGGTGTTACTATTGTAATCTGTTTGATTAAATAGTGGATTAAGTCCTTGATTGAGAAAGGCAAATCACTCTAGGAAGGGTGGACTGGAGTAGTTGAGTTCAACGAACCAGGATAAAAATACTTGTGTTTTAATTTCTAAGTTTTAATCTTTCATACTTATTCAACCCCCCTTCTAAGTATTATCTCACCTTCAGTGACAACTTCTAGCATCTTCAATCTTCTAGCAATCTTCAATCTCCATGGAAGTCCATCCTCTAGCAAGGGAGAAAGATTCATCTAACAAGAGCAAGGTGTGGATAGTGGTGAGCAAAGTGAAGACCAAAGGTCACCTCTGAGCACTCCACTATCAAGGAAAGGCACCCTCAAAGGTTCTACCAATTTGTGAGGAGCCAATCATCCTACCAAAGGAGGGATGAGGCCTTCACAATAGGACCTTACATCATAGGGAGGAATGGAAGTGATCAACACCTTCCATGTTTCATGAAGGAAGAAAATCTATTCTACAGGATCTCCCTAAAACCCTAATCCTTAACCCTAAACAAACTACACCAAAGGGAGAGAAAACTTCAATTCCAAGCTCCATCATACATTCCACAGCAGCCCACACATGCCTTCATCATCATCCAAGATCAAGAGAAGCAAAACCCTAATCTAAGGGAACTAATGAAGTCATTCTAGTTGAATTAGCAAGTTAGGATCACCTAAAACCTAGTACTAAAGTTAATCCTAACTAAAATACTAAAACCAATTGTAAAATCCTACAAAAATAACTATGGGAACCTAAGTCAATCATGACTCTATCATGTTAATTCCAGAGATCAAATCATCCAAAAAGTCCTAGAACTAAATTCTAAACTATGGGGTACTAAGGTTAAACCCTAAAACTAGAGCACCTAAAGTTCCAATACAAAAACAGCCCTAAACTTCTTCACAAAAATGTGAGAAAAATACTATGGGAGTATACATGTCTAAGCTAACTACACACAAAAAATCAGCTCAAAAATCATCATCAAATGATCACACAAAAATTCACAAGACAAGGTATCAACCATAATGAAATTAATATCAATTAAAATACAAAAAATGCAATTAAAATAAAAAATGCATGAATTCCTAAACTCTCAATTTCCTAAAATTCTAGACTCATTCATGAGTCAGGGGAAAAAAGTTTTGGATTAATTTGAGTTATTTTCCTATTTATTATGAATTATTTTCTAAACTATATGAAATGAAGAAAAATAAAGAAAAACAAAAGGAAATAATAAAATACACGTGCTGAATAGCAATTATTTCAAGTTCATCTTCCAGACTGGGCCAAAATAGGGGTGTGGATATCAATCAGTACACTAAGCCCAAACCAACCAATTAATGAAACGGCGCGTTTCATTCAAAGTCTCTCTTCAGAGTTTGAAATCAAATCGTGGCCATCCATCCATTTCCTGAGTCAAATGTCAAACCCTCATCCAATGGCTCATGCTCATCGTCTCCAAATTCAAACTGAGGGAGGGAGTTTCCCAGACGGTGGCCTGAGTTGCAGCGCCACTGTCTTCTCCGGTGAAGTGCTCCTCACAGGTCATCAAAAATGACAAACCAATACCCAAACTTACTCAATTTTTCCTCCTGAACACGAATCCATCATCCAAATTCACTAATTCCTTCTCTAACTCCAGACACGATAGGATTTTCAGAAATATACCAAATCTTGATCATCACAATTCTCAACAATAATGATCCTAATGTAATCTACACTTCTCACTGACCAATTTCCACTATCCAATCATGAATATTCCTTCAAGAATCTTGAGATATCAACCTCAACAGAAAATGATCCATGACCTAAAGTGTCTATATCCATCAAATTCTTGTACCAAAATCCATCTATGTCATGCTAAGAACCTAACCACATGCAAGTTTCTAGCTATCTCTCCATAAATTAAGCACAAATTTGATTTGTACAAACCTGGTTTCAGATGAAGAACAGGTGCAATTCTTGCTCGATTCCTCCTCCACAATGATCCAGATTCACTCCAAATCTTCCTCTGAAGCTAATGCACACCTCAATTTGCTCTGATTCTTCCTCAATCCAAGAACACGATCTTGAGTTGCAGCTCTGCAAAATCCAATGCTCTCTCTGCTACCAGCTTTAAATGCTTCCAAAAAACTGGCTGAACTCACTCCAAATCTTATATAGAACTCATTAGAATCATCTAGAAAGTTCTGTAACCACCCAAATGAGATTTTGCAATTTCAATTTCTCTTCAAAATGTCATCCACACCAGTCACGATTCTAGCTCTGTTTGGGCATGAAAATGCTTGGAAAATTCATCTCATGAGATATTGAATTGGTTGGCTATGCTCACTTCCTTGTTTGCAATCCAATGGTTCATGTTGGTTATGTTGCTTCATCATGAAGAAATGAAATGAAATGGCATGAATTTGACCTCAAACCAAAATTCTAACATTGCCAAAGTTTCTAAAATGATTTTTCCATTCAAAATGACCTATAACTTGGCCTTGTTTGGACACAAAATGATTTATTTCAATTTTTGGTCATTATATGCCTTTAATTCTTCCTTTTCAAAATTTTCTCAAACCACATCCTTCCTTGAGCCATTTCCATGTCTCCTTGATACATTGCCAAGGTTAAAACCCCCATTTTGAGCAACGTTCAAGTTGAACAAAATTTCATTTGAGGTGTCTAAGTTGGTGAAAAATGACCTATGATCATAAATGACCTATAATCACAAATTCCCAAAATACCCTTGACTTGTCAAAGCCATAACTTGAGTTCTACAAATCCTATCAAGGACTTCTAGTACTCTATGGAAAGCTAAGAGAATAAGGAACAACATTCATGCTGACCAAAAGTTCATAGGAATCATCCTTCTAGGGAAAACGTTTCATGCAAGTTGGGTAGCTTTCAAGCTCCAAATTCACATACCTCAGATGACTTGTAGCTTGTCAAAGCCATAACTTGAGTTCTATAAATCCTATCAAGGACTTATAGCACTCAAATTAAAGCTAAGACCATGCTCTACAACAACCATGTTGGGGTCAAGATGAGATGAAAATCACATCTTGAGTTAAATTGCCTTGAAGATAGGGGTCAAACTAGGGGATTTTACACTGTCAAGCCTTAGAAACCCTAGCTTGAAATTTCTCAAACTCTTCAATCATGATGAGTTGACCTTGGAATCATCATTATAACATCTCAATGTATCACTCCATGATCACATGGCTCTTAGATTAGGTCTCAACCTTCTTCAAATCATCAGTTGACTTAGGGTTGACCCAGTCAAACCCTAATTGCACCACTCATGGCTGAGTCTTCTTAATCTTGCACAATGACTTGTCTAGGCCTCAAAGTGATCTTCAACACTTCTCATGATCTCTCTCAAGACCTCAAGTCTAACTTCATGGCTTCAGAATCATCTGATGACTTCCCACAACTCTCAAGTTAGGAGACACACCCTCTTGGCATCAATCACTCTCTCTGAGGATCTTTTAACTTCCCTGACAAGGATATCAACCCTTGAACACCTGAATAAGCCTCCCAGCTAGCTTCAAAGTCTTGTGTAGCCCTTGATTGGTAATCATACCTCTTGATCTCCTGCATACATGTCAATGAAATACAAATGATAATGCTAATGTGCATGAAATGAAACATAAGCTAGGTAAAGAAAAGTTGGGCAAATTTTAGGGTGCAACAACCTCTAGTGGGCGGTCTGTTTGTTTCTCCAGTGATTTGCTCAACTTCACTTTCTCGAATGAAGTGAACGTTATTTCCCTCCTCAGTGGATCTTTCACAATGCCGGTTTTCCCCAGCAAGGTGGATGTTTATTTCATCCCCATAAAGTTTCGACTATGATATATTCAAGCGGCTTAATTAACCCAGGGTTCCCCATTGAAGTGGATATATCTTACCCCCTACAAGACCTCAGTTCGAGTATCTCCATCTACAACTCCAGTAGGAATCCCTCCAACGAAGTGGGATATGTATCTTATCTACGAAGTTTATTCTAAAATGAGATCCATCTTGACAAACCCGTCAATAAAAAAAAGGGATATTACACCCCAAGTGGAATGTTCTCTATTCCTCAGAGAAATTTTTTTGAAGCCCTAAAGCAGGATTGTGATCTTGTATCCAGTTCTCCATCTATCCCCCAGCAGTGCTTCTATCTTTGAGGATTGGTCGGATGTTTGTTCTGAGATATTTATTTCATCTCTGGTTTCCTCTTTCCATTTGTTGTGTCAACTTCGGCATATAGAATACGCATAGCATATAAATAGATATTATGGCATATGCATTTTGCATCTTTATGTCTGTTTGTTCTGTCACTTTGGTCGCGTCTATCCCCAAGGATTTGGTTGTGTCTTCTCCTTCCAAGTAGAATTGTCATCCCTAAGTAGAAAAAGCACAATATTTCTATTTTCCCACAGAGTTCGATCCTCGTGGAAGACGGTTGCTTTAGTTAAAACCCATTTGAGTTCATACCTCGATGGTCAAGTCTTGCCTGACAGTTTCTCTTCGGCTACTTCCCGAATTGAACTTCGGTCCTTGACAATCACACTGTGGACGCCTCCAACTTTTGAATGTGGATTAAGCGTGCATTTATTTTGCACTTTTGCTCCCAAAGAAGAATTTTATGGAGATCATCATCAAAGATAAGATACTTTCTCCAGCAGTATCGCAAGATCTTCCCGGCAATTTATACCTAGACTACACGCAATCTCTTTATTTGAGCAACTTGTTCGATCAGGTTTTCTATCAGAGATGACAAATGGTAGTCTCCTCAAGACAGTGTGTCCATCCCCAGTGAGTTCGCTGCACAAGTCTAAATGGCATCTCTTCGAAGTTTGCCGAAGACACTACAAGACATCTCTCTTTATTTAAGAAGACATATTTTGCAAATTAACCGGCTCACATCTCTCCTGAAGATCCCCCGGTGAAGTTTTTGCAATCTACAAATCACGACTACAAGTTTTACATCTACAAGTTACATTTACAAAGTTCTACAAGTTACATCAACAGTTATAGTCTACATTGACATCATGGCTCACAGCCAAGAAATCCTACACAGTTCTGCAACAACAATTTACAATCTACAGACTACAATGACACCTACAGTTTACCATGACATCTACAATCTACAAAATTTACAACCCCCGTGAAGATACTCTCACGAGTTTTCATCATTTCGGGAAGAGGCTGAGACCAGCTCATAGCATCCAAACTATGACGCTCGGGGAGGTTCTACAGCAGAGACTGAGACCAGCTCATAGCATCCAGACTATGACGCTCGGAGAGGTTCTACAGCAGAGACTGAGACCAGCTCATAGCATCCAGACTATGATGCTCGGGGAAGTTCTACATCAGAGACTGAGACCGGCTCATAGCATCCAGACTATGACGTACGGGGAGGTTCTACAGCAGAGACTGAGACCAGCTCATAGCATCCAGACTATGACGCTCGGGAAGGTTCTACAGCAGAGACTGAGACCAACTCATAGCATCCAGACTATGACGCTCAGGGAAGTTCTACATCAGAGACTGAGACCAGCTCATAGCATCCAGACTATGACGCTCGGGGAAGTTCTACATCAGAGACTGAGACCAGCTCATAGCATCCAGACTATGACGCTCGGGGAAGTTCTACATCGGAGACTGAGACCAGCTCATATCATCAAGACTATGAAGCTCGGGGAGGTTCTACATTGTACCATTTCCAGTTGGATTTAAAAAAAAAATTAAATTATTGATTCGATCAAAGAATCTGGATTGCTCCGTGGTGATAATAAGTTATTCTTCGATTACAAGTTTCTCACCTGCTGCTAAAACACCATATTCTTGGTGTATGTGCCGCTGTTACACTTTGGAGATTTCCCATTGATGGTCGTATCCTGTCCCCGTGGAGTCCCTCTTTGTTGGGTCTGTTGCCCATTTGTTTCTCGCGTACCGTCTCTAGTTTTCTCCCCTGTGGCGCCATTAATCCACAGGACCCTCTTTGTCTTGCATTTCATAACACTGCATGTCATTTGCATTCGGTGGCTTCTTATGGCCAAAAATTCGTGCAATGTTTGTATTTAAGTCCCTCCTATCTCGTCGAGACGAAGATTTCAATCTCCATATCTCCGAATAGAAGTAACTTAAATAGGGGCATCTGTTGCACCCTAATTTTTGACCTTAAGGATCTCACTATAGTCCAAGTAATACCCTAAACTCTACCCTCAAATTAGTCGATTCATGCATCATGACATTTCATTTTTTGCATAAAGTTAACTATTAGTAAGTTACGCAGGCTGTCTGTTTTGCAGGAATTGCATCAGGGGCACTTTAGCTGTGGAATGGGCAAAATGGTCATTTTCACGTTGTTGTTGACAATTTTTGAAGACAAGTTGTCACCAGATTTTTGAGACGGTTGATATGATATTTCTGAGACGTGTATTTGCCACTTGGGTTTATATCAGAGCATCAATCTGGTTTGATTAGTATCGAGAAAGGTTGTCAGAAACATAACTGGATTTGGGCCGTTCATTGCTTATGGTTTATTTTTAAGACATTCCAGAGCAATCCCCTTTTTGTTAATAAGGCGCAATTTTGGATTTAAATAAATTGGATGTTGATGGATCTTTTTTTTGAGGAACTATTTGATCAGTGGAATTTGGTTTGAATACGTTGTTGTTAAGTAAGTAGTTTTAAATATAGGCAAATGGTTATTTGATATTCATAAAGGAATAAGGGTGAAGAGATATTGATAACTCATGTTAACGTTTGTTTTTCATCGAAGCGTGTATGGGTTTAGAGAGTATTTCAAACTCAATTCATAGGACGAATTCTCACTTTGTTATTATGTTTTGAATGAGAAGTTGAAGCTTTTATGGAGCGTTCAACATTCAAATGTCTGAAAATATTCACGAGTGATATACATAGGCGCTGATTCTATTGCATAAAGGTGAGGCATTTCAAAAGTTCATATTGAGCCATAATTCCAAAGCCATACAAATTCAAGGTACAAATGAAGGCTGGAATATAATTGAGTGAAAAAAAGATTTGAATTTCATTTCATTGAATATTTTGGTTACAAATTACAAAAGACTCTAAGTTACATTTTTCCTATCCTAAAAGAGCCTAAAAACTTAAATTATTCCAAAGGCTTCCTTCAACCATGAGTCTTCACGCATTTTGCTTCCGGTTACCTGCACAAATGAAAACAAAGAAAAGCAGAAGAAAAATGTTAGAAAGTATAACGGACACCCTCAGAAAGTTTTCATCATTGGGTGCCGGGAGGGCACGACCGAAGCCGCATCCTACTCCCACTTCCAAACCTCAACCTCGGCTACCGACCGGCAGTATCTGTTCCATTGTGGGAGAGCCGAGAAAGAGAGGTAAAAGAAGCGTTTTCGGGCCGAAATGATTTGCGCAAATATGGATTCAAAGGGACGCTATCAAGTAAGTATGGTAGCACTATCAAGTAAATATGGCCAGGATCCCAAACTGATGCCCATAACCAAAGTGGATGGAAATACAAAACTGAACAAGTGAGTGCACATCACAAAATCAGCAAGGAAACCCGAAACCGACATGTAAGCTCAGTTTGGAAACATCACAGCCCCAAATCATCTGACGACAACAGTCCGAACATCAGTCCATCAGAAAAATTGGCTCAAGATCAAGATGGACATCGAAAGCAGGTCATCATCAATAATCCAGTTCGTATCAGTATCCAAATTGAACAAAAACCAAAGGTCAAAACAAACTGCATCAGATGAAACCAGATATCCAAACCTATGACAGAGTTACCCGTATCAGAAGCTTTCGGTAAAATCCAGACATAACCAAAGGCAAATGGCAGCAATATCGTTTTCTCGACGGTTCAGACTGAATTGTCTTCATCACCGTGTCAAACCTTTCTCGGCGGCACTGATCCGACAATACCCGAATCACCAGTTCTCTCTGAAAGAAGAAGAAGAAAAGTTAGTGTATGATCAAAACAGAAATCAGTTCCTCAGCAAATAATCCAAACTGGATCAGAAACCGAATCCAAATTGCAGTTAAACCAGATGTCTAAACCAAAAAGGCATCAAGAAGAAAACAGTTCGAAATCCCTGAATAGGAAAGAACCAAGTATCCATATCAGACAAGCCAAATAAAATCTGTTTTAAAACAAGTCCAGGAAGGGAAAGAAAATCCAATCATATCAGAAAGAATGTTAATCCAAAATCAGAGTGAATCCAATCATCAAATTTCAGTGAAAAGTAACATAAATCAAAACTCAGCATATCCAAGCCCAAAACAGAGAGAAAATGCGGGATATAAAAAACAGAGATGCACAACCAAAAGGGGGCCAAAAAAATTGACAAACCCTAACGGACGGCCGTAAATCACAAAGAAAAAAGAGATATATAACGTTCTCACCGAAAAGGACTCGAACGACACAAACCCTAACAAATCAAAGAAAAGCGGTCGCGAATCATCAACACCAGATCATCGATTTTTCCTCATCCTCAATAAGCAACAAGCTTCATAAAGATCATTGTCATCATCCTCAACAAAGAACAGAGCAAACAAATCCGACCAGGGATTCAGGAACTCCTCCGAGTCCATCATCATTATCCCTGTTCTTTAACGGACAACATCATCATCATCGAAGTTGCAAGCTTCGGTTACGACATCACCGGCTATAAATCACCGCGGATCAAACGTAAACCCTCGCATTAACTCATCAATTTTTTTCATTTTTTCGTGTTTTGCAGGGGAAGATAAGCTAGGTATTCGAGGAAGAAAGAGATAAATCGATGACAGAGGAATGAGAGAACAAACGGCGCCTCTAAGGGTTCTAACCCTAACTGAGGGTGTCCTTTCCCTTTTTTATCTCGTGGGCGGACCGGGTTGGGTCCGGAAGTGATGACCGGCCCAACCTCTTGTTTATTTTGCCTTTACTTTTATGTTTTTATTTATTATATTTTGTTTAAATAATTAAAAACCTTTTTTTAAGTAAATTAGAAACATTTTTTTTAAATAATAAATTAAAACCCTTTTCTTTTTTTTAATCAAACATTTTAAAACTTTTTTTTCAAAGTCAGTTAAAACTTTTCAAAAAAAAATAATCAACAATTTTCTCTCAAATATTGAACTTTTTTAAAATAAAACATGACCTTTCTTTTTTAAATCAAACCAATCGCTTTTTAATCAAACTCCTTTGTTAAACATTAGCACCGATTTTTTTTATAATAATTAACCAAAATTTCACCTTTTATATTAATAAAACTTTTAAGCTCCAAACTTTTTCATTTAGAATTAATCTCTTTTTCTTGAAAATTTAAATCCGTTATCAAATTCTCCAAAAAAAAATGTATATTGTTTATCTTCTCGTTCAATTTTGATCTTTTTTCCGCCCACTAACATTTTGTTTGTTCATGTTGCAGCACATTATGTTTACCGTTTTTTATGTGCAATTTAAATTTCGTTATTATAATTGTAACTGCTTCCTGGTTGTAATTTCGCGAACAATTGTCGCGTTTATATTTCCGCCCTTTACTTTCTGCTGTTTGTATGGACATTTAATCTTATCGCACGTTTACTACCACCTTGCACTCCACCGAAGGAATAGGTCTAGATGTTTAACCGCCGTGTCAATAGTCCTCAAATTCAAACCCTTTCCATACTTTACAAACCCTAATTTTTCACAAATGTCTCGTCGCAAATAAAATTACAAAAGTACCCCTAGCTTTAGGTCAAGGAGTCGCCGCACTCCATTTTAGGGTTTCCCGCCGTGGAATCCCTAATTCAACCCTAATTCAATTAACAACTTCAATGTAGAGACAGGAGTTTAAGACTCCACATAAGCATGTCCTTAAGACATGTGTATTCCCATTGAAACCTTGACCACAGTCAAGATGTTTCTAACCTCCCTTTTGAGGGGAACTACAGATACTCTGATTCCACTCCCATCAGGATATGTAGGCACAAGATGCGACGTCTTGACGAGTATATTTAGGACTAACCCCTTAGGTCTTTTCTCTTTACCTCTAACCCTTAGCATTACCCTTAAGCAGATAACTTTAGCAATAAGAAAATTAAAACAAGAGGTTCCTGTAGAGTACTACAGAAACTTAGGATGCTAGCACCTTCCCTAAGTTTAACCAACCCCCGAACCTTAGATCTCTCCCCGCGTTGTGTTTACAATGCAAAATAGGTTTTCCTTCCTTTAACCTTTCCTTTGGATAAATCAAAGACAGTTGCAAATGAATAAAATTCAAACTAATCAATAGTTTGGTATCCAAATTTCACCGCGACACTGATTGTACTGCTGAATAGGCACAGTAGTAGGCTCTTCAATCACTGGAGGGCTTTCTGGCTTGGCAGGAGGAAACGACATCCCTATGGTCTTTGCTCTGGCTCTGACCCAGGTCACATACGGAGCGTAGGCTTGGCTATTGCTTTTTCCCAACAATGGCTTCCCTCGTCTACTGATACCATTCCAAGCATGCTGAAGCTTAGATAACATATCCCCCTCTAGAAGACCGGTGAGGTACAGAGATTCCTGCACCTCTTCATCCTTCGGCGGAGCTCTCAAAGCATAAGCAAACTGTCGGACAAGCAGAGATGGATTATACTTGATACAGCCCTTCCTGCCTATCAAAGGCACATTTGGAAACCCACTGCAGCTGAAGATAATCTCAGTACCCAACATATCCAATCAAGGTAGGGACGGGATTCCCTGATGTAAAGATGTGAAAGGCGTCCAAGTCTACGAAGTCAGGCATATTAGGGAACAGAATGATGACATATATGCAAAGAGCAAGAATGGCGTTGAACACGATCCAACAATCGTCTTTGGCACACTGTTGGGCTTTTCCCACTAAGAACTGCAAAGAGAAACCGGGAACCCCGTTCCAACTAGACAAGACCAACTCAGAGGCATCCAGATGAAGTGAAAGAGCTAGATTAGCCAGATTAGGCTCAGCATCCATATGAACAAAGGGCATCTGACTCTTGATAGGCACACCTAACAATACAGCATACTCCTCCAATGTGGGTGCGAGAATGAAGTCCGGGAAAGTAAAGCACCTCAAAGGAGGATCATAGAACTGCAGCAAAGCATATAACCCATTCAACTCATACACAGAAGGTTTATGAACCAAGCTGAGCAGTTTCCCATAAGACTTTCTGAATTCACCTCTCACAGAATCATCTGCCAAAGCAATCAAACTGGACAACTGAACAACATCAGGAGTGGGGAGCTTGTAGGCCACAGTCTTCCTCAGAGAACCCATAATAGCACAGCAGAAGGCAAGAAAACCTGAACCGGGGGAAATGGTACCTGCAACACAGACACACGTTAATGATATGTAAATGAGAATGCAACAATGCAAAATGCAATCATGCAGCAGGAGACCAAGAAGACTGTGCTGTTGCGGAGATGAAGGCTCTGTATCAACAAAACCACAATACTGCTCTGTCAAGAACAAACATATCTCTGATGATAAGAACCCCTGATATCGGACCATAAATCTGCTATGTCAAGAACAAACACATATCTGATTATGAGAACCTTTGGTACCAACAAAACTGATTCACTATCAAGAAAACCAGGTAGTCTGAAGGTTAAGGTTTCCTGCAACAAACCCGACCCCCTCACAGGTATGGACCTAAACTGACACAAGTTCGGCATCCTATGCGGTCATCAACGTCACAGACTTTCAAGAGTGATGATACGATACCCAGAAGGTGTGGCATCATCATCTCTTGAAGCGGCCTCACTTAGCTGAATCACAAATGATCGGTCCCTAGAGTCGACAATCCTCCAAACCAACAACCCCTCAAGCCCAAAGGGCCGGAAAAGAAGTCAACCGGGAGAACCTCGTCTGAGCGTGGATTTCATGAGACACTAGTGCCTGCAAAGCAAGCACACGCCCACTAATTTCCACAACTAATGCTAGGTACACTCAAGCCTGGGTCTGGCTTCTCACTCATCAGAATGCCCCTCCCACAACAGCACAGATAATCATATCATACTGAAAATAAAGTGCGGGAAATAAAATGCGATAAATAAAACCCAACAGGAAAACATACAAGCGCTAGGATTGACTCGCGTACACGGATGTTGGATCCCCATATTGACTCGCATCAGGGACGTTGGATCCCCAGGAAACTATCAAGTCCCCAGCAGAGTCGCCAGCTGCTAGGGATGACCCAGACAGCTAGGAAGAAAATCCAAAGCGAGACTCACATAGGGAACCATCGCAGTCCCCAGCAGAGTCGCCAGCTGTCGCTTCCGCGAAAATAAGGTGCCAGCAAAACAGAAGAGTCACCACCTTTCATTATTTATCCCTCGGAACGGGAAAGGAAACGATCGGAAAAACCTGACGAAAAGGTATAAGGTAAGGTCATCGCAACCATTGTCTGGGTTCGGGAGTCGGTTACGCAAGGGGAAGGTATTAGCACCCCTCACGTCCATCGTACTCGATGGGATCCATGCTTGTTGTGTTTATCTGACGGGTTTATTTACTAGCTACCTATCAAGGCTGGTCTGAAAAGAAAAGAAAATGACTCGGCAAAGCGTCGCACTTTATGCCTACGTATTCCCATCAGAGAATGAGAAATCAGAGTCAACGTAGTTCGACTAACTACGGGTGATGGGGGAAGGTGGCTCGCCAATACGTCAGTATTGTGCCTACGTACTCTCAACAGATATGAGAGATCAGAGCTTACGTAGTTCGGGATAATACAGATTACGGGGATTCAAATTCATCTGTTTTTCGAGTAGGGTTAACAAACAGTTCCAGCAGTTGGTGTACGCAGCTCAACCTTTGGAGACTTAGGCGTTACTGTTTGCGGTATAACTGAGAGTTAACAACACTCTTTTCTTCAGAAAAGCGTCCTTTGAATTATGGGCCCACGGGGCAAAAAGATTTGAAGTTTGTATTCTGTCTTTTACGGAAGAACTGTTTTTTATGGATGTTTGCAACCAATATCGCACTAGAGACTATGACCTGAGAGTGAATGCGTCGCATGTCACCTAAAGGGTACCATACTAAACACCCAAGCTGTTGAAAAGAACTCTCCAACAACTCTTTCTCAGGTAGCTTAGGGCTCGTAACGTACGACGTCAGTTAACCTTTATTACTGTATTTTAATTTGTTTTGAGATGAGAAGAGAACGAACAGGTTCAACTAAGGGGGGGACTATCAAGTCCTAATGTTGTCATGCCAAGGATTCATCCTATGGTTGAGGTTTGAGACAGGGATCTCCTAGAAGTTATCATGCATAGGTTTCAACCTAAAGTTCTAATCATCACTTCCTTATCAAAGGAAGTGAGATTCCTAGGGGATCATGTCAATGATAAACAGAAACAGATAAAGCATCAGCTTAAACAGTAAACAGTAAACGACTGTAAAATGCATGCAATGCAAGTGAGGGAGGAAATGTGTGTGGGGCAGGAGCCTCCACAAGCTCATCTCAACCTCAAGCCAAGTATGAATAACTGAAAACGTAAAGGAAAATAGAATGCCATCAAGCAAATCACAAACCACACAGGCAAGGGAGCGAAGCTCTATCGAATACCAGCAAGCAAAGCCATACAGTAAAAAATACAAGCAGAGGGAGAAACTCCACCTCTAATGCGATACAAGCAAGGGGAGAAACTCAACCCTTAGGATGCTCTTAGGCTTATTCAGCTACATGACCTAATCTAAATGCATCACACCAATCAAGTCACATCAATAAAGTTGCACAGAAAGAAAATAGACAGTCAAGAAAGCGAATCAACAGCTTCCACAGCTTCACAGCAAAGTAATCTTCTGACAACAATTCAGTCTACAGTCTGTAACTGCTCTTCAGGTCTATTATCTTCAAGAGAATGAAAGGTACTCCATCTTCAAGCTTCAATCTTCAATAGGCTCTGTAACACCCCCTTTCTATACCCCCAAATAACACAATTAAATCATTTAGGCACGAATTAAAAATTCCATCAGAGTATATTTATTTCATGGTATAAAAGAAGTGCGTCACATTATCCACGAAACGACCACATGAATATTAATGTTTATAAAGAAATAATTTAAAAGGGGTAAATCTCAACTAAAAAGAATAAACGCATGGTTCTTAAAATAAGCATATTCATGTTTTCTATTAAAGCGGAAGACTAAAACATTGAATTACTTAAGACATGATAAAATACAAGTACACGTCATTAGGTTGTTCATAACATCAAATACAGTTTACCAAACATCATCAACTATTACATATATATAATGTATCACGAAGATACTCTACAAGCCTAGCTACCCGACGTTACACATCAGAGCGACCGACTCAAGAGAAAAGGAGCTATACTCCAAAATACACCTCCAGCAATCCTAATCTACAATGCCTCATAGAGCATCATAAAACAGCAGAAGGGTGAGAAATATTACCATAATAACAATGCATATAATTACGTATATAAACAATCATAAAATACATATATGCCACATTTTTCAATCAATTCACACACTCACCACTCCCACATCAACATATCATATATATGTATATATATATATATACATATGCACACTTCTCCTAACAATCACATATACATTATGTTTCATTTACCGCAAATCATATAAGCATATACAATCATGCTTCTATAATTCACATCATTTTCGCATAAATATCTACATTCATGTTTATTTCACCAATGCATCACATGAAGATGACAACATGCAACTCATAGAGACCGACACACGACTCTATGCAGATGCAAATGCGGTACCGACTCATTTCAGTAGGTTCAATTGAAGAACCAAAAATAACCATCGCTCACACCCCACAAGGGCACACGAGGTTCTGCAGATTCTCCGAGGAATCAATATAATCATCGCAACATACGAGGTTCTGCAAATCCTCCGAGGGATCAATAAATAACCATCGCTCACACCCCACAAGGGCACACGAGGTTCTGCAGATTCTCCGAGGAATCAATATAACCATCACAACATACGAGGTTCTGCAAATCCTCCGAGGGATCAATAAATAACCATCGCTCACACCCCACAAGGGCACACGAGGTTCTGCAGATTCTCCGAGGAATCAGACACATAAGAATGCATACCATGATGCTTCACATGCAACATGACTCATGACACTCTTGAAATGCACACATGTTTACAAACATACTCATGCATTCATCATGTTAATCGCATATATTCATTATGCACTCACAATATTTAAACATGGTTCACATTTACAATCATCATACATCACATATGAGCAATATGCACTTGCAAATATCGTGCCAAGCGGCAATAGACTCAATCACATCCATCATGCATTTTCACTCAATTTAAACAATGTGTCACATATGCCAAAATGCCACATATTCACAATCAATTCATAATCTAGGATTCACGCCATACGGCTACCCACAGCACACATAACAGCATATAATTAGTCATCTCAGACAAGGAATGATCGCAACCAAACCACGCAATTAATCCACGAATGGAAAGCACAAGAAAAGAAAACATGCTGCTGTGTTCGCTAACCTTCGCCTGGCGAAGCCCCTGGCGAACCTTCGCTACCCGTTCGCCTGGCGAACTTGCCAGCGAAGACCACTGGGATTTATTATGGAATTACTTGCTAGCACTCGCTAGCACACTCGCCTTGTGAACCTTCGCCACACTCATTCGCCTGGCGAACTTGCCAACGAAGACAGGGTGTTTGGTTCTGACTTGATTCGCTACCGTTCGCTGGGCTTCGCTTGGCGAAGCCTCGCTGCCATTCGCCTGGTGAACCTGCGAGATCAGAACTTCCATGGCTGCTCAAAAGCCCAAACCTCACAAAACCAACCGATTTAATCCAAATCAGCCCCAGTAGCACAACCCACTCATCACTCGACTAGACTACACCGTCTATACCAAATTCTAACCGATAAAACTCAGTTTCTACCGATTAAATCCACTTCCGACCTAAAATGGAAAAATGTAGGAAACCCCCAACAAATCCAAACACACACATACATAATCACACATATTGATTAAGATAGTAAGATTTCACACCCTTACCTCGATTAATCGGAAGCTAGAAGTCGTTCTTGAGCTTTTCCGAGCTTTTCCTTCTTTTTCCTTCTACTTTCTCTTCTTCCTCCACTTTCCTTTCATGTTTTCTATTATGCATTGTCGTTCCTCTTCTTCCCATATATATATCCTGCCTTCCTATTTCTCTCCAATTATATTTCTTCTCTTAAAATATTTGTCGATTCATTTCCTCATAAAACACCTCATCTTGACATTGGTTAGAAAACATCTGATAAATCCTCATGATTCTACCAAATAGAATAAATCAGTTAAACCCAATAATTCACTTAAACCATACAAACCAACTAACTAGCATAATTAATCAGTTATTAAAAATTGGGTTGTTACAACTCTCCCCCACTTTAGGAATTTTCGTCCTCGAAAATATTATCCGATTCAAATCCAACTTTCTCTAGTTGATCCTCCAAAATACCTTTACCAAGACAATCCCTTTTCCTTAAAGTTGTCTCAACAGTCAAATCCTCTCTCACTCATACACCATCCATCTAGATCAATGCGCTTCCTCAGCTTAGACACATGAACACATCATGCAATTTCTCCTAGTGACAGCGGTAAAACAATCTAACATGTTATTTTCCCACGCTTCCGCTGCGCTACTATGATACAGATTCAACAAGACACTGTTTGCTTCCGAGACCTCAAGCTCGCTCAACACCAGTTACTATCGTAACTCTCAAAACACGTTCTTTCTCAGATCCTCTAATCTTTTCAGTCGTCTCTTGTACAATCCCAAGTCCGAGTACAACACTCTTCCAACATCTCAATAAAAACACAGGTTCCTATCTGAAACGATATTAGACGGTATCACATACTACTCAAAATTACTCGACAGTTGCACCAGGCCAACAGTCTCTAATGTTCACACTTCGACTTTCAACAAGTCTAATCAGCATATACAACCGCAACCACTTCTCTCTCTCCATCCGTGGCCACCAAAACAATTCTTTCAAAGTACTCTTATCCAATCCACACTGTTCGGACACATAGACTCTATCACAACATCTCGTGTCACCATTTCCATAAATCCGAAAATCAATCCTTCGACTTCAATCTACTAAAATCAATCAATCTATTAGCTCCAATTAGAATTCTAACCTTCTCGAATCCTAACTAAACAATTGAGGCTCCCAAACTCTGGTACAAACACACAACAGCAACCAACCCTAAGTCACTTGTCAGATATTTCCTCTTGTACTTTTAATTGCGCATTTAACGTATCTCTCAATCATATCACCAAAGCATCACACAACACACAAATAGTCCCGTCGGATTCAACAAAACCAACACACAAGCTGTTGACAGCTTTTCCAAAATTCTTTGAACTTTCTTCATAGTGACATAACACTACTTCCTCTCTAATACTGATAACTCAAACTCCCGATGCGCAACATGATCCTCTATATTCTTCTAATACATCAAAACACCATTGGTTGCACAACCCTTGGCTCACCAACTCAAGTGTGGAAAATTCCACTCCAAACGGATACGCAGTTGTAACCCTATGGCGAAAACACGAATCACACTCATCACAACATCCAAACGTATTACATCAATAATTACTCAATTCCATGTCACTACCTTCTCGTCACATAGAGCACTGTAATGACTCCTCACGCTCTTAACCTTGCTTCATTCCAAATTACGGTCCTCCCGTTACTACAGGGTCGTAGAAACAACATTCTGCACTTAGAAGGCCATTCAATACATCTTCAGCTTCTCGAAATGGTTGAAGATTTAACCATACCAATCTTGTGTCCCGCATCTTACTTCCTTTAGTAATCTCCAGAAGTCACCATCCACTCTTTATATACTTAACCTCGGAGTCTATTGTCGTAGCACCCACTCCAAACGCGAGTCTCAACTACTTGATTAATTTAACTCCTTGACCATCCAAACGCACATACAACATGGGTTCTCAATCTCGGACCAGTTCCCGAAATTAAGTTTTTCACAACCCCACTTCACATCCTGGTCCTGTAACACTCATTTTGTCAGGATAACTTCCAGACATCCATAACCAATCGGAAATAGCCAACCTCCCACTTTCATTAACACTCAAAATCTCATCAAAATTTAACATCTCGACACTGTCCTGCGTCGACTCCTCAGAACAATCCTTAAACACTTGGTTTCACTCCAAAAAATTCACTGCACACACCATCTAAGCTCGCAAGACACGTCTATCCCATCCAACACAATCCCAACTACTATCAACAAGAGATTAAGGGCGATCAGTTCCTCAATTTGTCAACAGACAGCCAAAAATCGTGATGGAGTATAAACCATCTTTACCAAACTATAATAGCGCTTAACAACACACCGAGCTACAACTCCATTCTTGCAGCATCCTGGAGAATCACAAGCTTCTCCCCCACTTCGATCATTCCCACTTCTACAGACAAGGTTAACCATGAACATGTATCGACAGTGTTTCACACACCTGTCACGTACAAGGGAACAACCGACAAACACAACTTGGCCGGACGGACCGACCTGCTCTGATACCACTTAATGTAACGCCCCCTTTCTATACCCCCAAATAATACAATTAAATCATTTAGGCACGAATTAAAAATTCCATCAGAGTATATTTATTTCATGGTATAAAAGAAGTGCGTCACATTATCCACGAAACGACCACATGAATATTATTGTTTATAAAGAAATAATTCAAAAGGGGTAAATCTCAACTAAAAAGAATAAACGCATGGTTCTTAAAATAAGCATATTCATGTTTTCTGTTAAAGCGGAAGACTAAAACATTGAATTACTTAAGACATGATAAAATACAAGTACACGTCATTAGGTTGTTCATAACATCAAATACAGTTTACCAAACATCATCAACTATTCCATATATATAATGTATCACGAAGATACTCTACAAGCCTAGCTACCCGACGTTACACATCAGAGCGACCGACTCAAGAGAAAAGGAGCTATACTCCAAAATACACCTCCAGCAATCCTAATCTGCAATGCCTCATAGAGCATCATAAAACAGCAGAAGGGTGAGAAATATTACCATAATAACAATGCATATAATTACGTATATAAACAATCATAAAATACATATATGCCACATTTCTCAATCAATTCACACACTCACCACTCCCACATCAACATATCATATATATGTATATATATACATATGCACACTTCTCCTAACAATCACATATACATTATGTTTCATTTACCGCAAATCATATAAGCATATACAATCATGCTTCTATAATTCACATCATTTTCGCATAAATATCTACATTCATGTTTATTTCACCAATGCATCACATGAAGATGCCAACATGCAACTCATAGAGATCGACACACGACTCTATGCAGATGCAAATGCGGTACCGACTCATTTCAGCAGGTTCAATTGAAGAACCAAAAATAACCATCGCTCACACCCCACAAGGGCACACGAGGTTCTGCAGATTCTCCGAGGAATCAATATAACCATCGCAACATACGAGGTTCTGCACATCCTCCGAGGGATCAATAAATAACCATCGCTCACACCCCACAAGGGCACACGAGGTTCTGCAGATTCTCCGAGGAATCAATATAACCATCGCAACATACGAGGTTCTGCAAATCCTCCGAGGGATCAATAAATAACCATTGCTCACACCCCACAAGGGCACACGAGGTTCTGCAGATTCTCCGAGGAATCAGACACACAAGAATGCATACCATGATGCTTCACATGCAACATGACTCATGACACTCTTGAAATGCACACATGTTTACAAACATACTCATGCATTCATCATGTTAATCGCATATATTCATTATGCACTCACAATATTTAAACATGGTTCACATTTACAATCATCATACATCACATACGAGCAATATGCACTTGCAAATATCGTGTCAAGCGGCAATAGACTCAATCGCATCCATCATGCATTTTCAATCAATTTAAACAATGTGTCACATATGCCAAAAGGCCACATATTCACAATCAATTCATAATCTAGGATTCACGCCATACGGCTACCCACAACACACATAACATCATATAATTAGTCATCTCAGACAAGGAATGATCGCAACCAAACCACGCAATCAATCCACGAATGGAAAGCACAAGAAAAGAAAACATGTTGCTGTGTTCGCTAACCTTCGCCTGGCGAAGCCCCTGGCGAACCTTCGCTACCCGTTCGCCTGGCGAACTTGCCATCAAATACCACTGGGATTTATTCTGGAATTACTCGCTAGCACTCGCTAGCACACTCGTCTGGCGAACCTTCGCCACACTCATTCGCCTGGCGAACTTGCCAACGAAGACAGGGTGTTTGGTTCTGACTTGATTCGCTACCGTTCGCTGGGCTTCGCCTGGCGAAGCCTCGCTGCCATTCGCCTGGCGAACCTGCGAGATCAGAACTTCCATGGCTGCTCAAAAGCCCAAACCTCACAAAACCAACCGATTTAATCCAAATCAGCCCCAGTAGCACAACCCACTCATCACTCGACTAGACTACACCGTCTATTCCAAATTCTAATCGATAAAACTCAGTTTCTACCGATTAAATCCACTTCTGACCTAAAATGGAAAAATTTAGGAAACCCCCAACAAATCCAAACACACACATACATAATCACACATATTGATTAAGATAGTAAGATTTCACACCCTTACCTCGATTAATCGGAAGCTAGAAGTTGTTCTTGAGCTTTTCCTTCTTTTTCCTTCTACTTTCTCTTCTTCCTCCACTTTCCTTTCATGTTTTCTATTATGCATTGTCGTTCCTCTTCTTCCCATATATATATATCCTGCCTTCCTATTTCTCTCCAATTATATTTCTTCTCTTAAAATATTTGTCGATTCATTTCCTCATAAAATACCTCATCTTGACATTGGTTAGAAAACATCTAATAAATCCTCATGATTCTACCAAATAGAATAAATCAGTTAAACCCAATAATTCACTTAAACCATACAAACCAACTAACTAGCATAATTAATCAGTTATTAAAAATCGGGCAGTTACAGGCTCCACCAAGAATGAAGAGAATCGATAAGATGATTGTTTGATAATGGGAAGCAGACAGGAAACCAAAGGAATCCCATCTGACACTCAACCAGTTATCAGAGAGAGGCGTCCTCAAAAGTTCTACTCGTTGTAAATGTCATACATCCCTCCAAAGGAGAGATGAGACTTTAACATGAGGACTTTGAATCATAGGATGGCAATGGAAGGTGAATGAAACCAACCATTATTTGAAGAATCTATTTCTAAAGCTCTCTCCTAAAGCCCTAATTTCCTAAGCTTCTCAAAGCTAGCAAAAAATAAGGAAAAACTCCAATCCAAGCTCCACCAGCCACTTCACACAAGCTTCATTATGTCCATGATGTCCTCAAATAAGAACCAGAAGCCCACTATGCAAGGAATCCCAACTTTGAGTCCATTCCAAATCAATCATCAACATTGAAACACCAAATGAACAAACAAGTATAATATTCTATCAAAAATATCAAAACACATTCTAAAAATCTGATTTTTTTTCTATGGGAACATGCATTTACTAATAACCTACAGTTAAAAAATCAGGACCTAATTCATTCTCTAAGTCCTCCAATAAAATCCTAAACCTCAAGGTATCACAACTAAACCCTAAAAGTGAGCTCCTAAAGTTCTAGTCCTAACACAGCACCTAAATTCATCACAAAAATGTGAGAAAAATCATAGGGGAGCATTCATATCTAACTTAATCACAAGCCAAAAATCCATCCAAGAAACTATACCAAATGCTCAAACAAAATTCAACAAACAGATGAAGCAATTATTACAATTTTATTGTCAAATAAAATGTGAAAATTTCAAATAAAATGAAAATGCATGATAATCCTAATCTTTTTGTTCCTAAAATTTCTAGACTCATTCATGAATCAGGGGAAAAAATCTCAGGATTTATTGACTAATTTTCCTATTTTTAATGGATTCAAATCAAACTAGTATGAAATTCACAAAAATAATAAAAAGAAAAAAAAGTAATTAAAGGCGCGTGCTATATAGCAATTCTGGCTAGTTAAAACAATGGGTTGGGCCCAGAGGGGGGTGTGAGTATCAATCTGATCACTAAGCCCAGACAGTTCTCTCATTAATCAAAACGCAGCGCTTGGAGAGGGGTTATGTGGCACGGCTCTGAGCACATGATGGGATTACCATTCAACAAATCCAATGTCTTCACGTGATGCCAGCTCAATTAATGAGGGCGACGTCATTTTGGCTCAAGTCAAAGTCAGAATCTCAAAATGAATCATGGCTGTGAGATGGATGTACTAAGTCAAGTCCCCAGCAAGATCCAACGCCTCATGTGTTTCTTCTTAATTTAAAACTCAGTTTGGGGGGAAAACACAGACGGTGGCGCCACCGTCTTCTCCGGCAAGCCATCTTACACAGGTCAAGCAAAACTAACAAACCCTACATCATTCTCCTCAGAATTTAATGCTGATCATGAATATCTCATTAGAATCATCTAATTCCTTCTAAATTTCAAAACCCGATAGCACCTTCAAAAATGCACCTCAATCTTGATTCTCACCAAAGTCTAAATTAATGGCACAGATATAATCCTCATCTCACGCTGATCACTCTGCACTACCCAAATGCAATTAACAGTCCAAGAATCACCTAATCCAAGGCTCAACAGAAATTGATCATCAACCTATTTTGTCTCTAATTCACCATTTTTTGATCTATAATCCAACTACATATCACCAGGATCTTAACCACCTATGAAATGCTATCTAACACTACATAAATTAAGCACAATCGTGAAATTCACCAACCTGTGTTTTGGCTCTCAACAGAAGCAGTTCTTGCACTCTTCAGCCTCCAAGAAAGTGCAGATACACTCCAAATCACTTGATGAACACAATGAAATCTTCAATTGATCTTGATTTACTCTTGAACTCAGAATCCGATTCTCACTTGCACCTCTGAAATTCCAACTTCAAACTCTGCTTCAGGCTTCAATCTTCACCAAAAAATGAACTGAATGCACTCATAGACTTATATAGGATGCAACTGAATGATCTAGATCCTTCTCAAAGGTTCAAGATGAGAAATTCAAATTTCAATTTCTCTCCAAAATCTCATTCATGGAAGTCATGATTTCTCCTCTATTATTCCTTCAGGAAACTTCCATTGCACTCCTTGTGAGTTACTGAACTTGAATGGTGGGGACTCATCCCTTGTTTTCATCCAATGGCTTGGATTTGAGATGTAACTTCCTCATGAAGTAACAAAGCAAAAGGCCATGAAAATGAACTCAAACCTAAATTCTAATGATGTCATTGTTTCCAAAATGCAATTTCCATTCAAAAAATGCTATTACTTTTCCTTATTTGCACACATAACATTTATTTTGAATTTTTGATCTTTAATGCCTTTTAATTCTTCCTTTTTCAAAATTCCTTGAATCAAGTCTCTCCTTGAGCCATTTCAATGCCTCCTTGATACATGTTCAAAGTTAAAACCCCATTTTGAGCAACTTTCAAGTTGAACAAAACTTCATTTGAGATGTCTAAGTTGGTGAAAATGACCCATAACCAAAAATGACCCATAATCACAACTTCCCAAAATACCCTTGACTTGTCAAAGCCATAACTTGAGTTCTACACATCCAATCATGGACTTCTAGTACTCTATGGAAAGCTAAGAGAATAAGGAACAACATTCATGTTGACCAAAAGTTCATAGGTAGCATCCTTATAGGGGAAAAATGTCATGCAAGTTGGTAACTTTCAAGCTCCAAATTCACATGCTTCAGATGACCTGTAACTTGTCTGGCTCATAACTTGAGTTCTATAAACCCTATCAAGGACTTATAGTACTCAAATAAAATCTAAGATCATGCTCTATAACAAACATGTTGGGGTCAAGATGAGATGAAGATGATGTCTTGAGTTAAATGGCCTTGAAGTTAGGGGTCAAACTAGGGGATTTTACACTGTCAAGTCTTAGAAACCCTAGCCTGAAACTTCTCAAACTCTTCAATCATGATGAGTTAACCTTGGAATCATCCTTATAACATCTCAATGTATCAATCCATGATCACATGGCTCTTGAATTAGGTCTCAACCTTCCTCAAATCATCAGTTGACTTAGGGTTGACCCAGTCAAACCCTAATTGTACCACTCATGGCTGAGTCTTCTTAATCTTACACAATGACCTGTCTAGGCCTCAAAGTGATCTTCACCCCTTCTCATGATATCTCTCAAGACCTCAAGTCCAACTTCATGGCCTCAGAATCATCTGATGGCTTTCCACAACTCTCAAGTTAGGAGACCTACACACTTGGCTTCAACCACTCTCTCTGAGGATCTTTTAACTTCTCTGACAAGGATATCCACCCTTGAACACTTGAATAACCTTCTTATCTAGATTCAAAGTCTTGTGTAGCCCTTGATTGGTAATCATACCTCTTGATCTCCTGCATACATGTCAATGAAATGCAAATGATACTGCTAATGTGAATGAAATGAAACATAAGCTAGGTGAAGAAAAGTTGGGCAAATTTTGGGGTGCAACACAAAGGCATCCACCATGACACTCTACCATTCATGGGAGATTGAAATGAAGGGAAGCATGGTGTATGCCAAAGGCATCCACCATGACACTCTACCATTCATTGGGAGAATCATCTTCCTAAGAGGCTTCAGGAGGAACCCTGGGGATTAGTTAAGGATCACCTAAACTAAAAGGGATTAAAGGCTCTATCAAGGCCTAATCTAGTTTCTTAGTAGGTCTCAACCTAAAGTTGATCCTATCAAGGAGCCATTAAAAGCTTAAAGTTAGTTAAAGGTTCATCTTTAAGTCTAAACTAAGGGGAAAGCTAGATTAGGATCACCTAAACATCATAAACTTGTAAAATGGGGGAATAATAGAAAATCAATTCTAAATATCCTAAGAAAAATCCTAGATGAGCCTAAATGTGTTAAAAATCTATGGTAGAAAAACCAGGGTCAAAACCTAACTCTAAGGGGTCTAAACAATTTCTACATCTCAATGTGTACTAAAAGGGATCCATAAAGGGAAAGCTCTAAAACCTATCTCAAACTCTAACTTAGAATCATCTAAAAAATACAAGAAAAATCATACAAACCTATCAAGGAGTCTATAACAAGCATGCAAAATTTCAGCACCAAATTCCAACCCAAGAAATAGCACTAAAATCAGAAAAGAGATCACTCATTTTGAACATTTTTAAACAAGTAATAATAATGGAAAAATAGCACAGAAATGGAAAATTAACCAAAATTCCAAATAAATGGCATACAAAAATCAGAAATAATCCAAGGAACAAACATGATTTTTTTTCACATTTTTCTGACAATTATTTATATTTTTAATGAATTAAAAATGATTAAAACATTAAAAGAAAATCACAGAATGAATAAAGGAAATTAAAAGAAATAAAATGCTGCAAATAAGTCACAACCATTGGATCAAACGACCGGTCCACTAATCTAATGGGAAAAGGGGGCGCCACGTGGCTCATAAGCCTTTTAATGAAACGAATCGTTTCATGAGTGTTCAGGTGTGGCTGGTTGACTAGGGTTCACCCTACGTTCTAATCAAGACCGTTCATGCCAAAAGTATAACCATCCCATGCCTATTAACACGCCACCTCAGCAGTCTATAGTCAACAACTTTAAGACTTAATCACAAGCCTTGGATTTGCTTACTAAGTCTCTTCAGTCAAGTGCATCTAACGGTGTACAAGTATTCTTCTTCGTTTGAACTGAACATGGAAGGGGGGAAATTCAGGGTGGCCGGAGAAGACTCCGGTCGTCTTCTCAGGCGGGTTCACGGCAGCCAAGTCATCATACAACACCAAACCTCACGAATACCTCCAGATCCGCTCGTCTCCTCACAAGGATTAACATCATACTCTTCAATTTTTAATTCTTTCAAAGATCACGCAGATACGCACATGAACAGAAAATACGCGTTTTTGAAAATCATCACCAAATGCCAAATTCTTTCTATCAATCTATTCTACACTCATCACTGATCAAGAATCCATGTTCAATCCTTGAAATCCATCAAGATACAGCCCTAACCGAACCTCTAAACATTTCATCCATGATCAAGAACCTTCACCAATGGCTTCCAAACCTTGCCTAAATCCATCTATGGTTCATACTCTACCTAACCACATGAAATTTCTATCCTAATTCAATCTCAACAGAGCATAATTATGAAAAGATGAAAACCTGGTTTGAGCTTTGACAGAGAGTGCTGCAGCCTCCAAACCTTGATCAAACTTGCTCAGAAACGATCAGTGATGCTTGCTGAAGATTCTTGAAACTCCAATTCCTTCTGAAATGGCCTCTAAGATGAAAAACGATTTTCACTTTATAACTAACTTTTTCAAGTGCTTCTTACCTCCTTCAAGCTCTTCCAATCACCAAACTTGTTCTGAAATCCATCTATGCAATATATAGAATTGTTTTGGATCCTTATCTGGCCCAGTTATGGCCCAATTCATCCCATTCCATTTTCTGATTTTTTTTCTTCAAAACTCCTTTATGACAGTCATGATTTCCCCTCTGTTTTAGCTTCATTCTCACCCAAATCCATTACTGGTGTGTTAGGGAAGATGTAGGGCCAGGATTTGTTCCTTGAATCCAACCAATGGTGGATCTTTACTATGTAACTTCATTCTTAAGAAACTTGGAATTATGCTATGAACCAAACTTCAGCTTACAATTCCACAAATGCCAATCCACTCCAAATGTCTTTTACCTTCAAAAAATGCACAAACTTGTAATGTTTTGCACAAAAATGAGTTATTTAAGAATTTTCTCTTTTTATGCCTTTTAATTATTCATCCATGGAAATTTCTTCATTCACTTCCATATTTAATCCATATCAATGAATCTTTGGGTCATGGCTGGACAAATAACACCATTTTGAACAACTTTCAAGTTGATCAAAAGTCCATTTGAGGGGTCTAAGTTGATGAAATTGACCCATAATCAAAATGGCCTATAATTCCAAATTCCCAAAATACCCTTATCTTGCAAAGCTCATAACTTGAGTTCTAAAAATCCAATCACGGACTTCTAGTAATTTCTAGAAAGCTAAGACGATAAAGAACAACATTCATGTTGGCCAAAAGTTCATGAGAATCATCCTTCTAGGTCAAAAATGTCATGCAAGTTGGTTGACTTTCAAGCTCCAAATTCACATTCATCTGATGACCTATAACTTGTCTGACTCATAACTTGAGTTCTATAAACCCTATCAAGGACTTATAGTACTCAAATTAAAGTTATGATCATACTCTATAACAATCATGTAGGGGTCAAGGTGAGATAAAAATCACATCTTGAGTTATGTTGTCTTGAAGTTAGGCACTAAACTAGGGGATTTTACACTGTCAAGCATAGCAACCCTAGCCTAGGAACTCCTCACACTCTTGATTCAGGATGAGTTGACCTTAGAATCATCCCTTGGGCCTCTTAAAACATCAATCCATGATCACATGGCCTTGGGATTAGGTCTCAACCTTCTTCAAATCATCAGTTAACCTAGGGTTGATCAGATGAAACCCTAGTTGCACCCATCTTGGTTGTTACTTCATATCCTTCACATGATGACCTGTCTAGGCTTCAAAATGATCTTCAGCACTTCTCATGAGATCTATCAAGGTCTCAAGTCCAACTCCATGGCTTCAGAATCATCTGATGATCTTCCCACAACCCTCAAGTTAGGAGATATACACACTTGGCCTCAACCACTTCTCTGAGGATCTTCAACTTCTTTGATGAGGATATCAACCCTTGAATACTTGAATAAGCCTCTTAGATAGCTTCATAATCTTGTGTAGCCCTCTGTTGGTAGTCATACCTCTTGACCTCCTGCCCACATGTCAATGCAATGCAGATGATAATGCTAGAATGAATGCTATGAAACACAAGCTAGGTAAAGAAAAGGTTGGGCAAATTTTGGGGTGCAACAGCTGCCCCTATTCAAACGGCTTGGACTTGACTGGGTGAGAAGCGAACGACTCTCAGACAATCAAGGTGAAAGACGGTTGAATACCAATAAACCCGGAAATTTGCCAACCGCGCGATTGAACGATACTCTGATGGGGATGAATTCTTCGGAAACTGAAATGATAGTTGCACGACAACTTGCTGGAGGATTACTGATCTGACGTATCTGATATCACTGTAACACTTCATCCTCAATTCATCAAGGGATCACCGGTTACACGGTAACTGGTGAAGGATAGCTGATATTGATAATTGCACGGCATCTTGCTGGTGAATGCTTAATCTCAAATCTCTGTCAGGATGATCGTCTGATTTCACTGTAGATCTACGTCCTTAAGTCATCAAGGGATCATCGGTTACACAGTAACTAGTGATACATAGCTGATATTGTCGTTAGGCATTCTGCGGCACGGCAGCAGAAGAATTCCTCTGGACTCATCGGGTCATTAGGAACTTTTGTCAATCTCTATAATTATGCCGTCGGGCATTCAAAGAAAATCTCGGGCGTCAGCTGCACTTCGTCAGTAAGTCGGAAATAGAATCCTCAATCCATCATGAACCAATAGGGATATCTAAACTTTTTCCGTCAGGCACTCCACGTCAGCTGGGAGAACTTCTTTGACATTATAGTCGGACTTCATCAGTAAGTCAGGGGGGTTTGGCACTGCTGCCGGACATCAATCATCAAGTCTTCGAGGAAATTTCAACTTCCCTGTTTGAAACCTGCTGGGGATGACACATCTCCGCTGGGGATTCTGGAGAACTATCAAGTAACTCTGCTCTGGGGATTTCGGAATCATTCTGATCGAATAAACTTCGCTGAGGAACTCAAGAATCATCCTAAACAAACAACTCTGCTGAGGAACACATGCAAACAAGGACGGTCATGACCTAGCTCATGTTTCACATGCATATGTTTGATAATGGCGTAATTCTCCACACGGTGGAAATGCTACGTGTTTAGGGTAGATGCTATGCAATCATGCAAAATGTTACGAAACCAGATCAGCAAAATAAATGTTGAAGGAAGCTCTCCTATCAACGAGAAAGAACTATTTTGGTGAGAAAAAGGAATCATCCTGCCGGGGAGAATAAGTCACATCAATCTCAATTGGACTCGTCCTGGGGAAAGGAACTTCAGTCGAATTTTTGCGGGGGATAAAGCTCTACGAGAACCCGTACTTGCTCAAATGGGAACACGAACTACCAATTGCTGAGGGAAACGATGTCAATCGCAGAAATAAACTGCACGGACTTCGCAGATAGAATCTTCCTGGAGATACGGACTCCGATAGGGAGGTATAGCAACAACTATGCAACACTCTCCTGGGGAAAACCAATAATGGCTTGAACGCCTTCCAAGGACTCGGCTCTCTTGGGGAACTGCAAACTTGGCTGGGGATACGCAACCAGATGCTGGAATAAATCCTACCTGCCGGGGAGAATACAACTATGTGGGGAATTTCAATTCTGCCGGAGACTTCAGTCTGAACTATCGGGAGCTGAACACTTACGGATGGTCTTCTACGAGAAACCTGCATATTGACCCAGTGTTGGGAATGAATATACACCTTTGCGCATGACTCAGCTGGGGAGATGACGATCCTGCCTAGGACACATCTGGTTGGGGAGAATCTATCTCTGTTCGGGGAGACATATCAATGCTCACAGTCCCAGGTTCAGACTCCGTGGGGAAACACTGTTGAACCCGCTGGGGAGGAAGGAATCATCCTGCTTAGAAAACATATGGCGTACTGCCTAGAGGGTGACGTCCCTGCAACAAAGTGAACAAACAGACAAGATACCCTTCACAAAGGGACCTATCTAGGTTATCATCCTGTGCCAATGTTCAGGTAATTCTATGTTTCAACAATTATCGGACTAGGCCAGCAAGTTTATGTATGCGCATTTTATCAAAAACATCGGGCGTTTTTTCGCAAACAAAACAGATATAAGCTAAGCAAACAAACAAAAGTACTGAATAGTATATGTTTATTGATGAGCGAGCCCCTGAATAGGCAAAATGTTTTACAACAGATGCAAGCTCCTGAAATGAGGAAGTTGCGCAAGCATAATAACATAAATATACATCAGTATACATAAATGTCGACAATGCGGCGTAGACGAACACCATGAGTTGATCCCTCTATGACCCACTCGACTTCGATAATTCTCCGACACTTCAACTTTAGAAGAGATTGATTTGGATAAACGGCCCTCAGGTCTTCCCAAACCACTAAACAATGAAAGTTCGCACGTGGAACATAGTTATTTGCTTTTTTAATCCCTAACTTTTGCCTGAACCTCCCTTTCGGGTTTTCGATTCACCGGGATACCCTTTTTTGCCAAAGCCGCCCTTTCAGGTTTTCGACTTTGCGGGTGTACATTTTTTCATTTATATCCCTAATTTTTGCCCGAACCTTTTTCCCTTTTTTATGGTTCGCCGGGATGCCCCATTTTTGCCTGGATATTTTTTTTCTTTCCAGCGGGTCATTTTTTAAGCAAAGTATTTTTTAACTGCGTCTGCGTTCACAGGGGATGCAAAATCTTCGCCATCCATCGTGGATAACAACAAGGCTCTTCCCGAGAAGATCTTGCTGACGACATATGGACCTTCGTAGTTAGGAGTCCACTTGCCCCTGTGATCAGAATGTGGTGGAAGAATCTTCTTCAGGACGAGATCACCCGTCTGAAAGCTTCTAGGACGCACCTTCTTATCGTAAGCTTTCTTCATTCGGCTCTGGTACAGACGACCATATGCAATCGATGCTAATCTCTTCTCATCCATCATACTGAGTTGATTTAGTCGGTTCTTAATCCATCCTGCCTCATCGAGTTTCACGTCAACCAAAACTCGCAAAGAAGGAATCTCAACCTCCAGCGGTAGGACAGCTTCCATACCGTATACTAGTGAGAAAGGAGTTGCCCCGGTTGATGTGCATACCGTCGTACAATAACCATGAAATGCCAACATCTCATGCCAATCTTTGTAGGTCACAACTATCTTTTGTACTATCTTTTTAATGTTCTTGTTGGCCGCTTCAACCGCACCATTCATCTTCGGTCGGTAAGGCGATGAGTTGTGATGTTTAATCTTGAAGTTTTGGCATAACTCCTTCATCATCTTATTGTTTAGATTCGAACCATTGTCAGTAATGATCAGCTCGGGAATTCCATATCGATAGATAATGTCCTTCTTTATGAATCTAGCTACCACTTGCTTGGTCACGCTAGCGTATGAGGCTGCCTCCACCCACTTGGTGAAGTAGTCGATGGCTACCAAAATGAAGCGGTGACCGTTAGATGCAGTGGGCTCGATCTTGCCTGTTATATCAATGCCCCACATGGAGAACGGCAACGGGGATGACATGACATTCAACGGGCACTGCGGCACATGAATTTTATCAGCATAAATCTGGCATTTATAACATCTCATCGTGAATTTGAAACAATCCGACTCCATCCTCAGCCAGTAATATCCCGCTCATAATATTTTCCGCGTCATAGCATGTCCATCAGCGTGCGTACCAAATATGCCTTCATGGACCTCCTCCATAAGCAAACTAGCTTCTCTTTCGTCCACACATCTGAGTAGCACGAGATTGTGATTTCTCTTATATAGAACTCCATCAGGATTGAGATAGAAATTTCCAGACAGCCTCCTCAGAGTCTTCTTATCCTGGGTTGATGCTCCCGCAGGATACTCCTTAGTCATAAGGAAAGTCTGGATATCATGGAACCATGGCTTGCCATCGGAGGCTTCCTCAATTGCAAAAACAAATGCAGGTCTGTCAAGACGAGAAATGACAATTCTTGGGGCTTCATTCCAAAAATTGACTTTGTACATCGAAGCCAATGTGGCTAAGGCATCAGCCATCTGATTCTCTGCTCTAGGCACATGATGGAGTTCCACTCGATCGAAGAAAGGAAGCAGCCTTCTGGCATAATTCATGTAAGGGACCAAATTCGACTGACGAGTCTCCCACTCCCCTTTAATTTGGTTAACAATGAGTGTCGAGTCACTGTATACATCCAGGTTTTTGATTTTCAAATCAATGGCTTCTTCTAAACCCATGATGCATGCCTCGTATTCTGCTTCATTGTTGGTGACCGGAAAAGTCAATCTGGCAGTAAACGGGATGTGGGATCCCTGGGGAGTCGTGATGATTGCCCCAAAACTACTTCCATACGAATTAACCACACCGTCAAATATCAATTTCCACTGGGACTTCCTATCTGGCCCCTCGTCAAGCAACGGTTCATCACAATCTTTCGCTTTGAGAAACATGATATCCTCATCATGGAATTCAAATTTCATCAGCTGATAATCTTTGATAGGCTGTTCGGCAAGGTACTCAGATAACACACTTCCCTTGATGGCCTTCTAGAAAACGTATTGAATGTCATACTTCGTCAACACCATTTGCCACCTGGCAATCTTGCCTGAAAGCGCTTGCTTCTTGAAGACGTACTTGATCGGATCCATCTTCGAAATTAGCTTGGTTGTGTGATTGAGCATATACTGTCGTAAATGTTTGGTAGCCCACGCGAGTGCGCAACATGTTTTTTCCAGCATTGAGTAACGGGACTCACAATCTGTGAACTTTTTACTTAAGTAATAAATGGCATGTGTCGCTACTGCGAAAATCGGCACCGGCATGACAGAAGAGTCGCCACCGTGCGTTATTTATCCCAACGGAGGGAAAGGAAACGCTCGAAGTAAACCTCGCAAAAGACGGGAAAGGTATGGTCATCGCAACCAAAACCTGGATTCGGGAGTCGGTTACGCAAGGGGAAGGTATTAGCACCCCTCACGTCCGTCGTACTCGACGGGATCCACGCTTGGTGTTTATAAGGAAAAGGGTGTGTTTATCTATCTACGCTAGTGGTCAGTCTGAAAAGAAAAGAAAAGGACAGGACTCGACAGAACATACGCTGTTCTGGGCCTACGTACTCCCTCGTGCAATGGGAAAGTCAGAGTCAACGTAGTTCGACTGCCTACTTCTAGACGGGGGAAAAGTTGCTCGCCAGGACGTCGCGTCCTGTGCCTACGTACTTCCACATGGCATGGAAGATCAGAGCAAACGTAGTTCGGGCTACGCTCGACACAAGCTGTTCAAGTGTTTTTTATAGGAAAATGCACCTTAACCAAGGGTTTTCACAGTCCAGGAGGACAAAAGGTTTTGATGTTTGTTCAAATCTTTTGACGGAAGAAATGAATTCACTTTTGTTTTATCCTTTATTAAGTGTTTTTCTGTTGTTTTGAGAAAGGAAAGAGACACCCTAAAACTATGGTTGAAAAGGGGAATCTACCTAATGTTATCATGCTTGGTTAACCAACCTAATGTCTATCATAACTCCCCCACAGCAGAGAAGTTAGAGCTCCTAAGGGATCATGGCAACAGAACTAAACAGCAAATAGGAATCACTGCAAAGTAAAGAAATACTGGAAATATGCATGAATGCAACAACCAAACAATCAAGGCACAAAGGCCACAAACCACAGAGGCAAGGGAGCTCAGCTCTACCAAATACCAACAAGCAAAGCCACTCAATAATAATCAAGCAGAAGGAGGACCACCTCAACTTCTCATGCACACAAGCAGGCTTATTTCTAAGATGCATCTATCTCAGAAATATCTATATGAACCCCTAAGTCTAATGCAGCACAGCACCACACAAGTCAATCAACACAAAGAGAAGGCTAACCAGCCTGGCAAACTCCTATCCAAAAGCAAGAAACTAACCCTGAGCAAGACCCTAAACAACCCTAAAACAAAGCCCTAATCTACCCTAAGCAAAACCCTAATCTACCCTAAGCAAAACCCTAAGCAGAACCCTAAGCAAAACCCTACAGGGAGAAATCAATCCCATTCTTCAAGCTTACCAAAGAAAGGGAGCTAAGTAGACAGACCCATAGTGCCTTCTTCAGGAAAGTACTAGGAGGCTTCTACTTAGGAATCATATCCCATGTGGCCCAACAACTGTGAACGGTTTACATTCCTCCTCAGGAGAAACTAAACTCACATGAAGGCTCCAACATCATTGGATACTTAAGAAATCCTACCTGAACTAAGGGAACTAAGTGAACAGACCCATAGTGCCTTCCTCTGGAAAATACTAGGGGGCTTCCACTTAGGAATCATATCCCATGTGGCTCAACAACTGTGAACGGTTTACATTCCTCCTCAGGAGAAACTAAACTCACATGGAGGCTCCAACATCATTGGATACTTAAGAAAGAGGTGAGAAGGAAGAATGAAAGACATCCATGGTGCCTTCCTCAGGAAAGTACCATGAACTTTCCTCAAACTTCAGGATCTCAAACCTCACAGAAAGAGAGCAAGCTCCTCAACTAGGTCTTCAATCCATGCATCCTTGCAAGCTCCATCAAGTCTTCATCCAGCCTCCATCTTCCAGAAGAAACCACAGACCCTCAAACCAAAAGAAACTATCTTCAAAGTTCAACCACAGTTGAACTTCAAAGTCCGAAGCCCTTAAGACTTCCCCTAATCTCAGGCTCAAACAAAAATAACAGAACACTCTATAAAAATCTACCAAAAATCTAGGGGGAACCTACATGGCTCTATGATCCCAAGATCAAATCTCAAAGCCTAAGTCAACTTCTAAGGCTACTAAACAATCCCTAACATATGAATGGTCAAGGGTTAACCAGCAAGTTATGCGGTCTCTACTCTTTAACCCTAAAACAACATCAATCAATTTCTAAAAAATCCACGAAAATCCTATGGGGAGCATGCATCAGTCTAGTACAACATACTAAAAAACTAAAGCAAAATTCATTACCAAGCGAGAGAAATAAAATCAGCAAGGCAGACACATCACAAATCAATTACTCAATACCAATTAAAATACAAAAATGCAAATAAAAATGAAAATGCATGATCAAATTAATATTTTTGCACCATAAAATCCTAAATTGAACTATGAACCTATAGAAAAAAGAAGGGAATTAATTGTATAATCCTACTATTTTTCATGAATTATTTTCTAACATGAACAAAAATGAGAAAAAAATAAAGGAATTAAAAGAAAATAAACAAGGAGGCGTGCTGAATAGCAAAAATTTCCAGTTATCTTTCAGACTGGGCCCAAATGGGGGTGCGCGTATTAAAATGTCTTAAGCCTAAATCCAACTTCAATCTCACTCATGGGGGGTAAACGAGTAAAGGTGAGGTGCATTCAGCAAACAAGTTTGGGCCCAGTCTAATTCTAACCCTAACCCTAACAACAAAACCAACTCTTCTCTTCAGGTTTCATCCACTGTTCACCCAAATTGACCTAATACGCCGCTCGCCTCTTCTCCGAACCTCTCTCAAGAACTCTCAAACAAATCCACAAATCAATCTCAAATCCTAACAAAAACTTCACGAAATTACTCACTAATCCAAACAAACCTCTCTCTAATCTTTAATCTACTCAATTCATCCTAATTGAGATCATCTTCATCAACAAAATCAACCCTCAAATCTCAAAATACAAACCCTAATATAGTTGAACAAACAACTATGAGATGAAAAGAAAGCAAAACCTGGACGAAGTTGCGAAGACGAAGAAGTTTTCTGGAAAGCCTCTCTTGAAGATCTTCAATGAAGAAGGACTTGGATCTAGAGTCTTGAAGGAGATCCGGAAAACGATGCGTAAGGGAGTTTGTGGAGGATGACGATCCTGGAGAGTCCTCGAAGACAAAGTCGTTTGAAGGATCGTTGAAGATCTGGAGAAAGTTCAATGACGCAACGAAGATTCGGTCAAGAGGAAGGTCTGGGTGAAACGGTGGATACGATGAAGTCTTCAACGGAGGTCTGAAAGAATCGATCAAGACAAAGGTCTTGGAGACGATCTGAAAGAGATCTCCAAAGAGCACGCTATGAAATCCTGGGATCTACGCTCCTAGTAATCCTGATGATGAAGATGATCGAAGATTCGAAGAACTTTCAATAATTCTGGCAAAAAGCAACAAGGGAGATCTTGTTCTTGGTATTCTGGAGAAGACGCATGAAGCTATGAAGTTTCCGGTGGTGGTCGTATTTTCCGGCGGATAGCAGATAAAGGTAGAAGATGAAGATCGTTGTCGGTTTCTGGAAAACGCGAAGAACACGGTGGAGATCTTGGAGGAGAAAGATGAAGCTCTTGAGAATCTGCAAATTTTGCAGATTCCGGCGAGATGAGCGGCGGCCGGAGGTTGTTAGGGTGGCCGGAGTTGGTTGTCACCGGGCTTGCATGGCCGGCGGGGACTTTCCCGGTGAGAAGATGGTGAAGACAAGTGGCGAGGGGGAGTTACTGCATGTGCAACACGTGTGCTGAGAGAATGGGATAGAGTGAGCCACGTAGCAGTCAGAGAGTCAGTGGAATTATGAGGTGGCTACCCTATTTATAGGACACGTGGTCCTTGGGCTTTGACTGGACTTGGATAATGACTGGCCCACTAAACCAATACCTGGACTAATTATGGATTAACTGACTGATGGCACAATTAATGGATTAAACTGACTATTAGACGCGTTAATATGACACAAAACGTGATTAATGGACTGAAACAAAAATGTTAATTGCTGAATTAACGTGATGAGTGGATTAAGAACTATTAGATGAATGATTAAAGACTAGACCAAATTAAATGCTAATGAAAAATGAAAATGCTAATGGATTAATGACCTAATCAGGATAAAACTAATTAAATCTAATTAAAACCAATTAATATCCTAGTTAACTCTAAAAAGACCTATCTATCATTTAAGAAAACTATAAAACCTATATTAAAAAATAAAATCTATATATAAAATCTATATTAAAACCTATTCAAATAAGGTTCTAAAAATTTTAAAAACTATTAATTTCTATCAATCCTATTACCTATTAAAAGGAAATACATTCTATTTATCTAATATTCTAGAGAAATCTAACATATTCTAAAAAAAATGATTAAAACTATTTAATATCTAATATATTCTAAAAATGATAAAAATCTATTAAAAATATTAAAAGGATCTATTTAAATTCTATATTAACACTATTCTATTAAAACGCTAATAAAACCCAATTAAAACCTAGACAAATCTATAAAGTTCTAAAAGAACAATAAAAGCGAATAACTCCCATAAAAGGAACGCGAGACCAGACTGGAATAAACGATAAACCTCGGGCATCAGAATATCCCAAAAGACCACCATGTAAGCTGAAAACACCGAGAAGCGCACAATTTCCCGAAATAACCTCCGATTACCCGAACCGGTCTGAGACGTCCTATAGGTGGAAACCAGGCTGCAATTCTGACATCATCTGTAGGATTAAAATGTACTGTACGTGGTATGCGAATGCGAATGCAAAAATGAGCCGAAACGTAAATCAGGATCGGGAACCGGTTGGTCAAATTTTAGGGTGCAACAGCTGCCCCTATTCAAACGGCTTGGACCCGACTGGATGAAGAGCGAACGGCCTTCAGATAGTCGAGGTACGAGACGGTTGAATACCAATAAACCTAGAAATTTGCCAACCGCCAAAATAAATTGCGCACACCAATGCTTGGGGAGAACTAACCAGGGAACTGATTTTCATTGCCACAGCGACAACTAAACACCTATCCATCAACCTGCTTATGAAATAATCTGATATTGTCCATAGACCGTCCCCATTCCGAAGAAGTGAGCATACACTAACCAGTGAGAAATTGTTGATCTCTCTTATCAACCTTTCGCATCCGAAGAAACGAGCGAACGCTTAACCAAGCAGGACAATGTCGATTTCACTTATCAACCTTTCGTATCCTGAAGAAACGAGTAAACGCTTAACCAAGCGAGACAATGCTGATTTCACTTATCAACCTTCCGTTCATACCTGAACGAGCAAACGCTAAACAACGAGAAAATGTTGATTTCACTTATCAACCTTCCGTTCGTACCTGAACGAGCAAACGCTAAACAGCGAGAAAACGTTGATTTCACTTATCAACCTTCCGTTCGTACCTGAACGAGCAGACGCTAAACAGCGAGAAAATGTTGATTTCACTTACCAACCTTCCGTTCGTACCTGAACGAGCAAACACTAACCAGCGAGCAAAATTGTTGATTTCACTTACCAACCTTCTGTTCGTACCTGAACGAGCAGACGCTAAACAGCGAGAAAATGTTGATTTCACTTGCCAACCTTCCGTTCGTACCTGAACGAGCAAACACTAACCAGCGAGCAAAATTGTTGATTTCACTTACCAACCTTCCGTTCGTACCTGAACGAGCAAACGCTAAACAGCGAGCAAAATTGTTGATTTCACTTACCAACCTTCCGTTCGTACCTGAACGACAACGAGCAAACGCTAAACAGCGAGAAAATGTTGATTTCACTTACCAACCTTCCGTTCGTACCTGAACGAGCAAACGCTAAACAGCGAGCAAATGTTGATTTCACTTACCAACCTTCCGTTCGTACCTGAACGAGCAAACGTTAAACAACGAGAAAATGTTGATTTCACTTACCAACCTTCCGTTCGTACCTGAACGAGCAAACACTAACCAGCGAGCAAAATTGTTGATTTCACTTACCAACCTTCCGTTCGTACCTGAACGAGCAAACGCTAAACAGCGAGCAAAATTGTTGATTTCACTTACCAACCTTCCGTTCGTACCTGAACGAGCAAACGCTAAACAGCGAGAAAATGTTGATTTCACTTACCAACCTTTCGTTCGTACCTGAACGAGCAAACGCTAAACAGCGAGCAAATGTTGATTTCACTTACCAACCTTCCGTTCGTACCTGAACGAGCAAACGCTAAACAGCGAGAAAATGTTGATTTCACTTATCAACCTTCCGTTCGTACTTGAACGAGCAGCCCTGCGGGGACACGAGAAACTTAACGAAGCAACTCTGAGAGGACAATTCTGACGACGGCCGTCAAATACCTATTCTGGCAATAGGTATCCTGCAAACACTCCGCTGGGGAAATTGGGAACTTAACCAAGCACCTTGACGGGGATAACTTTGTTGCAAAATACGAGGAACTTAACCAAGCAACTCGTTGACGAATACCCTGCTGGGGAAACTACGGGTAACCACCCAAAAGTCTGCATTACCATCTTCCACTGCTGACACCACAGCATCCTGAGAAAGACTCAACTGGGGGGAAAAGGGTGCTTGACCAAGCAAACTCTGCTAGGGGAATATGACATGACGAACACGATCACTGCGTGTCTGGCCCCCCCATATAATCCCCATAACATAGCGATGACCACGATCACTGCGTGCCTTGCGTAACAACCCTCTTGACAGGAGGAAACACGATCACTGCGCGTCTTGTGCCACAAACCAAACATATGCACATCTCTGCGAATCACGATCTCACTTATTGACAGAGAAAATACCTGAGGCTGGACGGGTAATCAGTCCTGCTTACGTTTCCAAATGCACATGTTTGATAATGCCGTAATGCTTCCACACTGCATGGAAATGCTACGTATTCGTGTAAAATGCAAGTGCTTATGATGCATGCTTGTGCAAAGAGTTACTTCAGCAAAATAAATGCTGAAGACAAACTAGATCCGCTGTGGATGACCGGAATACTACCGATATGTTTCCAACAAAATAAATGCTGGAAAGATGAACTAACTATGTTGGGGATGACCATCCTGCTGGGACAGTAGCTCACCAACGCATAACTTCAAACATTTGCTGAAAATGATCGTCCTGACGAGGAAGGATCAACCTGTTGGGGAAAGAGAAAAGCAATCCTGGAAACTGCTTTCAAAAGGTATCAACACTCTGATTACGCCTTGTGGGGATAATTCATCCTGCTATCACTGAGCTGGGGATTGACCGGTGTGCTCTGATTCGCACTACACAAGACTCTTTGGGCGAGTTAATCATATCTGTCTCGACCCTTGCTGGGGAGGACTCTGCTCTGCTTGATAAGCCAATTCTGAACTACTGAAGATACATTGATCTTTTCTTTTGACGCAATATCCACTCTCCTGGGGAAACAACATTCACATTTGCCTGGGGCGACTTCACTGGGGAAAGACACAACATTCATCCTCTGGAGAGGGTACCAGTCTGCCATGGACTCTGGCGGGGAACTTTGCGAGCTTTTGAATACCTGCAAAAGTCAACACGCAAACACAAGGCAATCTATGCAAAAAGAAACATCTTGGTAATCACCTATGACAACCATTCAGGTAATTTCCGGTTTTAACAATCATCGGCCGAGGCCCGCCTGTTTACACATATGTAAGTTTATCAAAAACATCGGCGTTTTCTACAAACAAAACTGTAAAAGGTAAAACCAAAGTCACACACTACACTGAATAACACACTTTATTGATAACGGCCTGAAAATAGGCAAGATTTGTACATCAGATGCAACTCCTAAAAAGAGGTAGTCACACATAAACAAAATGCAGGAATGTACAAAGATACAGAATAAAATTTATACACATGTCGGCAACGTGTTACAGACGAACACCATGAGCTGATCCTCCTATGACTCGCCGGACTCCGACGCTTTCTTGATCTCTGTCTTCGGAAGAGATTGCTTCGGATAGTCGACCCCCCAGGTTCTCCCAAACCACTAAGCAATCAAACTTGGACCGCAGTCATTTGCTTCTCAAATCCCTAACTTTTGCGTGAATCGCCCTTTGCGGGTTTTCAATTCACCGGGATACCCCTTTTTTGCCGAAGCCGCCCAGTGTAGGTTTTCGACTTCGCGGGTGTACATTTTTTCCATTTTATCCCTAACTTTTGCCCGAACCTTTTATTCTGTTTTTGGTTCGCCGGGATGCCCCATTTTTGCCTGGACTCTCTTTTTACTGTCCAGCGGGTCAATTTTCAAGCAAAGTATTTTTTGACTGCTTCCGAGTTCACAGGGGACGAAAAGTCTTCACCATCCATGGTGGAAAATAGCAAGGCTCCTCCGGAGAAGACCTTTCTCACGACGTATGGACCTTCATAATTGGGAGTCCATTTGCCCCTGTGATCCGATTGTGGTGGGAGAACCTTCTTCAGCACGAGATCACCCGTCTGAAAGCTTCGAGGTCGAATCTTCTTGTCAAACGCTTTCTTCATCCGGCTCTGATACAGCCTACCATGTGCAATTGATGCCAGTCTCTTCTCATCTATCAAGCTCAGCTGGTTCAATCTATTTCTCACCCATTCTGCCTCATCAAGCTGAACATCAAGCAAAACCCTCAAAGATGGTATCTCAACCTCCAATGGCAGGACTGCCTCCATGCCATACACCAGTGAGAACGGAGTTGCCCCGATTGATGTACGCACCGTCGTGCGATAACCGTGAAAAGCAAACGGCAACATCTCATGCCAATCCTTATATGTTACCACCATCTTCTGAACAATCTTCTTTATGTTCTTGTTGGCCTCTTCAACAGCGCCATTCATCTTGGGTCTGTACGGAGATGAATTATGATGCTCGATCTTAAACTCCCGACAAAGATCCTTCATCATCTTATTGTTTAGGTTCGAACCATTATCAGTAATGATCCGTTCAGGAATATCGTATCTGTGTTGCACCCTAAAATTTGCCCAACCTTTCTTCACTTGGTTTATGTTTCAATATCATTAGCATTTGCATATAGAGTCATGTACATAGTCTAATCATCTGCATAGCATAGCATAGTAAATCATCCAACAGGGACCAATCATTATTCTCATCTCTAGAGGCCTATCAAGAGGTTATTATCCTAATTCAATCTCATTCAAGTCATCAGAAAAGAATTTGAAAGCAGAGAGTTCAGTGGATCAAGCCTTGAATCTATCTCTTATCTGAGGGTCAACAAAGAAGTTATGAGCTGTGAATTGAAGGCATGGAGAGTATCTAGACATCTTGGAGGACTTAGAAAGTCATTTGGAGAAGGAGACAAGTCATTGGTGTTGTAACAGCCCAAATTTCATTAAATAATTAATTGTAGTAATTAATTTATTTAGTGGGATTTTATCAATGTTGGAAATTAATTTTTATTAATTGGGATTAATAGAGAATTAAGAAGGAATTGGAGAGGAAGGAAAATGAAGGAAATATATAAGAGAGAAAGAAAAGAAAAGAAAGATAGAAAACATTTGGAAAGAAAGAGGAAAGAAGAAAAAAGGAGAGAAAGAGAAGAGAAGAAAAGGAAAAGTGGAAATCATCAAGAACCAACATCAAAGCTCCGATTAATCGAGGTAAGGGTGAGAAATGTTTCTATTTGATCATTGTATGATGTTATGTATGTTGGGTTGGGGTTTTGGTAGAGTTTTCATCACTTTCCAATTAGGGCAAAAGTTGGAATAATCGGTAGATTGATGATTTAATCGGTTGAAAATGAGCAATAATGCCGTAGAATAGTTGGGTAACATGTGTTGATGCTGTTTGTACTGATTTTGTTGTGTGAGAAGTTGGATGATGGTGGATGGTGGAGGTGGAACAGAATAGGGTTCTGTTCTGCGCAGGTTCGCTGGCTCTCGCCAGGCGAGCGAAGGCGAAGCTTCGCCAGGCGAAGCCTAGCGAATGTTGGCGAATAATTATATTTAAGTCCCAGTGGACTTCGCTGGTGGGTTCGCCAGGCGAAGTTGAGTAGCGAGGGCTCGCCCAGCGAAGGTGCTGGCGAATGGTGGCGAATGAAGTCAGTAGCTACTGACTTGGGCTCGCTGGGAAGTCTCGCCAGGCGAAGCCTAGCGAGTGTTCGCTGAGAGAGTTCGCCAGGCGAAGGCCAGGCGAAGGTTCGCTGCGAGGGTTCGCCAGGCGAATGGAGGCGAATGTGACAGCATTTTTCCTTTGCTGTGTTGTTCATGTAGAGATGGTTTGGTTGCCTCTCAGAGATCAATACCTCTATGATATGATATAGATATGATCTATTGTGATGATGTGTGTTGTGGGTAGCCTACGGGCGTGAATCCTAGAATTGTGATTTGAATGTTAATTGCATCAAATATAAATACATGTGAACATAATGGGTGATTATGTGTGTATTATTTAATGAACTTGTGAATGCTTGATGTGTATACAATTATGTGATGAGTATGCATGAGAACATTGTGAATATGTGTGCATCACTTGTAATTGTATGATTGGTATTGTGATGTGAATACCTTGATTGTTGTGATATATGCTGTATGTGCAATCATTGTGTAATTCTTGAAGAGATGAATTATGTAAATGCATGAGATTAAGATGTCGGTCTTAAGTGCATTTGTCGTGGTTGATTGTACATGCATCATTTAGTCAAGAGGCAATGTCTGTTAGTTTCGTGGAAACTAGTGGCTTGTCCCAAACCTAGAAGAGTGGGTTTGAAGGCTTAGAGGACGGGCCTTTGTGGTTATCGGTCTAGAAGAGTGGACCCGGTTTAATGTAAAAACCGAAAAAAGATAACGGGTTATCGGTCTAGAAGAGTGGACCCGGTTTAATGTAAAAACCGAAAAAAGATAACGAGAGTCGGTACCGCATTGCATGAGTTGCATTGAGTTATTGAGTCACATTGATATATGACATATGCATGAAGAGATGCTTATGTGTGAAGGATGAGATTGTGGAAATTGTAAGTGTATGCATAATGTGGAAATGCTTTGTGAATATCCAGGTTTGTCTATATATGTGTGGTAAATATATATGACTAAGAGAATGAAGTATGGTGAGAAATGTGAATATGTGTTATATGACTACCTATATATATATATATATAATCTTATGCTTTGATTATTATGGTTATATTTCTCACCCTTCTGCTGTTTTATAATGCTCTATGAGGCATTGCAGATTAGGATGCCGGAGTCCTTTTGTGAAGTTAGTCTTCATTCTTTTGTGTCGGCTGCTCTGATATGTAACACCGGGTAGTTAGACTAGTATAGTCATTCTTTTGTGATACATTGCGATGTATCAGCTGATGTGGTTTTGTAATCTAACTGATATGATGCATTAATCTGGATGACTTATGTGCATTTGAATTAATATTTTGGAACTGATCCAATGATGTTATTTTCCTCTCAAATTGAATGTTGAAATGTGAATTCTAAAACTACGAAATTGTTACATATTTTATGGAGCAAAATGTTAAAGAGTTTCGTTGGTGAAATTGTGGCATTCTTCTTTTATACCTTATTATAAAACCTTTTTACTCTGATAATTTGTATGTGCTTAATTGTTTTATATGCATTTATTTGGGGTGTAGAAGGGGGTGTTACAATAGTGGTATCAGAGCAGGTCGGTCCGTCCGGCCAAGTTGTTAGAGTGTTTTTCCCTGTGTGTTATTGATATGCGTGTGTTGCATTATCAATATTGGTTGTTCTTACGTGGTTCTGTTGCTGGAATTAGTAAGATGGTTGCAGGAAGGAACGACGAAGCGATTGCGGAGGCATTGACGAGATTGGCGGGGGCAATTGGGCAGAATCCTCCGGCCAATGTGAATGAGAGGAATCATGCTGATGATGGATTCCGTGCTTTGGGGAAATTCCAAAAGAATAACCCTCCGGTCTTCAAGGGAACTCATGAACCGGACAAGGCACAAATTTGGTTGAAAGCCGTGGAAAAGATTTTTCGAGTTATGAATTGCTCGGATGCACAGAAGGTGCAGTTTGGGACTCATATGCTCGAAGAAGAAGCTGAAGATTGGTGGGGTAATACTCGCCAAAGATTTGAGGAAGATGATATTGTGATTACTTGGGATTTGTTTAGAGAAACCTTTCTGGAGAAGTATTTTCCAGAGGATGTGCGGGGGAAGAAAGAGATCGAGTTTCTTGAGTTGAAGCAAGGTAATTCGACGGTTGCTGAGTATGCGGCGAAGTTTGAGGAGTTGATCAAATTTTGTCCTCACTATAATACTGGTAATGCTGAGAGGTCTAAGTGCCTCAAGTTTGTAAACGGTTTGAGACCCGAGATTAGACAAGCTATTGGATATCAGGAAATCAGACGGTTTTCTGAGTTGGTTAACAAGAGCAGAATTTATGACGAAGACAGTAGGGCTAGGTCCAGCCACTACAAGAGTCTAAGTGACAAGAAAGGAAAGGGACAATTCAGAGGAAAACCTTACGTGACTCCTGCTGATAAGGGGAAACAAAAGGTTGGTTTTGGCAAGAGGCCAAGTGGGGGAGTTTCTACCCCGGTTAGGTGTTACAATTGTGGTGAAGCGGGGCATCGTGCTCCGGAGTGCAAAAGTGTTGATCTGAAGTGTTTTAAGTGTGGCAAGCCAGGCCACAAGGCTCTAGAGTGTAGAAGCGGTGCGGGTGTTACTTGCTATAACTGTGGTGAGCGAGGGCACATCAGTACCAAGTGCGATAAGCCGAAGAAGAATCAAGGGAGCGGGAAAGTGTTCGCTCTATCTGGATCTGAGACTGCTAGCGACGATCGATTGATCCGAGGTACGTGCTTCATTCATGGTACACCTTTGATTGCTATAATTGATACCGGAGCTACGCATTCTTTTATTTCTTTGGATTGTGTTAGAAGGTTAAATCTTGAGTTGTCTGTGATTGGTGGCGGTATGGTTATTGATACTCCTGCTATGGGTTCGGTAACTACAACGTATGTTTGCTTGAATTGCCCGTTGAGTATTTTCGGTAGAGATTTTGGGATTGATTTAGTGTGTCTTCATTTGGATCAACTGGATGTCATTCTTGGAATGAATTGGTTAAAATTCAATCGTGTGTATATTAACTGTTTTGACAAAACGGTTATTTTTCCCGACTCGGATGTTGAAAGGGAATTGTTTATGACGAGGAAACAAGTGAAAGAATCGGTGCAAGATGGGGCTAAGGTATTTATGCTTATGGCAACTTTGAGGACTGGTGAGAGTGAAGGGATTGATGGTTTGCCCATTGTTAGAGATTTTCCGGAAGTATTCCCTGATGAGATAAAGGATTTACCGCCGGAGCGAGAAGTGGAGTTTTCGATAGATTTGATTCCTGGAACTAGTCCGATATCGATGGCTCCATATCGTATGTCGGCCTCAGAGTTAAAAGAGTTGAAGAGTCAACTTGAGGATTTGCTTGAAAAGAGGTTTATTCGTCCGAGCGTGTCACCGTGGGGTGCACCGGTGTTATTGGTTAAGAAGAAAGAGGGTTCTATGAGGCTCTGTGTGGATTACAGACAGTTGAACAAGGTGACTATTAAGAATAAGTATCCACTTCCAAGGATTGATGATCTGATGGATCAGTTGGTTGGTGCAAGCGTGTTCAGCAAGATTGATTTGAGATCTGGGTATCATCAGATCCGTGTGAAAGCTGAGGATATTCAGAAGACGGCCTTCCGAACGAGGTATGGACACTATGAGTATTCCGTGATGCCATTTGGTGTGACTAATGCACCGGGTGTATTTATGGAGTACATGAATAGGATTTTCCATCCTTATTTGGATAAGTTTGTGGTGGTGTTTATCGATGACATCTTGGTTTATTCGAAGAGCGAAGGAGAGCATGCCGAGCATCTGAAGATTGTGTTATCTGTGCTGAGAGAGAAGCAGTTGTTCGCGAAGCTTTCTAAGTGTGAATTTTGGTTGAAGGAAGTTAGTTTCCTTGGTCATGTGATTTCTAGTAGTGGTGTTGCGGTTGATCCGTCGAAGGTTGAAGCGGTGTCGCAATGGGAGACTCCGAAGTCAGTTTTTGAGATCAGAAGTTTTCTTGGTTTAGCCGGTTATTATCGGAAGTTTATTGAAGGATTTGCTAAGTTATCGTTGCCGTTGACGCAGTTGACTAGGAAAGGTCAAGCCTTTGTTTGGGACGCCAAGTGTGAAGCGAGTTTTCAAGAACTTAAGCGAAGGTTGACGACAGCTCCTGTTTTGATTCTACCAAATCCAGAAGAACCATTCGTTGTGTATTGTGATGCTTCTTTGATGGGCTTAGGAGGTGTGTTGATGCAGAATAACCAAGTTGTGGCTTATGCTTCAAGGCAACTCAAAGTGCATGAGAAGAATTATCCGACGCATGACTTAGAGTTGGCCGCCGTTGTGTTCGTGTTGAAGCTTTGGAGGCATTATTTGTTTGGTGCGAGGTTTGAAGTGTTTAGTGACCACAAGAGTTTGAGGTATCTTTTTGATCAAAAGGAATTGAATGCGAGACAAAGAAGATGGCTTGAACTTTTGAAGGATTATGATTTTGGCTTGAATTACCATCCGGGTAAAGCGAATGTTGTAGCGGATGCATTAAGTCGGAAATCATTGCATATGTCGGCATTGATGGTGAAAGAGTTAGAATTGGTCGAGCAATTTCGAGATTTGAGTTTGGTATGTGAGAGAACTTCTTTTGGATTTAAGTTGGGTATGTTAAAGCTTACGAGTGGTATTTTGGACAAAATTCGAGAAGGACAGAAATCGGATTTGAGCTTAGTTGATCGGTTGACTTTAATCAACCAAGGCCAAGGTGGTGATTTTCGGATTGATGAGAATGGTATTATGAGATGTCGGGATCGAGTTTGTGTTCCGAACATGGTTGAGCTTAAGAAGAGCATCCTTGAGGAAGGACATCGTAGCGGATTGAGTATTCATCCGGGTGCTACTAAGATGTATCAGGATTTGAGGAAAGTATTTTGGTGGCCTAGTATGAAGAAGGATATTGCGGAATTTGTGTATTCTTGTTTGACTTGCCAGAAGTCGAAGATTGAGCATCAGAAGCCATCGGGTTTGATGAAGCCGTTGTTTATTCCTGAGTGGAAATGGGATAGTATCTCCATGGATTTTGTATCGGGTTTGCCGAGGACGCCGAGTAATTTTGAGGCTGTTTGGGTTATCGTGGATAGGTTGACTAAATCTGCTCACTTTATTCCTATGCGTATGGATTACCCTTTGGAGAAGTTGGCTAAGTTGTATGTTGAAAGGATTGTGTGCCTGCATGGTATTCCGCTGAGTATTGTTTCGGATAGAGATCCGCGGTTTACTTCGAGATTTTGGGAGAGCCTGCAGAGTGCTTTGGGTACTAAGTTGCGTTTGAGTTCAGCGTATCATCCTCAGACTGATGGTCAGACGGAGAGGACGATTCAGTCGCTTGAAGATCTTTTGAGAGCTTGTGTATTGGAAAAAGGAGGAGCTTGGGATAGCTACTTGCCTTTGATTGAGTTTACCTACAACAACAGTTTCCATTCGAGTATTGGTATGGCACCATTTGAGGCGTTGTATGGTAGGAGGTGTAGGACACCATTGTGTTGGTTCGAGTCCGGAGAGAGTTCTGTTGTTGGACCCGAGTTAGTTCAACAGACTACTGATAAGATCAAGATGATTCAAGAGAAGATGAGAATTACTCAGAGTCGTCAGAAGAGTTATTATGACAAGAGGAGGAAGGCACTTGAATTTCAAGAGGGAGATCATGTGTTTCTTCGAATCACTCCGATGACAGGTGTTGGTAGGGCACTGAAGTCGCGCAAGTTGTCGCCGCGTTTCATTGGTCCTTATCAGATTTTGCAAAGGATAGGAGAAGTGGCCTATCGTGTGGCTTTACCACCGTCGCTTGCTAATCTTCATGACGTATTCCATGTATCTCAGTTGAGGAGATACATTGCGGATCCGTCTCATGTAGTCCAAATAGATGATGTGCAGGTGAAAGATAACCTGACTGTTGAGGCATCACCTATGCGGATTGAGGATCGGAAATTGAAGCAGCTTCGAGGTAAAGAGATTGCTTTAGTAAAGGTCGCTTGGGGAGGACCGGCTGGTGGAGATGTTACTTGGGAGCTTGAGAGTCGGATGAAGGAGTATTATCCAGAACTGTTGAATCAGGTAACATTTTCGAGGACGAAAATTCCTAAAGTGGGGGAGAGTTGTAACAGCCCAAATTTCATTAAATAATTAATTGTAGTAATTAATTTATTTAGTGGGATTTTATCAATGTTGGAAATTAATTTTTATTAATTGGGATTAATAGAGAATTAAGAAGGAATTGGATAGGAAGGAAAATGAAGGAAATATATAAGAGAGAAAGAAAAGAAAAGAAAGATAGAAAACATTTGGAAAGAAAGAGGAAAGAAGAAAAAAGGAGAGAAAGAGAAGAGAAGAAAAGGAAAAGTGGAAATCATCAAGAACCAACATCAAAGCTCTGATTAATCGAGGTAAGGGTGAGAAATGTTTCTATTTGATCATTGTATGATGTTATGTATGTTGGGTTGGGGTTTTGGTAGAGTTTTCATCACTTTCCAATTAGGGCAAAAGTTGGAATAATCGGTAGATTGATGATTTAATCGGTTGAAAATGAGCAATAATGCCGTAGAATAGTTGGGTAACATGTGTTGATGCTGTTTGTACTGATTTTGTTGTGTGAGAAGTTGGATGATGGTGGATGGTGGAGGTGGAACAGAATAGGGTTCTGTTCTGCGCAGGTTCGCTGGCTCTCGCCAGGCGAGCGAAGGCGAAGCTTCGCCAGGCGAAGCCTAGCGAATGTTGGCGAATAATTATATTTAAGTCCCAGTGGACTTCGCTGGTGGGTTCGCCAGGCGAAGTTGAGTAGCGAGGGCTCGCCCAGCGAAGGTGCTGGCGAATGGTGGCGAATGAAGTCAGTAGCTACTGACTTGGGCTCGCTGGGAAGTCTCGCCAGGCGAAGCCTAGCGAGTGTTCGCTGAGAGAGTTCGCCAGGCGAAGGCCAGGCGAAGGTTCGCTGCGAGGGTTCGCCAGGCGAATGGAGGCGAATGTGACAGCATTTTTCCTTTGCTGTGTTGTTCATGTAGAGATGGTTTGGTTGCCTCTCAGAGATCAATACCTCTATGATATGATATAGATATGATCTATTGTGATGATGTGTGTTGTGGGTAGCCTACGGGCGTGAATCCTAGAATTGTGATTTGAATGTTAATTGCATCAAATATAAATACATGTGAACATAATGGGTGATTATGTGTGTATTATTTAATGAACTTGTGAATGCTTGATGTGTATACAATTATGTGATGAGTATGCATGAGAACATTGTGAATATGTGTGCATCACTTGTAATTGTATGATTGGTATTGTGATGTGAATACCTTGATTGTTGTGATATATGTTGTATGTGCAATCATTGTGTAATTCTTGAAGAGATGAATTATGTAAATGCATGAGATTAAGATGTCGGTCTTAAGTGCATTTGTCGTGGTTGATTGTACATGCATCATTTAGTCAAGAGGCAATGTCTGTTAGTTTCGTGGAAACTAGTGGCTTGTCCCAAACCTAGAAGAGTGGGTTTGAAGGCTTAGAGGACGGGCCTTTGTGGTTATCGGTCTAGAAGAGTGGACCCGGTTTAATGTAAAAACCGAAAAAAGATAACGGGTTATCGGTCTAGAAGAGTGGACCCGGTTTAATGTAAAAACCGAAAAAAGATAACGAGAGTCGGTACCGCATTGCATGAGTTGCATTGAGTTATTGAGTCACATTGATATATGACATATGCATGAAGAGATGCTTATGTGTGAAGGATGAGATTGTGGAAATTGTAAGTGTATGCATAATGTGGAAATGCTTTGTGAATATCCAGGTTTGTCTATATATGTGTGGTAAATATATATGACTAAGAGAATGAAGTATGGTGAGAAATGTGAATATGTGTTATATGACTACCTATATATATATATATAATCTTATGCTTTGATTATTATGGTTATATTTCTCACCCTTCTGCTGTTTTATAATGCTCTATGAGGCATTGCAGATTAGGATGCTGGAGTCCTTTTGTGAAGTTAGTCTTCATTCTTTTGTGTCGGCTGCTCTGATATGTAACACCGGGTAGTTAGACTAGTATAGTCATTCTTTTGTGATACATTGCGATGTATCAGCTGATGTGGTTTTGTAATCTAACTGATATGATGCATTAATCTGGATGACTTATGTGCATTTGAATTAATATTTTGGAACTGATCCAATGATGTTATTTTCCTCTCAAATTGAATGTTGAAATGTGAATTCTAAAACTACGAAATTGTTACATATTTTATGGAGCAAAATGTTAAAGAGTTTCGTTGGTGAAATTGTGGCATTCTTCTTTTATACCTTATTATAAAACCTTTTTACTCTGATAATTTGTATGTGCTTAATTGTTTTATATGCATTTATTTGGGGTGTAGAAGGGGGTGTTACAGGTGTAGTCACAAGTATTGCAGTTGAAGACAGTCAACTAGGGTTTCATCTAGGGTCAACTCTAGGTCAACTCTAGGTCAATTGACTGATTGTAAGGCATTAAGGGCTATTGGAGAGATGTGGGGTTCATCATTTGACATGTAGAGAAGGATGTGATGTTATGTCAAGAAGAATTCAAGAGAAATCAAGGAGAAGAGGAGTTTCTAAATTAGGGTTTCTGTGTAAAATCCCCTAATTTAGGTCAAATTTCCAAGCAAGATAAGTCAAAATGCAAGCTTCAAAAGGATCCTTGGCCAACATGAAACTTGTAGAGGATCTCAAGACCTTTAATTTTAGTGGTGGAAGACATCAATGAGATTTATATAACTCAAGTTATGGTCCTTGCAAGTTACAGGTCATCTGGGGTATCTGAAATTCTGTCTGTGAAAGTGGCTTGACTTCCAAGAAATGTTTACCCCTCAATGAGATTTCAAATGAATTTCTGGCCAACATAAGAATTGTTCCTCATTGTCTTAGCTTTCTAGAATGGTATGGTATGACTTCATATGATTTGTGGAACTCTACTTATGGTCTTGGCAAGCAAAGGGTATTTTGGTCATCTGATGATTACAGGTCATTCTTAGCTTATGCCTAAAACTCATACCAGGAAGCTTCAAATGAAAAACTTCACAACATAAAAGTTGTTCAAAATGCCATTTTAAGTCAAGAAAAGAAGTCATGGAAGTTTGGAAATGCATAGAATGAGACTTGACCAAAGTTGGTGAAAAATGACCTTAAAAAGGCATATAAGTTGAAAAAGTTGAAATAAAAAATTGGTTTGAGAGATCTACAAATCCAATATGGGTCATACAATATACCAAATTGATTCCCAACATAATTTTAGAGACATTGGTTCAGCCACATTTTTGAGTTTAGGCTTAAAAATTGGACTTCCTTTGTAAATTTGCTTCTTGCATCATAAGGCAACTTGGTAAAACTTAACACAAGGCAAGGAAAAGCTTGGTTTTTCATACATACACTCCTAATATCTCATGAAAGGAGATTTTAATACAAGTTTACAAAGGGGCAAGCATGAGATAAGAGATCTTCAACATATCATCAAATGAGAACTTCCTTGAAATTTCCACAACTTTCTAGAATCCTCCAAGAGCAATCTAGAAACTTCTCATTCTGTTAATCATCATCTATATAATGAAATGAAGCCATTTGTGCAAGGGGTTGGTGCATTGAAGGAGAAAAAAGAGAGAACTTCATAGTTGCTTCCATTGTAAGAAAGTGCAAGAATCACCATAATCTTCCATTTCTGATCACTTCTTTTCTTCATCCATCATCCATTGAAGATTGTGAGTGGGAACCAGCAAGTTCAGAGGCATGTACATGGAAGATCAAAGCTCTAGGGTTTGAAATTGCAAAATTCATAGCAGGATCCAATCTCACAATTCAAGCACTCATCACCACTATTGTTGCAAACAGAAAGTTTCTCATCAATTGGAGATCATCCTCGAAGGGTTTCAAGCATTGGATCCACCTGCAACTACATCCACCATTGATACTTGACAGGTTGGTGGATTCTCCCATATCTCCTTAATTATGCATAGTTAGGTTAGATCTTTGGTGTAGGATTGTTAGACTTGCTTAGGTGATCGATTCCATAGAGTTTCAGAGAGTTTCATGAAGATCGATAACAGGTGTTAGGTTCTTTGATGAGCAAGAGAATGCTGGTTAGTGAGTGTCAACGCATGTGTAATGGCTTGTTGAAACCAGTGTAGCGTATAGAACAGCTTAGTGCCATTAGGATTAGGTTTTAGCAAGGTCGAATTCGGTGTAACACGGTGGTACCAAGATCTTGAGGCTTTCTGCTTGGACGATGCAAGGTGTTTCAATGAAAACTACACGTATGATCATGTTCCTGGTGATTGGTAGATCATTTTTGGTCTTGGAATTTTTGATTTTCGTTGAGAAGCGAGTGAGCACGATGATGATGAAAACGCGCGCATGAACATGGAATTCTGAAACCCTAGGTGACATTTGGGGAAGACGACCAGTATCCGTTGGATTACTCTATTTTGTTGACTTTGAAGACTCATCCAAGGGCTGACATTGAAAGTAAGAAACGGAGGGAAACCAGAGTTCCCTAAACTCTGTGTTTCATTAATATAAACTTTGGGCTTATTTGTTGCTTGCTACTCACACCCCTGAACCAAGGCCCAACTCCCTTTTGCCTGAAACAATTACTATCTGCACCGTTTTATGTTTTTTTAATTTTGTTTATTTTCTGAGTGCGTATGGGCCCAGACGCGCTTGCTATGCGCGCCCCCAGTCTGGGCCCAGTTCATTTTGTTTAACTGATTTTACTTGCTTATAGCACCCCCTGCCAACTTTATTTCATTTTATTTTTTCTCAAAAAACATCAAATCTTTTAAAATTCATAACAAATGGTAAAATGCATATTTTCCATTGGTTCTTTTTGCATTATTTTCTTAATTTGGTCAAGAAAATTATCATACAAAAAAATTAATAGTTCATTTCATTTTTATATTTTTGGTATATTTTCCTTTTAATTAGGTGTAAATAATCTTTTGTTTAGTACACGATTTTGCTAATTTTAGTTTGCATAGTTGCTTTAATATTTTTTGTCCATTCTTTTTAGGTTGATTAATAGATAATGTTAGCTTGTATATACATTTTAGTTCATATTTTTAGGAATTAATTTTAGGTGATTAGTTTAGGTGAGAACAACATGAACAAAATTAGGGTTTAAGTGATAACATAGGAGAATTGAATCATTTCCCTTAGGACTTAGAGATTGAATATTTTAGATATGGGACTATATGGACTATGGGTAGTTATTAGATCCCTTAGAAATTATTAGGATTCCCTTACTGCTATTAATACTATATGTATTTGTTTGACTGGTGTGGTGTGCCCTCTCTGGGGATTATTGCTTGTTTATGTGGGTATTGGGATTGCTTGGGGATTGGGAGAGCTGAAGACTGTGATGATGAAGCCATGGGAGATCCAGATGCTGAAGACCAACTTCCAGAGTTGAAGAGGAGATTCTTGCTAGCAGCTGTTGAGGAGACTAGGGTTTAGGAGCTAGGCAGAGCTCTAGAGTAGTAAACTTGATTCTCAAACATGGAAGGCCTTGATTGCCTCCATTCTTCTCTGTGATGCAGAGTCTCTCTAAGACACTCACCCCCTTCCTTTAGAAGGCTGGGTGCTACTGTCTAAGGGATAGAACTCTTGAGAGAAAATATCTTATGTGTTAGTAGCAGTTGGTTTGCCACCCTTGGTAGTCAACTAATTGCCTAACACCCAATTCACTCTTGTGATTGATCCCTCATCCTGGAGGTTTGAGACTTGAAGAAAAGCCATTGTAGATTGAAGGTTGATGACAAAGCCCTTGCTTGAAGACTGTGGAGATGGAGATTGATGCTTGCTGAAGCTTGTAGCTGATTGGAGATGACTTGAAGACTGATGTGGTGCAGAGCTGCTGTGGCTGTTTATTTTAGTTGTATTTCATTTCTGATGTATTGATTGGTTTTCCTGACTGTATTGTTTGCTGTTTAACCTGTTGGGTTGAAAGTGAAGTCTGTTCACTTTTGCCTATTGTTTTCTAGGTTCGAGGTTGAGTGGGACTCCCTTGCCCCGCTTGTATTGCTGCATTCATGCATTTTACCGCTTTACTGTATATATCTGCTAGTGTTTCTGTTTCTGTCAATTCCCTTAGGATCTCTGTTTCTCTCTGCGCAAGAGAGGAGCATGATAGACATTAGGTCTTAACCCATGCATGATAACATTAGGTTAGTTTGATTCCCTTCGCAACCGTAGGTTAGAGTTCTGTCTCTCCTTTCTCAAAACAAACAGAAAAAATACAATAAAATTTCAAACACAATAAAAGACATTTCTTCCGTAAAAGAATGTGAACTCATCAAGACGTCATTTTTGTCCGCTTGGACTGCTAATCAGAAAAACCTTTTTCAGAAGGAATAAAATCAATCAAGACAGACTTGCGTCGTACGTGGCCCGAACTACGTTTGCTCTGATCTTTCATGCTGTATGAAAGTACGTAGGCATAGGATGCGATATCCTAGCGAGCAACCTTCCCCTCCTTTCCCGTAGGTAGGCGAACTACGTTGACTCTGATTTCTCGTTCCCGACGGGAATACGTAGGCATAAAGTGCGATACTTTGCCGAGTCATTTTATTTTCTTTTTAACCCTTAACCCTTAGTTTAGATAGAATAACAATCCGTACCCGAAAACAAGCGTGGATCCCGTCGAGTACGACGGACGTGAGGGGTGCTAATACCTTCCCCTTGCGTAACCGACTCCCGAATCCAGGTTTTGGTTGCGACGACCATACCTTTCCCGTGTTGTGCGAGGTTTACTCTGAGCGTTTCCTTTCCCTCCCGTGGGATAAATAACGCACGGTGGCGACTCTTCTGTCAGCCGGCGCCGATTTTCGCAGTAGCGACAGCTGGCGACTCTGCTGGGGATCCAACGTCCCCTGGCTGCTAAGGACTGCGATAGTTCTTATTCATTTGGGATCCAACGTCCCTTAAGAGAGTCAATCCTAACGCTTGTTTTCCCGTCGAGGATTTTGTATGGATTTATATTTCTGACCTTTATTTTCAGCATTATATATATTGATTATCATTGTTGTATTGGGGTGTGACGGGTGTTCTGATGTTGAGTGAGAAGCCAGACCTGGGCTTGAGTGCACCTAGAATTAGAGTAGAGATTAGTTGGCGCCCGCTTGCTTTGCTTGCCTTGGTGTCCCGCGAAATCTACACTCAGACGAGGTTCCTCTGGTTGGCCTCCTGCCCCTTCCTTTGGTTGGCGTGGGTTGCTGATCAGTTGAATTGTCGACTCTGGGGACCGATCATTTGGAAGTTGGCTAAGTGAGGCCTCTTCAGGATTTGATGATGCCACTCCTTCTGGGAATCGTATCATCAACCCTGAAAGTCTGTGACGCCGACGACCGCATAGGATGCCATACCTTTGTCAGTTACTAGGACATCCACCTGTGAGAGGGTTTAGGGTTATGCAGGTAACTAGACCTTCAGATACCGGTTATTTCTTGATCTGAGATCCTGGGTATTTGTGGAGAGTTCTGAGGTCTGTCAGAGACCAGTTGGAGAGTTCTGAGGTCTGTCAGAGACCAGTTGGAGAGTTCTGAGGTCTGTCAGAGACCAGTTGGAGACGTGGTTTGAGGTCTACCAGAGACCAGTTGGAGTTATGGTTTGAGGTCTGTCAGAGACCGTTGTTGGAGCTTTGTTTTAGGTCTATCTGAGACCAGGGTTGAGGACTTCTAAAAGAGTCTATTTGAGACCTCTTGATATGGTTCAGGCTATTCAGCTACGACATTTGGTCCCTGTTGCATGTCATTTGCATTGCATTGTTTGCATACCCATTATCATTGCATCCCATTAACGTGTGTCTTTGTTGCAGGTGCATTTGCATATCCTCCGATTCTAGTGCCCAGACTCCTGAGTATTGATTATGGCTGGTTTGAGGAAAACCGTTGCGTATAAGCTGCCTGCACCTGATATTACCCCTTTGCTTGGTCTGATATCTCTTGCTGATGAGGAGGTTAGGAGAAGCTTCAGAATGAGTTATGGGAGATTACTGAGATTAGTCTGCAAGCCCACTGCTGATGAGATGAACGGGCTATACACCTTGATGCAGTTCTATGATCCCGCATTGAGATGTTTTACGTTTGCGGATTTTATTCTGGGGCCTACCATTGAAGAGTATGTGGAGTTTACTGAGCTACCCGTGCAGAACCAGGTTCCATTCATTCATTCGGGCGCTAAGCCCAAGCTAGAGGACTTGGCCAAAGCTTTGCATATGGATGCTTCTGAATTGTTGACTACTGTTTCCCGTGGAGTTCCAGGCTTCTCACTCCAGTTCTTGATTGGTAAAGCCCAGGAGTACGCTAAGAGCGGGTGCTGGATTGCCTTCAATGCCGTGTTGGCTCTGTGCATTTATGGCATAGTATTGTTTCCCAATGTACCGGATTTTGTGGACTTCGACGCCTTCTACTTGTTCGCCGCCGGTAATCCTGTACCTACCTTACTCGGAGATTTCTACCACTCACTGCATTACAAGAATGAGAAGGGAAGAGGGAAGAATGTTCACTTCTGTGTACCATTGCTGGGTATGTGGTTTAAGAGCCACCTTCCCATGAAGGGATCTTTTGTGGAGAGTGCAACCACAGCTAGCTGGTCAGAGCGCCTGATGAGGCTATCTTCTGAAGATGTTGAATGGTTTGATCGAGATCTGCTGGGATCTGAGCTTATCTTCAGTTGTTCTGGGTACCCTAATGTCCCGCTGATAGGAAGAAAAGGGTGTATCAACTACAACCCATCTCTGTTGGTCCGTCAGTTCGGATATGCGCTGAAGAACCCACCAAAGGAGGAAGAAGTACAGGAATCTCTGTACTTCACCGGTGATTTGAAGGGGGAGTTATTAGCCAAGCTGCAGCATGCCTGGACGCGTATTAACCGAAGAGGGAAGCCGTTGTTAGGGAAGAATGACTGTCAGGCCTATGCACCTTACAGGGTTTGGATCCAGGAGAGAGCAAGTCAGTTGCGGATGCCATTTCCAGATGCACCAGTCCTTGTTCCCAGTCCGGTAGCAGAGCCAACTACTGTTTCTAGGGAAGCCTACGAGCAAGTTGTGAAAGAAAAAGAAGCCTTGATGAAGATCAACGAAGGGTTAGAGCAGGAGCTAGCCCAGATACGCAGTGAGAAAAACAAGGCCGTACATGCTTTCCAACAGCAGATTGAGCTAATGAACAGATTAGGGGCTGAGTTGATTGAGGAGAAGAAGAAGCGCGAACGTCTGGGGCAAGAGTTCAGAAGCTCCCATGACATGCTGGAATCTAAAAAGAAGGCACTCGACGCAGCTCACCGAGAGATCTCTTCTTGCAATAAGACTTGGAATGCTACGCTCACCAACAATAAGAAGAGGGAAGATAAGTTGAAGCAGCAAATTTCCGACCTCGAAGAGCAGTTGAAGTCTAGCATCAATAAGTATGAAGAAGAGGTGATGTCCAGGTATAGTCTCCAGAAGGCGTTGAACAAGGCTATCGAAGGCAGGAACGAAGCCGTGTCTCAAAAGCGGAAGTTAGAAGACCGCTTCGGAGAAGGGGCATGGGAGGAAACTGCCGGAGACGTACAACGTGTGCTCAAACAAAGAAACCAACTCGTTGAAGGGCTGCTTACCCGACCAGATCATCCAGAGACCAAGAAGTTGCTAGAAGAGTATCAGGCTTATGAGTGTACTTGATCATTTCTTGTATTGACTTGTATGCTTTATTTGCATAGTGCTGACCATCACCAGGATTGTTGGTTGAGGTCATGCCTTCTTATTATACTCAGTGACGTTGTATTCTGGGCTCATTGGTTCTTTGCAATATATGAGGCTTTCTGTGATTCAGCTTCGATCTTTGTATTGTTAGCACTGGCACTGCACTGGCACCTTTACACTAGAATCGGGGAATGAATTTCCCTAATGCACAGACACACACATTGCATTGCATTCTCCTTCATACTGCATTACAGGTAATTATTAAACTGTATCTCATCTCCTGCATCTTCCAGGTCCTCCAGGATTATCGACCGAAGAATTCCCTGGCATTCAACCAGAAGCAGCAGCAAGGAAGTCATGAGTCAGGATCCGACTGAGATGCAAGAGGTGCACGACAATATAATGCGGCTCATACAGGTAATGGAAGCCATGGCCGAGAGTCAGAAACAGTTGCAGAATATGGTGCAGCCTCTGATTGCACGGGCTAATGATAGAGCTGCCGACTTTGCTCAGCTAGAGAATCATGGTTTTCTCCCAGGCCGCATACGCCAACTTGTGGGGACAGCCATCAAGCAGGTTCAAGCAGAATTAACGGATGTTCGAGGCTAGCTGGGGCAGTTCACGAAAGATATGCAAGCATTGCGCTCGAATCAAGAGACGCTAGAAGAAGAGAACTGCCGATTGAAAGCACAGATAGGGTTGATGGCTGAGATATTAAGGAACGTACTCAGAAGAGAAGGAGGGCAAATGTCTGAAGACGCGGCTGACTTATCTGCTCCTCAGGGGTCTGAAGAACCGTTACCCAGGCATGATAGGCGTAAGAGACCCTCTCCACGATTCGAAGCTCAGGATTCTCCTCGTCAGCAGTCGCAATTGATTTTGCAGGATAACCCAAGGAGGTGCGGCAAGAGGGTGAGGTCTTCTAACAGAGTATTTGATGAGATCCCTGTGGATTATGATCAGCTAGTGCAACTCTTGTTCCAACTTCAACTGGCTGAGCCCCGTATTTTGGTCCCACTGACAGGGCAGCCGCCACCAGACTATGACCTGAACGCCCATTGTGCCTTCCACTCCGGAGCACCGGGGCATAACATTGCAAACTGCAAAGCTTTTAAGCATAAGATTCAAGATTTGCTGGATGAGAAAATAATTGAGTTTGTACCAGGGGGCATAAAAGTTTCAGGGACTGATATTCCCATTTCTCCGCCAGAGGTTGCAGACGAATCGAGATATATCCCAGAGCCACTGGAAGCTAAGTCCCCATGTCCACAACAGTCGCCGATGCCAGGGTTGAATTTAAGGATGATAGCGCTTGAGCCTAAGGAATCGTCCGAGCAAAGCCAACAACATGCAAGATGCCAGTATCCGGCTCAACAAAGAATTCGGGGAAAGAAGCCAAGAAGGGTGTTTGAAAAGCCTCCCTCAACGTACGCAGATTTGTTACAGACACTACTAAGATTGAACTTGGTGGAGAAAAGAACTCTGGCGCCAATAACCGGCACTCTGCCGGATGGCTATGATGCAAGCAGGCACTGTGAATTCCACTCCGGGGCTCCCGGACATGATATTGAAGGTTGCCACGCGTTCAAGCATAACGTCCAAGATTTAATCGATAGCAGGGTTATTAACTTCTCTGATAGGGTCCCCAAGGCGGTGCCAGGCCATAGACAAGCAAAAGCCGGGGTGATGAAGAATTTTCCCAGGTTTGATCGGGCCGTTGAAAGAAGATCGAGACAGCAGTAGACTACCCCTGATAATGGTTTCTGAGGATGGTTGACTCGCCAATAAGTCAAAGTGCAGGAAGTCCAGTTCCGAGACACCGACATTTTTCATGTTATCTTGTTCATGTCTTCGCATTTGTAGTTTCTTTTCTGTGTAATTGCAAATTTTCGCTCTTAAAACTTGTTGTTTTTTTTCAATTGATATTGATAAACGAAATGAATATGCATGTTTTGAATTAATCCAGTCGTGTTCACTCTTTGTTTCTTTAATGCTTAATGCTTGTTTTAGCAGGAATCCAGGGAGGATGACGAAAACAGATGACGAATAATATTCCGATTGTACGCTTTTGGATAAAAACTTGTTGATGAGATACATGCATTGTTTCAATCCATAAACACCAGAGATATAAGGAAGATAATCCCTTGATAACCCCTTTCGAGCCAGTAGTAGGAGTTTCTTTTTGAAAATGAAAAAAACCCTAAATCTTAACCCGGGGCAGGGTAGGTGTCAGTTAGTTTGACCGAGCGTTTGAATTACGAAAGGAGTGTCCGTTTGAGGATAAATCACATTTGTATAGGTCGTGCCTAAAGAACCACAATGGCTAAACCTTGTCGACAAAGAGTGAAACAGTCACATTGTTCCACAAAAAGTCAGACAAACCAGTGTCCCACGACTTGTTCAAAAGAAAAAAAACAAAAAGCGAAAAGAACCAAAAGCCCGCTAAGTCAAAACTTGAAAACAAATGACTTAGGCAAAAATAGGGGCATCCCGCTGGACTGGAAAATTAAAAGAATCTCAAAAGATAATCAGTCCAGGCAAAAGTTAGGGAATGAAAAACGAAAAAAACGAAAGACGGAAAGGATTGCCAAAGAAAAGAAAAATCCTCGAAAAGGACAAAGTCGTGTGACTCTAGGACGAAAAGCAAATGACTGTCACTCAAAAACAAAAAATGTGTGGTATCCTGAACCATCACTCCTATCATTCCACCTCTAATAGGTGAATGTTGAAGTCAGATTAGCTGAACATAGGATTGGAGAACATCACGAAGAATGGGTGGGTCGCAATAAATTTTGAGCCTATATCTTTCCTTGTTAACCGTGAACCTGACCATGTTACAACCCGAAAAAGTCCTAATTGAAACAGGTTTTGGTCAAGAGCATACGTCAGTAAAGATCTCGTCGATTCTGACTCCTAAAAGGGTTCCTCTTACCAGCTTTCATATTGACATTTTGATAATTGATTCATTACATGTCACAAAATTTTTTCAGTGAACAGACTTGGATTTCGAAACTGTCATATGCACTGCGTTTAATATATCTTTTATGCAGAACAACCTGTTACTTGCGAGTAAGCGCATGCCAACACGAAAAATTCCTACAGTGGAAGGTCTGATCAGGATAAAATGCAGAATGCCCAAATGTTTCGTGAACTGGTGCAAGCTATGCTGATTAATTCAGGTAGAGTCAGTCATCCTAGAATCAGTAAATCTGGGGCAGTCAGGGCAAGATTTGGCAAATCTCTCATAGTTATGGGCAGTGCTCCACGACTCAGTTGATCAGAGACAAAAGATTATTGCGAGACCGGGGCAGGTCACCCTAGAAGCACGAAAGTTATGTTCTTGAAACACCCCTTCGAGGTCCGAAATGTATAAGCAGTCCATGTCTGGTTGTCAGGATACAAAGACTGTAGGGTCCATTCCAAAATTGTTGCAGATTCAGGGGCAAGCTATGCAAAAATACAAACTGGGGCATGTTAGTATCCCCGAAGCGGAGTTCTCTCTTTTCAGCAAGTGTTCTTTCCTCCCAGTGGAACTCGAAGATTAAGACTCTCCCCGGTAGAGTTGGTTGTGGGTCCTGGCATTTATTTTGTCAGGAATACTGTGTAATATCAGTGCACTCTCCAGCCGAATTCCAATCATACTGAGCACGTCCGCTATTCCCCAGCAGAGTTATATTCCCCAGCAGGGTGTTACCTCAACAAGGTGCTTGGTTAGGTTCCCAATTTCCCAGCAGGGTTGACTTCACTTTGCCAGCATTTATTTTGCTGGAATGATTCTGTAGCACCTGGCTATCCCCAGCGGAGTTGGCATTATCTTCAGCATTTATTTTGCTGAAGCAGTTTCTGTACCCCAGCAGGTGGAGAGAGCTCTTGCTCAAACGAATTACCAAGCATTCAAGATCTCGGCATGAGACATTCAATGATAATGCCAGCTTTGGCACTATTCCCCACAGAGTTACCAGGATAAGTCTCTCTTTATTCCCAAGCAGAGTTATTTGTCATCAAAGGGTTTCGTGGATCAGAATTTCAGAAGTTGCCTCCGGTTATCAGAACAGGCGTCCGGTAGTTTGGTTTCCAGATATCCCCAGTGGAGTCCGCCTCAAAGTCGCTGTCACGTCATTGCTAAGAAGGTTATGGGTTGGGATCAATGGAGAACTAGGTCCTGACGTGGACAATTTATGCCTATATTGACGGGATTTCTTCAGAAGAGGGCGTCCTAACGTGGGCAGATTTATTTCCTCGGGTCGATGAGATGTGCTAGTCCTAACGTGGACGGATTTGATTTCTCCGTATTGTTTGAATGTGAAGTCATGACATTGACAAAATTGATTACTCTTTGTGTTGGTGTCCTGACGTGGACCATTTATTCTCAGCAGTTATCTTTCTTCGTGAAGCGGGAGTCCTTACGTGGACAAATCAGACGAGATGTGAGTCCTTACGTGGACAAATCAAGACGAGATCAGAGTTCTGACGTGGACAAATCAGAGATGGTTTCCTAACGTGGAAAAAGAAAGAGTCCTTACGTGGACAAATTAAAAGAATATGGTTTCCTTACGTGGAAAAATGGTGATTCCTTACGTGGAAAGAAGTTGATTCCTCACGTGGAAAGTTGTATTCCTAACGTGGAAAGAGGTTGAGTCCCTACGTGGACAAATCAAGAAGAGAGTTATTCCTAACGTGGAAAGGGAGGTCCTAACGTGGACGATGTAGTCCTAACGTGGACAAGGTATTCCTTACGTGGAAAAGAAACAGATTCCTGACGTGGAAAGAGAAGTTGTTTCCTTACGTGGAAAAGTTTAGTCCTGACGTGGACAGATCAAAGTTTGATTCCTTACGTGGAAAGATTGGAGTCCTTACGCGGACAGATCAAGAAAGATTGTATTCCTAACGTGGAAAGATGGTGATTCCTAACGTGGAAAGAAGAATGATTCCTTACGTGGAAAGAGAGGTTTCAGTTCCTTACGTGGAAGAGTGAGTTTATTCCTTACGTGGAAAGATTGAGTCCTTACGTGGACGTATCCGATTGGTTTCCTTACGTGGAAAAAGAAGTATTCCTTACGTGGAAAGAGATGCATTCCTTACGTGGAGAAGATGGTGATTCCTTACGTGGAAAAAAGGATTAGAGTCCTTACGTGGACAGAGCAAGACGATATGTATTCCTTATGTGGAAAAATGAGATTCCTTACGTGGAAAAAGTTGATTCCTTACGTGGAAAGAAGATTGATTCCTTACGTGGAAAGTTGTATTCCTTACGTGGAAAAAGATAGATTCCTTACGTGGAAAGATGTATTCCTTACGTGGAAAATTTAGTCCTGACGTGGACGGATTCAGAAGAAATTTTATTCCTGACGTGGAAAGAAAGAGATTATTCCTGACGTGGAAGAGTTTAGTCCTGACGCGGACAGATCAAAGATGATGATTCCTTACGTGGAAAGAGATTGTATTCCTAACGTGGAAAGAAGTTGATTCCTTACATGGAAAGAAGATTGATTCCTTACGTGGAAAGTTGTATTCCTTACATGGAAAGTTTAGTCCTGACGTGGACAGATTCAGAAAAGAAGTTGGTTTCCTTACGTGGAAAGATGTGATTCCTTACGCGGAAAAAAGATGTGTTCCTTACGTGGAAGATTTTAGTCTTGACGTGGACAGATCCAGACCAATGTTATTCCTAACGTGGAAAGGTGAGTCCTAACGTGGACGGTGTTATTCCTAACGTGGAAAGGTTAGTCCTAACGTGGACGGTGTTATTCCTAACGTGGAAAGGTGAGTCCTAACATGGACGGTGTTATTCCTTACGTGGAAAGGTGAGTCGTAACGTGGACGATGTTACTCCTAACGTGGATGGTGTTATTCCTAACGTGGACGATGTTATTCCTAACATGGACGATGTTATTCCTAGCGTGGATGGTGTTTATTCATGACGTAGAAAGAAAGGTTATTCCTTGCGTGGAAGGGTGAGTCCTAACGTGGACAATGTTATTCCTAACGTGGACAAGGATTTATTCCTTACGTGGAAAGACGAGTCATCCCCAGCACGGTCGCTAATGGATCAGTTGGTAGCCATAACAGTCAGATCCGGGCAGTGGATGTCGTTCCCCAAGCAGCGGCGCAGTTTATTTCTGCGGTTGGCAAATTTCCGGGTTCTTAGTATTCAACCGTCTCGTACCGCGAATGTATGAAGGCTCCGGGCTCTTCACCCAATCGGGTCCAAGTCGCTTGAATAGGGGCAGCTGTTGCACCCTAAAATTTGCCCAACCTTTCTTCACTTGGTTTATGTTTCAATATCATTAGCATTTGCATATAGAGTCATGTACATAGTCTAATCATCTGCATAGCATAGCATAGTAAATCATCCAACAGGGACCAATCATTATTCTCATCTCTAGAGGCCTATCAAGAGGTTATTATCCTAATTCAATCTCATTCAAGTCATCAGAAAAGAATTTGAAAGCAGAGAGTTCAGTGGATCAAGCCTTGAATCTATCTCTTATCTGAGGGTCAACAAAGAAGTTATGAGCTGTGAATTGAAGGCATGGAGAGTATCTAGACATCTTGGAGGACTTAGAAAGTCATTTGGAGAAGGAGACAAGTCATTGGTGTAGTCACAAGTATTGCAGTTGAAGACAGTCAACTAGGGTTTCATCTAGGGTCAACTCTAGGTCAACTCTAGGTCAATTGACTGATTGTAAGGCATTAAGGGCTATTGGAGAGATGTGGGGTTCATCATTTGACATGTAGAGAAGGATGTGATGTTATGCCAAGAATAATTCAAGAGAAATCAAGGAGAAGAGGAGTTTCTAAATTAGGGTTTTTGTGTAAAATCCCCTAATTTAGGTCAAATTTCCAAGCACGATAAGTCAAAATTCAAGCTTCAAAAGGATCCTTGGCCAACATGAAACTTGTAGAGGATATCAAGACCTTTAATTTGAGTGGTGGAAGACATCAAGGAGATTTATAGAACTCAAGTTATGGTCCTTGCAAGTTACAGGTCATCTGGGGTATCTGAAATTCTGTCTGTGAAAGTGGCTTGACTTCTAAGCAATTTTTACCCCTCAAGGAAATTAAAAATGAATTTCTGGAAAACATAAGAATTGTTCCTCATTGTCTTAGATTTCTATAATGGTATGGTATGCCTTCATATGATTTTTGGAACTCTACTTATGGTCTTGGCAAGCAAAGGGTATTTTGGTCATCTGATGATTACATGTCATTCTTAGCTTATGCCTAAAACTCATACAAGGAAGCTTCAAATGAAAAACTTCACAACATAAAAGTTGCTCAAAATGCCATTTTAAGTCAATAAAAGAAGTCATGGAAGTTTGGAAATGCATAGAATGAGACTTGACCAAAGTTGGTGAAAAATGACCTAAAAAAGGCATATAAGTTGAAAAAGTTGAAATAAAAAATTGGTTTGAGAGATCTACAAATCCAATATGGGTCATCCAATATACCAAATTGATTCCCAACATCATTTTAGAGACATTGGTTCAGCCACATTTTTGAGTTTAGGCTTAAAAATTGGACTTCCTTTGTAAATTTGCTTCTTGCATCATAAGGCAACTTGGTAAAACTTAACACAAGGCAAGGAAAAGCTTGGTTTTTCATACATACACTCCTAATATCTCATGAAAGGAGATTTTAATACAAGTTTACAAAGGGGCAAGCATGAGATAAGAGATCTTCAACATATCATCAAATGAGAACTTCCTTGAAATTTCCACAACTTTCTAGAATCCTCCAAGAGCAATCTAGAAACTTCTCATTCTGTTAATCATCATCTATATAATGAAATGAAGCCATTTGTGCAAGGGGTTGGTGCATTGAAGGAGAAAAAAGAGAGAACTTCATAGTTGCTTCCATTGTAAGAAAGTGCAAGAATCACCATAATCTTCCATTTCTGATCACTTCTTTTCTTCATCCATCATCCATTGAAGATTGTGAGTGGGAACCAGCAAGTTCAGAGGCATGTACATGGAAGATCAAAGCTCTAGGGTTTGAAATTGCAAAATTCATAGCAGGATCCAATCTCACAATTCAAGCACTCATCACCACTATTGTTGCAAACAGAAAGTTTCTCATCAATTGGAGATCATCCTCGAAGGGTTTCAAGCATTGGATCCACCTGCAACTACATCCACCATTGATACTTGACAGGTTGGTGGATTCTCCCATATCTCCTTAATTATGCATAGTTAGGTTAGATCTTTGGTGTAGGATTGTTAGACTTGCTTAGGTGATCGATTCCATAGAGTTTCAGAGAGTTTCATGAAGATCGATAACAGGTGTTAGGTTCTTTGATGAGCAAGAGAATGCTGGTTAGTGAGTGTCAACGCATGTGTAATGGCTTGTTGAAACCAGTGTAGCGTATAGAACAGCTTAGTGCCATTAGGATTAGGTTTTAGCAAGGTCGAATTCGGTGTAACACGGTGGTACCAAGATCTTGAGGCTTTCTGCTTGGACGATGCAAGGTGTTTCAATGAAAACTACACGTATGATCATGTTCCTGGTGATTGGTAGATCATTTTTGGTCTTGGAATTTTTGATTTTCGTTGAGAAGCGAGTGAGCACGATGATGATGAAAACGCGCGCATGAACATGGAATTCTGAAACCCTAGGTGACATTTGGGGAAGACGACCAGTATCCGTTGGATTACTCTATTTTGTTGACTTTGAAGACTCATCCAAGGGCTGACATTGAAAGTAAGAAACGGAGGGAAACCAGAGTTCCCTAAACTCTGCGTTTCATTAATATAAACTTTGGGCTTATTTGTTGCTTGCTACTCACACCCCTGAACCAAGGCCCAACTCCCTTTTGCCTGAAACAATTACTATCTGCACCGTTTTATGTTTTTTTAATTTTGTTTATTTTCTGAGTGCGTATGGGCCCAGACGCGCTTGCTATGCGCGCCCCCAGTCTGGGCCCAGTTCATTTTGTTTAACTGATTTTACTTGCTTATAGCACCCCCTGCCAACTTTATTTCATTTTATTTTTTCTCAAAAAACATCAAATCTTTTAAAATTCATAACAAATGGTAAAATGCATATTTTCCATTGGTTCTTTTTGCATTATTTTCTTAATTTGGTCAAGAAAATTATCATACAAAAAAATTAATAGTTCATTTCATTTTTATATTTTTGGTATATTTTCCTTTTAATTAGGTGTAAATAATCTTTTGTTTAGTACGCGATTTTGCTAATTTTAGTTTGCATAGTTGCTTTAATATTTTTTGTCCATTCTTTTTAGGTTGATTAATAGATAATGTTAGCTTGTATATACATTTTAGTTCATATTTTTAGGAATTAATTTTAGGTGATTAGTTTAGGTGAGAACAACATGAACAAAATTAGGGTTTAAGTGATAACATAGGAGAATTGAATCATTTCCCTTAGGACTTAGAGATTGAATATTTTAGATATGGGACTATATGGACTATGGGTAGTTATTAGATCCCTTAGAAATTATTAGGATTCCCTTACTGCTATTAATACTATATGTATTTGTTTGACTGGTGTGGTGTGCCCTCTCTGGGGATTATTGCTTGTTTATGTGGGTATTGGGATTGCTTGGGGATTGGGAGAGCTGAAGACTGTGATGATGAAGCCATGGGAGATCCAGATGCTGAAGACCAACTTCCAGAGTTGAAGAGGAGATTCTTGCTAGCAGCTGTTGAGGAGACTAGGGTTTAGGAGCTAGGCAGAGCTCTAGAGTAGTAAACTTGATTCTCAAACATGGAAGGCCTTGATTGCCTCCATTCTTCTCTGTGATGCAGAGTCTCTCTAAGACACTCACCCCCTTCCTTTGGAAGGCTTGGTGCTACTGTCTAAGGGATAGAACTCTTGAGAGAAAATATCTTATGTGTTAGTAGCAGTTGGTTTGCCACCCTTGGTAGTCAACTAATTGCCTAACACCCAATTCACTCTTGTGATTGATCCCTCATCCTGGAGGTTTGAGACTTGAAGAAAAGCCATTGTAGATTGAAGGTTGATGACAAAGCCATTGCTTGAAGACTGTGGAGATAGAGATTGATGCTTGCTGAAGCTTGTAGCTGATTGGAGATGACTTGAAGACTGATGTGGTGCAGAGCTGCTGTGGCTGTTTATTTTAGTTGTATTTCATTTCTGATGTATTGATTGGTTTTCCTGACTGTATTGTTTGCTGTTTAACCTGTTGGGTTGAAAGTGAAGTCTGTTCACTTTTGCCTATTGTTTTCTAGGTTCGAGGTTGAGTGGGACTCCCTTGCCCCGCTTGTATTGCTGCATTCATGCATTTTACCGCTTTACTGTATATATCTGCTAGTGTTTCTGTTTCTGTCAATTCCCTTAGGATCTCTGTTTCTCTCTGCGCAAGAGAGGAGCATGATAGACATTAGGTCTTAACCCATGCATGATAACATTAGGTTAGTTTGATTCCCTTCGCAACCGTAGGTTAGAGTTCTGTCTCTCCTTTCTCAAAACAAACAGAAAAAATACAATAAAATTTCAAACACAATAAAAGACATTTCTTCCGTAAAAGAATGTGAACTCATCAAGACGTCATTTTTGTCCGCTTGGACTGCTAATCAGAAAAACCTTTTTCAGAAGGAATAAAATCAATCAAGACAGACTTGCGTCGTACGTGGCCTGAACTACGTTTGCTCTGATCTTTCATGCTGTATGAAAGTACGTAGGCATAGGATGCGATATCCTAGCGAGCAACCTTCCCCTCCTTTCCCGTAGGTAGGCGAACTACGTTGACTCTGATTTCTCGTTCCCGACGGGAATACGTAGGCATAAAGTGCGATACTTTGCCGAGTCATTTTATTTTCTTTTTAACCCTTAACCCTTAGTTTAGATAGAATAACAATCTGTACCCGAAAACAAGCGTGGATCCCGTCGAGTACGACGGACGTGAGGGGTGCTAATACCTTCCCCTTGCGTAACCGACTCCCGAATCCAGGTTTTGGTTGCGACGACCATACCTTTCCCGTGTTGTGCGAGGTTTACTCTGAGCGTTTCCTTTCCCTCCCGTGGGATAAATAACGCACGGTGGCGACTCTTCTGTCAGCCGGCGCCGATTTTCGCAGTAGCGACAATCTGCAGATTATATCCCTCTTGATAAATCTGGCCACCACCTGTTTCGTCACATTGGCGTAAGATGTTGCTTCTAACCACTTGGTAAAATAATCAATCGCGACCAGGATGAAGCGATGCCCATTAGAAGCAGTAGGCTCAATCTTGCCAATCATATCAATCCCCCACATGGAGAAAGGCCACGGAGAAGCCATAACATTCAGTGGACTGGGTGGCACATGGATCTTATCAGCATAGATCTGGCACTTGTGACACCGCTTGGCGAACTTGAAACAGTCCATTTCCATCGTTAACTAATAATACCCCGCCCGCAACAACTTTCGGGTCATAGCATGCCCACCAGCATGTGTACCAAAAGTTCCTTCATGGACCTCTTCCATGAGTAAATTGGCTTCCTTCTCGTCTACACACCGGAGGAGTACCAAATCGTGGTTCCTTCTATACAAAACGCCGTCGGGATTCAGATAGAAGTTGCCTACTAATCTCCTTAGAGTCTTCTGATCACGACTGGATGCCCCAGCCGGATATTCCTGGTTCTTCAGGAAATTCTGTATGTCGAAATACCAAGGTTTACTGTCAGATGCTTCATCAATTGCAAACACAAAGGCCGGCCTATCAAGGCGAGATATGACAATCCTGGGAGCCTCGTTCCAGTAGTTGACCTTATACATCGAGGATAATGTTGCAAGGGCGTCTGCCATTTGATTCTCCGCCCGAGGTACATGATGAAACTCCACCTTATCAAAGAAAGGTAACAACCTTCTCGCATAATTCATGTACGGTACCAGATTAGGTTGGCGTGTCTCCCATTCTCCCTTAATCTGATTCACAACCAATGTCGAATCCCCATATACGTCCAGATTCTTGATCCTCAGATCGACAGCCTCCTCCAACCCCATAATACAAGCTTCGTACTCGGCTTCGTTATTCGTCACTGGAAAAGTCAATCTGGCCATAAACGGGATGTGCGACCCATGGGGAGTTGTAATGATTGCCCCAATCCCGCTACCGTACGAATTGACAGCCCCATCAAAAATCAATTGCCACTGGGAACTCCGCTCAGGACCCTCATCAGGCAACGGCTCATCACAATCTTTAGCCTTCAAGTACATTATGTCCTCATCAGGAAACTCAAACTTCATAGGCTGATAATCCTCAATCGGCTGTTCGGCAAGATATTCGGACAGAACACTTCCCCTTAATGGCCTTCTGAGAAACATACTGGATATCGTATTCTGTCAATACCATTTGCCATCTAGCAATCCTTCCAGAGAGCGCTTGCTTTTCAAACACATACTTGATCAGATCCATCTTCGATATCAGCATGGTTGTATGGTTCAGCATGTACTGTCTTAGACGTTTGGCAGCCCACGCCAATGCACAACACGTCTTTTCGAGCATAGAGTATCGAGATTCACAATCCGTGAACTTTTTACTCAAGTAGTAAATTGCATGCTCTTTCCTTCCTGTCTCGTCATGTTGACCGAGAACACAACCCATACTGTTCTCAAGAACCGTCAGATACATAATCAGCGGTCGTCCCGCTACTGGGGGTATCAACACCGGAGGTTCCTGCAAGTATTCTTTTATCTTTTCAAATGCCCTTTGGCAATTGTCGTTCCAGACCACCGCTTGATCTTTCTTTAACAGTTTGAACAACGGTTCACACGTGGTAGTTAGGTGAGAGATGAACCTGGCAATGTAGTTCAATCTCCCTAAGAATCCACGGACTTCTTTTTCTGTTCTCGGTGCTGGCATCTCTTGTATAGCTTTTATTTTTGTCGGATCGACCTCGATTCCTTTCTTGCTCACAATGAACCCCAGTAGCTTCCCGGATCTCACTCCGAAGGTACACTTGTTAGGATTCAGCCTCAGCCTGAACTTCCTCAGCCTCTTGAACAACTTCAGCAGATTAACCAGATGTTCTTCCTCTGTTTGAGACTTGGCAATCATGTCATCGACATACACCTCAATCTCTTTGTGCATCATGTCGTGAAAGAGTGTTGTCATAGCCCGCTGGTACGTTGCCCCAGCATTTTTCAAACCAAAGGGCATCACCTTATAACAGAAGGTTCCCCACGGGGTGATAAAGGTCGTTTTTTCCATATCCTCCGTAGCCATTTTGATCTGGTTGTACCCCGAAAATCCATCCATGAAAGAGAATACCGAAAACTGAGCTGTGTTGTCAACTAACGCATCAATATGCGGCAGCGGGAAATCATCTTTCGGGCTCGCTTTGTTTAGATCCCTATAATCAACACACATTCGAACCTTGCCATCATTCTTTGGCACAGGCACGATATTAGCGACCCAAGAGGGATAGGTGGTGACATCCAGGAATCCAGCATCCCATTGCTTCTGCACTTCTTCCTTTATCTTTACAGCCATGTCAGGACGAGTCCTTCTGAGTTTCTGCTTCACAGGCGGGCAATCTTCCCTCAACGGCAGACGATGAACAACCATATCGGTATCCAAACCCGGCATGTCCTCGTATGACCAAGCAAATATATTGCTGTATTCGTGCAGCATCTCAATAAGCTCTTGCTTGATGTCAACATGCAACGCGGCCCCTATACGGATATTCCTGACGCATTCTTCAGACCCTAAATTGACAATATCAATCTCTTCCTGGTGAGGCAGAATGACTCTCTCCTCTTGCTTCAACAACCGACTCAGCTCTTCTGATAAGTCACTATCCTCAACAATCTCCTCCTCAGCTTGGAAGATCAGATGGTCGAAGTCTAAACGAGTCATAGGAAGTCTTTGGTCGATGTCATTTGAAAATTCATGAATCCTGCGAGGGAAACGGTTAAGTGCTTCAAAATGATATACAAGCAAAATACATAACCACGCTGCCATTTTATTGAAAAATAAAAATAGAAAGAAAAGGATCACAACATTTGAATGTAAAAAACATCGTCATTTATTGATCATACAAACATACAGGTAAACAGTTAGGCCCTAATACGAGGTCAACGATGCCCCGGGCAAGGCATGTGATCATACAATGATTGAAAAAACAACGCATTACTGTTTGGTGACTTGGATGACGTCCTGGATGGACCAGTTGCATAGGCTTTGCCCCGGCGTGCTGGGTCGAATCCATGCGTCCATGTCGCAGTCGCTATCCACTTCCTCCGTATCAGACACGGCATTAATCCTTTCGAAGCTCACCCCTCCGGGCGTGAACACCACAGGTCCCTTGTACTTAGGCGTACTCTGTGAGGGGGATGGGCGGTACCCCAAGCCATACCTATCTTGCTTCACTGGTATGTCCAGAACCTGCTGTTGCACCCTAAAATTTGACCAACCGGTTCTCCTATCTGACTCGTGGTTTAAATTCATATTCGCAAATCAGACGCATGATATTTGTGCACAGACAGAGGATATCAGAGTTACGGCATGGGTTTCATTTACTAACTATGGCAGATCCGGTCTAGATCATCAGGGTTTTATTTTCGGGAAGTTGTACGCTCCTCGGTGATTTTTAGCTTGCATAATGATTTTGGGATATTCTGATGCCCGGGGTTCTCTGTTCGATTCGATCTGGTCTCGTGCGCTCTTTTATGGTGGTCATTTGCATTTGTCTGCATTTTCAGGGTTTAATAGCTTTTGTGGATTTTAAATAGGCTTTAGGATTTTTTAGGATTAAATAGATTTTTTTTTAGAATTTTAAATAGCTTAAATCTCTTTTTAGAATTTTATATAGATTTTTAAATAGATTTAATAGTTTTTTTTATTATTTTTAGAATATAAAAGATTTTAAGTAGTTTTTAATTGTTTTTAGAATAATAAAAGAAAGGGGAATATAGATTTTTCTTTTATGTTAATAGGAATTTTAATAGTTTTTAATAGAAATAATAGAGTTTGTGTTAATAGAGCTTTAATCTTTTAATAGATTTTCCTTATTAGTTTTAAATAGGATTTTAATAGTTTTAAATAATATTAGAAATTAAATAGAGATTATTAGAATTTATTGTTAATATAGGTTTAAATAGATATTAATCATCTTTTAGATTTAATTAGGATTTAATCTTTTAGTTAGGGTCAATTGAGTTCATTGTTTTAGAGTTAGTTAGGTTTAATTTTTGATTAATTTTTAATTAGGTCTAAGCATTTTTAATTCAGAATTATTAATCAGTTTTTTCAGTTTTTTTTAGGGTTTTTTTGTCCAGTTTTTCGTTGGGCCCAGAAAGCAGTTTTTGAAGCCCAATCAAGTCCCTGCAAGTCCATCAGTGTTTTTGTCCGTTTTGTCCACAGAAAGTGACACTTGTCACTATAAGAGTCAGGCCACGCGTGCAAACCAAAGGCAACCACCTCACAATCTCCCTCAGCTCAGAGAGCCACACGCGTCCCACTCACATCCTCGCGCCGGCCATGCATCCGCCCTGAACCCCCACACCGCCGGCCACCCTAACGCCTTTCGGCCACCGCAACAGCTCGCCGGAGTTATTTTTCTACCCAGAAATTTCCAGAAATCAATGAATATTCATCTTCCTCCTCCGTCCCTCTTCATCTATCCTTCGCCGGAGAACTCAACGGCGCCGGAAACTTCATCACCTCGCCCAGATTCATCCATCGATCTTCAAAGAAATCTCCAGAAAACCCAGAAATTCTTCGAGCCTTCATCAATTCTTCGTTGTTTTTCCAGGAAACTTCAACGAACTCAAGAACATCGTCACCTTCCAAGAACTGCTCATCTGTTTCCAGATCGTGAGAATCAAGATTTTCAGAATTTCTCCAAGGTCTTCAGAACGCTTCAAACGCCATTTTCCAGAACGAAGTCCAACCTCCATCGTTCTCCAGAAATCAACCTTCATCGTTCCCTTCAAGAACACCTCCATCTTCATCGCCTCAAGAACAATTTTCCAGAACAAGATCGTTCGAACAAGCAACTTCTAGAGAACCTCCAGATCTTCGTGGCGATTTCCTTTGAAGCTTCAAGAGCTCCAAGAACTGGTTCTAGATTCGTCTCCAGGTACACATCTTTTAAAGCTTGACGTTGGTTTTGCCTGATAGAATGAACGATTGATTAGGTTATTTCGTTGGAATTTAGATTTCATAGGATTTGCTTGTTTGTTTTTTTTGGAGAAGGATCTGAGAGGATTTAGTTGAAGGTGCTTGAGAGTGGGTTAGAGGAGTTGCAGAGAGGGTGAGGAAGACGAAGACGGCTAGGGTTTAGACGGTGAATAGTGATCAGAGAGTGGGGAGGGAAGTATGGTTTTGTTGTTAGGGTTTCTGGTTTGGGTTTGGGTTGGGATCAAGGCCCAAACGTGTTTGCTGAAGGGCTACCCTCCATTTGCTTGTATCCCCCCCTTCGTGTGAAAAGAGCTGAGAAGAGGTTGGATTGGGCTTAGGCCCTAAGTGCTTTTCGCACCCCCCGTTGTTTGGGCCCATCTGAATAATAACTGGGTGCAGTCACTATTAGCACCCCCCTCCTCTTTTATTTCAATTTTGTTTTTTTAATTTCTTTTAATATCTTCTTGCAACTTGTATAATTCATAATAAAAGGAAAACAATTGATTTTTGAGTTCTTTTTTTTTCTACCACTTCATGAAAATGTCTAGAAAATTAAATAAAAATAAAAATGCCATTTTATTTTTGTTTACTATTTTTGGTATATTTTCCATTTCAATGACTTTTTTTAATATCTGTTAGTGCATGCATATTATTAGAAAATTCATAAAAAATAGTAGATTCGATCAAATAATTCCGTTCTTTTTTCTGTAGACTCGTAATTCAGTGTAGAATTTTATAGTACAAAAACATTAGCTTAATCATGCATTTTCATTTTAATTACACTTTTTGCATTGTTATTTGATACTGAATAATTGGTTTGTGGCACGTCTGCCTTGTTGATTTTAGTTCTTTCATCTGGTAATGAATTTTGCTCTGATTTTTTAGTATGTTGTACTAGACTAATGTAGGTTCCCCTTAGATTTTTGATAGATTTTTGTAGGGTATTCTGTTATTTTTAGTCTGAGCTTGAGGATAGGGGAAGTCTTGATGGCTTCTGACTTTGAAGTTCAACTGTGGTTGAACTTCAGAGATAGTTTCTTGTGGTTTGAGGACCTGTGGTTTCTTCTTGAAGATGGAGGCTGGATGAAGTCCCGTTGGAGCTTGCAAGGATGCATTGGATTGAGGTTTAGTCTAGGAGCTTGTTCTCTGTTTGGGAGGTTCGAGATCCTGAAGTTTGAAGGGAGTTTATGGTACTTTCCTGAGGAAGGCACTATGAATAACTTTCATTCTTTCTTCTCGCCTCTTCCTTAAGTATCCAACGATGTCGGAGCCTTCATGTGAGTTTAATTTCTCCTGAGGAGGAATGTAAACTGATCACAGTTGTTGAGCCACATGGGATACGATTCCTAAGTGGAAGCCTCCTAGTACTTTCCTGAGGAAGGTCCTATGGGTCTGCTCACTTAGTTCCTCTAGTCCATCTAGGATTTCTCAAGTATCCAATGACGTCGGAGCCTTCATGTGAGTTTAATTTCTTCTGAGGAGGAATGTAAACTGATCACAGTTGTTGAGCCACGTAGGATACGATTCCTAAGTGTCAGCCTCCTAGTACTTTCCTGAGGAAGGTCCTATGGGTCTATTCACTTAGTTCCCCTAGTTCTTATAGGTTTTCTCAAGTATCCAATGATGCCGGAGCCTTCATGTGAGTTTAGTTTCTCCTGAGGAGGAATGTAAACTGATCACAGTTGTCGAGCCGCATAGGATATGACTCCTGAGTGGTAACCTCCTGGTACTTTCCCGAGGAAGGCACTATGAGTTTGTCTGCTTAGCTCCCATTCTTTGGTAAGCTTGTTCTGAAGCTTGGAGACTGCGATTGATTCCTCTTGCTTAGAGTTTTGTTTAAGGTGTTGCATAGAGTTTTGTTCAGGGATAGATTAGGGTTTTGTTTAGGGGTCCTGCTCAGGGTTTTTGTTTAAGCTTTGGATAGAGGTTTGTCAGGTTAGCTAGCCTTCTCTTTGTGTTGCTCGACTTGTGTGGTGTTGTGTTGCATTAGACTTAGGTGTTCATCTAGATAGTTCTGAGGTAGGTGCATCTTAGAAGTAGGCTTTGTGTGCATGAGAGGTTGAGGTGGTCCTCCTTCTGCTTGTTTGTTATTGAGTGGCATTGCTTGCTGGTATTTGGTAGAGCTGAGCTCCCTTACCTCTGTGGTTTGCGGCCTTCGCGCCTTGATTGTTTAGTTGTTGCATCCATGCATATTTCCAGTATTTCTTTACTTTGCAGTATTTCCTATTTGCCGTTTAGTCCTGTTGCCATGATCCCTTAGGAGCTCTGACTTCTCCGCTGCGGAGTCGTTATGATAGACGTTAGTATGGTCAACCAGGCATGATAGCAGTAGGTAGATTCCCCTTTTTTAGCTATAGTTTTAGGGTGTCTTTTCCCTTTCCTTTCAGTAGGAGCTTTTGAGTAGCTTGTGTCGTAGTTAGCCGAACTACAGCTGCTCTGATTCCTCGTACCAGACAAAGATATGTAGGCATAGGATGCGATATCCTAGCGAGCACATTAACAACTAATCTTTGTTCTCTCGCGGCTGTGCGATCGAGACATTCCCGCTGACGACTAATTGTTATCCCTTTTCTCTTGCTCGAGTGCATTTGAGACCAGATCGTAGTTGCAGGTTCCCGAACCTTTGAGACCAGTTTGTTTTCTCACTGCTGTGTGAGAGCCCCCCTGTTTAGCCGTAGTTAGTCGAACTACGTTTGCTCTGATCTTCCATGTTGTGTGGAAGTACGTAGGCACAGGATGCGATGTCCTGGCGAGCAACCTTCCCCCGTTTAGACGTAGGTAGTCGAACTACGTTGACTCTGACTTTCCCATTGCACGAGGGAGTACGTAGGCCCAGAACACCGTATGTTATGTCGAGTCCGTTCCTTTTCTTTTTCTTTTCAGACCAACCATTAGCGTAGATAGATAACACACCCTTTTCCTTATAAACACTAAGCGTGGATCCCATCGAGTACGATGGACGTGAGGGGTGCTAATACCTTCCCCTTGCGTAACCGACTCCCGAATCCAGGTTTTGGTTGCGATGACCATACCTTTTCCCGTCTTTGCGAGGTTTACTTCGAGCGTTTCCTTTCCCGCTCTGAGGGATAAATAACGCACGGTGGCGACTTTCCTGTCAAGCCGGCGCCGATTTTCGCAGTAGCGACAGCTGGCGACTCTGCTGGGGACTTATAGCATCTAGGGACTTTTCCCATCCCTTATGCTGGGACCGTTTCCCATCCCCTACGCGAGTCAATCCTAGCGCTTGGGTGTTTATTTGTTGGGTGTTGTGCATATGTGTTTTACCTTTCTGCACTTTACTTTTCCGTACCTTTACCTTTCCGTATTTATTTTCCAGCATTATATTATTGTGATTATTGCTGTGGGCAAGGGAGGTTACCATAAGTGAGAAGCCGGACCTGGGCTTGAGTATGCACCTAGATATAGTTGTGGAGAGTAGTAGACGAACCTGTCTGCTGAGCAGGCACAGTTCCCTACGAAATCTACGCTCAGACGAGGTTCTCGCAGAGGTGCTCCTTTCCGGTCCTGAGGATCTGAGGGGAGTCCAGACGTGGGGATTGTCGACTCTGGGGACCGATCATTTGGAAGTCAGCTAAGTGAGGCCTCTTCATGACTTGATGATGACACTCCTTCTGGGAATCGTATCATCACTCATGAAAGTCTGTGACGCTGACGACCGTATAGGATGCCGTACCTTTGTCCGTGGATTAGATTCATCATACCTGTGAGGGGGATTGGGTTATTGCAGGAAAACTGGCCTTCAGAAACCATGATTCAGTGTTTATCAGACGGTGTTCTTAATTAATCTCCAGGTGTTGTCTGGATCAGATGGGTTTCTTATCTGAGGGTGATACTATTATCAGATGGTTTTCTCGTCAGATACAGAGGTTCAGATGGTTTTCTTACCAGGGGATTGATATTTTGAGTATCAGATGATAGTTAGTGTCATGAGGTTCTGGTGACCGCGGTGGTTTTCTGTTCTTGATCACAGAGATGTTCCTCTTCAGGCTACAGCATAGCCCCTGTGTTCACAGATTGCATTATTTATCATACTGCATCATTGCATTACCATTTGCATTCAACTAACGTGTGTGTATTGCAGGTACATATTTTCCCTCCCAGTTCTGGTGTCCGGTTCCTAGCAAGACATGGAAGCCACGAAGAGAGTGTTGCCCTACAAGTTCCCGTCTCCAGATATCAGTCTGTTGTTAGAGTTGATTACAATTGCTAAGAAGAGGGTAATGGGTGACTTCAGAAAGAGATATGGGAGAATTCTGACCTATGTTTATCAGCCATCGGCCTACGAGATCAGCGGCATTTATACCCTGTTACAGTTTTATGATGCGGAGCTCAGGTGTTTTGTATTTCCCGACTTTGTTTTGGCTCCTACCCTGGAGGAGTATTCTGCACTCTTGGATATACCGATCCGCGAGCAGATGCCTTTCTATCGTACGGACGCTGAGCATAATCTGGCTGAGCTTTCTGCCATTCTGTACTTGAGAGAGTCTGAGCTGACTGGGAAGGTGATCAGAAGAGGAGATGTATGGGGATTTCCGTTGGATGTCTTGGTGGAGAAGGCTCGGGAGTATGCCCAGAAGGGTGGCTGGGGTGTTTTTGACGCCATCCTTGCTGTATGTGTTTATGGCATCGTGTTGTTCCCGAACATTCCTGATTTTGTTGACTCAGATGCTTTCTATATTTTGGCTGCGAAGAACCCAGTTCCTACTTTGCTGGGAGATATCCACCATTCTACCCACTACCAGAATGAAAAGCGGCGAGGAAGGAATGTGTCTTGTTGTGTACCTCTCCTGTGCAGGTGGTTCACCAGTCATATGCCTAAGTCAGGCCCTTTTGTCTCCTCTATTGATTCTCTAGGATGGCCCGAGCGCTTGATGGGGTTGACTGCCGAGAATGTGGTGTGGGTCAACGAAGAGGTATTCGGAGTTGAGGTTATACTCAGATGCGAAGGATTCCCGAATGTTCCATTAATAGGAAGGAAAGGGTGTGTCAATTACAACCCTTCCTTATTGATCAGGCAATTTGGGTATGTACCTCAGGGAGCGCCGAAGCCCGAGGAGATACAGGAATCTCTGTATCTCACCGGGGCAATAGGGAAAGAGATGTTGACCAAGCTTGAGAAAGCCTGGAAGAACCTGCACAAGAGAGGGAAGCCTCCAGGTAGCAGAGGGGATACTCGAGTTCCTGGCCCATATGTGGAATGGATTCGCGAGCGAGCTACGAAATTCCTTATGCCTTATCCAGCGGTTCAGCCATTGCATCCTTCTCCGGCGGAGGAGCCTACCACTGTGGACATACATGTATACAAGCAGCTGATGGCGGAGAAAGAAGAGCTAGCAAAGGCTAAGGAGGCTTTAGAGAAGGAGAATGCCCAGCTTCGTCATGAAAAGATTGAAACAGGATATTTTTCCAAGCAACAGGCTGAAACTCTGAAACATCTGAAGACCACGTTATTGGAATTGACTGAAACCAAGAAGCGTCTGGAGTTAGATGTAGACTCAGTTAGCAGTGTACTGGCTACTAAGAAGCAAGAGCTGGAAAGGGCCTACACGAAACTAGCTAAGTTCAGAGAGCACTGGGATCTCACTATGGCCAAACGCAAAGAGCGGGAAGAAGAGCTAAAGACACAGGTTGCTCAGCTAGAAGAATAGGTCAAAGTGAAGACTGAAGAGCTTGAAGAAGAAGCATGCCGCCGATACGAGGCCGAGCGCAAACTGACTGATGCCATGAAGAATTTGGAAGATTTTCAGCATAGAGCAGACGCCAAGAGACCCAAACCTGGGGATGGTGCCAATGACAAAGCTTGGGAATACTTTGTCAGAGACATCCAGGGGACGGTCAGAAAAAGGGATCAGTTGATAGAAGGCTTGATTTATCGACCGGATCACGCAGAGACGAAGAAGATGGTCGAGGACTTCCGCAACCGTACCCGTACTTGATTTTTCTCTTGTATTCTGTTATGTTGAGCTCACCACCAGGCATGTTGGTCGGGATCCTCCTTTATCATATCAGTTGTATGGAACATAGTTATGTAACATTTTGACAAGACTGTTATTCCAATAAATATATGAGGGTTTTTCTAAATATTGTCTTTATGGTTTATCTCGTCTTGCTACCACTGACACTGGAATTGGAGGGGAAATATCTCCAATGCACACATGCACGTTAGCATTTTTGTATTTTTGTTTGCATAAATCATATTGCATAGCATTACTCTAGCAGGCCAAAGCACTTATCCAGCCTTTGTTTTCACCAGAGGGTGATTCTCGGGGGATTGTTTGAGGCAAGAGTGGAGTGTTGAAGACGACAAAGGGGCTGAAGCAGGTTTGAGCAGAATCAAGCAGTGTAGTCAGTTACAGGTAGTCGGTAGCTATGTCTGAAGGCAATTTCCAGGCTCCTAACACTTTGACAGGGTTTACTATGGCGTCCAACCATCGGTATGATTCTATGGAAAACTTCCCGCAAGCGAACAACCTTATTGCAGACCAAGTTGTACAGCCTACTGTCCAGAACCGAGATCGACATGAGCAGTTCGTTGCCCGAAATGAACGTCCTCCGCCTGCTAACAATCAAGGTGTTGCTTTCCCTGTGATGAATTACCGAAGAGATATTCCAATGGCCGGGATGGTAGATCCAAGAGCTCTTGAAAATGGTAGAAGACTCCGAGCGTTGGAAGAAGGTATAAAAGCCTTGAAAGTGAAAGATGTTGTTGACCTGGATGCTGTAGACATGTGTTTGGTTCCTGATCTGGTGTTGCCTTACAAGTTCAAAGTGCCGAAGTTCGAAAAGTACACAGGAGATAGCTGTCCGAAGCTGCATTTGATGATGTTCTGTCGAAGGATGACTTCGTTTGTGCGAAATGACAAGTTGATGATCCATTGCTTTCAGTATAGCCTGACTGGAGCATCCTTGAGGTGGTATGTGCAATTAGAGAGTAATCAGATTCGATCATGGGTGGATTTAGCTAGAGCTTTCATGAAGTAGTACAATTACAACCTGGATTTGGCTCCTAGTCTCGTACATCTGCAAGAATTATCTCAGGCGGAGAATGAATCATTCAGAGGGTATTTGCGAAGATGGAAAGAATTGGCTGCTAGTGTTCAACCACCGCTTCCGGAAAGAGAAATGGTTGACATCTTCTTGGGTACTCTGAAAGGCCATTATTTTGACAAATTGTTCGGTTGCACAAACTTTGTGGGCCTGATGAGAATGGGAGAGCTTGTTGAGAGAGGACTCAAGAGTGGAAAGTTTCGAGATGTCCCTTATGTCACAGTTAATAAGAACGAGTCAGTTATCAGTTCTCAAGAAGAGTGGGAAGAAGGAGATGACGCCGTCTCAGAATCTCTAGCATCTCAGGATCGGTTTTCAGACACTTCAAGTCAACGGTCATCCTATCGCCGATCGCGTCAGCACGCCCCACGAAGACCAAGGAAACCTGAAAGGCAGTTTACTCAGCTACCAGTGTCGTACAGTCAGTTGTTGCCAGATCTGGTCAAAAGTGGATTGATAGTGCCGAAAGAGACTAAGCCGGTAATTCCACCGTATCCTCCAGGTTTTGATGCCAGCGCCCGATGTGAGTACCATGTTGGGGCACAGGGGCATTCAACAAATGACTGTAAGGTGCTTAGAAGCCAGATTCAGGATCTGTTAGACTCTAGCCGGATTTGCATCACGCCTCAGGGTTTTGTTCAGATTAATGATTTTCCATCATCCAGTTGTGTGGGTTCGTCAGTTAATGTCATGGAAGACTCCTCAGGAAGTGTGTGCTCTGAAGATTGTCAATCAGAGAGTTCAGTTGAATATGGGGGAAGTTTCTAGAGGTTTCTGTGCCGGGGGTCGCATCTGTTTTCTCCGCCTAACCCGTTTAGCTTTTGTGCATCAGTATTTGCTGACCACCACCAGGATTGTTGGCTAGGGTCATTGTATTCGTACTCATTTGTGCTAACGTGCTGCTTTTGTTGGTTGTACATGTGTGGGAGATGTTCGTCTGTATGCTCATAGCTTGAGTTTCTCTTTATCTTGTCTTGAATATGTGTTTGCTTTCTGCATTGCATTATCGTTTAACAGGTACATCAGAACCGTGGGTCTTATTTCCTCGTCGCTCAGTTTGTTGCAGGAATTCCTTCAGAGATATGGAACAGAGTCAGTTTGAATTGATTGAAGTCCGAAGCCAGCTGGGGCAGATGATGAGAGACATGCAAGAGATGCGTCTGGAACAGAAGATCCTCAAAGAGGAAAATAGTCAGCTGAAGACCCAAATGTGCTTGATCATGGAAGTAGTCAAGAATGTGCTTAGGAAAGAGGATGATCAGCTATTTGAAGCCGCAATGAAGAAGCTCGTGCCGTCTGTGCCTGTGGAACCTGAGCAGCAGCAGCAGAGGGTGCATCTGGCTCAACGAAAGGTTCAGGAGGGGAAGCCAAAGAGAATATTTGAGGCACCGCCTACGACATATGATGAAATCTTGCAGACTTTATTGAGGTTTAATCTGGTGGAGAAGAGAACGTTGGATCCACCCACAAGAGCACTTCCTCATGGGTACGATGCCAGTAAGCAATGTGAGTTTCATTCTGGGGCATTCGGACACGACATCGAGGGTTGTCATGCTTTTAAGCACAATGTTCAAGACCTGATTGACTCGCACGATATTGAATTCACGCCGAGCGGCGTAGCTGTACGTATTGCTCCTATCCCGGTCGATGCTAAGATGACAGATGTTTCTGAAGTTGCAGTGGGTCAGAAGCGTATCCTGGACGCTATGGTGTCAGAATCTCCATGCCCACAACTGTTGCCTATTCCTGGGGCAGATCTGAGAAATAAAATGGCTAAGCATAAGGAGGGCCTTGATCAGTACAGTGAAAGTCCAGAAACCGATGTTGTACTTGCTACGAAGGGTGTTCAAGAGTCAACCTGATACCAGCAACAACAGCAACGATCTCAACAGTGGAAGAGACAGCAGTATCCCAATCAGCGAAAAGCTCAAAATCAGAAGCCATTGAGGGTATTTAAGGTGCCTCCGATGCCGTATGTCGAACTTCTTCAGGTGTTGCTACGATTGCAGTTGGTTGAAAAGAGGAAGTTAGCCCCACTGACAGGTACACCTCCAGCAGGTTATGATATCAAGGAGCGCTGTGATTTCCATTCAGGAGCACAAGGGCACAACATTGAAGATTGTCTGGCCTTCAAGCACAAAGTGCAGGATCTACTTGATAGTGCAACAATCAGCTTCGGGCAGGAAGGTCCCAAAATCATCTGAATGAAGGAGGAGGGGCTCTATAATCTGGTTGGGTCGTTGAAAGCAGATCAGGACAGCATCAAAATTGTCTCTAATAGCTGATTGCGAAGATAGCTGGTTCAGCAGCAGGACAGATGTGAAAGCCCGGTTCTCGGAAGCTAGCGTTTTTCTTGTTTTATCTTGTCATGTCTTTACATTTGTAGTTTCTTTCCTGTTAATTTGCAATCTTGTTTGTAAAACTCGTTGTTTTCATTCAATTGGTGATAATGAAATGAATATGCATGTTTTGATTGAATCCATTCGTGTTCACTAATTGTTTTTACAAATGTCCAACGCTTGGTTAAGAAGAATCTGGGGAGGATGACGAAAATGAACGACATGCAAAATTCCGATTGTATGCTTTTGAAATGAAACCTGTTGACGATGTACAGGCATTGTTTCAAATCCCTAAACACCGGAGTTATAAGGAAGATAATCCCTTGTCAACCCGTTTGAGCCTTGTAGTAGGAGTTTCTTTCTGAAAACGAAAAACCCTCAATCTCAACCTGGGGCAGGGTAGGTGTTAGCTAATTTGACCGAGCGTCCAAATTGCAAAAGGAGTGTCCGTTCGAGGATCAATCACGCCCCTAGAGGTCGTGCCTAAAAAAACCACAATGGGTCAATCAAGAGTGGGGCAGTCACATCATTCCCCAAAGAGTCAGACAACCAGTGTCACACGACTTGTTCGAAAGAAAAAAGAGAGAAAAAAAAGAATCAAAAGCCCGCTAAGTCAAGAAAACTTCAAAACAAATGACTTAGGCAAAGATGAGGGCATCCCGCTGGACTTAAAAGAATCAAAAGAAACTCAAAAAGAGTCAGTCCAGGAAAAAGTTAGGGATATAAAAAGAAAAATATGAAAGGATGACAAAAGAAAAATCCTCAAATGAAGTACGAGTCATGTGACCTCAAGTGTCAAAGACGAAAAGTGAGTGGCTGTCACTCCCAACAATCATAATTTCTCGAACTATCACTCCTATCTTTCAGCCTCTGAGAGGTGAGCGCTAAGGTCGAATTAGCTGAACGTAGGATGGGAGAACATCAAGGAGAATGGGGGGGTTAAAATAAACTTTGAGCCTTTATCCTTTCTTTCAAAAAACCGAGAACCTGACCACGTTACAACCTTCAAAAGTCCTAATTGAAGCAAGTTGTTTCGAAAGCATACGTCGGTAAAGGTCGCGTCGATTCTGACTCCTAAAAGGGTTCCTCTTACCATGTTGGTACTGATGTTGATAAATGTTTTGTGCATTATATGCTATAAACTGTTTTTCCTTTTCCCAGTGAACAGATTGGATGTCAAAGCTGTCATATGTGTTGCATTAATATGTCTTTTATGCAGAACAACTTGTTTTACTTGCAAGTAAGCGCTTGACAGCAGAAAAGCTTCCTACAGTGGAAAGTATGGTCAGGATAGAATACAGAGTGCCCGAATGTTCCGAGAGCAGGGGCAAGTTATTATTGTGATCCCCAGTCAAGTCAGCCTTTCGAAGTCAGTTATCCTGGGGCAATCAGGTTGAGATTCGGTGAATATCTTGTAGGCAGGGGCACTACTCTGAATCGGATAATCAGGAGCAAAGTCATTACAGTCAGGGGCAGGCCATCTTAAGAGCGCAGAGGTTGTTCTTTATTCGAGGAGCATTTGATGTGAAGCATCTCTCTGAAGTTCAGAACACCGGGGCATGTCATATCAGACCATCAGGGCTCAGATTTTCAGGTTTCCTTTCGAGGACTATCCCCACAGAGATCCCGCAGGCTGGGGCATATCAGAAGTGAAAGGATTGTTCTTCTCCGTATCAGCAGGGTCATTCAGAGTTATTCGAGCAGATTCAGCCAATTTTCGAGTGCGAGGCGAATGTCGGGAAGTTGTGCTACTATCCCTTGACTCTTCCACTAAAAGGCTGCGTATTTAGACAGAGTGTTTTCCAGCGTCAGTTGTACCTGACCCGTCACAGATAGCCTAAAAGCATAAATCCATGTTGGCGATCACTGTGAGGCCCATCCGTGTTAGCGCATCAGTTTCCAAATCCAATTTTCGGCAATACGCGGGAAGACTCCGTCTAGTTTCTCCAGCAAAGTCCAATTTTTCATTGGTACGGGTGAGCTATCCCCAGAGAAGTCCAATCACACTTGGCGCATCTGCCATTCCCCAGCGGAGTTATATTCCCCAGCAAGGTATTACTTCGTCGATGGTGTTCGGTTAAGTTTCCAATATCCCCAGCGGAGTTGATTTCACTCTCCCAGCATTTATTTTGCTGGGATAATCCTGTGATATCCGGTCTATCCCCAGCGGAGTTGGCTTCGTCTTCAACATTTATTTTGCTGAAGTGGTTTTCTGTACCCAGCTTTCTCCGGCAGCTCGAGCCTGCATTAGCATATTGCATGCATTATCATATTTGCATCATACTTGCATGTCATTGTCAAAATGCGTAGCATTTCCATCCTGAATGGAGCATTACGCCATAGAGAGATTAAAGCATAGGCATATGCATACGAAGCATAAGTCAGGTTTTCTACCAGCCTCACATGGCGCGTGAATTACTCTGTGATCAGTTCAGGGGCATTTATCCAGCAGCAGTGTTCAGACAATTCAGCAGATTATTCGTATTTCAGATCATACAACAGTTATGCTTCGATCAATCAGCCATCTGGTATCGGCAGGCTTTTCTTCCCGTCAATTCATATTGACGATGTGTTCCTCCAATAAGTGGATTTCTCCGTCTATCATTAGACGTCTTGAGTTTGAACGTGGTTTCCTTTCCGTCTATCAGTAGACGATGTGAAGTTTTGGGTGATTTTCAGTGGGGTTCAAGACGGGGTTTCTCTAGCAAGAGGCTTTTCTTTCCATCTATCAGTAGACGATGTGAAGTTTCAGGTTATTGTTCAGCGGGTTTCTTATTGTCAGATCATACAGATGGGGTGTTTCCCCAGCGAGTCTTCTCCGGCTATCTTTGATTGTTGAGGGGTTTCAAAACGATATTTCGGATAGTGGTTTTCTTTCTGTTTATTGGATGAGATGACGTTTCAAGAGGGACTTTTCTGACCATCAATCCTTATTGATGTCGAGGCTCTTCGAAGAAATGCTCAGTTTGCGTGATTGTCGATTCTTATTGACGACATGGTTCTTTGAAGGTGGTTTTCTTCCCGTCGGTCCATACTGATGATGTGGCCCCTTTGAGGATATTGATCTTCCCATCAATTCCCGTAGACAGAAGGATTCTGAAATTCGAGGGATGGTGTTGAATTGCGTAGAATGTCTTGCCGTCTACCCTTAGACGATGTGAGTATCGAGATTAATGGCGTCTTCCCGTCTATCCATAGACGATGTGAATATTGATTTGTTTCATCAATCAGGATGATCCCGTCTATCATTAGACGATGTGAGTATGGAGATTATGAATGTCTTCCCGTCTATCCTTAGACGATGTGGGTATGGAGATTATGAATGTCTTGCCTTCTATCCTTAGACGATGTGGGTATGGAGATTATTTCTTCCCGTCTATCCTTAGACGATGTTGTCGCTTGCGCAAAAATAAGGTGCCGGCATGACAGAAGAGTCGCCACCTTTCGTTATTTATCCCTCAGGGCGGGAAAGGAAACGATCGGAGAAACTTGCCGAAAAAGGGTAAGACAAGGTCATCGCAACCATTGTCTGGGTTCGGGAGTCGGTTACGCAAGGGGAAGGTATTAGCACCCCTCACGTCCGTCGTACTCGACGGGATCCTCGCTTGTTTGTTTACTTGGACGGGTTGGTTATAATCTATCTACCTATCAAGGCTGGCTGAAAAAGAAAAGAAAAATGACTCGGCAAAGCATCGCGCTTTATGCCTACGTATTCCCGTCTGGAACGAGAAATCAGAGTCAACGTAGTTCGGCTAACTACGGGTGAAGGTGGGGAAGGTTGCTCGCTAGGATATCGCATCCTATGCCTACGTACTTTCATCTGATATGAAAGATCAGAGCAAACGTAGTTCGGCAAACTACGGGTTATCTCCTGAAAGAAGTGTTTTTTATTGTGTTTGCGATTTCAACCGCACTAGAGACTATGACCTGAGAGTGAATGCGTCGCATGTCACCCAAAGGGTACCATACTAAACATCCCACCTTAGATAGCTTAAGGCTCGTAACGTACGAAAGAAATCATTCATGATTACTGTATCTTAAACTGCTTTGAGATGAGAAGAGAACGGGCCCAACTAGGAGGGAGACTATCAAGTCCTACTGTTGTCATGCCATGGATTCATCCTATGGTTGAGGTTTGAACAGGGAACTCCTAGATGTTGTCATGCATAGGTTTCAACCTAAAAGTCTATCATCAAATCCTTATCAAAGGAAATGAGAGTCCTAAGGGATCATGTCAATGATACACCAAAACAGGCAAAAGCATCAGCTTTAACAGTAAAATGCATGCAATGCAAGTGAGGGAGGAAATGTGTGTGGGGCTTCAGCCTCCACAAGCTCGTCTCAACCTCAAGCCAGTCATGAAATAACAGTAATCATACTGAAAATAAACAACATGCTATCAAGCAAGGAACAGTAAAAGGGATGAAATGCCATCAGGCAAACAAAACACATGCTTGAGAAAGAATCATCTACTCTCTAATCCTAACCCTAACACAGAATCTAATCAGATCTAAGCAAAGCCCTAAAGCAAAACCTAACCAAAAGAAGACAATCCCAGTCTTCAAGCTTCAGAACAAGCTTACCAAAGAAAGGGAGCTAAGTAAGCAGACTCATAGTGTCTTCCTCAGGAAAGCACTAGGAGGTGTATACTCAGGAGTCATACCCTATGTGGCTCAACCACTGTGATCAGTTTACATTCCTCCTCAGGAGAAACTAAACTCACAAGCAGGCTCCAACATCACTGGATATTTAGGAAATCCTATCTGAACTAGTGGAACTAAGTGAATAGACCCATAGGACCTTCCTCAGGAAAGTACTAGGAGGCTTCCACTTAGGAGTTGTATCCTATGTGGCTCAACAACTGTGATCAGTTTACATTCCTCCTCAGGAGAAATTAAACTCACAAGTTGGCTCCAACATCATTGGATACTTGAGAAATCCTAGATAAACTAATGGAACTAAGTGAATAGACCCATAGGACCTTCCTCAGGAAAGTACTAGGAGGCTTCCACTTAGGAATTGTATCCCATGTGGCTCAACAACAGGTGATCAGTTTACATTCCTCCTCAGGAGAAATTAAACTCACAAGTTGGCTCCTACATCATTGGATACTTGAGAAAGAGGTGAGAAGAAAGAATGAAAGTCATTCATAGTGCCTTCCTCAGGAAAGTACCATGAACTTCCCTCAAACTTCAGGATCTCAAACCTCACGAACAGGGGACAAGCCAAGCTCTGGGTCTCTAAGTCTTGATCTTCAATCTTCTCTTCATCATGCTCTCCAACAAGATCTTCAAGACAAACTAAGCCCCACAACAAATTCCCCACAATAAACCCCAGAGATGAACAGATAACCACAGGACAGACAAAATCATCAGCTAACTTCAGAAAATACCTAAAAATACTAAACCAAGGGGGAAAAATCTATCAACCATTCACAAGGGTCTACAACATCTACCCCTAACATCCACATATGCCCCTACCCAAAAATCAAGACAAAACTATCTAAAGAAAATGAATTTCCTTACCTATGCATAACCTAAACCCTAATTAGGATACCCTAATGCTAACCTAATTAATCTAATCAAATTTTAATCTAAAAATCAAGAATTAAATCCTATGGGGAACTATGATTCAATATCTAATCACACCAAAAAGAATGAATTAAAAATCCTAAGGGAAAGTCCTAAAACAAATTCTACAAAATTGGATATCAAACTAAACATATTAAAAAGATATTTAAAAGAAAAATCTACTAAAAATATGAAAAGAAAATAAAATGGAAATTTTATTTATTTATAATTTTCTAGACAAATTTATGAGCACATGAAAAAAACAAGAGTTGAAAAATATTTAATTTTCTATTTTTTATGAATTTTATAAAAGACAAACAATTAAATGGAATTAAAATAAATAAAAGAATTCAATTAAAGGGGAGGGGGTGCAGATAGAAGGGCACGCCAGTTCAATATTCATGGGCTGGATCAGGGGGGGGATGCGCGTAGAAAAATGATTAAAGCCCACACGGACTCACTTACTCCAAACGACCGCGTTTCAATTTTTAAAATTCCCTCCGCTTTTTAGTTCAATCTGAGTCGTTAGATGAGGTGATTTGGTCAACATTTCAAAACGAATCAAAGGTGACAATTTTGTCTTCTACCTTGGGCCTGTTAGGGTTTCACGAAACAACCTCCACACGCGAATCTTCCATCCTCCATAGCTCTCTCGTCTCTCAACGATTTGCAAAATTTCCAAAACCAAAATCACACTACTAAATCCCAGGAATCCAACCATACGCATAGTTTCCATTGAATCTTCTTAAAATGCGCAAACAAAAGGGATGAAGACTAGGGTTTCACTTGTTTCTACTGAGATCAATCATGGGGAAACTTAAATCTAATGGTGAAATTCTCTCCTACACGTTACCCTGACTACAACAAACTATAGCACGTGCATTAACACTCCTAATCCAGCATTTTCTTGATCATAACAGATTCTTGCACCTGCCATCAATCCTCACCAAACCCTCTGAAACTCTAGGGAACTAAACAACTATCCTAGCATGCTCATTCTATACCTACAAGCCAGACAGAAAGCACATAATTTAGAAGATATATGGGGAAGAAAGAACCTGTTGAATGGTGATGGTGAGTGGTGCTATGAGTAGTTGCAGAGCTTGCAATTGATGCCAAACACTCCTCTAATGGAGAGGATCTTTCTGTTTGCAAAAGCTTTGAAGAAGAAAGCTTGTAATGGAAGAAATCGTGTGTTGCTTGATCTTGAAGGAAGCTCTTCAATGGCAATGTCTCTCTCACTATCTCCACTGATTTCTCTCTTCTTGACCAACCTTCAACTCATCATGATTCACTCTTCTTATAATGATTGATGGAAGCTCCTAGATCCTTCTAGAATGAGCTAGAAAAGTCTTGATTTTCTCATGTGATGACATATTGAATCTCTCTCATCTCATGCCTTATGCCTTACAATTTGGTGTCAAAATACCTTTACATGAGATATTGAGAAGATATGTGTGAAAAACAAGCTCACCTTTGGCTTATGTTGAGTTTTGCAAGGGTGCCTTATAATGCAAGTTTCAATTTTCCAAAGCATGTCCCATTTTAAAGCCTCAAATGAAAATTCTATGTAAACCAATGTTCTCAAAATTATGTTTCCAATCAAAATGATATATTGGATGACCTATTTTGGATTCCTAGATCTTCCAAACCAATTTTCAAATTCAACTTTTTAAACTTATAAGCCATTTTTAGTTCATTTTTAACCAATCATGCAAATCCATGCTATGAGCTTTTCCAACAATTCATGACCTCTTTTCTAGACTTAAAATCACATTTTGAACAACTTTCATGTTTTGAGTTTTTTCAATTGAGGCTTGGAAATAGGAGATATGGCCTTTGCTTAAAAATGACCTATAACTGACAAATGACCAAAATACCCCTGCCTTGTTCACACCATAAGTTGAGTTCCACAAATCCTATCAAGGACTTCTACCACTCAAATTAAAGCTAAGAAGATTCCCTTCAACATTCATGTTGACCAAGAGATCATAGGAATCATCCTACTAGGGAAAAAGTTGTCTGCAAGTTGGGTGACTTTCAAGGACCCAGATTCACACACCTCTGCTGACCTGTAATTTGTCAAAACCATAACTTGAGCTCTGCAACTCCTATCAAGGACTTCCACCACTCAAATTAAAGCTAAGAACAAGCTCTACAACATTAATGTTGTGGGGAAGATGAGATATCAATCACATCTTGAGCTAAAACTGCCTGGAAGATAGGGATCAAATTAGGGTTTTTTCACTGACAATCCTTGGAAACCCTGACTTGAAACTTCTCAAACTCCTCAATCATGATGAGTTGGTCTAGGAACCATCCTTATAACATCTCTATGCATCATTCCATGATCTCATGGCCCTTGGATTAGGTCTCAACCTTCTCCAAATTTTCAGTTGTCCTAGGATTGACCCAGTCAAAACCCTAATTCTACCATTCATGGTTGAATCCTCTGAACTCTTGCATAATGACTTCTCTGGGCTTCATGATGGCTATCAAGACATCTCATAGGCTTTCTCAAAACATCAAGTTCATTCTCACAGTCTCAGAATCATCTGAGGAGCTCCCACAACTCTCAAGCTATGAGGCACACCACCCTGGTTTCAACCAATTCCTCTGAGGACCTTTTGAACTGTCTGATGAAGGTATCAAATTTCAAACACTCAATGAATAAATAATTGTTGGTCAAATTTTGGGGTGCAACAGCTGCCCCTATTCAAACGGCTTGAACCTGACTGGGTGAGAAGCGAACGGCTCTCAGCCAATCAAGGTGCGGGACGGTTGAATATCGGTAAACCCGAAAATTTGCCAACTGCGCGAGCACACGGTATTCTGCGGGGAACAAATCTTTGAATACCGCAACACTAGCTGCTCAACAACTAGCTAGAGAAATATCGACCTGACATCACCGTCAGTTATCCACATTAAATTCTTCTGACATTGCCTTCAGACAACCACAACACCCAACATCGCCGCTGGAATACTAAACCACCTGACATCGCCGTCAAGAACAACCATAACTCGGGGAAACAAGCGGCCAACATCGCTGCCGGAAACCTAAACCTGAATCACCAAAATACCCAACATCGCCGCTGGAGAAAATACAACAATGAACAAAATACCCCGCATCGCCGCTGGAGAAAATACATCTCTGAACAAAGTACTCCGCATCGCCGCTGCAGAAAATACATCTCTGAACAAAGTACCCCGCATCGCCGCTGGAGAACTACATCTGGCAGAATACCCCGCATCGCCGCTGGAGAAACACATCTGACAGAATACCCCGCATCGCCGCTGGAGAAACTAAATCTGTCAAAATACCCCGCATCGCCGCTGGAGAAACACATCTGACAGAATACCCCGCATCGCCGCTGGAGAAACTAAATCTGTCAAAATACCCCGCATCGCCGCTGGAGAAACACATCTGACAGAATACCCCGCATCGCCGCTGGAGAAACTAAATCTGTCAAAATACCCCGCATCGCCGCTGGAGAAACACATCTGACATCGTCGTCGGAAGCAAACATCCTCTTACAGACACTCGACATCGCCGTCGCACAAACATCATCTCTACTGGGGATTTAAAGAGTCTGACCTCGCCGTCAAACAAACATCCAACCTCGTCGCCGGACAACTGATGATCTGACCTCGCCGTCATATCCAAACGTTCAACCTCGCCGTTGAACAAACATCCAACCTCGCCGCCGGACAAAATATGATCTGACCTCGCCGTCAAATCCAAACGTTCAACCTCGCCGCCGAACAAAAATCCAACCTCGCCGCCGGACAAATGATGATCTGACCTCGCCGTCAAATCCAAACGTTCAACCTCGCCGTCGAACAAACATGATCTGACCTCGCCGTCAAATTCAAACGTTCAACCTCGCCGTCGAACAAACATCCAACCTCGCCGCCGGACAAATGATCTGACCTCGCCGTCAAATCCAAACGTTCAACCTCGCCGTCGAACAAACATCCAACCTCGCCGCCGGACAAATGATGATCTGACCTCGCCGCCAAATCCAAACGTTCAACCTCGCCGTCGAACAAACATGATCTGACCTCGCCGTCAAATTCAAACGTTCAACCTCGCCGTCGAACAAACATCCAACCTCGCCGCCGGACAAATGATCTGACCTCGCCGTCAAATCCAAACGTTCAACCTCGCCGTTGAACAAACATCCAACCTCGCTGCCGGACAAATGATGATCTGACCTCGCCGTCAAATCCAAACGTTCAACCTCGCCGTCGAACAAACATCCAACCTCGCCGCCGGACAAATGATTATCTGACCTCGCCGTCAAATCCAAACGTTCAACCTCGCCGTCGAACAAACATAATCTGAACAAATCCAACCTGGGGTTCACCCCTGGTGAATGGAACAAAAGGTATACTTGCGTATTTGAAACTACTCCGCTGGGAATGAGAGACTTAACCGAGCACACTCTGATCTGGGGTTCACCCTCAGAACCATAACGAACATCGGAATACTGCTGCACACTGCCCGCCGTAGAACTTCAACATTAAAGATATATGAAACCCTGGCCCCTGGCCATTTCCAGCTTCAGCTAGAAAAGATCTTCAAGTATTTCTGAAGATAGATGAAACCCTGGCCCCTGGCCACTCCAGATCCGCTGGAGAATCTTCAAGTTCTTCTGAAGAAAGATGAAACCCTGCCCGTCGGCTATTCCAGCTTCAGCTAGAAAAAACATCCTTGGCCTTCAAGGATGTAAACTTTGCCCGTCGGCAACTCTGCAGGAGGTATTTTCGACTTCAGTCTAAAGAAATGGTCCTTGGCCTTCAAGGATACGTGGGTCTGCCTTCAGGCAACTCCACCTCTGCTATAGAGCATCCGTGACTTCAGTCAGGGATATATTTCGGCCTTCAGTCCGAAAAATGAATCCTAGGTCATTCATGACCTTGGGGATAACCTTGCCCTTAGGCACCTTCGCTTCAGCTTGGGAAATCTATGACTTCAGTCAAAGAAATGGTATCCTGAGCCATTCATGACTCTACGGGGATTCAAACACTTTGCCTTCAGGCAAAACTCCGCTTCAGCTGGAGAAACATCTTCGACTTCAGTCAGAAGAAAAACTATCCACTTGATCGCCATCAATCATCACCTCAGGACAACTGACTTGGTCTTCAGACCAACACGGATCATCTTGAATACAAAATTTGGAACCTTGTCTTCAGCCACACGTTGATTCATCAACAAGGACATCTGAGCTCACAGGAATCTTCTGATACCGCCCTCAGGCGTTTACGAAGTCAATCTTCAGATTAGACATCACTGTTGGAGCGGACATATCACGCTGCTAAGGACTTCAAGAATCATCTTGAACAAACAGCTCCGTCGGGCACCTTCGAGAATCATCCTGAACCGATAACCATTCTGGGGACTTTATCCTGCGGGGTATTCCAGGAATCTTCCTGGGCAACTCTTGCTGGGGACGCTATTGGGGAGCTCAAGGATCATCCTGAGCAAACAACTCGGGAAGCTGTACTGAGGTCTTAAGAATCATCTTAAGCAAACGGCCCTGCTGAGGAATTCAAGAATCATCTCGAACTGAAGACTTCGCTGGGGATCTCAAAAATCATCTTGAGCGAGCGACTGTGGGGATTACACCGGGGTCTTAAGAATCCTCCTAAGAAAGCGACCTTGTTGGGGAGAATATCAGGAATCATCCTGAGCAACTGGTCTTTCGGCTGAACACCTGTAAGGCAAGAGTAATAATGACCTAGATCATGCTTATGATGCATATGCTTCTGCGCTATGCCCTACACGGTGGGAATGATATGCGTTTATGCTAAATGCCATGCAATCATGCACAATGCTATGCAACGTTAAATGCTATGCAGTGTTAAAGGCTATACAGTCATGCACAATGATGCGATCCCGTCCGCAAAATAAATGCTGGGGGGAGGAGACCCTTTTGTCAAGGAGACAAGAACTACTCAGGTAGAGGAATCATCCTGCTGAGGAGAACGTGGACACGCCAATATCAATCGGCCTCTGTCTGGGGAATTGATCTTCCGGTCGACTGCTGCAGGGCAAACAACTTCAGCTGATTTCTGCAGGGGACGAAGCTCTACGAGAACCCGAACCTGCTGAAGGAAAGCGATGTCAATCGCGAGAGTGAACTGCGTGGCCGCCCTTGCTACCTTTCTGGGGATAACCACTCTATGGGGAAATAACTTCAGCTGCTCCACACTCCACTGGGGAAAATCAATCGTGATCTGATCAACTTCCAAGGACTCGGCTCTCTTGGACATCTGCAAACTCGGCTGAGGAAGGAGAAGTCATTCTGCTTCGCTGGAGAGAGTGCGACTCTGGGGACATACAGCATCAACTGTTCACTATCTGCTAGGGAACATCCATTCAAGGTCTCAACTGCTTCCAAGGATTCTGCTTTTCTGCGGACTCAGCCGGGGAGAGAAATCATTCTACTTCACTGGAGGGTACGACTCTGGTGCGGAATTTCAATTTCGCTGGAGACCTCGGTCTGGCACCATCAGTTACTGCATCCTTCGGCATACGGACAGCTTCCTACAGGACTTGCACTTGTGACCCGGTGCGGGGGGGAACACCTGCTCCGGCGACTTTACTGGGGAAAACACGAGCTTCGACGCCCGAACACTTCTATGAAATCTGCACTTGTGACCCGGTGCTGGGGAAACGAGCTTCGGCTCTTGACTCAGCTGATGAGGTGACGTTCCTTCAGGAGGCGTCTGCTTGGGGAAGAGAATCATCTCTGCGTGGGGAGACATATAAATGCTCACTATTTGCGTTCCGATTCTGCGGAGGAGAGACTGCTGAACTCTGCTGGAGAAGGAGGGCTCGCCCTGCTTTGGGGATGCGCACGACACATTTTCTGGAAGGTGCTACACCTGCAACAACACAAACAAACAGACAAGATACCCTCCTCAAAGGGGCCTATCCAGGTTATTATCTCGTGACAATATTCAATTGATTAATTGTTTCAACAATCAATGGGCCTAGGCCTGTAAGTTTATGTATGCGCATTTTATTAAAAACATCGGCGTTTTCGTTCACAAACAAAACAGATAAATGCTAAACAGACAAGCAGAATTGCTGAATAATGTGCATTTTATTGATGATGAACCCCTGAATGGGCAAAAATGTTTTACAACAGAGGCAAGCTCCTGGAATGAGGAAGCCGCACAAAAAGAAAACATAAATATACATCAGTATATACAAATGTCGGCAACGAGGCGCAGACGAACACCATGAGTTGATCCCTCTAAGACCCACTCGACTTCGATACTTCTCCGACGCTTCAGCTTCGGAAGAGATTGATTCAGATAGACGGCCCTCAGGTCCTCCAAACCACTAAACAATGAAAGTCCATACGCGGAACGCAGTCATTTGCTTATTCAAATCCCTAACTTTTGCGTGAACCGCCCTTTACGGGTTTTCAGTTCACCGGGATACCCTTTTTTGCCGAAGCCGCCCAGTGTAGGTTTTCGACTTCGCGGGTGTACATTTTTCAATATATCCCTAATTTTTGCCCGAACCTTTTATTCTGTTTTTGGTTCGCCGGGATGCCCCTTTTTTGCCTGGACTCTTTCTTTTTTGTCCAGCGGGTCTCTTTCAAGCAAAGTATTTTTTAACTGCGTCCGCGTTCACCGGGGATGCAAAATCTTCACCATCCATCGTGGATAACAACAAAGCTCCTCCTGAGAAGACCTTGCTGACGACATACGGCCCTTCGTAATTCGGAGTCCACTTGCCCCGGTGATCGGAGTGTGGCGGAAGAATCTTCTTCAGGACGAGATCACCCGTCTGAAAGCTTCTAGGACGCACCTTCTTATCGTAAGCTTTCTTCATTCGGCTTTGGTACAGGCGACCAAATGCAATCGATGCTAACCTCTTCTCGTCCATCAGGCTGAGCTGGTTCAAGCGATTCGTAATCCATTCTGCCTCGTCGAGTTTCACATCAACCAAAACTCGCAAAGAAGGAATCTCCACTTCTAACGGTAGGACAGCTTCCATACCGTACACCAAGGAGAAAGGAGTTGCCCCGGTCGACGTACGCACCGGCGTACGATAACCGTGCAAGGCAAACGGCAACATCTCGTGCCAATCTTTGTACGTCACAACCATCTTCTGAACAATCCTCTTGATGTTCTTGTTGGCCGCTTCAACAGCGCCATTCATCTTCGGCCGGTAAGGAGATGAGTTGTGGTGTTCAATCTTGAAGCTCTGGCACAGCTCCTTCATCATCTTGTTGTTCAAATTCGAACCATTATCAGTAATGATTCGCTCAGGGATTCCATATCGACAGATGATGTCCCTCTTTATGAATTTAGCTACCACTTGCTTGGTCACATTAGCGTACGAGGCTGCCTCCACCCATTTGGTGAAGTAGTCGATAGCTACCAGAATGAAACGATGACCATTGGACGCAGTGGGCTTGATCTTGCCTATCATGTCGATGCCCCACATGGAGAACGGCCAAGGGGAGGACATGACATTCAATGGGCATGGCGGCACATGAACTTTATCAGCATAAACCTGGCATTTATGGCATTTCTTCGCGAATCTGAAGCAATCCGACTCCATAGTCAGCCAAATACCCTGCTCTCAGGATCTTTCTCGTCATGGCATGCCCGCCGGCGTGCGTACCAAATGTGCCCTCATGGACCTCTTCCATGAGCATACTCGCTTCTTTCTCATCTACACATCTGAGCAGCACGAGATCGTGGTTTCTCTTATACAGCACTCCATCAGGATTGAGATAAAAGTTTCCAGATAGCCTCCTTAGAGTCTTCTTATCCTGGGTTGAGGCACCCGCAGGATACTCCTTAGTCATAAGGAAGGTCTGGATATCGTGGAACCATGGCTTGCCGTCGATGGCATCCTCGATTGCAAACACAAATGCCGGTCTATCAAGACGCGAAAGCACAATTCTTGGAGCCTCATTCCAATAATTGACTTTATACATTGAAGCCAACGTGGCTAAAGCATCAGCCATCTGATTTTCAGCCCTCGGTACATGATGAAGTTCCACTCGATCGAAGAACGGAAGCAGCCTCCTGGCATAATTCATGTACGGCACTAGATTCGCTTGACGAGTTTCCCACTCCCCTTTAATCTGATTGATCACAAGCGCTGAGTCACCATATATGTCTAGATTCTTGATTCTCAAATCAATTGCCTCTTCTAGACCCATAATACATGCTTCATACTCTGCTTCATTGTTGGTAACTGGAAACGTCAGTCTCGCAGTAAACGGGATGTGGGATCCGTGAGGAGTCGTGATGATAGCCCCGATACCACTTCCATAGGAATTAACCGCTCCGTCGAATATCAACTTCCACTGAGACTTCCTATCTGGCCCCTCATCGGGCAATGGCTCATCGCAATCCTTCGCTTTGAGAAACATAATGTCCTCGTCAGGGAACTCGAACTTCATCGGCTGATAGTCTTCGATTGGCTGTTCGGCAAGGTAATCAGACAATACGCTTCCCTTAATGGCTTTCTGAGAGATGTACTGAATATCATATTCCGTTAACACCATTTGCCATCTGGCAATCCTGCCCGAAAGAGCCTGCTTCTCGAAGACGTACTTGATCGGATCCATCTTCGAAATTAGCATAGTGGTGTGATTGAGCATATACTGTCGTAGACGTTTGGCGGCCCAAGCTAGTGCACAACACGTCTTCTCCAGCATCGAGTATCGAGATTCACACTCAGTGAACTTTTTACTCAAATAATAAATGGCATGCTCTTTTCTGCCCGTCTCGTCGTGCTGACCGAGAACACACCCCATACTATTCTCCAGAACCGTCAGGTACATGATTAGTGGCCGTCCAGCTACTGGGGGTATCAAGATTGGAGGTTTTTGAAGATACTGCTTTATTTTGTCGAATGCCTTCTGGCAATCCTCATTCCAAGTAATCGCCTGATCTTTCTTTAACAGCTTGAACATCGGTTCACAAGTGGCCGTGAGCTGAGAGATAAACCTTGCGATGTAGTTTATTCGGCCCAAGAAACCACGAACTTCTTTTTCTGTTTTCGGCGCTGGCATTTCTTGGATAGCTTTTATTTTCGCAGGATCAACTTCAATACCTCGTTCACTAACGATAAACCCCAATAACTTTCCGGACCGCACTCCGAAAGTGCACTTGTTACGATTCAGCCTCAGCCTGAACTTCCTAAGCCTCTCAAACAGCTTCAGCAAATTGACCAGATGCTCTTCCTCCGTTTGGGACTTTGCAATCATGTCATCAATATAGACCTCGATCTCATGATGAATTATATCATGAAACAAAGTTACCATTGCTCGCTGGTAAGTGGCCCCTGCGTTCTTCAGACCGAAGGGCATTACCTTATAGCAGAATGTTCCCCAGGGGGTAATAAATGTCGTTTTCTCCATGTCCTCCGGTGCCATCTTAATCTGATTGTAACCGGAGAAGCCATCCATGAACGAAAACACGGAAAACTGGGCTGTGTTGTCGACCAACACATTGATATGAGGCAACGGGAAATCATCCTTATGGCTCGCCCTATTCAAATCCCGATAATCGACGCACATGCGTACCTTACCGTCCTTCTTCGGCACAGGCACTATGTTGGCGACCCACGGAGGGTAAGTGGTAACGGCTAGAAATCCTGCGTCCAACTGCTTCTGGACTTCTTCTTTGATTTTTACAGCCATGTCTGGTCTCGTCCTCCTAAGCTTCTGCTTGACTGGAGGGCAATCTTCTCGCAGCGGCAAGCGATGAACCACGATATCAGTGTCGAGTCCGGGCATATCTTCGTATGACCAAGCAAAGACATCACTATACTCTCGAAGCATCTCGATCAGTCTATGCTTGACATCATTCTGCAGCGCAGCCCCTACTCTGACATTTCTGACGAGCTCCTTAGAACCCAGATTTACAATCTCAATATCCTCCTCGTGAGGCAGAATAACCTTCTCCTCTTGTCTCAACAAGCGGGCCAACTCTTCCGGAAGGTCTTCGTCTTCATCAATCTCATCCTCGGCTTGATAGATCGAGCAATCAAAGTCGTAGTGAGCCGTAGAGGGTCCAGAGTCGATGTCATCTGTCATGTGGATCCTGCAATAACAAGGGTTAAGTTTAAAGCAAGAATATGCAGGTTAGCACAAACCTCGTTGCCATTTTGCTGTTTTTTCGAAATAAACATAAAACAGGAATAACAGAGAACACAACATTTGATTACGAAGAAAACGCCTTTTATTTATTAACAAAATGCATACACATAATCCAACAAGGCCCTGACAGTAAAACCACTATGCCCCGGGCAGGACATAGGGTTGTACAAAGATTGTAAAAAGCAAATCATTACTCTTCACTTGTCAGCTTGATAATCTCCTTGATGGTCCAATTGTGGAGGCGCTCGCCCGACTTGCTCGGTTGAATCCAGGCGTCAAGATCGCAATCACTATCCCCGCTGTCCTCCGACGCAGCGTTGATACTCTCGAAAATTACTCCGCCCTTGGTGAATAGGATCGGCCCTTTCCCACGAGACGAGCTGCTAGAAGAAGATGAAGCTTCAGCTCCAGGAGAATACCCCAATCCAAACTTATCCTGCTTGATTGGTATATCCAAGACATGCCCCCAGCCTGGGGTGGAACCGACTTCGACGACGGCCCGAGCTTCCTTAAACGAGGAGAGATTCATCTCCTGCTTCTCTGCGACGACCGGAGCTACCTCCTTCACCTTGACGGTTTCAAATGCTTGGCAAAGAGTCTCATGGATCTCGCCATCCATTTCAACATATTTAAAGGACGACAGGTGGCTCACCATGATGTCCTCCTCACCACAGACTGTTACTATGCTGCCCCCGACAGCATATTTAAGCTTCTGATGCAGCGTGGACGTCACGGCACCAGCAGAATGGATCCATGGCCGACCTAAGAGGCAACTATAGGCGGGCATGATATCCATGATATAGAAAACCGTATTGAACGTCTCTGGACCAACTTGAATTGGCAGGGTCAACTCTCCGAAGACGTGGCGCTTGGTTCCATCAAAGGCTTTCACGACCAGATCACTGGGCGTGCAAAGCAATCCACGGGTATCCAACTTCATCAGTGCCTTCTTCGGAAGCACATTAAGCGAGGAACCCGTATCCACCAGGACATGTGACATAATCGTGCCTCTGCACTCTATTGAGACATGCAGGGCGCTGTTGTGATCTCTTCCCTTAGGAGTCAGCTCCAGATCTATGAATCCCAGCCCATTACCCGCATTGACATGGGCTACCACTTCTTCCAGCTGATTTACTGATATCTCCTGTGGCACGTATGCAGCATTCAATACCTTCAGCAACGCGTTGCGGTGCGCTTCAGAACACAGCAACAAGTTAAGAATCGAGATCTTTGACGGAGTCTGATGAAGATGATCTATAATTTTGTAGTTACTCTTCTTGATTAGTCGCATGAACTCTTCAGCATCTTTAACTAGCAAATCTTTTTCTGCCCCCGAATGGACCTCTTCGACAGCTTTACCTTTACCCTTATCCACGGCGTCAGCCTGGACCACCTTCTCTGCTGCAACCTCCGCTGGCGCAAACACTCTACCGCTTCTAGTGATACCACTGACCTCGGCAAGATTCTGCACAGTCGATCCGAACGGCTCTAGCTCTATCTTCTGACCATTGCAGTAAACTTCGGCGCCATAATGCCATGGAACGGCATTAGTGCTTTCGAATGGGATCGGTCCGGCCCTGGTGATAGTGATGGTAGGCGGACGGGGCGCAGAAATAGTAATAGGGTGACGAGGAATAGTAATGGTAGCAACTTCATCTGCCTGCTTCAGCATGACTTCCCCTGATGCACTCTCAACGCTCCGGCTGAACTGTAAAATACCCTCAGACATCAGACTTTGGATACCTTCGATCAGCTGCTCACACCCATCAAGGAGTGTAGCACAAGCCATACATAACTCTCCGCATCCAGGAAAGAATCCCTTCTTCAGCAACTTAGCCTTGACAAAGCTCAACGGCGTCTTCAAATCTTTGACATCAGTCAGCAAGTCCGCACTCTCCTCAGTGATAACAGCATTCACTCCGCCCCCCTTATGATGAGGCATAGGGTTCTTGGTAACGTTGGGCACGCTATCAGAAAAGTTGATAACCTTGGCGTCCACCAAGTCCTGGACTTTGTGCTTAAAAGCTTTACAATTCTCAATCGTATGGCCTGGTGCCCCAGTATGGAAGTCACAAGTAGCACTGGCGTCATACCCCGGTGGTGGTGCCCCTGTTAAGGGAGCCATTGTCCTCTTTTGCACTAACTGGAGCTGAAGCAACGTTTGCAGAAGTTGTGCATACGACATAGGTGGAGTTTCAAACTAACGATTTGTCGTAGGAGCCCGATTCTGATATCTCCTATACCCCTGCTGATTCTGCTGCTGAGGCTGCTGCTGCTGCTGCGGCTGCGGTGGGGCAGCTGGGATATTTATGCTAGCGATCTGAGGCTGAGGGCCCTTGCCCTTTCTCCGAGCATTAGTGACGGCACTGGCATCTCCTTCTCGACGCTTGCCAGTATAGGGTTTCTTGCTACCTCCTCCAGCTGAGGATGATTCGCCCTGAATTTTTCCGATCTTTATACCGTTCTCAACATGCTCGCCCAAAGTGATGAGAGCCGAGAATGTTCCAGACATGCCACTGACCAGCTTTTCATAGTAGATTCCAGGAAGGGTAGCCACGAACATTTGCACTAGCTCACGCTCAACCATCGGCGGTTGAACCCGAGCAGCCAATTCACGCCACCGCTGGGCGTATTCTTTGAAGCTTTCATTGTTCCTCTGTGAAAGATTCTGAAGCTGAACTCGGTTGGGGGCCAAGTCGCTATTGTATTGATAGTGGAGGACGAACGCTTCTGCAAGGTCTTTCCAGGTGCGCACAGTAGCGGGCTCCAAACCCATATACCATTCGAGCGATGGACCAGAAAGACTGTCCTGAAAGAAGTGCATCAGCAACTTCTCACCGTCAGAATAAGCGGACATCTTTCTATAATAAGATCGGAGGTGGACCCGGGGGCAAGTAGTACCCTTATACTTCTCAAAGGTAGGCACCTTGAACTTGTGAGGTACTTTAAAGTCAGCAATCAACCCGAGCTTGGACATGTCAACGCCCAATGTGTTCTGATTTTCGATGTCTCTCATCTTGTCTTCCAGCGCCTTGAATCTGAGTCGAGCCTCAACATTCAACTCTGCTTCTACACCTCTCTGAGAGAATATGTCATCCTGATGGTCCTCCAGCCACGGTTGAGGCACCAACAGATTTCCTGCACCAGCATTGCCGTTGACCGGCCCCATGTTAACATTGGCTCCCAGACTACCATTGCCGACGCCTGCCGCATTGAGTCCGAGATTAGTCATCAGATTGCCGTTAGCACTGCCGTTGCCCCCGGCAACAGGAACAACATTCTGTGGAGCATCCACTAGAGGAGGAGTGGGTACGGCCCCGCCGTGAAGTATGCCATTACTGTCAACCCTGGAGATCAGAGGTTGAACCAAAGTACGAAGCTGGTCTTGACCATTCGCGATCACTTGCATCAGTTCCATGAAACGATCCATTCGTTCACGGAGCTCTTGAACATCTGACTGTACCTGGTCCATTATCCTTGTCTGATTAGCGCGAGTTGAGTAGCGGTGGATGAGTCTTTGATCAATCCTGGAGATCGAAAGCAGCTCGGAACCTGTGTACCTGAAAAAACCTGTCAACATTAAAGGTTAGGAAGAGCAACAGAATGTATGTCATGCAAAATGCTTTATGCAGATGCAGGCGTGTGTCTGTGTGCTTGAGAGATTCCCCCCGATCCTGGCGCCTTAGTACCAGTGCTGACAATAACAAGGAGGGGAATCTGGGCCCAATCATGGAAACAGCAATCTCACACGTAGTATCAGCAATAGTCAGATTCGACACATCAAGGACCGAGAACTCGTACGCAACAGTATTTCTGAGAGAGGCTGCAGTAATGCAATAAGAGGCGAGAGATCCTGGATCGGGGAAACGGTACCTGTCACAGACACACGTCAATGGAATGCGAATGATTATGCAAACTAATGCAAAATGCAGGCATGCAACAATATATCCAGGTGGCTGCTGTGGAGATTCGGCATCGACAGTCACTGATGAGAAGGAAACCCCGGTGTAAAACCACTGATCTGATCTACTGAGAATAACCATCTGATAGGATCGAGATCAAAATTCTGCCTTGACAAGAATAAGTGCCTGATAGTAAGGACCCGGGATGCAAGATCAGAAAACGTCTGCTGATGAAGTCTTCAGACCCCAAATCAAAAATCTGCCCTTTCAAGAACAAACACACAGCTGCTGACGAGATCTTCAGACCCCGCTCAAAATCTGCCCTATCAAGAACAAATAACATCTGCTGATGAGATCTTCAGACCTCACTCAAAATCTGCCCTATCAAGAACAAATAACATCTGCTGATGAGATCTTCAGACCTCACTCAAAATCTGCTCCCTCCAGAACAAACCACTGATAACAATATCCTGCCCTATCAAGAACAGACAAACACCCGATGATAAGATCCTCTGATCAAACCCTTGCTCTATCAAGAACATATCTGCAACTGAGAACCCAATCATAACTGATTCACTGTCAAGAAAACCAGGTGGTCTGGAGGTCAAAGTTTCCTGCAATATCCCAACCCCACTCACAGGTATGGACCTAATCCACGGACAAAGGTACGGCATCCTATGCGGTCATCAGCGTCACAGACTTTCATGAGTGACGATACGATTCCCAGAAGGAGTGGCATCATCAAGTCATGAAGAGGCCTCACTTAGCTGACTTCCAAATGATCGGTCCCCAGAGTCGACAATCCTCACGTCTGGACTCCCCTCAGATCCTCAGGACCGGAAAGGAGCACCTCTGCAAGAATCTCGTCTGAGCGCAGATTTTCGTAGGGAACTGTGCCTGCTCAACAGACAGGTTCGTCTACTACTTCTCCGCAACTATATCTAGGTGTGTACTCAAGCCCAAGTCCGGCTTTTCACTCACAGTAACATCCCTCTCCCACAGCAGCACAGATAATCATATCAAACTGGAAATAAAATGCGAGAAATAAAATGCGGGAAGTAAAAGTGCGATAAATAAACGCAACCCAACAAGCAAACACACAAACGATAGGATTGACTCGCGTAGGGGATGGGAAAAGGTCCCAGCATAAGGGATGGGAAAAGTCCCTAGATGCTATACGTCCCCAGCAGAGTCGCCAGCTGTCGCTTGCGCGAAAATAAGGTGCCGGCATGACAGAAGAGTCGCCACCTTTCGTTATTTATCCCTCAGGGCGGGAAAGGAAACGATCGGAGAAACCTGCCGAAAAAGGGTAAGACAAGGTCATCGCAACCATTGTCTGGGTTCGGGAGTCGGTTACGCAAGGGGAAGGTATTAGCACCCCTCACGTCCGTCGTACTCGACGGGATCCTCGCTTGTTTGTTTACTTGGACGGGTTGGTTATAATCTATCTACCTATCAAGGCTGGCTGAAAAAGAAAAGAAAAATGACTCGGCAAAGCATCGCGCTTTATGCCTACGTATTCCCGTCTGGAACGAGAAATCAGAGTCAACGTAGTTCGGCTAACTACGGGTGAAGGTGGGGAAGGTTGCTCGCTAGGATATCGCATCCTATGCCTACGTACTTTCATCTGGTATGTGTCGCTACTGCGAAAATCGGCGCCGGCTGACAGAAGATTCGCCACCGTGCGTTATTTATCCCTCAGAGCGGGAAAGGAAACGCTCGAAGTAAACCTCGCAAAAACAGAGAAAAGGTATGGTCATCGTAACCATAGCCTGGGTTCGGGAGTCGGTTACGCAAGGGGAAGGTATTAGCACCCCTCACGTCCGTCGTACTCGACGGGATCCACGCTTGCTTGGGTTGTCTACTGGATGCAAAACAATCTATCTACGGCTGCTAAATCTAAACGGAAGGGAATTGACTCGATAGAGCGTCGCACTCTATGCCTACGTATTCTCAAGAGAGAAAGTCAGAGTCAACGTAGTTCGGGACTACGGGGAAAATTGGCTCGCCAAGACCTCGCGTCTTGTGCCTACGTACTTCCACTGCATGGAAGATCAGAGCTTTACGTAGTTCAGACTAACTACGGCTAAACAAAACATTCCCACACAGCAGTGAGAAAAACAACTGGTTTCACAGGGTCGGGAACCTATGGCCAAAACTATGGCTTGGTCTCAAATGCACTCGGGCAAGAGAGAAAAAGGGTACGATTAATCGTCAGCAGGAAAGTCTCGATCGCACAGCCGCGAGAGAACAAAAGTTAGTCATTAGTGTGCTCGCTAGGATATCGCATCCTATGCCTACATATCTTCGTCTGGTACGAAGAATCAGAGCAGCTGTAGTTCGGCTACTATCGGACCACAACTCAAATCTCGTTTTATTAATCTTCTGAAAAATGATTACAATGAATGGATGCTGAAAAATAATCTCCTAGGAAACGCTATCCTATTCTATCTTAAAAAATTGAATGAAAAATGGCCCCCTAACAAATGGGCTTTTAAACTATCCTAAAAAGGAAAATAACTTCTATGAAAGTATCCTAAAAGAAAAATGCACTTAAAAATATTAAATCGACACTTTAATATTTTTTCCTTTTCTCTTCTTTTCTTTTCAACATATTTTTCTCTATATTTTTCTCTATTCTTTTTTCAATATTTTTCTCCTTTTCTTTTTCTATATATTTTTCTCCATTTTCAAATATCTCTTTTCTCTTTATTTCTTTTTCTCTTCAAATTCTTTTTCTATTTTTTTTATAATATTTCTTTTCTTTTCTTTTCATATTTTTTTCACAATATTATTTTTTTTATAATATTTTCTTTCTACAAATTTAAACAAAATGGGAAAAATAAAGGAAAGAAAAACAGGGAGTATATTGGATTACAAGGGGGGATCAGTAAGCAAAAATAAAACATGAGTAAACTGGGCCCAGCCCAATGACTGGCTTCAGCCAAAACGTGAGAGGGGGTGCGTGTAGTGAAATGGTGGTGTGCTGGAGTAGTCAGGGCGTTGGGCTCAGGCCCACTTCCTTCAGCCAAAAAACGAAAGGATGTATGTCAAAAAAATGGAATTGGGCCCTAAGGCCCACGCGGTCCATCTTCCTTCTCACTCTCCCAACTTTCTGAAAACCCTAGCAGACCTCAACCGCCGCCGCCGTCCTTTCTTTCTCCGTCGTTCTCTATCCTCTCAACACCTCCGTTCCTCTCACAATCTCTCAGTCTCAAAATCTCTGAATCTCCTTTCTTGATCCTCCCTCGTCCTTCTCCATTTTGACATTTAGAGTTCTTGATGACCATGGCTGAAAATTCTTAGACTAAAATTCAAAGATATGAACATGAACTTCGTGATGAACGTAACCCATCTAGCTCCTAGTCTGAAGGCGCGTAAAGATTCTAGAAGATTTGCTCTGGAAATGATTCGTTCTGGAAATAACGACCTTGACGATGAAGGATCTGGATCTTTTCTGAAGAGCCTTGAAGGTATTCTTGGATCTGGAAGCTTCCTGAGCGAAAATGATGAAGGACGATGCATAAAATCCTTGAAGTCGTTGATGATTATCTCGGAATGATGATGATTGAAGATTTTCTGGAATTGGTTCTTGATACACGCGTGATTGGTGATTTTCTGGAGATGAAGATCGGAGGCGCTTTCTGGAATTTCTGGTGATGATGAATCTGGAAATTGGTTGAGCGTTGAATCTTGAAGTTTGAACGGTTGGATCTGGGCTTTAGGGCGTTTCTGGGGAGATTCACGGTGAGGAAATTGGATGAGGAAGGTGAATAATGATGATCGGAGGAAGGAGATGAAGGTGGTCGGAGTTCTGGAATTTTTCTGGAGAATTGGTGGTGGTCGCCGGGAGTATGAAGATGAAGATAGGAGATGAACTGGCCAGAATCTGGGTTTGGGTGCTCTCCGGTGAGGTACGACGGTCGCCGGCCATGCAGGCCGGCCGGTGACGTTCTCCGGTGGGAGGCTGTGGGGATGACGCGTGGGGGAAGTTAGTGGAGGCAGGGCGCGCATGCGCGCCACGTGTAGCTTGGCGTGGCATGAGGGAGAGGAACGGAAAGGTGGTGTGGCGTGCTGTGATGAAGAAATGTGGGCCAGCCTTGAGCCAACACGTGGCTTGCAGCTTTTTTAAGACTGAGAATTTCTGTACTGTTCCAGAACCTTCTGGACTTCGCTGGAGAAATCTGGAAACTTGTGGACAAAAATGCTGAATTTCTGGACCCTGCGAAATGGGCTTAACAAACTGAAATGGGGCCCAACGAAAAACATAATAGACCCTAAAAAACTGCAATAAAACTAATATGATCAAAACTTGGATTAAATGGAAATGATTAATGGATTAAAGCTAATTAACTAACCTAATTAATATCTAACACTAATAAAATCCACTAATCTGAAAAGTATTCTAATAAAACCTATGTTATTTACAAATGATTTAAAATCTATAAAAGAAAATAAAATGAAAAATCTATTCATTTATAAAATGAAAAATCTATTCATTTATTATTTCTATAAAAGAAAACTCTATTTAAAAATGAGAAATCTATATTATTCTATATCTAAAATAAAAACAATTAATTTCTATTAAAAAAAACAATTTATATTCTAAAGATATTCTATATCTAACAATATATTCAAAAATTCAATTATTCTAAAAGAAAAATCTATCAATATTCTAAAAATGATAAAAGCTATTTAAATTCTATTAAAAATTCTACAAATGATTAAAATCTATTAAATCCTAAAAATAGCCAATAAAAAATCACAATAAATCCCAGAAGGACAAAATAAGCACCGAACGACACAAAAATAATCGGTAAAAATAAACGGGCACCGAAATATCCCAAAAATCGATTCTATCTATCTGATAAAAAAACACCTGAAGCACGAGACGAGAGCTGCGATCCCTGATAAAATCAAAACAAATGAGAAATGCACTGTATGCAATATGCAGATGCGAATGCGGTTATGCGTCGAAACATCGAGCCAGATGCGAGACCCGGTTGGTCAAATTTTAGGGTGCAACAGCTGCCCCTATTCAAGCGGCTTCGACCTGAATGGGTGAAGAGCGCTCAGCCTTCAAACATACAAGGTAGATGACGGTTGAATACAAATGGAACCCTGAAATTTGCCAACCGCGGGAATATACTGCAAAGCTGCTTGAGGAATGGCTTCCAATAAACTGAAGTTGGTTATCACGGCAACAACTGGTCAATTTTCTGATAAAATTTCTTCTCCTTTTCAACACCTGTGTGACGCCACAAGTATTGAAACAACGCTTCGTAATGCAAACACCTTGATTCCCATCTCTCTCATGGGATCAAATCTGGTCAACTCACAGTTCACTGCGAACTTGAGGACAATTCTCCTGGGGGACTTCTGAATGGAACTGCCTGGCACCTATTTCGACGAAGGGGGCAGCTTCAGAAGTCTGATATATGTCAATCTTTGTTGTTGTTGTTGTTTCCGATGCTGATGTAACAACCAAATGAAGAATCACTCCGCTGGGGAAGTCGAGAAGCTGAACCAAACAACTCTGCAGGTGAACAAGTTCGAAATCCAATAGGTAACCACTCTGGTCCATGTTTCGACATGCGTATGCTTGATAATGATGCAATGTCCTATATGACATGTAAATGCTATGCGTTCTGTTTGAAAATGCGAGGCCCAGATGGCATGGAAATACTATATGCAATGACTACATGCAAATGCTAATGCAGGCTCGAGCTGCCAGAGATCACCAGGTCTGAAAACCACTTGGCAAAATAAATGCCGAAGATAACGCTAACTTTACTGGGGATGAACCGAAGCCACAGAATCATCTCAGCAAAATAAATGTTGGAGACGGGAAATCAAATCCGCTGGGGATAGCTGCCCTGCCGGAGAAATGAAAAAGCAGCCCTGCTTGGCGACTTCACTGGGGAAAGAGAACAACTCTGCTCGGGGATGCTCTCTTCAAACCATTGGCAATTGATTGTGCTCTGCGGGGAATGACCCAAACTGAGGTTGATTGCGCAAGGCACACTGCTGGAAATGCTCCTACTATCAAGGATATCGATCTTAATCTGCTGAGGATCCTTCTGATTCTACTCTGATGCGGGGTACAATACCATCTTGACTCTTCCGGGGATAATAAGAAACTTTCATCTGCTGAAGAGAGGCAATTCTGATTTAACAACATCCACGAGGAATTCAAACATTAACCGGAGCACTGGTATCCGTCGAGCTTCGTATCAGGGAACATGACAACATGCGGGTCATTGGGAAATACTGTGTCAGATACCTTTAGGTTTTTTCGTTTTAGGATAAACATGGATTATGTACACAGTGGAAGATATAGGAAATACTAGACGAGAACTAGCATTCAAAGGTAGACTACCAGGCGAGAACTGATAGGAAAATGGGTTAGAAAATTGATTTTGTTTTTGACCATCGGACTGAGGTATAGACAAACAGGCGAGAACTGGCTAAAAGCTAACGTACACCAGGCGAGAACTGGTATAACACTTGGGTTAAAACACACGATGACCAGGCGAGAACTGGTTATGCAACGATACGTACCAGGCGAGAACTGATACAACACTTGAAGAAACGGTAACCAGACGAGAACTGGTTACCAATAAACTGCACCAGGACGGGAACTGCTGCTTACAATAAACTGCACCAGACGGGAACTGATGCTTACGGAAGGGTGGCCAGACGAGAACTGGTTACCGATTTGCCAGGCGAGAACTGGACTTTGGAAACGACCGGTTACTGACGCGCAATAGGTTTAAACTGCAGGATAATGATCCAATGACAACAAGGCCTTTTTATCTGAAAGGTTCAGGTTTTGATAAGGGTACTGACATGATTCCCCGATACTTAGCTCTGGCTGGGGATAAACAGACTGGCTTGAACACCTTGCCCCAGTACACTCAGCTGGGGATAGAAAGACTGGCTTGCAAAACTTGCCCCAGTACAATTCAACTTGCCCCAATCTAACTCTTGGGAATACCTGCTCTGAACAGCTTGCTACGAGGAGACTTCGAGAATATTTGCCCCGACATCTGTACGACAACAGAATTCAATCTCCACTAGACAGTTGATTTCAACATTCTCTTGCGATGACTTGCCCCTGAATGAGCGTTCTAGCGACTTAACCCGATCTGATTATCCACTGGAAGCATCTGCTTTCAAATCTCAGCGCTCTGCATAACTGCCCCTGATTGGCTCTCGAGAAGACTCCCTTCTGATCAACTGCTTCTCAAGCAAACTGCCCCTGATTGCCTGAAGCTTCGGGACTTGTCCTCAGACTGACTGATTCCTAACTTACTGGAAGTCAATGCCCCTGATTCACTAGGCTTCACAACATTCACCATTATGGTTCAGATTGCTGAATTACTCAGTCCTGCTCGATTATTCCCTGTTGGAATTTCTTTCATACCAACTACTAACCTGCAATTAAAATCGTCTGTCTACGAATGGTAATCTTAATGCAATGGTTACGCAGATTTTGAAAAAATTTGAGCTGTCACTCATTTACATGCAATGATTATGAGTGACGAATGAACCAGAGTTCAAACGCAGTGCTTACGTGGTCAGTGAAAATACACCAAGGATGTGACTAGCAAGTCAAGAAGGAGTCAGGTTACTCAACCTTATCGTAATGCACCTCAGACTAACCCTACCTCAATTAGGTCTTTTAAGGGTTGTATCGTGGTCGGGTTCACGGTTCGTGAAACAAAGGATGTTTGGCTCAAATTTTTGATTTGTACCCACCCCTTCTACGTGATGATCTCCGATCCTAAGGTTCAGTTAACCTGGCACGAGCACTCGCCTCTTCAAGAGGTATGTTGAATGGTAAGAACTACAGTTAAGGAATTCACAAGCTTTTCTGGAGTGACAGTTACTCCTTCTTCGCTTTCGGTGTCTGTGTACACGACTTTGTGATTTGCTGGGGAAAATTTTCTTTTTAATCCCTCTTTTTCATTCTTTTGATTCCCTAATTTTTGCCTGGACTGACTCATTTTGAGTTCTTTTCGATTTTTTCGATTTCTTTTGAAGTCCAGCGGGATGCCCTAATTTTTGCCTAAGTATTAGCTTTCTCAGCTTTTCTTTCTTTTTACTTAGCGAGCTTTCTTTCTTCTTTCTTTTGGAACAAAGTCGTGTGACACTGGTTGCCTTGATTGCTCCGAAAGGATTGTAACTGTCTCACTCCTGATTGGTGAGATTTGACCTCTTGAAAGGTAAACTGATTGGTCCTCGAAAGACAACACTTCTCTGTAAGACTTGAATGCTCAGTCAAGCTAACTGACAACTACCCTGCCCCGGGTTAAGATGCAAGGGTTTAAAAGTCCGAAAAAACTTCTACCTCCTGGCTCGAAGTGGTTAACAAGGGACTAACTCCTTATATCTCCAGTGTTTAGGGGATTTGAAACAATGCCTTGTACGTCATCGGTACAGTCTTATCTGAAAGCACACGATCATTGGTTATGAGTTTTCAGTTTCATCATCCTCCCTCCTAACTTTGCTAGTCACAGCGAAATAGTGGAGTGGAAAAAAAATGCAAGTGTCAGTGCAATGCAATAAATGAGCGACAGCGACATGACTAATTCAGAAAAATGCATAATCTCTTTATTATTATCACCATTCGAAACATACAATGTTTAAAGCAGGTAGTAACTAACAGAAAAAGAAACTACAAATGCAAAAATGGTAAAAAGGTCTGGGAACTGCCAATGCTGAGGCGCCTGCCTGTCTGAACCACTGGCTTTTGCTGGGGAACACCTTCCGAGTCTACGAGCTTAGACAGCTGAACGGTTGGGACGAACAAACAGAAACCCTTCTCGAAAGGAAATGCGATCCTGATCAATCAACTGTTGTACCTTCGCCTGAAATGCTTTACAATCTTCCGTCGAATGCCCCGGAGAGCCACCATGATAACCACACTGAACGTGGGGATTATACCCAGGAGGGTAAGGTTCTGGAACTGGCTTAAGAGCTTTCGGCTCCACCAAAGACTTCTGGATCAAAGATGGTAGCAGCTGGCTATATGGCATAGGCACTGGATGGAAAGGAGCTTTCCTTCGTTCCAAATTGTTGCGAGGTCGTTTCTGGTTCTGATGCTGATTCTGGTAACCTCGGCCACGAGTTTGCTGCTTAGCAATGGAAGCGACATAAGATTCCTGATATGGTGCCCCAGGCATGACTGTCTGTTCAGAATAACAAGCCATAGAAGATACTGACCGCTGAGAAGACGGAGAACCAACAGATTTCACCGATTCGACTTGAGGATACCCAACATCTGTCAGGACCGCATTGACCACAGTTTCATCTTCAGATTGAGAGCCATAGAGAGATTCAGTTTCACTGGCCTGATCTCTTGAAACATACGGGATTCTTCCAGTCTTTACGCCATGCTCGATGTGCTCTCCCGTCCTTACCAACTCAGTGAAATTTGGTGCGGTTCCAAGCATTCTTTCGAAGTACGGGCTCTGCAAGGAGTTTACGAACATGCCCTTCAGCTCTTGGTCTAGGAGCGGTGGTTGCACTCTACCAGCAAATTCTCTCCATCTCTGAACATACTTTCTGAAAGATTCATTATTCCCTTGAGACAATTCTTGCAGCTGCATGCGAATAGGAGCTTCGTCAAGATTATAGTCGTACTGCTTTAGAAAGGCATTGGCTAAGTCCATCCATGATCGGATCTGATCACGCTCTAACTGCATATACCAACTCAGAGGTGCCCCAGTCAGACTATCTTGAAAGCAATGAATCATCAGCTTGTCGTTGTGCACGAATGAAGTCATTCTTTGGCAGAACATCACCAAATGTTGCTTCGGGCAACTATCTCCTTTGTACCTTTCAAACCTCGGCATTCTGAACTTCGGAGGTACCACTAGGCCAGGAACCAGACACATATCTGCAGCACTAGGAGTGACAGCGTCTTTACCTTTCAAGGCTTTGAATCTCTCCTCTAATGCACGAAACCTTTCAGCATACACGGGAGCTAATGGGTCTTCATTCTTGGCTGTCGGGACCTCTCTTCGGGGCTTTGGCACAGGGAAGGCAAAACCCTGGTAGTCTGAGACATCAACAGAAGGAGAACGTTCACCTCGGGCAACAAACTGCTCACGCAGACCTTGGTCTTCAACAGATGGCTGCACAGGCTGAGCTGCAGTAAGGTTGTTCACTTGCGGAAAGTCTTCGTCGCGCGGAGATCCATACAGCGGATTGGGCGTCACGGTGAAACCTGACAAGGTATCAACAAACTGGAAGCTGCTCTCTGACATAGCTACCAATGGTCTTCAGCTGACTTCACTGCTTGACTTTGGTCAAATTTGCTTTAAATCTGCTTCAACCCCTTGGTCGTCTTCAATACTCACCTTCAGAATCAAAATAACGGCTGGATAAGAGCTCTGACTAGCTGGCGAATGGTATGCAATATGATGCGAAGATGCCTATGCAAATGCAATGCAATGCAACAAACACGGGATCACAGCCCCCACACAATCTAAATACTGCTGCACTGCTGACGGAGCACGGTTGCTCTGAAGAGAAGACCAGAATAATGGGTAGGTTGGAAGTCAAGTTTCCTGCACAAAAAAAAAAAAAACCCCACTCACAGGTGTGGACCTATATCTGATAAGGTACGGCATCCTATGCGGTCGTCAGCGTCACAGACTTTCAGAACTGACGATACGATTCCCAGAAGGAGTGGCATCATCAAGTCCTGAAGAGGCCTCACTTAGCTAACTTCCAAATGATCGGTTCCCAGAGTCGACAATCCACCAAACCAGCAACCGTCTCAACCCAAAGGGTTGAAAGTGAAGCCAACCGGATGAACCTCGTCTGAGCGTGGATTTCATGAGACACTAGTGCCTACAAAGCAAGCACGCGCCCACTAATTTCCACTCTAAGTCTAAGGTGCACTCCAAGCCCAGGTCCGACTTATCACTCATCATAGAACACCCGTAACACCCCAACAGCAACAGATAATATCGATAAATAAACACCTAATAGACAAGCAAACAAACGCTAGGATTGACTCTCTCACGGGACGTTGGATCCCAAAATTGACTCGCTTTCGGGACGTTGGATCCCTAGGAAACTATCACGTCCCCAGCAGAGTCGCCAGCTGTCGCTACTGCGAAAATTGGCGCCGGCTGACAGAAGAGTCGCCACCGTGCGTTATTTATCCCTCAGAGCGGGAAAGGAAACGCTCGAAGTAAACCTCGCAAAAACGGAGAAAAGGTATGGTCATCGCAACCATAGCCTGGGTTCGGGAGTCGGTTACGCAAGGGGAAGGTATTAGCACCCCTCACGTCCGTCGTACTCGACGGGATCCACGCTTGCTTGGGTTGTCTACTGGATGCAAAACAATCTATCTACGGCTGCTAAATCTAAACGGAAGGGAATTGACTCGATAGAGCGTCGCACTCTATGCCTACGTATTCTCAAGAGAGAAAGTCAGAGTCAACGTAGTTCGGGACTACGGGGAAAATTGGCTCGCCAAGACCTCGCGTCTTGTGCCTACGTACTTCCACTGCATGGAAGATCAGAGCTTTACGTAGTTCAAACTAACTACGGCTAAACAAAACATTCCCACACAGCAGTGAGAAAAACAACTGGTTTCACAGGGTCGGGAACCTATGGCCAAAACTATGGCTTGGTCTCAAATGCACTCGGGCAAGAGAGAAAAAGGGTACGATTAATCGTCAGCGGGAAAGTCTCGATCGCACAGCCGCGAGAGAACAAAAGTTAGTCGTTAGTGTGCTCGCTAGGATATCGCATCCTATGCCTACATATCTTCGTCTGGTACGAAGAATCAGAGCAGCTGTAGTTCGGCTACTATCGGACCACAGCTCAAATCTCGTTTTATTAATCTTCTGAAAAATGATTACAATGAATGGATGCTGAAAAATAATCTCCTAGGAAACGCTATCCTATTCTATCTTAAAAAATTGAATGAAAAATGGCCCCCTAACAAATGGGCTTTTAAACTATCCTAAAAAGGAAAATAACTTCTATGAAAGTATCCTAAAAGAAAAATGCACTTAAAAATATTAAATCGACACTTTAATATTTTTTCTTTTCTCTTCTTTTCTTTTCAACATATTTTTCTCTATATTTTTATCTATTCTTTTTTCAATATTTTTCTCCTTTTCTTTTTCTATATATTTTTCTCCATTTTCAAATATCTCTTTTCTCTTTATTTCTTTTTCTCTTCAAATTCTTTTTCTATTTTTTTATAATATTTCTTTTCTTTTCTTTTCATATTTTTTTCACAATATTATTTTTTTTATAATATTTTCTTTCTACAAATTTAAACAAAATGGGAAAAATAAAGGAAAGAAAAACAGGGAGTATATTGGATTACAAGGGGGGATCAGTAAGCAAAAATAAAACATGAGTAAACTGGGCCCAGCCCAATGACTGGCTTCAGCCAAAACGTGAGAGGGGGTGCGTGTAGTGAAATGGTGGTGTGCTGGAGTAGTCAGGGCGTTGGGCTCAGGCCCACTTCCTTCAGCCAAAAAACGAAAGGATGTATGTCAAAAAAATGGAATTGGGCCCTAAGGCCCACGCGGTCCATCTTCCTTCTCACTCTCCCAACTTTCTGAAAACCCTAGCAGACCTCAACCGCCGCCGCCGTCCTTTCTTTCTCCGTCGTTCTCTATCCTCTCAACACCTCCGTTCCTCTCACAATCTCTCAGTCTCAAAATCTCTGAATCTCCTTTCTTGATCCTCCCTCGTCCTTCTCCATTTTGACATTTAGAGTTCTTGATGACCATGGCTGAAAATTCTTAGACTAAAATTCAAAGATATGAACATGAACTTCGTGATGAACGTAACCCATCTAGCTCCCAGTCTGAAGGCGCGTAAAGATTCTAGAAGATTTGCTCTGGAAATGATTCGTTCTGGAAATAACGACCTTGACGATGAAGGATCTGGATCTTTTCTGAAGAGCCTTGAAGGTATTCTTGGATCTGGAAGCTTCCTGAGCGAAAATGATGAAGGACGATGCATAAAATCCTTGAAGTCGTTGATGATTATCTGGGAATGATGATGATTGAAGATTTTCTGGAATTGGTTCTTGATACACGCGTGATTGGTGATTTTCTGGAGATGAAGATCGGAGGCGCTTTCTGGAATTTCTGGTGATGATGAATCTGGAAATTGGTTGAGCGTTGAATCTTGAAGTTTGAACGGTTGGATCTGGGCTTTAGGGCGTTTCTGGGGAGATTCACGGTGAGGAAATTGGATGAGGAAGGTGAATAATGATGATCGGAGGAAGGAGATGAAGGTGGTCGGAGTTCTGGAATTTTTCTGGAGAATTGGTGGTGGTCGCCGGGAGTATGAAGATGAAGATAGGAGATGAACTGGCCAGAATCTGGGTTTGGGTGCTCTCCGGTGAGGTACGACGGTCGCCGGCCATGCAGGCCGGCCGATGACGTTCTCCGGTGGGAGGCTGTGGGGATGACGCGTGGGGGAAGTTAGTGGAGGCAGGGCGCGCATGCGCGCCACGTGTAGCTTAGCGTGGCATGAGGGAGAGGAACGGAAAGGTGGCGTGGCGTGCTGTGATGAAGAAATGTGGGCCAGCCTTGAGCCAACACGTGGCTTGCAGCTTTTATAAGACTGAGAATTTCTGGACTGTTCCAGAACCTTCTGGACTTCGCTGGAGAAATCTGGAAACTTGTGGACAAAAATGCTGAATTTCTGGACCCTGCGAAATGGGCTTAACAAACTGAAATGGGGCCCAACGAAAAACATAATAGACCCTAAAAAACTGCAATAAAACTAATATGATCAAAACTTGGATTAAATGGAAATGATTAATGGATTAAAGCTAATTAACTAACCTAATTAATATCTAACACTAATAAAATCCACTAATCTGAAAAGTATTCTAATAAAACCTATGTTATTTACAAATGATTTAAAATCTATAAAAGAAAATAAAATGAAAAATCTATTCATTTATAAAATGAAAAATCTATTCATTTATTATTTCTATAAAAGAAAACTCTATTTAAAAATGAGAAATCTATATTATTCTATATCTAAAATAAAAATAATTAATTTCTATTAAAAAAACAATTTATATTCTAAAGATATTCTATATCTAACAATATATTCAAAAATTCAATTATTCTAAAAGAAAAATCTATCAATATTCTAAAAATGATAAAAGCTATTTAAATTCTATTAAAAATTCTACAAATGATTAAAATCTATTAAATCCTAAAAATAGCCAATAAAATCCAGAAAAATCACAATAAATCCCAGAAGGACAAAATAAGCACCGAACGACACAAAAATAATCGGTAAAAATAAACGGGCACCGAAATATCCCAAAAATCGATTCTATCTATCTGATAAAAAAACACCTGAAGCACGAGACGAGAGCTGCGATCCCTGATAAAATCAAAACAAATGAGAAATGCACTGTATGCAATATGCAGATGCGAATGCGGTTATGCGTCGAAACATCGAGCCAGATGCGAGACCCGGTTGGTCAAATTTTAGGGTGCAACAGTATGAAAGATCAGAGCAAACGTAGTTTGGCAAACTACGGGTTATCTCCTGAAAGAAGTGTTTTTTATTGTGTTTGCGATTTCAACCGCACTAGAGACTATGACCTGAGAGTGAATGCGTCGCATGTCACCCAAAGGGTACCATACTAAACATCCCACCTCAGATAGCTTAAGGCTCGTAATGTACGAAAGAAATCATTCATGATTACTGTATCTTAAACTGCTTTGAGATGAGAAGATAACGGGCCCAACTAGGAGGGAGACTATCAAGTCCTACTGTTGTCATGCCATGGATTCATCCTATGGTTGAGGTTTGAACAGGGAACTCCTAGATGTTGTCATGCATAGGTTTCAACCTAAAAGTCTATCATCAAATCCTTATCAAAGGAAATGAGAGTCCTAAGGGATCATGTCAATGATACACCAAAACAGGCAAAAGCATCAGCTTTAACAGTAAAATGCATGCAATGCAAGTGAGGGAGGAAATGTGTGTGGGGCTTCAGCCTCCACAAGCTCGTCTCAACCTCAAGCCAGTCATGAAATAACAGTAATCATACTGAAAATAAACAACATGCTATCAAGCAATGAACAGTAAAAGGGATGAAATGCCATCAGGCAAACAAAACACATGCTTGAGAAAGAATCATCTACTCTCTAATCCTAACCCTAACACAGAATCTAATCAGATCTAAGCAAAGCCCTAAAGCAAAACCTAACCAAAAGAAGACAATCCCAGTCTTCAAGCTTCAGAACAAGCTTACCAAAGAAAGGGAGCTAAGTAAGCAGACTCATAGTGTCTTCCTCAGGAAAGCACTAGGAGGTGTATACTCAGGAGTCATACCCTATGTGGCTCAACCACTGTGATCAGTTTACATTCCTCCTCAGGAGAAACTAAACTCACAAGCAGGCTCCAACATCACTGGATATTTAGGAAATCCTATCTGAACTAGTGGAACTAAGTGAATAGACCCATAGGACCTTCCTCAGGAAAGTACTAGGAGGCTTCCACTTAGGAGTTGTATCCTATGTGGCTCAACAACTGTGATCAGTTTACATTCCTCCTCAGGAGAAATTAAACTCACAAGTTGGCTCCAACATCATTGGATACTTGAGAAATCCTAGATAAACTAATGGAACTAAGTGAATAGACCCATAGGACCTTCCTCAGGAAAGTACTAGGAGGCTTCCACTTAGGAATTGTATCCCATGTGGCTCAACAACAGGTGATCAGTTTACATTCCTCCTCAGGAGAAATTAAACTCACAAGTTGGCTCCTACATCATTGGATACTTGAGAAAGAGGTGAGAAGAAAGAATGAAAGTCATTCATAGTGCCTTCCTCAGGAAAGTACCATGAACTTCCCTCAAACTTCAGGATCTCAAACCTCACGAACAGGGGACAAGCCAAGCTCTGGGTCTCTAAGTCTTGATCTTCAATCTTCTCTTCATCATGCTCTCCAACAAGATCTTCAAGACAAACTAAGCCCCACAACAAATTCCCCACAATAAACCCCAGAGATGAACAGATAACCACAGGACAGACAAAATCATCAGCTAACTTCAGAAAATACCTAAAAATACTAAACCAAGGGGGAAAAATCTATCAACCATTCACAAGGGTCTACAACATCTACCCCTAACATCCACATATGCCCCTACCCAAAAATCAAGACAAAACTATCTAAAGAAAATGAATTTCCTTACCTATGCATAACCTAAACCCTAATTAGGATACCCTAATGCTAACCTAATTAATCTAATCAAATTTTAATCTAAAAATCAAGAATTAAATCCTATGGGGAACTATGATTCAATATCTAATCACACCAAAAAGAATGAATTAAAAATCCTAAGGGAAAGTCCTAAAACAAATTCTACAAAATTGGATATCAAACTAAACATATTAAAAAGCTATTTAAAAGAAAAATCTACTAAAAATATGAAAAGAAAATAAAATGGAAATTTTATTTATTTATAATTTTCTAGACAAATTTATGAGCACATGAAAACAACAAGAGTTGAAAAATATTTAATTTTCTATTTTTTATGAATTTTATAAAAGACAAACAATTAAATGGAATTAAAATAAATAAAAGAATTCAATTAAAGGGGAGGGGGTGCAGATAGAAGGGCACGCCAGTTCAATATTCATGGGCTGGATCAGGGGGGGATGCGCGTAGAAAAATGATTAAAGCCCACACGGACTCACTTACTCCAAACGACCGCGTTTCAATTTTTAAAATTCCCTCCGCTTTTTAGTTCAATCTGAGCCGTTAGATGAGGTGATCTGGTCAACATTTCAAAACGAATCAAAGGTGACGATTTTGTCTTCTACCTTGGGCCTGTTAGGGTTTCACGAAACAACCTCCACACGCGAATCTTCCATCCTCCATAGCTCTCTCGTCTCTCAACGATTTGCAAAATTTCCAAAACCAAAATCACACTACTAAATCCCAGGAATCCAACCATACGCATAGTTTCCATTGAATCTTCTTAAAATGCGCAAACAGAAGGGATGAAGACTAGGGTTTCACTTGTTTCTACTGAGATCAATCATGGGGAAACTTAAATCTAATGGTGAAATTCTCTCCTACACGTTACCCTGACTACAACAAACTATAGCACGTGCATTAACACTCCTAATCCAGCATTTTCTTGATCATAACAGATTCTTGCACCTGCCATCAATCCTCACCAAACCCTCTGAAACTCTAGGGAACTAAACAACTATCCTAGCATGCTCATTCTATACCTACAAGCCAGACAGAAAGCACATAATTTAGAAGATATATGGGGAAGAAAGAACCTGTTGAATGGTGATGGTGAGTGGTGCTATGAGTAGTTGCAGAGCTTGCAATTGATGCCAAACACTCCTCTAATGGAGAGGATCTTTCTGTTTGCAAAAGCTTTGAAGAAGAAAGCTTGTAATGGAAGAAATCGTGTGTTGCTTGATCTTGAAGGAAGCTCTTCAATGGCAATGTCTCTCTCACTATCTCCACTGATTTCTCTCTTCTTGACCAACCTTCAACTCATCATGATTCACTCTTCTTATAATGATTGATGGAAGCTCCTAGATCCTTCTAGAATGAGCTAGAAAAGTCTTGATTTTCTCATGTGATGACATATTGAATCTCTCTCATCTCATGCCTTATGCCTTACAATTTGGTGTCAAAATACCTTTACATGAGATATTGAGAAGATATGTGTGAAAAACAAGCTCACCTTTGGCTTATGTTGAGTTTTGCAAGGGTGCCTTATAATGCAAGTTTCAATTTTCCAAAGCATGTCCCATTTTAAAGCCTCAAATGAAAATTCTATGTAAACCAATGTTCTCAAAATGATGTTTCCAATCAAAATGATATATTGGATGACCTATTTTGGATTCCTAGATCTTCCAAACCAATTTTCAAATTCAACTTTTTAAACTTATAAGCCATTTTTAGTTCATTTTTAACCAATCATGCAAATCCATGCTATGAGCTTTTCCAACAATTCATGACCTCTTTTATAGACTTAAAATCACATTTTGAACAACTTTCATGTTTTGAGTTTTTTCAATTGAGGCTTGGAAATAGGAGATATGGCCTTTGCTTAAAAATGACCTATAACTGACAAATGACCAAAATACCCCTGCCTTGTTCACACCATAAGTTGAGTTCCACAAATCCTATCAAGGACTTCTACCACTAAAATTAAATCTAAGAAGACGCCCTTCAACATTCATGTTTACCAAGAGATCATAGGAATCATCCTACTAGGGCAAAAGTTGTCTGCAAGTTGGGTGACTTTCAAGGACCCAGATTCACACACCTCTGCTGACCTGTAATTTGTCAAAACCATAACTTGAGCTCTGCAACTCCTATCAAGGACTTCCACCACTCAAATTAAAGCTAAGAACAAGCTCTACAACATTCATGTTGTGGGGAAGATGAGATATCAATCACATCTTGAGCTAAAACTGCCTGGAAGATAGGGATCAAATTAGGGTTTTTTCACTGACAATCCTTGGAAACCCTGACTTGAAACTTCTCAAACTCCTCAATCATGATGAGTTGGTCTAGGAATCATCCTTATAACATCTCTATGCATCATTCAATGATCTCATGGCCCTTGGATTAGGTCTCAACCTTCTCCAAATTTTCAGTTGTCCTAGGATTGACCCAGTCAAAACCCTAATTCTACCATTCATGGTTGAATCCTCTGAACTCTTGCATAATGACTTCTCTGGGCTTCATGATGGCTATCAAGACATCTCATAGGCTTTCTCAAAACATCAAGTTCATTCTCACAGTCTCAGAATCATCTGAGGAGCTCCCACAACTCTCAAGCTATGAGGCACACCACCCTGGTTTCAACCAATTCCTCTGAGGACCTTTTGAACTGTCTGATGAAGGTATCAACTTTCAAACACTCAATGAATAAATAATTGTTGGTCAAATTTTGGGGTGCAACAGATGTGAATTGATTTGTTTCATCAATCAGGATGATCCCGTCTATCTTTAGACAATGTGAATATTGATTTGTTTCATCGATCAGGATGTCTTTCCGTCTACCCTTAGACGATGTGAGTATGGAGATTAAGGTTTTCTTCCCGTCTATCCTTAGACGATGTGAGTATGGAGATTCAGGGTGTCTTCCCGTCTACCCTTAGACGATGTGAGTATTGGTTTGCAGACTTGTCTTTCCGTCTACCCTTAGACGATGTGAGTATCGAGATTAATGGCGTCTTCCCGTCTATCCTTAGACGATGTGAATTGATTTGTTTCATCAATCAGGATGATCCTGTCTATCTTTAGACAATGTGAATATTGATTTGTTTCATCGATCAGGATGTCTTTCCGTCTACCCTTAGACGATGTGAGTATGGAGATTAAGGTTTTCTTCCCGTCTATCCTTAGACGATGTGAGTATGGAGATTCAGGGTGTCTTCCCGTCTACCCTTAGACGATGTGAGTATTGGTTTGCATACTTGTCTTTCCGTCTACCCTTAGACGATGTGAGTATCGAGATTAATGGCGTCTTCCCGTCTATCCTTAGACGATGTGAATATTGATTTGTTTCATCAATCAGGATGATCCCGTCTATCATTAGACGATGTGAGTATGGAGATTATGAATGTCTTCCCGTCTATCCTTAGACGATGTGGGTATGGAGATTATGAATGTCTTGCCGTCTACCCTTAGACGATGTGAGTATCGAGATTAATGGCGTCTTCCCGTCTATCCTTAGACGATGTGAATATTGATTTGTTTCATCAATCAGGATGATCCCGTCTATCATTAGACGATGTGAGTATGGAGATTATGAATGTCTTCCCGTCTATCCTTAGACGATGTGGGTATGGAGATTATGAATGTCTTCCCGTCTATCCTTAGACGATGTGGGTATGGAGATTATGAATGTCTTGCCATCTATCCTTAGACGATGTGAGTATGGAGATTAATGGTGTCTTGTCGTCTATCCTTAGACGATGTGAGTATGGAGATTAATGGGTGTCTTTCCGTCTATCATTAGACGATGTGAGTATTGGCGTTTCCTCCATTCAGGGTGTCTTCCCGTCCATCTTTGGGCGATGTGAGTATATTTCTCTTCCTGCCTATCAGTAGGCAATGTGAAAGGATCAGGTGTTTCGTTGCAACCCTAGGGTTTGTTATATAATAGTACCACAGGACTTTATTCCCCAAGCAGTTTACAGTATATTCTCGCGGTTGGCAAATTTTCGGGTTTTATTTGTATTCAACCGTCTCGTACCTCTGAATGTTTGAAGGCCGAGCGCTCTTCAAACCCTTCAGGTCCAAGTCGCTTGAATAGGGGCAGCTGTTGCACCCTAAAATTTGACCAACCGGTTCTCCTATCTGACTCGTGGTTTAAATTCATATTCGCAAATCAGACGCATGATATTTGTGCACAGACAGAGGATATCAGAGTTACGACATGGGTTTCATTTACTAACTATGGCAAATCCGGTCTAGATCATCAGGGTTTTATTTTTGGGAAGTTGTACGCTCCTCGGTGATTTTTAGCTTGCATAATGATTTTGGGATATTCTGATGCCCGGGGTTCTCTGTTCGATTCGATCTGGTCTCGTGCGCTCTTTTATGGTGGTCATTTGCATTTGTCTGCATTTTCAGGGTTTAATAGCTTTTGTGGATTTTAAATAGGCTTTAGGATTTTTTAGGATTAAATAGATTTTTTTTTAGAATTTTAAATAGCTTAAATCTCTTTTTAGAATTTTATATAGATTTTTAAATAGATTTAATAGTTTTTTTTATTATTTTTAGAATATAAAAGATTTTAAGTAGTTTTTAATTGTTTTTAGAATAATAAAAGAAAGGGGAATATAGATTTTTCTTTTATGTTAATAGGAATTTTAATAGTTTTTAATAGAAATAATAGAGTTTGTGTTAATAGAGCTTTAATCTTTTAATAGATTTTCCTTATTAGTTTTAAATAGGATTTTAATAGTTTTAAATAATATTAGAAATTAAATAGAGATTATTAGAATTTATTGTTAATATAGGTTTAAATAGATATTAATCACCTTTTAGATTTAATTAGGATTTAATCTTTTAGTTAGGGTCAATTGAGTTCATTGTTTTAGAGTTAGTTAGGTTTAATTTTTGATTAATTTTTAATTAGGTCTAAGCATTTTTAATTCAGAATTATTAATCAGTTTTTTCAGTTTTTTTTAGGGTTTTTTTGTCCAGTTTTTCGTTGGGCCCAGAAAGCAGTTTTTGAAGCCCAATCAAGTCCCTGCAAGTCCATCAGTGTTTTTGTCCGTTTTGTCCACAGAAAGTGACACTTGTCACTATAAGAGTCAGGCCACGCGTGCAAACCAAAGGCAACCACCTCACAATCTCCCTCAGCTCAGAGAGCCACACGCGTCCCACTCACATCCTCGCGCCGGCCATGCATCCGCCCTGAACCCCCACACCGCCGGCCACCCTAACGCCTTCCGGCCACCGCAACAGCTCGCCGGAGTTAGTTTTCTACCCAGAAATTTCCAGAAATCAGTGAATATTCATCTTCCTCCTCTGTCCCTCTTCATCTATCCTTCGCCGGAGAACTCAACGGCGCCGGAAACTTCATCACCTCGCCCAGATTCATCCATCGATCTTCAAAGAAATCTCCAGAAAACCCAGAAATTCTTCGAGCCTTCATCAATTCTTCGTTGTTTTTCCAGGAAACTTCAACGAACTCAAGAACATCGTCACCTTCCAAGAACTGCTCATCTGTTTCCAGATCGTGAGAATCAAGATTTTCAGAATTTCTCCAAGGTCTTCAGAACGCTTCAAACGCCATTTTCCAGAACGAAGTCCAACCTCCATCGTTTTCCAGAAATCAACCTTCATTGTTCCCTTCAAGAACACCTCCATCTTCATCGCCTCAAGAACAATTTTCCAGAACAAGATCGTTCGAACAAGCAACTTCTAGAGAACCTCCAGATCTTCGTGGCGATTTCCTTTGAAGATTCAAGAGCTCCAAGAACTGGTTCTAGATTCGTCTCCAGGTACACATCTTTTAAAGCTTGACGTTGGTTTTGCCTGATAGAATGAACGATTGATTAGGTTATTTCGTTGGAATTTAGATTTCATAGGATTTGCTTGTTTGTTTTTTTTGGAGAAGGATCTGAGAGGATTTAGTTGAAGGTGCTTGAGAGTGGGTTAGAGGAGTTGCAGAGAGGGTGAGGAAGACGAAGACGGCTAGGGTTTAGACGGTGAACAGTGATCAGAGAGTGGGGAGGGAAGTATGGTTTTGTTGTTAGGGTTTCTGGTTAGGGTTTGGGTTGGGATCAAGGCCCAAACGTGTTTGCTGAAGGGCTACCCTCCATTTGCTTGTATCCCCCCCTTCGTGTGAAAAGAGCTGAGAAGAGGTTGGATTGGGCTTAGGCCCTAAGTGCTTTTCGCACCCCCCGTTGTTTGGGCCCATCTGAATAATAACTGGGCGCAGTCACTATTAGCACCCCCCTCCTCTTTTATTTCAATTTTGTTTTTTTAATTTCTTTTAATATCTTCTTGCAACTTGTATAATTCATAATAAAAGGAAAACAATTGATTTTTGAGTTCTTGTTTTTTCTACCACTTCATGAAAATGTCTAGAAAATTAAATAAAAATAAAAATGCCATTTTATTTTTGTTTACTATTTTTGGTATATTTTCCATTTCAATGACTTTTTTTAATATCTGTTAGTGCATGCATATTATTAGAAAATTCATAAAAAATAGTAGATTCGATCAAATAATTCCGTTCTTTTTTCTGTAGACTCGTAATTCAATGTAGAATTTTATAGTACAAAAACATTAGCTTAATCATGCATTTTCATTTTAATTACACTTTTTGCATTGTTATTTGATACTGAATAATTGGTTTGTGGCACGTCTGCCTTGTTGATTTTAGTTCTTTCATCTGGTAATGAATTTTGCTCTGATTTTTTAGTATGTTGTACTAGACTAATGTAGGTTCCCCTTATATTTTTGATAGATTTTTGTAGGGTATTCTGTTATTTTTAGTCTGAGCTTGAGGATAGGGGAAGTCTTGATGGCTTCTGACTTTGAAGTTCAACTGTGGTTGAACTTCAGAGATAGTTTCTTGTGGTTTGAGGACCTGTGGTTTCTTCTTGAAGATGGAGGCTGGATGAAGTCCTGTTGGAGCTTGCAAGGATGCATTGGATTGAGGTTTAGTCTAGGAGCTTGTTCTCTGTCTGGGAGGTTCGAGATCCTGAAGTTTGAAGGGAGTTTATGGTACTTTCCTGAGGAAGGCACTATGAATAACTTTCATTCTTTCTTCTCGCCTCTTCCTTAAGTATCCAATGATGTCGGAGCCTTCATGTGAGTTTAATTTCTCCTGAGGAGGAATGTAAACTGATCACAGTTGTTGAGCCACATGGGATACGATTCCTAAGTGGAAGCCTCCTAGTACTTTCCTGAGGAAGGTCCTATGGGTCTGCTCACTTAGTTCCTCTAGTCCATCTAGGATTTCTCAAGTATCCAATGACGTCGGAGCCTTCATGTGAGTTTAATTTCTCCTGAGGAGGAATGTAAACTGATCACAGTTGTTGAGCCACGTAGGATACGATTCCTAAGTGTCAGCCTCCTAGTACTTTCCTGAGGAAGGTCCTATGGGTCTGTTCACTTAGTTCCCCTAGTTCTTATAGGTTTTCTCAAGTATCCAATGATGCCGGAGCCTTCATGTGAGTTTAGTTTCTCCTGAGGAGGAATGTAAACTGATCACAGTTGTCGAGCCGCATAGGATATGACTCCTGAGTGGTAACCTCCTGGTACTTTCCCGAGGAAGGCACTATGAGTTTGTCTGCTTAGCTCCCATTCTTTGGTAAGCTTGTTCTGAAGCTTGGAGACTGGGATTGATTCCTCTTGCTTAGAGTTTTGTTTAAGGTGTTGCATAGAGTTTTGTTCAGGGATAGATTAGGGTTTTGTTTAGGGGTCCTGCTTAGGGTTTTTGTTTAAGCTTTGGATAGAGGTTTGTCAGGTTAGCTAGTCTTCTCTTTGTGTTGCTCGACTTGTGTGGTGTTGTGTTGCATTAGACTTAGGTGTTCATCTAGATAGTTCTGAGGTAGGTGCATCTTAGAAGTAGGCTTTGTGTGCATGAGAGGTTGAGGTGGTCCTCCTTCTGCTTGTTTGTTATTGAGTGGCATTGCTTGCTGGTATTTGGTAGAGCTGAGCTCCCTTACCTCTGTGGTTTGCGGCCTTCGCGCCTTGATTGTTTAGTTGTTGCATCCATGCATATTTCCAGTATTTCTTTACTTTGCAGTATTTCCTATTTGCCGTTTAGTCCTGTTGCCATGATCCCTTAGGAGCTCTGACTTCTCCGCTGCGGAGTCGTTATGATAGACGTTAGGATGGTCAACCAGGCATGATAGCAGTAGGTAGATTCCCCTTTTTTAGCTATAGTTTTAGGGTGTATTTTCCCTTTCCTTTCAGTAGGAGCTTTTGAGTAGCTTGTGTCGTAGTTAGCCGAACTACAGCTGCTCTGATTCCTCGTACCAGACGAAGATATGTAGGCATAGGATGCGATATCCTAGCGAGCACATTAACAACTAATCTTTGTTCTCTCGCGGCTGTGCGATCGAGACATTCCCGCTGACGACTAATTGTTATCCCTTTTCTCTTGCTCGAGTGCATTTGAGACCAGATCGTAGTTGCAGGTTCCCGAACCTTTGAGACCAGTTTGTTTTCTCACTGCTGTGTGAGAGCCCCCCTGTTTAGCCGTAGTTAGTCGAACTACGTTTGCTCTGATCTTCCATGCTGTGTGGAAGTACGTAGGCACAGGATGCGATGTTCTGGCGAGCAACCTTCCCCCGTTTAGACGAAGGTAGTCGAACTACGTTGACTCTGACTTTCCCATTGCACGAGGGAGTACGTAGGCCCAGAACACCGTATGTTCTGTCGAGTCCGGTCCTTTTCTTTTTCTTTTCAGACCAACCATTAGCGTAGATAGATAACACACCCTTTTCCTTATAAACACTAAGCGTGGATCCCATCGAGTACGATGGACGTGAGGGGTGCTAATACCTTCCCCTTGCGTAACCGACTCCCGAATCCAGGTTTTGGTTGCGATGACCATACCTTTTCCCGTCTTTGGGAGGTTTACTTCGAGCGTTTCCTTTCCCGCTCTGAGGGATAAATAACGCACGGTGGCGACTCTCTTGTCAAGCCGGCGCCGATTTTCGCAGTAGCGACACCTGCCCCCACTTCTGAGTCTCTCCCGCTTGCACCAACGCCTTGGCTTCTTTATATGAGGAGACGGCCACCTCTTGCCCTTCACTCTTCACTGGAGCTTCTTCTTTAACCTTCACCCCCTCGAACGCCTGACATAGTGTTTCATGAATCTCTCCATCTACCTCCACGTATTTGAAGGAAGACAAATGACTGACTAAGATATCCTCTTCGCCACACACCGTCACAATACTCTCCTCAACCATATACTTCAGCTTCTGATGGAGCGTAGAAGTTACTGCCCCAGCGGCATGAATCCAAGGTCTCCCGATCAAACAGCTATATGCAGGCTGGATGTCCATGATGTAAAACACTGTATCAAACACCTCCGGACCTACCTGGATGGGTAACGTTACTGACCCGAATACCGACCTCCTCGTTCCGTCAAAGGCCCTCACCACCAAATCACTAGGTGTGCATAACAACCCACGGGTATCCAATTTCAACAGGGCTTTCTTTGGTAACACATTCAACGAGGACCCAGTGTCCACCAGCACATGGGATAAAATAGTGCCCCGACATTCGATAGAGATGTGCAAGGCATTATTGTGATCACGCCCTCTAGGCGTTAGGTCAAAATCCGTGAATCCCAAACCATGCCCAGCATTAACATGTGCCATAACTCCCTCCAGCTGATTGACTGAAATCTCTTGCGGCACGAAGGACGTCTCAAGTACCTTCAACAGGGCATTTCTATGCGCCTCAGAACACAACAACAACGATAATATGGAGATCTTTGACGGGGTCTGCTGCAGGTGCTCTACAATCTTGTAGTCACTTTTGCGAATCAATCTCATGAATTCTTCCACATCTTTGGTTATCTGTTCTTTCTCCTTACTCCCCGAAGGTTCCCCCTCAACAACTTTGTTCTTACCCCTGGCAAGCCTCTCTGCCTCGACCTCAGGTGAAGTGAAAATTCTCCCGCTCCGGGTTATACCACCCGCTCCCACTATGTTATCTACGGATCCCGCTGGCGGATCATTCAAGTCAATCTTTTCCCCATTGCAATACACTTCAGCACCGTAGCTCCACGGGACTGCCTTTGTGCTCTCATAAGGGATTGGTTTAGCCTTGGTAATAGTAATGGCCGGCCTTTTCGATGATGCCGAAATCGTCATTGATTTGAACGAAATGGTGATCGTAGCAACCTCATTGCGCTCTTTTTCAGATTCTGTCTCAACAGACTTCTCTCGCCCCACAGACCTGTCAAACTGCAGGATTCCTTCATCAATCAAACCTTGAACTCCCCTTTTCAACTTCTCACAGCCCCCAAGTTGAACCAAACAGTCAGCACACTCTTCACTGCATCCGGGATAGACACCTCCCTCCAATAAGCGCTGCTTTACATCACTCAAAGGGGTTTTCAGCTTGCTCACTTCCGAAACCAAGTCCAACTCATCATCTGCCAGGATTGCATTGGCCCCAGCCCCACCATGCTTGGGCATTGGCTGTTGCGTGATATTGGGACCGTCCTTCCCGAAGTTAATAGTCGTACTATCAAGCAAATCCTGTACTTTATGCTTGAAAGCTAGGCAATTTTCAATATTGTGCCCTGGTGCACCCGAATAGAAGTCACAATGCTCATTGATATCATACCCGACTGGTGGCTGGCCGGTTGGTGGTGCTAAGGTCCTCTTCTCGACTAGCTGCAATTTCAACAAAGCTTGAAGAAGTTCTGCATATGATACCGGCGGTACCTCGAATACTCTCCTCGGTCGCGGGTTCTGAAATCTGCGCTGATTATTGTTTGGCTGCTGCTGAGCTTGCTGCTGTGGTTGTTGTTTCTGCTGCTGGGAAGGCCCTGGAATGGTTACACTTGCAACCTGCGACTGCTGATGCCAGTTCTGACCTCTATTTCTCCGTCGAGCATTGTATACAGCGTTGGTATCACCCTGCCTTTTACCACCAAACGTCTTCTTATTACCTCCTGCGGAACTGGACTCACCCGCTTGAATTTTACCAATCTTCACTCCGTTTTCAATGCGCTCCCCCATCAAGATCAACTCAGAGAAGGTACTCATCGAAAAATTGAGCAACCGGTCATAGTACATTCCAGAGAAAGTTCCTATGAACATATCCATCATTTCGCGCTCCACCATCGGAGGGTGTACCCTAGCAGCCAGATCTCGCCATCTTTGGGCGTATTCCTTAAAGCTCTCGCTAGACTTTTGAGACATGCTCTGCAGCTGGACTCGGTTAGGGGAGAGATCACTATTATATTGATAATGTCGAACAAAAGCCTCTGCCAGCTCTTTCCAACTCCTGATCTGAGTAGGCTCCAAGCTCATGTACCACTCCAGCGATGGCCCTGACAGGCTATCCTAAAAGAAGTGCATTAGCATCTTTTCATCCTCAGAATACGCGGACATACGCCTGTAAAACGCACGCACATGCACCCTAGGGCATGTATCCCCTTTGTACTTATCAAATGACGGCGCTTTGAATTTCAGCGGGACCCTCAGCCCTGGGACCAGCCCCATATTTGACATATCCAGCCCAAGAGCATTCAGGCTGGCTAATCCGTTCACTTTCTCTTCTAGCAATCTCATCCGATGGTTGTCATCCCTAGCTCTTTCATAACCCTCATTCTGACCAGAGAACACATCCTCCTGACGATCCTCCCAGCGAGGTACTGCATCGTATCCAACATAATCTGCATCACGGCCCAGACCCGTTTGGAAGTACCTGGGGTCATACCTCAGATTGCCCATCTCTTGAGCGTTGTACGCACCAGTTCCATATCCCAGATTACCATAACCATAGTCACCAAACCCAGCCTTGGTGCCAGCAATGTTGCCATACCCCGCGTTCACACCATTGAAGCCCTGGTTACCATTATTACCATTCATTCCGACATTCTCAGCGCCCCCATTGAAACCCTGGTTGACATTACCCACAAATACCCCAGCAGTATCTGCATTGGTATTCATATTACCGGCGTTCCCACCTCCGCCTGCAGGACCAGTTTCTCCAGCATTCAAACCGGTTACGGGAATAGCATCAGCACTTTGACGATTCTCAATTCGGGGAGAAGCAGCAATATTTTCACCATGCGGTGTCCCGTTGTTTTCAGCCCGTGCGACTAACGGTTGAACCAGAGTCTGCAGCTGCTCTTGTCCTTTGGCGACGGTCTCCATGGTTTGCATGAGCATGGCCATCCTGTCACGCATTTCTTGCATTTCACTCTGCACGTTGTCCATGATCTTCTTGTGATTAGTTCTGGTAGAGTAACGGTGGACCCGCTTTTCTGCAATCCTGAAAATACCTGGATATATGGATGAAGAATGATAAGGAACATGGATCACAAACCTGTAATGCAATGTGATTTATGCAAACAACAACGCAAAAATGCTAACGTGCATGTGTGCGTTGGGGATATTTCCCCTCCGATTCCAGTGTCAAGGTAGCAAGACAAGAGAAACCATAAAGACAATATTTAGAAAAACCCTCATATATTTATTGGAATAACAGTCTCGTCAAGGCGTTACACAACTATGTTCCATACAACTGATATGATAAAGGAGGATCCCAACCAACATGCCTGGTGGTGATCTCAACACATAGAATACAAGAAAGAAATCAAGTGCGGGTACGGTCGCAGAAATCCTCAACCAGCTTCTTCGTCTCTGGGTGATCCGGTCGATAAATCAAGCCTTCTATCAACTGATCCCTTTTCTTGACCGTTCCTTGGATATCTCTGACAAAATCTTCCCAAGCCTTATCCTGGGCACCATCCTCAGGTTTGGGCCTCTTGGTGTCTTCTCTGCGCTGACAATCTTCCAGATTCTTCATGGCATCAATCAGTTTGCGTTCGGCCTCGTATCGACGACATGCTTCTTCTTCAAGCTCCTCAGTCTTCACTTTAACCTGTTCTCCCAGCTGAGCAACCTGTATCTTTAGCTCTTCTTCCCGTTCTTTGCGTTTGGCCATAGTAAGGTCCCAATGCTCTCTGAATTTAGCTAACTTCGTGTAGGCCCTTTCCAGCTCTTGCTTCTTAGTAGCCAATACACTGCTAACTGAGTCTACATCTAACTCCAGACGCTTCTTGGTTTCAGTCAACTCCAATAAAGTAGTCTTCATATGTTTCAAAGTTTCGGCCTGTTGCTTGGAAGAATATCCTGTTTCAATCTTTTCATGACGAAGCTGGGCGTTCTCTTTCTCTAAAGCTTCTTTAGCCTTTGTTAACTCTTCTTTCTCTGTCAACAGCTGCTTGTATACCTGTATGTCTATAGTGGTGGGCTCCTCCACCGGAGAAGGATACAATGGCTGAACTGCAGGATAAGGCATAAGGAATTTCGTAGCTCGTTCACGAATCCATTCCACATACGGACCAAGAACTCGAGTACCCCCTTTGCTAAATGAAGACTTTCCTCTCTTATGCAGGTTCTTCCATGCTTTCTTAAGCTTGATCAACATCTCTTCCTCTATTGCCCCAGTAAGATACAGAGATTCCTGTATCTCCTCGGGCTTCGGCGCTTCCTGAGGTGCATATCCAAACTGCCTGATTAATAAGGAAGGGTTGTAATTGACACACCCTCTCCTTCCTATCAAAGGAACATTAGGGAATCCTTCGCATCTGTATATGACCTCAACTCCTAACACCTCCTCCTTAACCCACACCACATTCTCAGAAGTCAACCCCATCAAGCGCTCTGGCCATCCTAAAGAATCAAGAGAAGTGACAAAAGGCCCCGACTTCGGCATATGACTGGTAAACCACCTGCACAGTAGAGTTACACAGCAAGAGACATTCTTTCCTCGCCGTTTTTCATTTTTGTAGTGAGTGGAATGGTGAATATCTCCCAGCAAGGTAGGAACTGGGTTCTTTGCAGCCAGAATATGGAAGGCATCCGCATCAACAAAATCAGGTTGGTTTGGGAACAATACAATGCCATGAACACACACAGCAAGGATGGCATCAAAAACAACCCAGCCACCCTTCTTAGCATACTCCCGAGCCTTCTCTACCAAAACAACCAACGGAAATCCCCACACATCTCCTTTTCTGATCATCTTCCCTGTCAGCTCAAACTCTCCTAAGTACAGAATAGCAGAAAGCTTAGCCATATTAGGCTTAGCGTCCGTGTGATAGAAAGGCATCTGCTCGCGAATCGGTATATCCAAGAGTGCAGAATACTCCTCCAGGGTAGGAGCCAAGACAAAGTCAGGAAATACGAAACACCTGAGCTCAGCATCATAAAACTGCAACAGGGTGTAAATACCGCTGATCTCATAAGCCGAGGGCTGGTAAACGTAAGTTAGGATCCTCCCATATGTCTTCCTGAAATCTCCCATCACCTTCTTCCCAGCAATAGTAATTAACTCTGACAATAGACTGATATCTGGAGACGGGAATCTGTAGGGTAACACTCTCTTCATGGCTTCCATGTCTGCTAGGAAACAACCACCGGAACTGGGAGGGAAATATGTACCTGCAATACACACACGTTAGTTGGATGCAAATGGTAATGCAATAATGCAATATGATAAATGATGCAATCAATGAAAACAGAGGCCATGCTGTAGCCTGAAGAGAAACATCTCTGTGATGTCAAGAATGGAAAACCACCACAGTCACCAGAACCTCATGACACTGACTATCATCCGACACCCAAAATACCAATACCCTGGTAAGAAATCCATCTGAACCTCTGTCTCTGACGAGAAAACCATCTGATAATAGTATCAACCTCAGACAAGAAATCCATCTGGATCCAAACAACACACCTGCTAACGAGCTAAGAAAACCATCTGATAAATATTGAATCCTGGTTTCTGAAGGCCAGTTTTCCTGCAATAACCCAATCCCTCTCACAGGTATGGACCTAATCCACGGACAAAGGTACGGCATCCTATGCGGTCATCAGCGTCACAGACTTTCATGAGTGACGATACGATTCCCAGAAGGAGTGGCATCATCCAGTCATGAAGAGGCCTCACTTAGCTGACTTCCAATTGATCGGTCCCCAGAGTCGACAATCCTCACGTCTGGACTCCCCTCAGATCCTCAGGATCGGAAAGGAGCGCCTCGGAGAGAACCTCGTCTGAGCGCAGATTTCGTAGGGAACTGTGTCTGCTCAGCAAACAGGTTCGTCTACTACTCTCCACAACTATGTCTAGGTGCATACTCAAGCCCAGGTCCGGCTTCTCGCTCACAGTAACCTCCCTCTCCCACAACAATAATCACAATAATACAGTGCTGAAAGTAAATGCGGAAAGGTAAAGGTGCGGAAAAGTAAAGCACATATGCACAACACCCAACAGATAAACACCCAAGCGCTAGGATTGACTCGCGTAGGGGATGGGAAACGGTCCCAGCATAAGGGATGGGAAAAGTCCCTAGATGCTACATTTCCCCAGCAGAGTCGCCAGCTGTCGCTACTGCGAAAATCGGCGCCGGCATGACAGAAGAGTCGCCACCGTGCGTTATTTATCCCAACGGAGGGAAAGGAAACGCTCGAAGTAAACCTCGCAAAAGACGGGAAAGGTATGGTCATCGCAACTAAAACCTGGATTCGGGAGTCGGTTACGCAAGGGGAAGGTATTAGCACCCCTCACGTCCGTCGTACTCGACGGGATCCACGCTTGGTGTTTATAAGTAAAAGGGTGTGTTTATCTATCTACGCTAGTGGTCAGTCTGAAAAGAAAAGAAAAGGACAGGACTCGACAGAACATACGTTGTTCTGGGCCTACGTACTCCCTCGTGCAATGGGAAAGTCAGAGTCAACGTAGTTCGACTGCCTACGTCTAGACGGGGGAAAAGTTGCTCGCCGGGACGTCGCGTCCTGTGCCTACGTACTTCCACACGGCATGGAAGATCAGAGCAAACGTAGTTCGGGCTACGCTCGACACAAGTTGTTCAAGTGTTTTTTATGGGAAAATGCACCTTAACCAAGGGTTTTCACAGTCCAGGAGGACAAAAGGTTTTGATGTTTGTTCAAATCTTTTGACGGAAGAAATGCATTCACTTTTGTTTTATCCATTATTAAGTGTTTTTCTGTTGTTTTGAGAAAGGAAAGAGACACCCTAAAACTATGGTTGAAAAGGGGAATCTACCTAATGTTATCATGTCTGGTTAACCAACCTAATGTCTATCATAACTCCCCCACAACAGAGAAGTTAGAGCTCCTAAGGGATCATGGCAACAGAACTAAACAGCAAATAGGAATCACTGCAAAGTAAAGAAATACTGGAAATATGCATGAATGCAACAACCAAACAATCAAGGCACAAAGGCCACAAACCACAGAGGCAAGGGAGCTCAGCTCTACCAAATACCAACAAGCAAAGCCACTCAATAACAATCAAGCAGAAGGAGGACCACCTCAACTTCTCATGCACACAAGCAGGCTTATTTCTAAGATGCACCTATCTCAGAAATATCTATATGAACCCCTAAGTCTAATGCAGCACAGCACCACACAAGTCAATCAACACAAAGAGAAGGCTAACCAGCCTGGCAAACTCCTATCCAAAAGCAAGAAACTAACCCTGAGCAAGACCCTAAACAACCCTAAAACAAAACCCTAATCTACCCTAAGCAAAACCCTAATCTACCCTAAGCAAAACCCTAAGCAGAACCCTAAGCAAAACCCTACAGGGAGAAATCAATCCCATTCTTCAAGCTTACCAAAGAAAGGGAGCTAAGTAGACAGACCCATAGTGCCTTCTTCAGGAAAGTACTAGGAGGCTTCTACTTAGGAATCATATCCCATGTGGCTCAACAACTGTGAACGGTTTACATTCCTCCTCAGGAGAAACTAAACTCACATGAAGGCTCCAACATCATTGGATACTTAAGAAATCCTACCTGAACTAAGGGAACTAAGTGAACAGACCCATAGTGCCTTCCTCTGGAAAATACTAGGGGGCTTCCACTTAGGAATCATATCCCATGTGGCTCAACAACTGTGAACGGTTTACATTCCTCCTCAGGAGAAATTAAACTCACATGGAGGCTCCAACATCATTGGATACTTAAGAAAGAGGTGAGAAGGAAGAATGAAAGACATCCATGGTGCCTTCCTCAGGAAAGTACCATGAACTTTCCTCAAACTTCAGGATCTCAAACCTCACAGAAAGAGAGCAAGCTCCTAAACTAGGTCTTCAATCCATGCATCCTTGCAAGCTCCATCAAGTCTTCATCCAGCCTCCATCTTCCAGAAGAAACCACAGACCCTCAAACCAAAAGAAACTATCTTCAAAGTTCAACCACAGTTGAACTTCAAAGTCCGAAGCCCTTAAGACTTCCCCTAATCTCAGGCTCAAACAAAAATAACAGAACACTCTATAAAAATCTACCAAAAATCTAGGGGGAACCTACATGGCTCTATGATCCCAAGATCAAATCTCAAAGCCTAAGTCAACTTCTAAGGCTACTAAGCAATCCCTAACATATGAATGGTCAAGGGTTAACCAGCAAGTTTTGAGGTCTCTACTCTTTAACCCTAAAACAACATCAATCAATTTCTAGAAAATCCTATGGGGAGCATGCATCAGTCTAGTACAACATACTAAAAAACTAAAGCAAAATTCATTACCAAGCGAGAGAAATAAAATCAGCAAGGCAGACACATCACAAATCAATTACTCAATATCAATTAAAATACAAAAATGCAAATAAAAATGAAAATGCATGATCAAATTAATATTTTTGCACCATAAAATCCTAAATTGAACTATGAACCTATAGAAAAAAGAAGGGAATTAATTGTATAATCCTACTATTTTTCATGAATTATTTTCTAACATGAACAAAAATGAGAAAAAAATAAAGGAATTAAAAGAAAATAAACAAGGAGGCGTGCTGAATAGCAAAAATTTCCAGTTATCTTTCAGACTGGGCCCAAATGGGGGTGCGCGTAGTAAAATGTCTTAAGCCTAAATCCAACTTCAATCTCACTCATGGGGGGTAAACGAGTAAAGGTGAGGTGCATTCAGCAAACAAGTTTGGGCCCAGTCTAATTCTAACCCTAACCCTAACAACAAAACCAATTCTTCTCTTCAGGTTTCATCCACTGTTCACCCAAATTGACCTAATACGCCGCTCGCCTCTTCTCCGAACCTCTCTCAAGAACTCTCAAACAAATCCACAAATCAATCTCAAATCCTAACAAAAACTTCACGAAATTACTCACTAATCCAAACAAACCTCTCTCTAATCTTTAATCTACTCAATTCATCCTAATTGAGATCATCTTCATCCACAAAATCAACCCTCAAATCTCAAAATACAAACCCTAATATAGCTGAACAAACAACTATGAGATGAAAAGAAAGCAAAACCTGGACGAAGTTGCGAAGACGAAGAAGTTTTCTGGAAATCCTCTCTTGAAGATCTTCAATGAAGAAGGACTTGGATCTAGAGTCTTGAAGGAGATCCGGAAAACGATGCGTAAGGGAGTTCGTGGAGGATGACGATCCTGGAGAGTCCTTGAAGACAAAGTCGTTTGAAGGATCGTTGAAGATCTGGAGAAAGTTCAATGACTCAACAAAGATTCGGTCAAGAGGAAGGTCTGGGTGAAACGGTGGATACGATGAAGTCTTCAACGGAGGTCTGAAAGAATCGATCAAGACAAAGGTCTTGGAGACGATCTGAAAGAGATCTCCAAAGAGCACGCTATGAAATCCTGGGATCTACGCTCCTAGTAATCCTGATGATGAAGATGATCGAAGATTCGAAGAACTTTCAATAATTCTGGCAAAAAGCAACAAGGGAGATCTTGTTCTTGGTATTCTGGAGAAGACGCATGAAGCTATGAAGTTTCCGGTGGTGGTCGTATTTTTCGGCGGATAGCAGATAAAGGTAGAAGATGAAGATCGTTGCCGGTTTCTGGAAAACGCGAAGAACACGGTGGAGATCTTGGAGGAGAAAGATGAAGCTCTTGAGAATCTGCAAATTTTGCAGATTCCGGCGAGATGAGCGGCGGCCGGAGGTTGTTAGGGTGGCCGGAGTTGGTTGTCACCGGGCTTGCATGGCCGGCGGGGACTTTCCCGGTGAGAAGATGGTGAAGACAAGTGGCGAGGGGGAGTTACTGCATGTGCAACACGTGTGCTGAGAGAATGGGATAGAGTGAGCCACGTAGCAGTCAGAGAGTCAGTGGAATTATGAGGTGGCTACCCTATTTATAGGACACGTGGTCCTTGGGCTTTGACTGGACTTGGATAATGACTGGCCCACTAAACCAATACCTGGACTAATTATGGATTAACTGACTGATGGCACAATTAATGGATTAAACTGACTATTAGACGCGTTAATATGACACAAAACGTGATTAATGGACTGAAACAAAAATGTTAATTGTTGAATTAACGTGATGAGTGGATTAAGAACTATTAGATGAATGATTAAAGACTAGACCAAATTAAATGCTAATGAAAAATGAAAATGCTAATGGATTAATGACCTAATCAGGATAAAACTAATTAAATCTAATTAAAACCAATTAATATCCTAGTTAACTCTAAAAAGACCTATCTATCATTTAAGAAAACTATAAAACCTATATTAAAAAATAAAATCTATATATAAAATCTATATTAAAACCTATTCAAATAAGGTTCTAAAAATTTTAAAAACTATTAATTTCTATCAATTCTATTACCTATTAAAAGGAAATACATTCTATTTATCTAATATTCTAGAGAAATCTAACATATTCTAAAAAAAATGATTAAAACTATTTAATATCTAATATATTCTAAAAATGATAAAAATCTATTAAAAATATTAAAAGGATCTATTTAAATTCTATATTAACACTATTCTATTAAAATGCTAATAAAACCCAATTAAAACCTAGACAAATCTATAAAGTTCTAAAAGAACAATAAAAGCGAATAACTCCCATAAAAGGAACGCGAGACCAGACTGGAATAAACGGTAAACCTCGGGCATCAGAATATCCCAAAAAACCACCATGTAAGCTGAAAACACCAAGAAGCGCACAATTTCCCGAAATAACCTCCGATTACCCGAACCGGTCTGAGACGTCCTATAGGTGGAAACCAGGCTGCAATTCTGACATCATATGTAGGATTAAAATGTACTGTACGTGGTATGCGAATGCGAATGCAAAAATGAGCCGAAACGTAAATCAGGATCGGGAACCGGTTGGTCAAATTTTAGGGTTCAACAGCATGCTCCTTTCTGTCAATCTCGTCATGCTGACCGAGAACGCAACCCATGCTATTCTCAAGAACTGTCAAGTACATGATTAAGGGTCTTCCGACCACTGGGGGTATCAAAATTGGAGGTTCCTGCAGATACTGTTTTATCTTATCAAATGCCTTTTGGCAATCCTCGTTCCAGATAATCGCCTGATTTTTTTCAACAGTTTGAACATTGGTTCACACGTGGCCGTGAGCTGAGATATAAACCTTGCAATGTAGTTTATTCTGCCTAGGAAACCACAAACTTCTTTTTTAGTCTTTGGCGCTGGCATATCTTGTATTGCTTTTATCTTTGCAGGATCAACCTCAATGCCTTTTTCACTCACAATAAACCCCAGTAGCTTCCCAGACCGTACTCCGAAAGTACACTTGTTAGGATTCAGCCTCAACCTGAACTTCCTAAGCCTCTCAAAAAGCTTCAGCAAATTGACTAGATGTCCCTCCTCCATTTGGGACTTCGCAATCATGTCATCAATATAGACTTCAATCTCATGGTGAATCATGTCATGAAACAAAGTGACCATTGCCCGCTGGTAAGTTGCCCCTGCGCTCTTCAGACCGAAAGGCATTACCTTGTAGCAGAATGTTCCCCACGGTGTAATGAACATGGTTTTCTCCATGTCTTCCGGCGCCATCTTGATTTAGTTATAGCCGGAGAAGCCATCCATGAACGAAAACACGGAAAATTGAGCTATATTGTCGACCAACACATCAATATGAGGGAGCGGGAAGTCATTCTTAGGGATCGCCTTATTCAAATCTCGATAATCAACGCACATCCGTACCTTACCGTCCTTCTTCGGTATAGGTACTATGTTGGCGACCCACAGAGGGTAAGTAGTGACCGCTAAAAAGCCAGCATCCAGCTGCTTTTGTACTTCTTCTTTGATCTTAACGGCCATATCTGGTCGTGTCCTTCTAAGCTTTTGCTTAACTGGAGGACAATTTTCTCGTAGTGGTAGATGATGGACCACTATGTCAGTGTCGAGCCCGGGCATATCTTCATACGACCAAGCAAAGATGTCACTATACTCTCGAAGCATCTCGACCAATCTTTACTTAACATCGCTCTGTAATGCAGCCCCTATCCTGACATTTCTGACAAGTTCCTCAGAACCCAGATTAACAATCTCAATCTCTTCCTCGTGAGGCAGAATGATCTTATCTTCTTATTTCAACAATTGAGCCAACTCTTCCGGAAAGTCTCCATCTTCATCAATCTCTTCTTAAGCTTGATATATCGGGCAATCAAAGTCGAAGTGAGTCATAGAAGGTTCAGAGTCGATGTCATCTGTAGCGTGAATCCTGTAATAACAAGGGTTAAGCTTAAGAAGAGGATATGCAGGTTAGCACAAACCGTATTGCCATTTTATTATTTTTCAAAACAAAAATAAAACAGGAATAACAGAGATCACAAAATTTGAATGCAAAGAAAACGCCCTTTGATTTATTGATAATATGTACATGCATAAGCAAACAAGGCCCTGACAATAAAACTGTTAAGCCCCGGGTAGAACATAAGGTTGTAAAATAGCTGGAAAAAGACAAAGCATTACTCTTTACGCGTCACTTGGATGACATCCTGGACGGACCAGTTGTTAAGGCTCTGGCCTGGTTTGCACGGCTAAATCCAGGAGTCCAGGTCACAGTCACTATCTTCGTCGTCTTCAGACACGGTGTTGACATTCTCAAATATCACCCCACCTTTTGTGAACTGAATCGGCCCTTTGACGCACGGCGCACTACGAGAGGACGAAGCATCAGTAGAAGGAGAATACCCTAACCCGAACTTATCCTGCTTGTTAGGGATTTCCAGATCTTGCCCCCAGCCTGGGGCAGAACCAGCTTGAACAATAGCTCGAGCTTCCTTGAAGGAAGAGAGATTCATTTCAGGTTTCCCGATCATCGTTGGAATCGCATCCTTGACCTTAACGGCCTCAAACGCCTGGCACAAAGTTTCGTGGATCTCGCCATCCACCTCAACATACTTAAAAGATGACAAATGGCTCACCATTATGTCCTCTTCTCCACAGACGGTCAGGATGCTGCCCCCCACAGCATACTTCAATTTCTGGTGCAATGTGGAAGTCACTGCGCCCGCAGAATGGATCCAAGGCCAGCCCAATAGACAGCTATAGGCAGGCATGATATCCATGATATAGAAAACCGCGTCAAAGGTTTCTAGCCCAACTTGAATGGGTAGAGTTACCTCTTCAAAGACGGTCCGCTTAGTCCCATTGAAAGCTTTTACCACCAGATCACTGGGTGTACATATCAGCCCTCTCGTATCCAACCTCATCAGAGCTTTCTTAGAGAGAACGTTTAGAGATGATCCTGTGTCCACCAGCACATGGGACATGACCGTTCCTCGACATTCTATTGAGGTATTCAAGGTGCTATTGTGGTTCCTCCCTTTCGGCGTTAGCTCGAGGTCAGTAAACCCTAATCCATTACCAGCATTCACATGAGCAACCACTCCCTCCAGCTGGTTGACAAAGATCTCTTGCGGTACGTACGTTGCACTCAGAACCTTCAGCAAGGCGTTACGGTGTGCCTCGGAACACAACAACAGATTCAGGATGGAGATCTTAGACGGCGTCTGATGAAGATGGTCAACTATCTTATAATCACTTTTCTTGATCAGTCTCATAAATTCTTCGGCGTTTTTCACAAGTAGGTCTTTCTCTACCTCACGCGAGGTTTCTTCGACGACCTTTCTTTTACCTCTACCAGTCTTCTCAGCCTTGTCAGCTTTGTCAGCCACAATCTCTGGTGGAGAAAACACTCTTCCGCTACGCGTTATCCCCCCAGTCCCAACTAGGTTGTCAACAGATTGCCCGGATGGCTCCAACTCCAACTTTTGTCCATTGCAATAGACGTCTGCCCCATAGTGCCATGGAACAGCATTAGTGCTCTCAAATGGTATAGGGTTAGCCTTTGTTATGGTGATCGTAGGTGGCCTTAATGAAGAAATGGTAATTGTTTTACGAAGGATGGTGATAGTGGCAACCTCATCCTTCTGCTTCAGCATTACTTCCCCTGATTTGTTCTCAGCCCTCCGACTAAACTGCAGAATTCATTCGTTCATCAAACTCTAAATCCCTGCCACCAACTGATCACAGTCGTCTGAATGATTCGCACAATCCATACACAACTTTCTACAGCCCGGGAAAATACCTTTCTTCATCAACTTGGCTTTAACAAAACCAAGTGGTGTTTTCAGGTCTTTGACATCAGTCAATAAGTCCGAATCTTCCTCTTCAATGATGGCGTTAACCCCATCTCCCCCATGGTTAGGCATAGGGTTCTTCGTAACATTCAGAACATTATTAGAAAAGTTGATTATCTTGGCGTCAACCATATCTTGCACTTTGTGCTTAAATGCTTTACAGTTATCAATCGAGTGGCCAGGCGCCCCCAAATGAAACTCACATCTCGCATTCGCATCGTAGCCCGGTGGAGGTGTCCCGGTCAAGGGAGCCAAAGTTCTCTTCTGAACTAGCTGTAACTGAAGCAAAGTCTGCAAAAGTTGGGCATATGACATAGGTGGGGTTTCAAGATGATGACTTGACAATGGTGCTTTATTCTGGTACCTCCGGTACCCTTGCTGGTTTTGCTGCTACTGCTGAGGTTGCTGGACAGTAGGAATAGTAATGCTAGCGGCCTGTTGGCGCTGGCCTTTTCCTTTTCCCCGAGCATTAGACACTGAGCTCGTCTCACCTTCACGTCTCTTACCACTGTAAGGCTTCTTTCCCCCTCCAGCTGAGGATACGTCTACACCCTGAATCTTTCCGAGTTTAATGCCATTCTCCACATGTTCTCCAGTGATTATAAGGTCAGAGAAGCTCCTCGACATACCACTGACAAGCTTCTCATAATAAACCCCTGGAAGAGTAGCTACAAACATCTCAACAAGTTCCCGCTCAACCATCGGTGGCTGAACTCTGGCTGCCAGTTCACGCCACCTCTGGGCGTACTCTTTAAATCCTTCGTTGTTCTTATGAGACAAATTTTGTAGCTGAACTCAGTTAGGAGCCAGGTCGCTGTTGTACTGGTAGTGGCGTACGAATGCTTCAGCAAGGTCTTTCCACGTATGTACACTTGTGGGTTCCAAACCCATATATCACTCCAGCGAGGGGCCTGACAGGCTGTCCTGGAAGAAGTGCATCAGCAACTTCTCATCTTCAGAATGTGCAGACATCTTTCTATAGTAGGACCTCAGATGGACACGGGGACAAGTGGTGCCCTTATACTTCTCGAAGTCGGGTACCTTAAACTTTGGAGGCACCTTGAAGTCTGAGATCAGCCCCAGCTTGGTCATGTCAACGCCCATGGTATTCAAGTTCTCAAAACTCTTCATCTTGTCTTCGAGCGCTTTGAACCTTAAACGGGCTTCAGAATTTAGTTCGCCCTCAGCTCCTTTCATTAAGAATAAGTCCTCTTGATGATCCTCTTGCCATGGTTGATGGCCATTGCCCTGAGCAAACCCAGCAGCATCAAGACCATACAGATTGCCAGCACCAGCATTCCCCGCATTACTCGTTCCTCCAGTATTGCCATTGCCTATACCAGCATTACCATTGGCCTCAAAGTTGCCATTTTCTGCTCCATTTGTATTCCCATTAGCTCTAAAATTAGTAATAACATTACCATTGCCACTTCCGTTCCCTCCAGTAACAGGGATGCCAGCATGAGGGGTCTCAACAAGCGGAGGGTTTACAACATTCCCACCGTGTAGCACGTCATTGCTGTCGACGCGTGCAATCAGAGGTTGCACCAGAGTTCTGAGCTGGTCCTGGCCATTAGCGACCACTTGCATGAGATCCATAAAACGATCCATCCTCTCCCTGAGCTATTGAATGTCAGTCTGAACATGTTTCATTACTCTGACTTGATTTGCTCTGGTAGAATACCGGTGAATCTGCCTTCGTTCAATCCTGAAATAACCTGTAAACACAAAGGGTTAGAAAAACAGCTCGAGGTACCTGTTATGTGAATGCTTCATGCAAATGCAAACGTGTGTCTGTGCCTTAGGGAGATTTCTCCCCCGATTCTAGTGCCAGAGTGCTAGTGCTGATAATAAGAAGTCTGGATCCAATCATGGAAATAACGTCTCATATATATAAAGCCCAACAAGGAAGCATACAATGTCACTGAGTATAGGTAAAATCAGCAGCATGACCTCGACCAACAAGTCTGGCGACGGTCAGCATACAACAATGATCAGAAAATACAAAGGATTACAAGGTAGTCAAGTGCAGCAACGGGCGCGAAACTCTTCTAGCAACTCCTTCGTTTGGGGATGATCAGGCTGAGTGAGTAACCCTTTGACAAGTAACTCCCTCTGCATAACGGTGTACTGAAGACCTTCAACAGAGTCCTCCCACTCTTCTTTGCCAAAACAGTCTTCTATCCTTCGCTTCTTAGACTCAAAAATCTGCTTGCGATCCTTCAAGTTCGCAATAGCCTTGTTCAACATGTCTTGAGTGGCGTACCTACGAGCAGTTTCATCATCAAACTTCTTCTCACTGGCCTTCAACTGAGCCTTTAACTTGGAGATCTGTTACTTCAGCTTGTCCCCCCGCTCTTTGTTGCTGGCCAGGGTGGCATTCCACTGCTGGTTGAATTTGGAGATTCTCAGGTAAGCATTATCCAGGTCCTGTTTTTTGGTGGCAAGCACATCGTTGACAGCCTTGAAATCCAAACCTAAACGTTCATGTTCAGCCCTCTGTTTGGTCAAGTCTGTGCCTAGCCGGTTCACCAGCTCTGTCTGTTTTTTGAAGGAATAGACGGCTTCGTTCCTCTCGCTTCTAAGCTGAACCAGTTCTTTCTCTAACTCCTCGTTGGCCTTCTTCAGCTCTTCCTTCTCAGCCAATACCTGATTGTATTTTTGAATGGACACCGTATTAGGTTCTTCAACCACTGGAAGGCAATCTTGCTTAGCAGGTGGAAAAGGCATCCCTACTGTTTCTGCCCTGCTTTGAATCCAAGTGACATAAGGAGCATAAGCCTGGTTGTTACTCTTACCCAACAGTGTTTTCCCTCGCCTGATAATGTCGTTCCAAGCATGCTTGAGCTTGGCTAACATATCCCCATCTAGGAGCCCTTTGAGGTACATAGATTCCTGCACCTCTTCGTCTTTCGGCGGACCTCTCAAGGCGTACGCGAGCTGCCTGACAAGGAATGAGGGATTGTAATTAATACAACCTTTTCTTCCGATCAAGGGCGCATTAGGAAAACCACTGCAGCTGTAGATGACTTTAGTACCCAGCATATCCCGATCAAACCAAACGATGCTCTCTGTTGATAAACGCATCAGGCGTTCAGACCACTCAGCTGTGGCCGCAGAGGAAGCAAAGAGACCCTTCTTGGGCATGCGACTATCAAACCATCTATAGAGTAAGGGCGCACAAAACGATACATTTTTACCCCTTCTATTTTCATTCTTGTAATGGACAGAATGATATAAATCACCAATCAAGGTGGGAACTGGATTCCCTGATGCGAAGATATGGAAGGCGTCCAAATCTATAAAGTCTGGCATGTTGGGAAACAAGATGATCCCATAGATGCAGAGGGCGAGAATAGCGTTGAATACGATCCAACAACCGTCTTTAGCGCACTGTTGGGCCTTCCCAACCAGAAACTGTAGAGAAAAGCCAGGAACTCCATTCTGTGAGGTCAGAAGCAGCTCTGAAGCATCCAGATGAAGGGCAGCAGCTAGGTTAGCCAGATTAGGCTTAGCATCCATGTGAACAAATGGCATCTGATTCTTAACAAGCACACCCAACAACTCAGCATACTCTTATAAGGTAGGCGCGAGAATGAAATCTGGAAAAGTGAAGCACCTCAAAGAAGGGTCATAAAACTGTAGCAATGCATACAACCCATTCAACTCATAGACTAAAGGTTTGCGAACCAGACTGAGAAACTTCGGATAAGATTTACTGAATTCCCCTTTCACTGTATCATCTGCTAAGGCAGTCAAACTAAGCAGCAAAGTAACATCTGGGGTAGGGAGCTTGTAAGCCACATTCTTCTTCAATGATTCTATGCTATCAAAACAGATGGCAAGATTACCGGAACCGGGGGATAGTATATGCACCTGCAACACAGACATATGTTAATGACATGCATATGGGTATGCAAAAATGCAAGATGCAATCATGCAGCAGGAGATCAAGAGTGTGTTGCTGAGGAGACCAAGGCTTTGTTTCAACAAAATCACAGCACTGCTCTGACAATAAAACCCCGATGAGGACCATAATTATGCTCTGTCAAGAACAAACACATCTGTGATGATAAGAACCCTCTGATACCCATAATACTGATTCAATGTCAAGAAAACCAGGTTGTCTGAAGGTTAAGGTTTCCTGCAACAACCCGACCCCGCTCACAGGTATGAATCCTATCCACTAACAAGGTATGGCATCCTATGTGTTTCCCAGCGTCACAGACTTTCACGAAATGATGATACGTTCACCATTTCTGGTTTGGCATCATCACTCCCTGAAGAGGCCTCACTCGACTGAGTCACAAATGATAGGTCCCCAGAGTCGACAACCCTCCAAACCAACAACCCCTGAAGCCCAAAGGGCCGGAAAAGAAGTCAACCAAGAGAATCTCATCTGAGCGTGGATTTTGCGGGACACTAGTACATGCAAAGCATGCACTCGCCCACTACTTTCCACAACTAATGCTAGGTATACACTCAATCCTGGGTCTGGCTTATCACTCATCAGAGCCTTTCTCCCACAACAGCACAGCAAATAATCATATTATACTGAAAGTAAAGTGCGGAAAGTAAAGTGCGATAAATAAACACAAACCTAACAAGTAAACAAACAAGCGCTAGGACTGACTCGCATAGGGAACCGGAAAACCAGAGATTTTGGGTTAGTCCCCAGCAGAGTCGCCAGCTGTCGCTACTGCGAAAATAAGGTGTCGGCAAAATAGAAGAGTCGCCACCTTTCGTTATTTATCCCATAGAAAGGGAAAGGAAACGATCGGAAAAACTTGACAAAAAGGTATAAGACAAGGTCATCGCAACCATGTCTGGGTTCGGGAGTCGGTTACGCAAGGGGAAGGTATTAGCACCCCTCACGTCCATCGTACTCGATGGGATCCACGCTTGTTGTGTTTATCTGACAGGTTGTTTTATCTATCTACCTATCAAGGCTGGTCTGAAAAGAAAAGAAAAAATTACTCGGCAAAGCATCGCGCTTCGTGCCTATGTATTCTCGTCAGAGAACGAGAAATCAGAGTCAACGTAGTTCGGCCAACTATGGCTAAAAGGATGGGGGAAGGTGGCTCGCCAATACGACAGTATTGTGCCTACGTACTCTCAACAGATATGAGAGATCAGAGCTTACGTAGTTTGGGATACTACGGATTACGGGTTTAGATTCATCTGTTTTTCAGAGTAGGGTTAACAAACAGTTCCAGCAGTTTGGGTGTATGCAGCTCGCTCGTCGGAGACTCGTGCGTTACCGTTTGCAGTAGAACTGAGAGTTAACGACACTCTTTTTCATCAGAAAAGTTTTCCTTGAGTTAAGGGCCCACGGGGCAAAAGAGGTTTGAGATTTGTTTTCTGTCTTTTATGGAAGAAGTGTTTTTTATGGATGTTTGCAATTCGTATTGCACTAGAGACTATGACCTAGGAGTGAATGTGTCGCATGTCACCCAAAGGGTACCATACTAAACATCCTGATTATTGGAAGGAAACCCTCCAATAACCATTTCCTAAGTAGCTTAAGGCTCGTAACGTACAATATCAATTAACCTTTATTACTGTATTTTACTGTGGTTTGAAGAGAGAAGAGAACAGACACAACTAAAGGGAAACTATCAAGTCCTAACAGTTGTCATGCCATGGATTCATCCTATGGTTGAGGTTTGAAACAGGGAACTCCTAGATGTTATCATGCAAAGGCTTCAACCTAAAGTCTAATCATCACTTCCTTATCAAAGGAAGTGAGAGTCCTAGGGGATCATGTCAATGGGAAACAGAAAATAACTACAAAAATCATTAAAGCAGACAAACAGAAAAGTAAATAGTAAAGATGCAAATGCAATGCAGCAATACAAGCAGAAGGAGACTCACTCAACCCCTAAAACAAACAATCAAAAGAAAAGGCAGTCAAGCAAAGGGAGGGTCACCTCAACCTTTCAATGGAAACACATCAGATAGAAAGAGAAAAACAAACACACAAGCAAAGGGGAGGATCACCTCAACCCTTAATGCAAGCAAGCAGAGGGATACCCACTCGACGTTTTAATACAGTCATGCACCTACACTTAGACTATCCTAAACATGAGCTACCCTAATGCAACACACCACTCAATCATGAATGAAGGAAGGGAATTATGACAAATAAGGAATTCATTCTACAAGTAATCAAACAAGGCATCTATCCTAAAGAATGAAATTGATGATGGGATGCATGGTGTACACCAAAGGTATCCACCATGATGTTCAACCAATCATGGATAATCAGGAAATGAGGTGATACATGGTGTATACCAAAGGTATCCACCATGATGTTCAACCATTCATGGGAGATTAGAAATGAAGGGAAGCATGGTGTATGCCAAAGGCATCCACCATGACACTCTACCATTCATGGGAGATTGAAATGAAGGAGAGCATGGTGTATGCCAAAGGCATCCACCATGACACTCTACCATTCATGGGAGATTAAAATGAAGGGGAGTATGGTGTATGCCAAAGGCATCCACCATGACACTCTACCATTCATGGGAGATTGAAATGAAAGGAAGCATGGTGTATGCCAAAGGCATCCACCATGACACTCTACCATTCATTGGGAGAATCATCTTCCTAAGAGGCTTTAGGAGGAACCCTGGGGATTAGTTAAGGATCACCTAAAATAAAAGGGATTAAAGGCTCTATCAAGGCCTAATCTAGGTTCTTAGTAGGTCTCAACCTAAACTTGATCCTATCAAGGAGCCATTAAAAGCTTAAAGTTAGCTAAAGGTTCATCTTTAATTCTAAACTAAGGGGAAAGCTAGATTAGGATCACCTAAACATCATCAACTTGTAAAATGGGGGAATAATAGAAAATCAATTCTAAAAATCCTAAGAAAAATCCTAGATGAGCCTAAATGTGTTAAGAATCTATGGTAGAAAAGCCAGGGTCAAAACCTAACTCTAAGGGGTCTAAACAATTTCTACATATCAATGTGTACTAAAAGGGATCCATAAAGGGAAAGCTCTAAAACCTATCTCAAACTCTAACTTAGATTCATCTAAAAAATACAAGAAAAATCACACAAACCTATCAAGGAGTCTATAACAAGCATGCAAAATTTCAGCACCAAATTCTAATCCAAGAAATAGCACTAAAATCAGAAAAGAGATCACTCATTTTGAACATTTTTAAACATGTAATAAAAATGGAAAATTAACCAAAATTCCATATAAATGGCATACAAAAATCAGAAATAATCCAAGGAACAAACATGATTTTTTTTCACATTTTTCTGAAAATTATTTATATTTTTAATGAATTAAAAATGATTAAAACATTAAAAGAAAATCACAAAATGAATAAAGGAAATTAAAAGAAATCAAATGCTGCAAATAAGTCACAGCCATTGGATCAAACGACCGGTCCACTAATATAATGGGAAAAGGGGGCGCCACGTGGCTCAGAAGCCTTTTAATGAAACGAATCGTTTCATGAGTGTTCAGGTGTTGCTAGTTGACTAGGGTTCACCCTACGTTCTAATCAGGAGCCTTCATGCCAAAAGTATAACCATCCCATGCCTATTAACACGCCACCTTAGCAGTCAATAGTCAACAACTTTAAGGCTTAATCACAAGCCTTGGATTTTCTTACTAAGTCTCTTCAGTCAAGTGCATCTAACGGTGTACAAGTCTTCTTCTTCGTTTGAACTGAACATGGAAGGGGGGAAATTCAGGGTGGTCGGAGAAGACTCTGGTCGTCGTCTCCGGCGGGTTCACGACAGCCAAGTCATCAGACAACACCAAACCTCATGAAAACCTCCAGATTCGCTCGTCTCCTCACAAGGATTAACATCATACTATTCATTTTTTCATTCTCTCAAAGATCACGCAGATACGCACATGAACAGAAAATACGCGTTTTTGAAAATCATCACCAAATGCGAAATTCTTTCTATCAATCTATTCTACATTCATCACTGATCAAGAATCCATGTTCAATCCTTGAAACCCATCAAGATGCAGCCCTAACCGAACCTCTAAACATTTCATCCATGACCAAGAACCTTCACCAATGGCTTCCAAACCTTGCCTAAATCCATCTATGGTTCATAATCTACCTAACCACATAAAATTTCTATCCTAATTCAATCTCAACAGAGCATAATTATGAAAAGATGAAAACCTGGTTTGAGCTTTGACAGAGAGTGCTGCAGCCTCCAAACCTTGATCAAACTTGCTCAGAAACGATCAGTGATGCTTGCTGAAGATTCTTGAAACTCCAATTCCTTCTGAAATGGCCTCTAAGATGAAAAACGATTTTCACTTTGTAACTAACTTTTTCAAGTGCTTCTTACCTCATTCAAGCTCTTTCAATCACCAAACTTGTTCTGAAATCCATCTATGCAATATATAGAATTGTTTTGGATCCTTATCTGGCCCAGTTATGGCCCAATTCATCCAATTCCATTTTCTGATTTTTTCTTCAAAACCCCTCTGTTTCAGCTTCATTCTCACCCAAATCCATTGCTGGTGTGTTAGGGAAGATGTAGGGCCAGGATTTGTTCCTTGAATCCAACCAATGGTGGATCTTTACTATGTAACTTCATTTTTAAGAAACTTGGAATTATGCTATGAACCAAACTTCAACTTACAATTCCACAAATGCCAATCCACTCCAGATGTCTTTTACCTTCAAAAAATGCACAAACTTGTAATGTTTTTCACAAAAATGAGTTATTTAAGAATTTTCTCTTTTTATGCCTTTTAATTATTCATCCATGGAAATTTCTTCATTCACTTCCATATTTAATCCATATCAATGAATCTTTGGGTCATGGTTGGACAAATAACACCATTTTGAACAACTTTCAAGTTGATCAAAAGTCCATTTGAGGTGTCTAAGTTGATGAAATTGACCCATAATCTAAATGGCCTATAATTCGAAATTCCCAAAATACCCTTATCTTGTAAAGCTAATAACTTGAGTTCTACAAATCCAATCACGGACTTCTAGTACTTTCTAGAAAGCTAAGATGATAAGGAACAACATTCATGTTGGCCAAAAGTTGATGAGAATCATCCTTCTAGGTCAAAAATGTCATGCAAGTTGGTTGACTTTCAAGCTCCAAATTCACATTCATCTGATGACCTATAACTTGTCTGACTCATAACATGAGTTCTATAAACCCTATCAAGGACTTCTAGTACTCAAATTAAAGCTATGATCCTGCTCTACAATAACCATGTTGGGGTCAAGGTGAGATGAAAATCACATCTTGAGTTATGTGGTCTTGAAGTTAGGCACTAAACCAGGGGATTTTACACTGTCAAGCATAACAACCCTAGCCTAGGAACTCCTCACACTCTTGGTTCATGATGAGTTGACCTTAGAATCATCCCTTGGGCCTCTTAACACATCAATCCATGATCACATGGCCTTGGTATTAGGTCTCAACCTTCTTCAAATCATCAGTTAACCTAGGGTTGATCAGATGAAACCCTAGTTGCACCCATCTTGGTTGTTACTTCATATCCTTCACATGATGACTTGTCTAGGCTTTAAAATGATCTTCAACACTTCTCATGAGCTATCTCAAGGTCTCAAGTTCAACTCCATGTCTTCATAATCATCTGATGATCTTCCCACAACCCTCAAGTTAGAAGATATACACACTTGGCCCTAACCACTTCTCTGAGGATCTTCAACTTCTTTGATGAGGATATCAACCCTTGAATACTTGAATACGCCTCTTAGATGGCTTCATAATCTTGTGTATCCCTTTGTTGGTAGTCATACCTCTTGATCTCCTGCCCACATGTCAATGCAATGCAGATGATAATGCTTGAATGAATGCAATGAAACACAAGCTAGGTAAAGAAAAGGTTGGGCAAATTTTGGGGTGCAACAGCTTCCCCTATTCAAACGGCTTGGACCTGACTGGGTGAGAAGCGAACCGCTCTCAGACAATCAAGGTGAAATACGTTTGAATACCAATAAACCTGGAAATTTGCCAACCGCACGATTGAACGATACTCTGATGGGGATGACTTCTTCGGAAACTGAAATGATAGTTGCACGGCAACTTGCTGGAGGATTACTGATCTGACGTATCTGATATCACTGTAACACTTCGTCCTCGATTCATCAAGGGATCATCGGTTACACGATAACTGGTGAAGGATAGCTGATATTGATAATTGCACGGCATCTTGCTGGTGAATGCTTAATCTCAAATCTCCGTCAGGATGATTGTCTGATTTCACTGTAGATCTACGTCCTTAAGTCATCAAGGGATCACCGGTTACACAGTAACTAGTGATACATAGTTGATATTACCGTCAGGCATTCTGCAGCACGACAGTAGAAGAATTCCTCTGGACTCATCGGGTCATTAGGAACTTTTGTCAATCTCTATAATTATGTCGTCGGGCATTCAAAGAAATTCTCGGGTGTCAGCCGGACTTCGTCAGTAAGTCGGAAATAGAATCCTCAATCCATCATGAACCAATAGGGATATCTAAACTTTTGTCGTCAGGCACTCCGTGTTAGCTGGGAGAACTTCTTCGACATTAAGTCGGAATTCATCAGTAAGTCAGGGGGGTTTGGCACTGCTGTCGGACTTCAATCATCAAGTCTTCAAGGAAATTTCAACTTCCCTGTTTGAAACCTGCTGGGGATGACACATCTCTGCTGGGGATTCTGGAGAACTATTAAGTAATTCTGCTCTGGGGATTTCGGAATCATTCTGATCGAATAAACTTCGCTGAGGAACTCAAGAATCATCCTGAACAAACAACTCTGCTGAGGAACACCTGCAAACAAGGACGGTCACGACCTAGCTCATGTTTCACATGTATATGTTTGACAATGGCGTAATGCTCCACACGGTGGAAATGCTACGTGTTTAGGGTAGATGCTATGCAATCATGCAAAATGCTACGGAACTAGATCAGAAAAATAAATGCTGAAGAAAGCCCTCCTGTCAAGGAGAAAGAACTATTCTGGTGAGAAAAAGGAATCATCCTGCCGGGGAGAATAAGTCACACCAATCTCAATTGGACTCGTCCTGGGGAAAAGAACTTCAGTCGACTTTCTGCAGGGGATAAAGCTCTACGAGAACCCGTACTTGCTCAAATGGGCACACGAACCACCAATTACTGAGGGAAACGATGTCAATCGCAGAAATAAACTGCACGACCTTTACAGATAGAATCTTCCTGGAGATACGGACTCTGATAGGGAAGTATAGCAACAGTTATGTAACACTCTCCTGGGGAAAACCAATAATGGCTTGAACGCCTTCCAAGGACTCGGCTCTCTTGGGGAACAGCAAACTCGACTGGGGATACGCAACCAGATGCTGGAATAAATCCTACCTGCCGGGGAGAATACAACTCTGTGGGGAATTTCAGTTCTGTCGGAGACTTCAGTCTGAACTATCGAGAGCTGAACACTTACGGATGGTCTTCTACGAGAAAACTGCACATTGAGCCAGTGCTGGAAATGAATATACACCTCTGCGCATGACTCAGTTGGGGAGATGACGATCCTGCCTAGGACACATCTGGTTGGGGAGAATCTATCTCCGTTCGGGGAGATATATCAATGCTCACAGTCCCAGGTTCAGACTCCGTGAGGAAACACTGCTGAACCCGCTGGGGAGGAAGGAATCATCCTGCTTAGAAAACATCTGGCGTACTGCCTGGAGGGTGACGTCCCTGCAACAAAGTGAACAAACAGACAAGATACCCTTCACAAAGGGACCTATCTAGGTTATCATCCTGTGCCAATGTTCAGGTAATTATATGTTTCAACAATTATCGGCCTAGGCCAGCAAGTTTATGTATGCGCATTTTATCAAAAACATCGGGCGTTTTTTCGCAAACAAAACAGATATAAGCTAAGCAAACAAACAAGAGTACTGAATAGTATATGTTTATTGATGAGCGAGCCCCTGAATAGGCAAAATGTTTTACAACAGATGCAAGCTCCTAAAATGAGGAAGTTGCGCAAGCATAATAACATAAATATACTTCAGTATGCACAAATGTCGGCAATGCGGCGTAGATGAACACCATGAGTTGATCCCTATATGACCCACTCGACTTCGATACTTCTCCGACGCTTCAACTTCAGAAGAGATTGATTTGGATAAACGGCCCTCAGGTCTTCCCAAACCACTAAACAATGAAAGTTCGCACGTGGAACACAGTCATTTGCTTTTTTAATCCCTAACTTTTGCCTGAACCGCCCTTTCGGGTTTTCGATTCACTGGGATACCCTTTTTTTCCAAAGCTGCCCTTTCAGGTTTTCGACTTTGCGGGTGTACATTTTTTCATTTATATCCCTAATTTTTGCCCGAACCTTTTCCCTTTTTATGGTTCGCCGGGATGCCCCATTTTTGCCTGGATATTCTTTTACTTTCCAGCGGGTCATTTTTTAAGCAAAGTATTTTTTAACTGCGCCCGCATTCACAAGGGATGCAAAATCTTTGCCATCCATCATGGATAACAACAAGGCTCCTCCCGAGAAGACCTTGCTGACGACATATGGACCTTCGTAGTTAGGAGTCCACTTGCCCCTGTGATCGGAATGTGGTGGAAGAATCTTCTTCAGGACGAGATCACCCGTCTGAAAGCTTCTAGGACGCACCTTCTTATCGTAAGCTTTCTTCATTCGACTCTGGTAGAAACGACCATATGCAATCGATGTTAATCTCTTCTCATCCATTTGACTGAGTTGATTTAGTCGGTTCTTAATCCATCCTGCCTCATCGAGTTTCACGTCAACCAAAACTCGCAAAGAAGGAATCTCAACCTCCAGCGGTAGGACAGCTTCCATACCGTATACTAGTGAGAAAGGAGTTGCCCCGGTTGATGTGCGTACCGTCATACGATAACCGTGCAATGCAAATGGCAACATCTCATGCTAATCTTTGTAGGTCACAACTATCTTTTGTACTATCTTTTTAATGTTCTTGTTGGTCGCTTCAACCGCACCATTCGTCTTCGGCCGGTAAGGCGATGAGTTGTGATGTTCAATCTTGAAGTTCTGGCATAACTCCTTCATCATCTTATTGTTTAGATTCGAACCATTGTCAGTAATGATCAGCTCGGGAATTCCATATCGACAGATGATGTCCTTCTTTATGAATCTAGCTACCACTTGCTTGGTCACGCTAGTGTACGAGGCTGCCTCTACCCACTTTGTGAAGTAGTCGATGGCTACCAAAATGAAGCGGTGACCGTTAGATGAAGTGGGCTCGATCTTGCCTATCATATCAATGCCCCACATGGAGAACGGCCACGGGGATGACATGACATTCAACGGGCACGGCGGCACATGAATTTTATCAGCATAAATCTGGCATTTATGACATCTCTTCGCGAATTTGAAACAATCTGACTCCCTCGTCAGCCAGTAATATCCCGCTCGTAACATTTTCCGCGTCATAGCATGTCCATCGGCGTGCGTACCAAATATGCCTTCATGGACCTCCTCCATAAGCAAACTAGCTTCTCTTTCGTCCACACATCTGAGTAGCACGAGATCGTGATTTCTCTTATACAGAACTCCATCGGGATTGAGATAGAAATTTCCAAACAGCCTCCTCAGAGTCTTCTTATCCTGGGTTGACGCTCCCGCAGGATACTCCTTAGTCATAAGGAAAGTCTGGATATCATGGAACCATGGCTCGCTATCGGAGGCTTCCTCAATTGCAAAAATGAATGTAGGTCTGTCAAGACGGGAAATGACAATTCTTGGGGCTTCATTCCAAAAATTGACTTTGTACATCGAAGCCAACGTGGCTAAGGCATCAGCCATCTGATTCTCTGCTCTAGGCACATGATGGAGTTCCACTCGATCGAAGAAAGGAAGCAGCCTTCTGGCATAGTTCATGTAAGGGGCCAAATTCGACTGACGAGTCTCCCACTCCCCTTTAATTTGGTTAACAACAAGTGCCGAGTCACTGTATACATCTAGGTTTTTGATTCTCAAATCAATGGCTTCTTCTAAACCCATGATGCATGCCTCGTACTCTGCTTCATTGTTGGTGACCGGAAAAGTCAATCTGGCAGTAAACGGGATGTGGGGTCCTTGGGGAGTCGTGATGATTGCCCCAATACCACTTCCATATGAATTAACCGCACCGTCAAATATCGATTTCCACTGGGACTTCCTATCTGGCCCCTCGTCGGGTAACGGGTCATCACAATCTTTCGCTTTGAGAAACATGATATCCTCATCAGGGAATTCAAATTTCATCAGCTGATAATCTTTGATAGGCTGTTTGGCAAGGTACTCAGACAACACACTTCCCTTGATGGCCTTCTGGGAAACGTATTGAATGTCATACTCCGTCAACACCATTTGCCACCTGGAAATCCTGCCTGAAAGCTCTTGCTTCTCAAAGACGTACTTGATCGGATCCATCTTCGAAATTAGCATGGTTGTGTGATTGATCATATACTGTCGTAAACGTTTGGCAGCCCACGTGAGTGCGCAACACGTTTTTTCCAGCATTGAGTAACGAGACTCACAATCTGTGAACTTTTTACTCAAGTAATAAATGGCATGCTCCTTTCTGCCAGTCTTGTCGTGCTGACCGAGAATGCAACTCATGCTATTCTCAAGAACTGTCAAGTACATGATTAAGGGTCTTCCGGCCACTAGGGGTATCAAAATTGGAGGTTCCTGCAGATACTGTTTTATCTTATCAAATGCCTTCTGGAAATCCTCGTTCCAGATAATCTCCTGATCTTTTTTCAACAGTTTGAACATTGGTTCACACGTGGCCGTGAGCTGAGATATAAACCTTGCAATGTAGTTTATTCTTCCCAGGAAACCACAAACTTCTTTTTCAGTCTTTGGCGTTGGCATATCTTGTATTGCTTTTATCTTCGCAGGATCAACCTCAATGCCTTTTTCACTCACAATAAACCCCAGTAGCTTCCCAGACCGTACACCGAAAGTACACTTGTTAGGATTCAGCCTCAACTTGAACTTCCTAAGCCTCTCAAAAAGCTTCAGCAAATTGACCATATGTCCCTCCTCCGTTTGGGACTTCACAATCATGTCATCAACATAGACTTCAATCTCATGGTGAATCATATCATGAAACAAAGTGACCATTGCCCGATGGTAAGTTGCCCCTGCGTTCTTCAGACCGAAAGGCATTACCTTGTAGCAGAACGTTCCCCACGGTGTAATGAACGTGGTTTTCTCCATGTCTTCCGGCGCCATCTTGATTTGGTTATAGTCGGAAAAGCCATCCATGAACGAAAACACGGAAAATTGAGTTGTATTGTCGACCAACACATCAATATGAGGGAGCGGGAAGTCATCCTTAGGGCTCGCCTTATTCAAATCCCGACAATCAACGCACATTCGTACCTTACCGTCCTTCTTTGGTACAGGTACTATGTTGGCGACCCACAGAGGGTAAGTAGTGACCACTGAAAAGCCAGCATCCAGCTGCTTTTGTACTTCTTCTTTGATCTTAACGGTCATATCTGGTCGTGTCCTTATAAGATTCTGCTTAACTGGAGGAAAATCTTCTCGTAGTGGTAGATGATGGACCACTATGTCAGTGTCGAGCCCGGGCAATATCTTCATACGACCAAGCAAAGATGTCACTATACTCTCGAAGCATCTCGACCAATCTATGCTTAACATCGCTCTGTAATACAGCCCCTATCTTGACATTTCTGACAAGTTCCTCAGAACCCAGATTAACAATCTCAATCTCTTCCTCGTGAGGCAGAATGATCTTATCTTCTTGTTTCAACAATCAAGCCAACTCTTCCGGAAAGTCTCCATCTTCATCAATCTCTTCTTCAACTTGATATATCGGGCAATCAAAGTCGAAGTGAGTCATAGAAGGTTCAGAGTCGATGTCATCTGTAGCGTGAATCCTGCAATAACAAGGGTTAAGCTTAAGAAGAGGATATGCAGGTTAGCACAAACTGTATTTCCATTTTATTGTTTTTCAAAACAAAAATAAAACAGGAATAACAGAGATCACAAAATTTGAATGCAAAGAAAACGCCCTTTGATTTATTAATAATATGTACATGCATAAGAAACAAGGCCCTGACAATAAAACCGTTATGCCCCGGGTAGAACTTAAGGTTGTATAATAATTGGAAAAAGACAAAGCATTATTCTTTACGCGTCACTTGGATGACATCCTGGACGGACCATTTATTGAGGCTCTGGCCTGGTTTGCATGGCTGAATCCAGGAGTCCAGGTCACAGTCACTATCTTCGTCGTCTTCAGACACGGCGTTGACATTCTCAAATATCACCCCACCTTTTGTAAACTGAATCGGCCCTTTGATGCACGGCGCACTGCGAGAGGACGAAGCATCAGCAGAAGGAGAATACCCTAACCCGAACTTATCCTGCTTTTTAGGGATTTCCAGATCTTGCCCCCAGCCTGGGGCAGAACCAGCTTGAACAACAGCTCGAGCTTCCTTGAAGGAAGAGAGATTCATTTCAGGTTTCCCGATCATCGTTGGAATCGCATCCTTGACCTTAACAGCCTCAAACGCCTGGCACAAAGTTTCGTGGATCTCGCCATCCACCTCAACATACTTAAAAGATGACAAATGGCTCACCATTATGTCCTCTTATCCACAGACGGTCAGGATGCTGCCCCCCACAGCATACTTCAGTTTCTGGTGCAATGTGGATGTCACTGCGCCCGCAGAATGGATCCAAGGCCAGCCCAATAGACAGCTATAGGCAGGCATGATATCCATGATATAGAAAACCGAGTCAAAGGTTTATGGCCTAACTTGAATGGGTAGAGTTACCTCTTCAAAGACGGTCCGCTTAGTCCCATTGAAAGCTTTTACCACCAGATCACTGGGTGTACATATCAGCCCTCTCGTATCTAACCTCATCAGAGCTTTCTTAGGGAGAATGTTCAGAGATGATCCCGTGTCCACCAGCACATGGGACATAACCGTTCCTCGACATTCTATTGAGATATGCAAGGCGCTATTGTGGTTCCTCCCTTTCGGCATTAGCTCGAGGTCAGTAAACCCTAATCCATTACCAGCATTCACATGAGCAACCACTCCCTCCAGCTGGTTGACAGAGATCTCTTGCGGTACATACGCTGCATTCAGAACCTTCAGCAAGGCGTTACGGTGTGTCTCGGAACACAACAACAGATTCAGGATGGAGATCTTAGACGGCGTCTGATGAAGATGATCAACTATCTTATAATCACTTTTCTTGATCAGTCTCATAAATTCTTCGGCGTCTTTCACAAGTAGGTCTTTCTCTACCTCACGGGAGGTTTCTTCGACGACCTTACTTTTACCTCTATCAGTCTTCTCAGCCTTGTCAACTTTGTCAGCCACAATCTCCGGTGGAGAAAACACTCTTCCGTTACGCGTTATCCCCTCAGTCCCAACTAGGTTGTCAACAGATTGCCCGGATGGCTCCAACTCCAACTTCTGTCCATTGCAATAGACGTCTGCCCCATAGTGCCATGGAACAACATTAGTGCTCTCAAATGGTATAGGGCCAGCCTTTGTTTTGGTGATCGTAGGTGGCCTTGATGCAGAAATGGTAATTGTTTTACGAGGGATGGTGATAGTGGCAACCTCATCCTTTTGCTTCAGCGTTACTTCCCCTGATCTATTCTCAGCCCTCTGACTAAACTGCAGAATTCCTTCGTTCATCAAACTCTGAATCCCTGCCACCAACTGATCACAGCCGTCTGAATGATTCGTACAATCTATACATAACTTTCCATAGCCCGGGAAAATACCTTTCTTCATCAACTTAGCTTTAACGAAACCAAGTGGTGTTTTCAGGTCTTTGACATCAGTCAATAAGTCCGAATCTTCCTCTTCAATGATGGCGTTAACCCCATCTCCCCCATGGTTAGGCATAGGGTTCTTCGTAACATTCGGAACATTATCAGAAAAGTTGATTATCTTGGCGTCAACCATATCTTGCACTTTGTGCTTAAATGCTTTACAGTTATCAATCAAGTGGCCAGGCGCCCCCGAATGAAACTCACATCTCGCATTCGCATCGTGGCCCGGTGGAGGTGTCCCTGTCAAAGGAGCCAAAGTTCTCTTATGAACTAGCTGTAACTGAAGCAAAGTCTGCAAAAGTTGGGCATATGACATAGGTGGGGTTTCAAGATGATGACTTGACAATGGTGCTTTATTCTGGTACCTTCGGTACCCTTGCTGGTTCTGCTGCTACTGCTGAGGTTGTTGGACAGCAGGAATAGTAATGCTAGCGACCTGTTGGGGTTTTCCTTTTCCTTTTCCTCGAGCATTAGACACTGAGCTCGTCTCACCTTCACGTCTCTTACCACTGTAAGGCTTATTTCCCCCTCCAGCTGAGGATACGTCTACACCCTGAATCTTTCCGAGTTTAATGCCATTCTCCACATGTTCTCCAGTGATTATAAGGTCGGAGAAGCTTCCCGATATACCACTTACAAGCTTCTCATAATAAACCCCTGGAAGAGTAGCTATAAACATCTCAACAAGTTCTCGCTCAACCATCGGTGGCTGAACTCTGGCTGCCAGTTCACGCCACCTCTGGGTGTACTCTTTAAATCCTTCGTTGTTCTTCTGAGACAAATTTTATAGCTGAACCCGGTTGGGAGCCAGGTCGCTGTTGTACTGGTAGTGGCGTACGAATGCTTCAGCAAGGTCTTTCCACGTATGTACACTTGTGGGTTCCAAACCCATATACCACTCCAGAGAGGGGCCTGACAGGTTGTCCTGGAAGAAGTGCATCAGCAACTTCTCATCTTCAGAATGTGCAGACATCTTTCTATAGTAGGACCTCAGATGGACACGGGGACAAGTGGTGCCCTTATACTTCTCGAAGTCGGGTACCTTAAACTTTGGAGGCACCTTGAAGTCTGAGATCAGCCCCAGCTTGGTAATGTCAACGCCCATGGTATTCAAGTTCTCAAAACTCTTCATCTTGTCTTTGAGCGCTTTGAACCTTAAACGGGCTTCAGAATTTAGTTCGCCCTCAGCTCCTTTCATTGAGAATAAGTCCTCTTGATGATCCTCTTGCCATGGTTGATGTCCATTGCCCTGAGCAAACCCAGCAGCATCAAGACCATACAGATTGCCAGCACCAACATTCCCCACATTACCCGTTCCTCCAGTATTGCCATTGCCTATACCAGCATTACCATTGGCCTCAAAGTTGCCATTTCCGGCTCCAGTCGTATTCCCATTAGCTCTAACATTAGTAACAACATTACCATTGCCACTTCCGTTCCCTCCAATAACAAGGATGCCAGCATGAGGGGTCTTAACAAGCGGAGGGTTTACAACATTCCCACTGTGTATCACGTCGTTGCTGTCGACGCGTGTAATCAGAGGTTTCACCAGAGTTCTGAGCTGCTCCTGACCATTAGAGACCACTTGCATGAGATCCATAAAACGATCCATCCTCTCCCTGAGCTCTTGAATGTCAGTCTGAACCTGTTCCATTACTCTGACTTGATTTGCTCTGGTAGAATACCGGTGAATCTGCCTTCGTTCAATCCTGAAATAACCTGTAAACATAAAGGGTTAGAAAAATAGCTCGAGGTAGCTGTTATGCGAATGCTTCATGCAAATGCAAACGTGTGTTTGTGCCTTAGGGAGATTTCTCCCCCGATTCTAGTGCCAGAGTGCTAGTGCTGATAATAAGAAGTCTGGATCCAATCATGGAAATAACGTCTCGTATATATAAAGCCCAACAAGGCAGCATATAATGTCACTGAGTACTGGTAAAATCAGCAGCATGACCTTGACCAACAAGTCTAGTGATGGTCAGCATACAACAATGATCAGAAAATACAAAGGATTACAAGGTAGTTAAGTGCGGCAACGGGCGCGAAACTCTTCTAGCAACTCCTTCGTTTTGGGATGATCAGGCTGAATGAGGAACCATTCGACAAGTAACTCCCTCTGCATAACGGTGTACTGAAGACCTTCAACGGAGTCCTCCCACTCTTCTTTGCCAAAACAGTCTTCTATCCTTCGCTTCTTAAACTTAAAAATCTGCTTGCGATCCTTCAAGTTTGCAATAGCCTTGTTCAACATGTCTTGAGTGGCGTACCTACAAGCAGTTTCATCATCAAACTTCTTCTCACTGGCCTTCAACTGAGCCTTCAACTTGGAGATCTGTTGCTTCAGCTTGTCCTCCCGCTCTTTGTTGCTGGCCAGGGTGGCATTCCACTGCTGGTTGAATTTGGAGATTCTCATGTAAGCATTATCCAGGTCCTGCTTTTTGGTGGCAAGCACATCGTTGACAGCCTTGAAATCCAAACCTAAATGTTCACGTTCAGCCCTCTGTTTGGTCAAGTTTGTGCCTAGCCGGTTCACCAGCTCTGTCTGTTTTTTTGAAGGAATAGACGGCTTCGTTCCTTTCGCTTCTAAGCTGAACCAGTTCTTTCTCCAACTCCTTGTTGGCCTTCTTCAGCTCTTCCTTCTTAGCCAATACCTGATTGTATTTCTGAATGGACACCGTAGTAGGTTCTTCAACCACTGGAGGGAAATCTTGCTTAGCAGGTGGAAAAGGCATCCCTACTATTTCTGCCCTGCTTTGAATCCAAGTGACATAAGGAGCATAAGCCTGGCTGTTGCTCTTACCCAACAGTGTTTTCCCTCGCCTGCTGATGTCGTTCCAAGCATTCTTGAGCTTGGCTAACATATCCCATCTAGGAGCCCTGTGAGGTACAGAGATTCCTGCACCTCTTCGTCTTTCGACGGACCTCTCAAGGCGTACGCGAACTGCCTGACAAGTAATAAGGGATTGTAATTAATACAACCTTTTCTTCCGATCAAGGGTACATTAGGAAAACCACTGCAGCTGTAGATGACTTCAGTACCCAGCATATCCCGATCAAACCAAACGATGCTCTTTGTTGATAAACCCATCAGGCGTTCAGACCACTCAGTTGTGGTCGTAGAGGAAGCAAAGAGACCCTTCTTGGGCATGCGGCTATCAAACCATCTGTAGAGTAAGGGCACACAACACGATACATTTTTACCCCTTCTATTTTCATTCTTGTAATGGACAGAATGATATAAATCACCAATCAAGGTGGGAACTGGATTCCCCGATGCGAAGATATGGAAGGCGTCCAAATCTATAAAGTCTGGCATGTTGGGAAACAAGATGATCCCATAGATGCAGAGGGCGAGAATAGCGTTGAATACGATCCAACAACCGTCTTTAGCGCACTGTGGGCTTTCCCAACCAGAAACTGTAGAGAAAAGCCAGGAACTTCATTCCATGAGGTCAGAAGCAGCTCTGAAGCATCCAGATGAAGGGCAGCTGCTAGGTTAGCCAGATTAGGCTTAGCATCCATGTGAACAAATTGCATCTGATTCTTAACAGGCACACCCAACAACTCAGCATACTCTTCTAAGGTAGGCGCGAGAATGAAATCTGGAAAAGTGAAGCACCTCAACGAAGGGTCATAAAACTGTAGCAATGCATACAACCCATTCAACTCATAGACTGAAGGTTTGCGAACCAGACTGAGCAACTTCCCATAAGATTTCCTGAATTCCCCTTTCACTATATCATCTGCTAAGGCAGTCAAACTAAGCAGCAAAGTAACATCTGGGATAGGGAGCTTGTAAGCCACATTCTTCTTCAATGATTCCATGCTAGCAAAACAGAGGGCAAAATTACCGGAACCAGGGGATAGTATATGCATCTGCAACACAGACATACGTTAATGGGTATGCAAAAATGCAAGATGAAATCATGCAGCAGGAGATCAAGAGTGTGTTGTTGAGGAGACCAAGGCTTTGTTTCTACAAAATCACAACACTGCTCTGACAATAAAACCCTGATGAGGACCATAGTTGTGCTCTATCAAGAACAAACACATCTCTGATGATAAGAACCCTCTGATACCCATAATATTGATTCAATGTTAAGAAAACCAGGTTGTCTGAAGGTTAAGGTTTCCTGCAACAACCCAACCCCGCTCACAGGTATGAATCCTATCCACTGACAAGGTATGGCATCCTATGCGTTTCCCAGTGTCACAGACTTTCACGAAATGATGATACGTTCACCATTTCTGGTTTGGCATCATCACTCCCTGAAGAGGCCTCACTCGACTGAGTCACAAATGATCGGTCCCCAGAGTCGACAACCCTCCAGACCAACAACCCCTGAAGCCCAAAGGGCCAGAAAAGAAGTCAACCAAGAGAATCTCGTATGAGCGTGGATTTTGCAGAACACTAGTACATGCAATGCATGCACGCGCCCACTACTTTCCACAACTAATGCTAGGTATACACTCAAGCCTGGGTCTAGCTTATCACTCATCAGAGCCTCTCTCCCACAACAGCACAACAAATAATCATATTATACTGAAAGTAAAGTGCGATAAATAAATGCAAACCCAACAAGTAAACAAACAAGCGCTAGGACTGACTCGCATAGGGAACCGGAGAACCAGAGATTTTGGGTTAGTCCCCAGCAGAGTCGCCAGCTGTCGCTACTGCGAAAATAAGGTGCCGGCAAAACAGAAGAGTCGCCACCTTTTGTTATTTATCCCATAGAAAGGGAAAGGAAACGATTGGAAAAACCTGACGAAAAGGTATAAGACAAGGTCATCGCAACCATGTCTGGGTTTGGGAGTCGGTTACGCAAGGGGAAGGTATTAGCACCCCTCATGTCCATCGTACTCGATAGGATCCACGCTTGTTATGTTTATCTGACGAGTTATTTTATCTATCTACCTATCAAGGCTGGTCTGAAAAGAAAAGAAAAAATGACTCGGCAAAGCATCGCGCTTCGTGCCTACGTATTCTCGTCAGAGAACGAGAAATCAGAGTCAACGTAGTTCGGCTAACTACGGCTAAAAGGATGGGGGAAGGTGGCTCGCCAATATGTTAGTATTGTGCCTACGCACTCTCAACAGATATGAGAGATCAGAGCTTACGTAGTTCGAGATACTATGGATTACGGGTTTAGATTCATCTGTTTTTCAAAGTAGGGTTAACAAACAGTTCCAGCAGTTTGGGTGTATGCACCTTGCTCGTCAGAGACTCGTGCGTTACTGTTTGCAGTAGAACTAGGAGTTAACGACACTCTTTTTCATCAGAAAAGTTTTCCTTGAGTTAAGGGCCCACGGAGAAAAAGAGGTTTGAGATTTTTTTTCTGTCTTTTACGGAAGAAGTGTTTCTTATGGATGTTTGCAATTCATATCGCACTAGAGACTATGACCTAGGAGTTAATGTGTCGCATGTCACCCAAAGGGTACCATACTAAACATCCTGATTATTGGAAGGAAACCCTCCAATAACCATTTCCTAAGTAGCTTAAGGCTCGTAACGTACGATATCAATTAACCTTTATTACTGTATTTTACTGTGGTTTGAAGAGAGAAGAGAACGGACACAACTAAGGGGAAACTATTAAGTCCTAACAGTTGTAATGCCATGGATTCATCCTACCGTTGAGGTTTGAAACAGGGAACTCCTAGATGTTATCATGCAAAGGCTTCAGCCTAAAGTCTAATCATCACTTCCTTATCAAAGGAAGTGAGAGTCCTAGGGGATCATGTCAACGGGAAACAGAAAATAACTGCAAAAATCATTAAAGCAGACAAACAGAAAAGTAAATAGTAAAGATGCAAATGCAATGCAGCAATACAAGCAGAGGGAGACTCACTCAACCCCTAAAACAAACAATCAAAAGAAAAGGCAATCAAGCAAAGGGAGGGTCACCTCAACCTTTCAATGTAAACACATCAGATAGAAAGAGAAAAAACAACACACAAGCAAAGGGGAGGATCACCTCAACCCTTAATGCAAGCAAGCAGAGGGATACCCACTCGACCTCTTAATACAGTCATGCACCTACACTTAGACTACCCTAAACATGAGCTACCCTAATGCAACACACCACTCAATCATGAACGAAGGAAGGGAATTATGACAAATAAGGAATTCATTCCACAAGTAATCAAATAAGGCATCTATCCTAAAGAATGAAATTGATGATGGGATGCATGGTGTACACCAAAGGTATCCACCATGATGTTCAACCAATCATGGATAATCAGGAAATGAGGTGATACATGGTGTATACCAAAGGTATCCACCATGATGTTCAACCATTCATGGGAGATTAGAAATGAAGGGAAGCATGGTGTATGCCAAAGGCATCCACCATGACACTCTACCATTCATGGGAGATTGAAATGAAGGGGAGCATGGTGTATGCCAAAGGCATCCACCATGACACTATATCATTCATGGGAGATTGAAATGAAGGGAAGCATGGTGTATGCCAAAGGCATCCACCATGACACTCTACCATTCATTGGGAGAATCATCTTCCTAAGAGGCTTCAGGAGGAACCCTGGGGATTAGTTAAGGATCACCTAAATTAAAAGGGATTAAAGGCTCTATCAAGGCCTAATCTAGGTTCTTAGTAGGTCTCAGCCTAAACTTGATCCTATCAAGGAGCCATTAAAAGCTTAAAGTTAGCTAAAGGTTCATCTTTAAGTCTAAACTAAGGGGGAAGCTAGATTAGGATCACCTAAACATCATCAACTTGTAAAATGGGGGAATAATAGAAAATCAATTCTAAAAATCCTAAGAAAAATCCTAGATGAGCCTAAATGTGTTAAGAATCTATGGTAGAAAAACCATGGTCAAAACCTAACTCTAAGGGGTCTAAACAATTTCTACATCTCAATGTGTACTAAAAGGGATCCATCAAGGGAAAGCTCTAAAACCTATCTCAAACTTTAACTTAGAATCATCTAAAAAATACAAGAAAAATCACACAAACCTATCAAGGAGTCTGTAACAAGCATGCAAAATTTCAGCACCAAATTCCAATCCAAGAAATAGCACTAAAATCAGAAAAGAGATCACTCATTTTGAACATTTTTAAACATGTAATAAAAATGGAAAAATAGCACAGAAATGGAGAATTAACCAAAATTCCAAATAAATGGCATACAAAAATCAGAAATAATCCAAAGAACAAACATGATTTTTTTTCACATTTTTATGACAATTATTTATATTTTTAATGAATTAAAAATGATTAAAACATTAAAACAAAATCACAAAACGAATAAAGGAAATTAAAAGAAATAAAATGCTGCAAATAAGTCACAGCCATTGGATCAAACGACTGGTCCACTAATCTAATGGGAAAAGGGGGCGCCACATGGCTCAGAAGCCTTTTAATGAAACGAATCATTTCATGAGTGTTCAGGTGTGGCTGGTTGACTAGGGTTCACCCTACGTTCTAATCAGGAACGTTCATGCCAAAAGTATAACCATCCCATGCCTATTAACACGCCACCTCAGCAGTCAATAGTCAACAACTTTAAGACTTAATCACAAGCCTTGGATTTTCTTACTAAGTCTCTTCAGTCAAGTGCATCTAACGGTGTACAAGTCTTCTTCTTCGTTTGAACTGAACATGGAAGGGGGGAAATTCAGGGTGGCCGGAGAAGACTCTGGTCGTCTTCTCCTGCGGGTTCACGGCAGCCAAGTCATCAAACAACACCAAACCTCATGAAAACCTCCAGATCCGCGCGTCTCCTCACAAGGATTAACATCATACTCTTCATTTTTTCATTCTTTCAAAGATCACGCAGATACACACATGAACAGAAAATACGCGTTTTGGAAAATCATCACCAAATGCCAAATTCTTTCTATCAATCTATTCTACACTCATCACTGATCAAGAATCCATGTTCAATCCTTGAAATCCATCAAGATACAGCCATAACCAAACCTTTAAACATTTCATCCATGATCAAGAACCTTCACTATGGGCTTCCAAACCTTGCCTAAATCCATCTATGGTTCATACTCTACCTAACCACATGCAATTTCTATCCTAATTCAATATCAACAGAGCATAATTATGAAAAGATGAAAACCTGGTTTGAGCTTTGACAGAGAGTGTTGCAGCCTCCAAACCTTGATCAAACTTGCTCAGAAACGATCAGTGATGCTTGTTGAAGATTCTTGAAACTCCAATTCCTTCTGAAATGGCCTTTAAGATGAAAAACGATTTTCACTTTGTAACTAACTTTTTCAAGTGCTTCTTACCTCATTCAAGCTCTTCCAATCACCAAACTTGTTCTGAAATCCATCTATGCAATATATAGAATTGTTTTGGATCCTTATCTAGCCCAGTTATGGCTCAATTCATCCAATTCTATTTTCTGATTTTTTCTTCAAAACTCCTTTATGACAGTCACGATTTCCCCTCTGTTTCAGCTTCATTCTCACCCAAATCCATTGCTGGTGTGTTAGGGAAGATGTAGGGTCAGGATTTGTTCCTTGAATCCAACCAATGGTGGATCTTTACTATGTAACTTCATTCTTAAGAAACTTGGAATTATGCTATGAACCAAACTTCAACTTACAATTCCACAAATGCCAATCCACTCCAAATGTCTTTTACCTTCAAAAAATGCACAAACTTGTAATGTTTTTCACAAAAATGAGTTATTTAAGAATTTTCTCTTTTTATGCCTTTTAATTATTCATCCATGGAAATTTCTTCATTCACTTCCATATTTAATCCATATCAATGAATCTTTGGGTCATGGTTGGACAAATAACACCATTTTGAACAACTTTCAAGTTGATCAAAAGTCCATTTGAGGTGTCTAAGTTGATGAAATTGACCCATAATCAAAATGGCCTATTATTCCAAATTCCCAAAATACCCTTATCTTGTAAAGCTCATAACTTGAGTTCTACAAATCCAATCACGGATTTCTAGTACTTTCTAGAAAGATAAAAAGATAAGGAACAACATTAATGTTGGCCAAAATTTCATGAGAATCATCCTTCTAGGTAAAACATGTCATGTAAGCTGGTTGACTTTCAAGCTCCAAATTCACATTCATCTTATGACCTATAACTTGTCTGACTCATAACTTGAGTTCTATAAACCCTATCAAGGACTTCTAGTATTCAAATTAAAGCTATGATCATGCTCTACAACAATCATGTTAAGGTCAAGGTGAGATGAAAATCAAATCTTGAGTTATGTGGTCTTGAAGTTAGGCACTAAACTAGGGGATTTTACACTATCAAGCATAACAACCCTAGCCTAGGAACTCCTCACACTCTTGATTCATGATGAGTTGACCTTAGAATCATCCCTTGGGCCTCTTGACACATCAATCCATGATCACATGGCCTTAGCATTAGGTCTCAACCTTCTTCAAATCATCAGTTAACCTAGGGTTGATCAGATGAAACCCTAGTTGCACCCATCTTGGTTGTTACTTCATATCCTTCACATGATGACCTGTCTAGGCTTCAAAATGATCTTTAACACTTCTAATGAGCTCTCTCAAGGTCTCAAGTCCAAATCCATGGCTTCAGAATCATCTGATGATCTTCCCACAACCCTCAAGTTAGGAGATATACACACTTGGCCTCAACCACTTCTCTGAGGATCTTCAACTTTTTTGATGAGGATATCAACCCTTGAATACTTGAATAAGCCTCTTAGATAGCTTCATAATCTTATGTAGCCCTTTGTTGGTAGTCATACCTCTTGATCTCTTGCCCACATGTCAATGCAATGCAGATGATAATGCTAGAATGAATGCAATGAAACACAAGCTAGGTAAAGAAAAGGTTGGGCAAATTTTGGGGTGCTACAGTCATATGTAATACACATGGGTCGAGGGAGGATCCTACCAACCGTTATCAAGGTTCTTATATGCACTCTCGATTGATGGGTGTCTATCAGAGATCAAACATAAGTTAGGTTCTGGAGAAACGTAAGAGCAGAGATTTTTTTGGAAAAAACTCCAACCCCCAGGAGTCTCCCCTTCAACTATAGTGAAGGCTATTGGAAAAATATTGTTGTTCCCGTCCTGTGCCACAGCCATGAGTAGTGCGCCCTTATATTTGTCGTACAACCATGTGCCATTAACTTGAATTATAGGTTTACAATAAGCAAAGCCTTTCACGCATGGTTCAAATACCCAGAAGAGTCTATGAAAAATGTCATTTCCACTAACGTAAGTCCCGTTTGGTGTATACGCCAACATTGTTTCCAATATGGAAACAGTCCCTAGAGAATATTGTTTAAGAGCCATAAAGAATTTTGGAAGTTCTTTGTAAGACTCCTCCCAATTTCCAAACACCCTTTCAACCACTTTAGTCCTAGCTATCCATACTTTCCAGTATGAAGGAGTATAATTGTACCTTTGAACCATATGTGAAATTATGGTACTCACCTTCAAAGACGGGTTGTCGCTAATGACCGATAGAATCTCATCGCAAATCAATTGAGAGTTGAGCTTGCCATGGTCCTACATCGGATTCGTGATTATACAAGTGTGGGTTGGACCCATTGACCGTATCTTCTATGAATCACTTCTCTTCTAAAAAGACGCTGTTAATCGGAACTGACACACCTCGTTATGACAATAGATCTTATACAGAGTCGAATTTGTTCGATCAACTCTATAATCTGCTGATAAATCCATGTGATATTATTTAATTGTTCGGGCACAATCTTCTTTTGTACGAAACTCGTCGCCCTCTTTTAATAGTCCTTCTATTGCATAGTTAGGGTTGTAAAAAATATTTGTTGAGGGTCCATCGTCACCTAAGTCGAGAGTTGTCATGTGTTGAGGTGGGAAATAAACATGACTAAGTGGAACCCCTTATTCCTCGTTGTTTACCATGTCGTCAACAATGACTTCAACTGCTTCTTCTTCTTCATCAATGGCATCGACTTCAGCGTGTTCCTCATCAGATTCGTAAAAAACTTGAGAAGAATCAAGTTGTTGAGACAGTTGTTTTTGTTGTAATGTAACATATAGCACAATATCTGAGAAACCAGAATACTCATGACTGCGGAACATGCTACGCACATCTTCATCGTTTCAAATCTTTAATGGGAAAATTTTGCATTGATTGTGCCCGCCAAAGAACATAGGATTCTTATAGATTATTTGCCAACTGGACCACATTGTAATTTCTTTTCTAATCTCGACTTAAAGTGTAGAAAATTTGACCTTTTGTCAATCATAAATCTAGTAACATCAATATTTCTAAAATTGAAATCGGCTAAGTTACATTCAAAAACCTCACCGTTTAAATGTGCACTTGTGTTTGAAGGGATTGCTTTACTAATTGATATGATAATAAATCAACTATCTCTACTATATTAATAGCAATAAAATTTTGCTTTTTATTATTACATCTACAAGGTGAGTTGCATGACAAAACTAAACCTTGCGTGCCTACAAGGTGAGCTGCATGACAAGACTAAACCCTGCTACCGTCTGCACTCTGCATGCCTACCGTCTGCATTCTACATACCTACCATTTGTATTCTGCACTCTGTATGCCTACCGTCTGCATTCTGCATACCTACCATCTACATTCTGCACTTTGCATGTCTACCGTCTGCATTCTGCATACCTACTGTCGCTTTCGCGAAAATAAGGTACCGGCACAACAGAAGAGTCGCCACCTTTCGTTATTTATCCCTCAGAGCAGGAAAGGAAACAATCGGAAAAAACCTGACGAAAAAGGGTAAGACAAGGTCATCGCAACCATTGTCTGGGTTCGGGAGTCGGTTACGCAAGGGGAAGGTATTAGCACCCCTCACGTCCGTGGTACTCGACGGGATCCACGCTTGTTGTGTTTACTGGACGAGTTGGTTTTATCTATCTACCTATCAAGGCTGGCTTAAAAAGAAAAGAAAATGACTCGGCAAAGCGTCGCACTTTATGCCTACGTATTCTCATCAGAGAACGAGAAATCAGAGTCAACGTAGTTCGACCTACGACGGGTTATGGGGAAAGGTAGCTCGTCAATACATCAGTATTGTGCCTATGTACTCTCAACAGGTATGAGAGATCAGAGCTTATGTAGTTCGGGACACTACGCATTATTTTCTGTCTTTTACGGAAGAAGTGTTTTTTATTGTGTTTGCAATCTCAATCGCACTAGAGACTATGACCTGAGAGTGAATGCGTCGCATGTCACCCAAAGGGTACCATACTAAACATCCAGACTGTGGAAGAGAAACTCTCCCACAATCCTTTCTCATATAGCTTAAGGCTCGTAACGTACGAAAGAAATCATTCATGATTACTGTATCTTAAGCTGTTTTGAGATGAGAAGAGAACAGGTTCAACTAGGAGGGAGACTATCAAGTCCTACTGTTATCATGCCAAGGATTCATCCTATGGTTGAAGTTTGAAACAGGGAACTCCTAGAAGTTGTCATGCATAGGTTTCAACCTAAAGTTCTATCATCACTTCCTTATCAAAGGAAATGAGAGTCCTAAGGGATCATGTCAATGATACACCGAAACAGATAAAGCATCAGCTTAAACAGTAAACAGTAAACGACTGTAAAATGCATGCAATGCAAGTGAGGGAGGAAATATGTGTGGGGCATCAGCCTCCACAAGCTCATCTCAACCTCAAGCCAGAATGAATAACAGTAATCATACTGAAAGTAAAACATGCTATCAAGAAGAATACAGTAAACTGCAATCATACAGAAGAAATAAAGTCATGCTATCAAGCAAAACAAACCACATGGGCAAGGGAGCTGGGCTCTACCGAATACCCGCAAGCAAAGCCACACAGTAACAGTACAAGCAGAGGGAGCAACTCAACCTCTAGTGCAATCATGCTCCTAGATTCTACCTAGTCTAGATATGGACTTATTCTAATGCATCAAGTAAATCAAACAAGGCACATCAATACAGAAAAGAAAACAGGCAAGGAAGCAGATCAACTCCTCTCTCAACTCCAAGCTTCAGCTCTTCTAACAACAACTTAGTCTTCAGACTTCCATCACTCTTGACAAATATCAATTTGCTTCTCCAGGTTTCAACCCTTCCACATAAGTTTCAACTTACCCTCTTCTTCAAGCTTCAGCTCCTTAATCAGCTCCACCTTCAGGCTTCACCCTTAATCACAAGTATCAACTTGATTCCTTCAGGATCTCCAAACATCAAAGTAAGTATCAACTTCCTTTGTTCTTCAAGCTTCAGCTCTTCAGTCAATCTCAATTGAATCCTCTTCCTAAGTATCAACTTAGTCTTCAAGATCTCAAGCTCTCTTTGCTTTACCAGTCTCAACTTGTTCTTCTCTTTCTGCAAGCTTCAGCTTCTCAGAGTAATCTTTAATCACTTAGAAGTATCAACTTCATCCTTCAGTCTTTAAGCCTCAGCTCTTCATTCAGTCTTCACTGGATCTTCATTGGGTCCTCAAGTATCAACTTGCTCTTGTTGCTCTTCAAGCTTCAGTTGGAATGGCGATGCTCAAGGAATCATCCTCTCTTCAATGAAGTCTTCATCTTCACACTCAAGCTCAACATCTCTCAAGATACTCAAACCAGAGGAAATCACTTAATTGGATAAACTGGGGTGTTAAACTGCTTATTGACCACCAAAGGTGACCTATAAGGGTTTAACATCAGGTGAATGGTTCCCTCAAAAGTTCTACTTCCTAGGTACCATCACTTATCCCTCCAAAGGAGAGAGGTGAATACCATGGAAGGACTTTGAATCATAGGGAGGAATGGAGGTGAAAGATACCATCCATGTTTAAGAAAGAACTTAACTAGGTCTAAACTCTTCCTAATTCCTAACCCTAAAACAACAACAAAACAAACAAGATTCTCAAGCTCTCAAGCTCCTCAATCAATCTCCAAGTCTTCTACTATGCTCCTCAATGCTCCTCAATGCTCCTCAAAGCAAGACCAAGCTCACCAAGCCCACAAAGCAAAGCAAACAAAAATACAAGCCCACAAGGGCAACACAAACAATCATCAACTACAAAAATCATCTAAAAATAGCATACTACTATATTAAAACCTAATATAATTTCTAGGGGATCCTATATACCTACCCTTAATACCCTATATGTCCCAATATCTATCTTGACCTAGAAACCCAAAATTCTAGTGTTATTGTGGACCTATGTTAAGGATTAACCTAATTCTACACAACCTAAAGTCATCTAAGCAAAATTAATCAAAAATTAATCACAAAATTATGGAATAAATCCAGAGGGGAGCTGAGGTCCTAATCTAACTATCCTAAAAATAATGGCCTAAAAATATGAAGGGAACTAGCTACACAAAATTCTACAAATCTATGCATCAACATAAAAGGAATTAAAAAGCTATTAAAAGAGAAAATACACAAAAAATATTAAAAATGCATGAAATGCAAATATTTTGATTTCATAATTTTCTAGACATGAACATGAAATGGGAGAAAAAAATCCCCATGCAAAAATCATTAATTTCCTATTTATTATGATTTTTCAAAGATTAATGAAAAATGGAGAAAAAGAAATTAAAATATGAAATGTTTGGTGTGAATAGCAATTATATTCAGTTCAAAATGCAGATGGGCTTAAAATGGGGGTGCAAACACCAATACGCGCTAGGCCCAATTTCCATCAGAAAATCAATTCACAAATCATAAAGAAAAAGAAAAACGAACGGTGTAAAAAGCAACAAAATACAGTTCAAAATCCAAGTGGGCCATGAATGGGGGTGGGAATATCAATTGAGCCCAATATCCCTTTTAATGAAACGACGCGTTTTGGGTGTCTTCAGAATTTCCCTCTCACACGAGATTGAATCTCAACCATGCGATCTAAGTCTCAGTCAATGAGTCCTCGTGCATCCAATGGCCACGCCTTCATCTTCTTCCTCCAGCTAGGGTTCAAACTGAAGAATCCATGGAAGCAGAGCTTCAAGCTCCATCTTCACCAAACTCGTACCACCTCAATTCTCCATGAAAAATTAAGATTCAAAACCCTAATCCATCCAGAATTTCATGCTGATCACAGCCATGGTCTTGAAATCAATTGAATCATCCTAAATCTCCAAACCCGATCCAAGATCAAAGATAAGCTCAGACATCAACTTCAACAATTCTTGCAATTAATTACCTCAGAATGATCACCACCTCACCCTGGTCAATTCTTGACATCTAATTCATGCTATAGCTCACCATAACTCATGTTCTTGATCAAAACAAAAATGGTGTCATCCACTGAAACCTCACCAATTGCTCTCAAACTTCCCAGAATCCATCACCTAATTGTCTCTAACCGTTCTAACCTAACAATTCTTGCTAATCATGCCTAAATCATGGTGTAGAAGAAAAGTTACTAACCTGTTGAATCTTGATGAACAGATGGTGCAAACCTTCACTTCAAGCTCCCAAACTCTTCAGAATCAATCCTTGAATGGTGATAGAGCTTCTGTTTGCAAAAGTTTTGATGGAGAATGCTTGAATCTCAGAATTCGATGGTGACTTGCAACCTTCAAAATCCAAATGCCAACTCTTCAATTCTTCAAGAACTTGCCCTCAATTTGGTCTGCACAGCTTCAATATGATCAGAGGAATGTGTTTAGATTGAAAGAATGAATGGAATTGAATCAGAATGTGGAATTTGATTTCAACTTGCAATGGAAGCAAGTGAAATGGCTATCTCTCTCTTCTCTCAAATCTCTCACCAACCTTGCATATGAGCAAGTTCTAAATCATATATAGAAAGGTTTAGACTCATCTAGAACCATCTGGAACCATCCAATGAGAAATTGGGATTCTCATGTCATGAGTTTATGAATTCATCCATCTCATGTATCATCTCATGCCATAGCCCTTGCAGCCCTTGTAACTGACTTGAAAATCTCCCTAAATGAGATATAGGATGTGTTAAAACACTTAGCAAGCTTGTACACTACCTTTCCTTGTGTTTTGCATTTGTGCCTTATTATGCAAGCAAGCATTTTCCAAAGCAACCCCATGATCTAGGCCTCAATTCAGAAAAGTGGCTGAACCATTGTTTTTAGAATGTCTTTTAGAGTCAAAATGACCTATTATATGCCATGGTTTGGATGTGTAACTTGGAATTTCCAATTTCCAACTTGAACTTATTTAACTTATGCCTCCATTTTAGGTCATTTTTATCACTTTTTGCTACAAGCCTTTTCAACCTCTCATGACCTTCCTACTAGCCTTAAAACATCATTCTAAGAAAGTTTTATGTTGAAGATTTTTCCATTTGAAGCTTGGAAATAGGAGATATGGCCTTATGCTTGAAATGACCTATAATATCCAAATGACCAAAATGCCCTTGACTTGTCAAAGCCATAACTTGAGTTCTAGAAATCCTATCAAGGACTTATAGTACTCTCTAGAAAGCTAAGAAGATGAGGAACAACATTTATGTTGACCAAAAGTTCATAGGAATCATCCTTCTTGGGCAAAAGTTGGATGCAAGTTGGGTGACTTTCAAGGCCCCAGATTCACATACCTCAGATGACCTGTAACTTGCCAAAGTCATAACTTGAGCTCTACAAATCCTATCAAGGACTTATAGTACTCAAATTAAAGCTAAGAACAAGCTCTACAACATTCATGTTGGGGGTGAGATGAGATGACAATCACATCTTGAGCTAAACTGCCTTGAAGATAGGGATCAAACTAGGGGATTTTACACTGTCAATCCTTAGAAACCCTAGCTTGAAACTTCTCAAACTCCTCAATCATGATGAGTTGATCTAGGAATCATCCTTATAGCATCTCAATGCATCAATCCATGATTGCCTGGCTCTTGGATTAGGTCCCAACCCTCTCCAAATCATCAGTTGACCTAGGGTTGACCAAGTCAAACCCTAATTCCACCACTCATGGCTGAGTCTTCTTATTCTTGTACAATGACCTCTCTAGGCCTCATGATGGCTTTCAAGACATCTCATAAGCTCTCTCAAAGCTTCAAGTCCATCCTCATAGCCTTAGAATCATCTGAGGAGCTCCCACAACTCTCAAGTTATGAGGCACACAACCTTGGTTTCAACCAATCTCTCTGAGGATCTCTTAACTTCTCTGACAAAGATATCAACCTTTGAACATTTGAATAACCTTCTTGGCTAGCTTCAAAGTCTTGTATAGCTCTTGATTTGTAATCATACCTCTTGATCTCCTGCACACATGTCAATGAGAAGCAGATGATAATGCTAATGAACATAAGCTAGGTAAATAAATGTTGGTCAAATTTTGGGGTGCAACAGCTGCCCCTATTCAAACGGCTTGAACCTGACTGGGTGAGGAGCGAATGACTCTCAGCCAATCAAGATGCGAGACGGTTGAATACCGATAAACCCAGAAATTTGCCAACTGCACCAGTACACGGTACTCCGCTGGGAACAAATCTTCGAGAACTGAAATAATAGCTGCACGGCAACTAGCTAGAGAATTGGTCACACGGTAGCCGGTAATACATGGTCGATCATGCCATCAGGCATCAAGATTCTTCGGGACTCATCAGGTCAACAATCATGTTGATCATGCCATCGGGCATCCAAAGAAAACTTTCGGGCATCAGCCGGACTTCATCAGCAAGTCGGGAATAGAATTCTTGGTCAATCATGAACCAATTGGGAATATCCAAACCTCTACCATCAGGCACTCCACATCAGTTGAGAGAACTGCTTCATTAACACGGTCGGACTTCAATCATAAAGTCTTCGAGGGAAGTTTCAACTTCGCTGTTCAGAAACCTGCTGGGGATGACGCATCTCCGCTGGGGATTATGGAGAACTATCAAGTAACTCCGCTGCGGGGATCCAGAAATCATTCTGGATGAATCAACTCTGCTGAGGACTTCAAGAATCATCTTGGACAAATAACTCCGCCGGGGGCCTTAAAGAATCATCTTGAACCGATAACCCTGTTGGAGATTTCAGGAATCATCCTGAGCAAACACTCTGTCGGGGACTCTAAGTATCAACTTGAGCAACCACTCTGGCGACTGTACTGGGGTCTTAAGAATCATCTTAAGCAAGCGACCTCGATAGGGACTTCAAGAATCATCTTGAGCCGGAAGACTTCGCTGGGGACTTCAAGAATCATCTTGAGCAGTCAATTATATGGCGGAACACCTGCAAAACAAGAACGGTAACAACCTGTATCATGCTTATTATGCATATGCTTCGGCGATGGCAATCCTCCACACGGTGGAAATGCTACGCGTTTATGATAAATGCTATGCAGTCATGCACAATGATGCGATCCTGTCAGCAAAATAAATGCCGAAGGGAGAATCCTCCTGTCAAGGAGAAAGAACTACTCAGATAGAGGAATCATCATGCTGAGGAGAACAAGGTCACGCCAATCTCAATCGGACTCCGCAGGGGAAACAACTTCAGTTGACTGCTGCGGGGGAACGAAGCTCTACGAGAACCTGGACCTGCTGAGGGAAAGCGATGTCAATCGCGGGAATAAACTGCACGGCCTTCACGGCTACTTCCCTGGGGATAACGACTCTGGCGGGGAAACACAGCATCAGCTATTCCACACTCTACTGGGGAAAACCAATCATGGCCTGAGCAGCTTCCAAGGATTCGGCTCTCTTGGAGGTCTGTAAACTCGGTTGAGGAAGGAGAAATCATTCTGCTTGCTGGGGAGAGTACGACTCTATGGGGAATCTCAATTCCGCTGGAGACTTCAGTCTGGGCAATCAATTGCTGCATACTTCAGCGTACGAATAGTTTCCTACGAGACCTGCACTTGTGACCCGGTGTTGGGGGATGAACACACGCTTCGGCGCCTGACTCAGCTAAGGAGATGACGTTCCTTCAGGATGCATCTGATTGAGGAGAGAATCTTCTCTTCCTGGGGAGACATATCAATGCTCACGATCTTGCATTCAGACTCTGCGGGGAGAGGCTGCTGAACTTTGCTGGAGAAGGAGGAACCATCCTGCTTGGAGATATGCACGGCGCACTGCCTGGAATATGCTACACCTGTAACAACACAAACAAACAGACAAGATACCCTTCTCAAAGGGACCTATCAAGGTTATCATCTTGTGACAATGTTCAAGTAATTCATTATTTCAACAATCAGTGGCTTGGGCCAGTAAGTTTATGTATGCGCATTTTATCAAAAACATCGGCATTCTTTTTCGCAAGCAAAACAGATAAATGCTAAACAGGCAAACAGAATTGCTGAATAGTATGCATTTTATTGATAACGAACCCCTGAATGGGTAAAAATGTTTTACAACAGATTCAAGCTCCTGGAATGAGGAAGCCGCGCAAAAATAAAACATAAATATACATCAGTATATACAAATGTCGGCAACGAGGCGTAGACGAACACCATGAGTTGATCCCTCTATGACCCACTCGACTTCGATACTTCTCCGACGCTTCAGCTTCGGAAGAGATTGATTCAGACAAACGGCCCTCAGGTCTTCCAAACCACTAAACAAAGAAAGTCCACATGCGGAACGCAGTCATTTGCTTTTTCAAATCCCTAACTTTTGCGTGAACCGCTCTTTGCGGGTTTTCAGTTCACCGGGATACCCTTTTTTGCCAAAGTCGCCCATCCGGGTTTTCGACTTTGCGGGTGTATATTTTTTCTTTTTATATCCCTAATTTTTGCCCGAACCTTTTTCCTTTTTTATGGTTCGCCGGGATGCCCCATTTTTGCCTGGACTCTCTTTTTATTGTCCAGCGGGTCGCTTTCAAGCAAAGTATTTTTTAACCGCGTCCGCGTTCACCGGGGATGCAAAATCTTCACCATCCATCGTGGATAACAACAAAGCTCCAGACGATGTACGGACCTTCGTAATTGGGAGCCCACTTGCCCCGGTGATTGGAGTGTGGAAGAAGAATCTTCTTCAGGACGAGATCACCCGTCTGAAAGCTCCTAGGACGCACCTTCTTATCATAAGCTTTCTTCATTCGGCTTTGGTACAGACGACCAAACGCAATCGATGCTAACCTCTTCTCGTCCATCAGGCTTAGTTGGTTCAGTCGGTTCGTAATCCATTATGCCTCATCGAGTTTCACATCAACCAAAACTCGCAAAGAAGGGATCTCCACTTCTAACGGTAGGACTGCTTCCATACCATACACCAAGGAGAAAGGAGTTGCCCCGGTCGACGTGCGTACCGTCATACGATAACCGTGCAGTGCAAATGGCAGCATCTCGTGCCAATCTTTGTAGGTCACAACCATCTTCTGAACAATCTTCTTTATGTTCTTATTGGCTGCCTCAACGGCGCCATTCACCTTCGGTCGGTAAGGAGATGAGTTGTGGTGTTCAATCTTGAAACTCTGGCATAGCTCCTTCATCATCTTGTTATTCAGATTCGAACCATTATCAGTAATGATCCGCTCGGGAATTCCGTAACGACAGATGATGTCCCTCTTTATGAATTTAGCCACCACCTGCTTGGTCACATTAGCATACGAGGCTGCCTCCACCCACTTGGTGAAGTAGTCGATGGCTACTAGAATGAAACGATGACCGTTAGATGCAGTGGGCTCGATCTTGCCTATCATGTCGATGCCCCACATGGAGAACGGCCACGGGGAGGACATGACATTTAACGGGCACGGCGGCACATGAACTTTATCAGCATAAATCTGGCATTTATGACATCTCTTCGTGAATTTAAAGCAATCCGATTCCATCGTCAGCCAGTAATATCCTGCTCTCAGGATCTTCCTTGTCATAGCATGCCCGCCGGCGTGCGTACCAAACGTGCCTTCATGGACTTCTTCCATGAGCATACTCGCCTCTTTCTCATCTACATATCTGAGTAGCACGAGATCATGGTTTCTTTTATACAACACTCCATCAGGATTGAGATAAAAATTTCCAAACAGCCTCCTCAGAGTCTTCTTATCCTGGGCTGACGCACCCGCAGGATATTCCTTAGTCATAAGGAAAGTCTGGATATCATGGAACCATGGCTTGCCGTCGGCAGCTTTCTCGATTGCAAAGACGAATGCAGGTCTATCAAGACGAGAAAGGACAATTCTTGGAGCTTCATTCCAAAAATTGACTTTATACATCGAAGCCAACGTGGCTAAGGCATCAGCCATCTGATTTTCTGCTCTGGGTACATGATGGAGTTCCACTTGATCAAAGAACGGAAGCAGCCTTCTGGCATAATTCATATACGACACCAAATTCGATTGACGAGTTTCCCACTCCCCTTTAATCTGGTTAATCACAAGCGTCGAGTCACCATATACGTCTAGGTCCTTGATTCTCAAATCAATTGCCTCTTCTAGACCCATAATGCATGCTTCGTACTCCGCTTCATTATTGGTGACAGGTGTCGCGGTGAAAATCAGATACCAAACTATTGATTAGTTTGAATCTTTAATTCAATTTGCAACCGAACTTTGATTTGTCCAAAGGAAGGGATAAAGATCGAAATTCCCACAATGCAATGCAAATGCAAGCTAGATTGTTTAGGTTCGGGGGTTGGTTAAACTTAGGGAAGGTGCTAGCATCCTAAGTTTCTGTAGTATCCTACAGGAACCTCTTGTTTTATATTTGTTTATTGCTAAGTGTTATCTGCTTAATGGTTAAGAGACTTAGGTTTATATCTAAGTATACTCGATAAGATATCGCATCTTACGCCTACATATCCTTACGGGAGTGGAATCAGAGTACTTGTAGTTCCCCTAAAGGGTTAGAGGAGCTCTTTGACTGTGGTCAAAGTTCCTACGGGTTTAGGGTAGTTGTTTTGATTGGGTTTAGGAGAAGAGATGAGTCTTCATGTTAAGGGAGATGTAACCACCACAAGTGTAAAGGGGGTTGTAGGAAAATAGTCTTTGCATCGTCTTAAGAAAAGGGCTTAAGTACTCGGATTGTTTGACGAGTATGCCTTTATCACTCTTAAGGCAAAGTTCCTACATGTTTGATTGTATTATTGTGGGGGTGGAGATTATATCTCACTTAAGATGATTAACATCTATTCTCTATTGTTTGAGAAGTTTGTATTGTATTGTTGTTTCTATGTTGTAAAAGATAAAGACAAGGTCCTCCTATGGGGTAGGGTCTATCCTGAGTGATCAACTTGAATGGGATCAAGGATCGTGGGGGAGTATGATGCAAATGACGTGCACTACACACAAGTGTTGACTCATGTGTAGGTTTTTCCTTTGGACGAAATGCAATGCAGTAAGATAAATGCGGTAATTTAAAAGTTACGGAAAGTAAATTGCAGAAATATAAACCATACACACGCATGAAAGCGCTAAGGTGTAGGTGAGTGTGTCGTGAAGTGAGTGTGCACGATTGATTTGTATTGTCGATGTTGATTGATTTTAGGCGGATGTTGAATTGATTAGGAAAATGTTGAATTAATTAGGAAAATGTTATATTTGGTGAGATTATTTAAGGAAAATGGTTGAATTGATTTTATTAATAAGAGTTGAGGATTATGAATTAAGTTTTGGATAGAAAATAATTATTAAACAAATGTTGATTATCACTTATTGTATAAGGTTTTTTATTATTGTTTTTTTTATACTAAACAGGTTTTATTATTAATTAGATAAATTGCAATTACAAATGTAAATTATTTATAAAAATTAAAAAGGTTTTTTTTGTGTGACTAAATGTTATTAAAAAAAAGTTATTAAATTAAATTAAGCAAAATATTTTAATATGAGTTAATGGGGTTATAAAAAGATTGTTTTTAATTATCAAAAGAGATTATGAAGTTGATTTAAAATGAGATTATTTTAAATGGTTAAATGTGATTAATTATAAAAAAAGCTTAATTAAGACAAGAAATGATTTTAACAAATAAAAGGTTATTATCTAATTAAAAAAGTAATTTGTTAGAGGGGATTAATTGTGGTTAGCGATGTTTAGCGGATAGTGAGTGTGTCTTTATGTGCAGGATTAGCAAGTTACAACAGTAAAACAAAATAGAACGAAAAAAAACTAAATCCCTTTCGCCCCCTCAATCGCGATCGGCTTCTCTCGTTACTCTCTTCGTCAATCGCGGTCAAACTCTCTCGTTCACCATCTCCTTCGTATTTTGTTGAATCCTGAAATCAAAACCAGAGATATCAAAAGTTCAATAGCATGGAAAAGAACAAAGCGTTACCGACAGTTGATGATCGCGACGACGGCGAAAACGGGTCTCGTCTGGATGAACTTGCGGCGGTTTGTGGTAGATCTTGTAGGTTCGACTTGTGGATAGCGGGAATGGCAAGATTTTGGCGTCGTGATTCCGCGATAGATGGGGTTTCGGAAGCCGACTAGCGACAGCGGCGAAGCGACCAGATAAGTTCTTAGGGTTTCATGTTGGGTTTTTTTTTATACTTTGTGTTGGGTTTTTTGTGTGTATTCGCGGTGGTCCCTTCCTCTTCTTTCTGATCCTCTTATATAGCCTCTGAGGAATAAATGTTGCAAATTTCCTTCGAAGCATTTTTGAAGATCTGATTTAAACTTTCTGTTTTGGTAAAACGAGTTTGAAAAACTTCCCTTTTTGTTCCAATTTCTGTTAAATGAGAATCAAATCGCATTAATCCGTCTGTACTCAAATGATTGGGGTTTGGATATTCTTTAAATCTTTGTGGAATATTCTTCAGAAGATTTGCTAACTTTGGGTTTGCATTCTTGGCAGGTGCAGATAATGATTATTTGGGCCCAAAGAAGAGTTAGAAGTTCAGAATAAAACTTGCACTTGATACGTCCGTTGGAGGTGGGGGGTGTATCCTTGTAGCAATATCGTTTTAGTTCCCTTTGAATTGCCCTGTTTTGATAGTGTTGGTATTAATGACTTTGAAAATGCAGTTGAGGTTTTCATTTGTAATATCAATTTCATTAGCTAGGTTTTCCACAATGCTGCTTCTGTTTTCAGATGCTTCTTGTACAATATCTGAAATTGTTCTCAGCCTTCCTTTGTTGCGCAGGTACTCCCCAATTGACCCTCCACCATAAAAATCATCTTCACGTGCAAGCCATCCATAAATGTATGAACTGGCCTGCAAGTCCATCGGATTCCAATCCCTTTTTCCATGATGTTTAGTTTCCAAAGATTTTTCAAATTCACATGCATTCATGAAACCATGCCAGTCATTGTTGAAGTCTATTACATCCTGAACAACACCATCCATCATGAATACATGTACATCCAATGGTTTGTACTTGACAAATTCCTTTAGCCAGTATCCAGAATCATGCAATTCGCTCTTTATGTTAACAATTATGCATGTCCATGGCCAAACATAATTTTCAGCTTGCTGGACAGGTTGAATGGCAGTTTGGGTCACAGCTGGGGAAGGTACTTGTTCTACTTTATTAACTAAGTCGGTCTGCAAATACTTTGCCAGAGCAAGATGGTTCGCCTTTTGCATTGCGCTTCTGTTTACTGAACCTTTGCCTGCTCCAGCTGCATGTTGCAACAAGTCTTTATATTTGAATTCCTGCTTCTTCTTTTTCAGAACAATATGGGCACCTTAGAGTGCCATTGAAATTCCAAACTTTGTATTTCCCAGCCTTTAATTGTTCGTAAGGTTTCTCAGAATACTCTTCAATCTCAGACTCACTGATATCTGACTCTTCAGAGCTGTAGTCCATTGAAGCTAATGATGAAGATTCCGTCACAGAGCGAAACGATCATACTCAAGCACGCAGTGAGAAATGTGAAGCTGTGAAAAGTGAAAGTGGAAAATTGAATGACCTAATCCCTAGGAGGGTGCAGCGATAAATGGTTTTGGGAGTTATCCTCTGTGTTTATATGTGCTGCATAGTGGGATTGACAATCACTGCTAGTGTCGCAGGTGACGTTTGGGAATTGATAACATTGTAAGCTGTCCATCCATATTTCTCATTAACGCCTGATTTAATGTTGTTAATCTTGCCTTAGCTCTGTTTTCTTTTGAGGGAAATGCTGCTGTTTAATATTCTCGCGCTGTGTTTTGTAGGTATAATAGGAGCTTCTGGCGCCTGGTTTCTTCATAGGTGCATGCGAGAGACGAAGACTGACTTAAGTATCACATTTGTCTTGTAGTTGGTTCAGGAGTAATGTCCTACTGATAAACCAATGAATTACGACAGATTTGACAGCTCTGGGATGTAGGCGGAGTGCCGCAGATGGGCGACACTACCACATGACTTGGTAATTTATGGAAAACACCGTCACTTTCCGAATGGATTTCTCCTTATGTTAACCTTCTCTGAACATTGCTGTTGGTTTTGACAGGTTGCTTTTGGTGGTGTTTAATCACATATTGTATCACAGTTGGGCTCAATTGATAATGTTGTGACTTGGTTTGGTAGTATTTTAATCATTATACTTATTATTGGATCAAGTAGTCGTGTCTTCCGTAATGTAGCTTGTTGCAGGATACGTTAGACAGCATTGCAGGAGACAGCGTCTTCAAGAGACCTGAGTGAGTATTCTCGTGACACTAAAATGCATTTGACCTCCTGTATTATCTTCTAGCCTCAATTTCATTCACCATTAGACTCTGGGACATAACTGATGCGAGCACACCAAGATTCTTATCTGTCCTCTTCTTAAACTCTTCTTCAGCATTATTTTCATTAGAAGTGCATCATTAGATTTAAGGTTGTCTTCTGTGATCCTTCCTACGCAGGCCTAGAGTTGCAATGGAATGGATGATTGGGCGCAGTAGGAGCGTTTCGGAGCTTTGAGCAGCTGCTGTTGTAAATTTCCCTTTTTCTCTACTGACTTTGGCAGGTACTTATTAAAAAACTGCTCCGCAAGAGTTTCGATTCAACTTTGGATTTGGTGTTGGATGATACAATCTGACTTCCTGACTTTGATATGCTTAAAACATCTTTGAAAAAAAGAATTCTTATAGACCCGCATCATGTTTATTGCAGGCGCTAGGAGATGACGCCTAGTGAGGTGATGAAATAAGGACCATGTTGATCTTTGGTGAGTATAGTCACCTCCTTACCGTTTGTTCCGTGGCTGATTTCTGATTTCCACCTTTAAAAATCTGCACTGATAGAGTTTGGAACAAAATTTCTGTAGAAACCCAAAACTTCCTCAAAGCCATGGCTTGTTGATCACGTGTAGAAGCATCAAAACTGAAGCGTAGAATCGAGTTGTCGTTATCAAGGGGAGCCATAAGTTTTTCATAACAGGTTGTCATTGTTGTGGATGCAGGTTTAGTAGGTACTGCGTATCAGCTACCTCTTCAGTTTTTCTTTGGTCTATCATGTAGGGAGCGCAAGTACTTCATGTGTGAAGGAATACGTTGTGAAAAGCACACCGGATGCGTCTCAATCTAGCCAAGCTACAACTCGTAGGGATAACAAGGATTTTGGCCAGTATTTAAGACCAAACACTTTCCTGCATCATGATTTCTCTACACTAAATCAACTTCAGTCCAGGAAAGTATGAATTTCAATCTTATTGACCAAGATGTCAACCAATTCAGAGTATCAGATGGTGTTGGAGACATATAGTTTGATTCTAATCGTCGACAACGGTCATACGGATACAATTACACGTTTGAAGATGTTTTGGGTAATAACTCTTCAGTGCCAGGTGATGGACGAGAAATTGATACATCTTCTGAGGCGGTTGAACGCGGCGGTAACTTGGTCCTTCTTGTAGGACAACGAACCAAATAATGGCTGCTGATATGAGGATGATGGTTACAAAGCTAACTCTGCTTAGATCTTCTTGAACTCTTTTATGCATGACTTAAATTGCTTCTCTTTTTGTTGACAGGTCTGCAGGTTACAGTGATGCAGCGGGTCGCAGCGCTGCCGTTGGTGCTGAGGACTTTGCTACTGAGATCTCACAATAAGTACCGCTGCTACCAGTATTTAAGGGTGTAACGGTGATTCGTCTTGAACTAGTTGTAATGCGGACTATTTTCTAGCTTCTCTTATCCATGGTAATACCTCGCGACCGTCGCTAACATTCGTTTTGTTTTGCAGGCTGCTATAGCCTCTCTTCAAGCTCCACATCTCTCTACCTAATATGTCAAGAATGATTTCGGGAAGGCCTTGATTCACATGTATCTTTCATCTCCTCTTTGACGGCGCATGGATTATGGTGGCAAAGCAAGCAGTGTTTAAGTAGTCCACTGTAAGGGGTATGCAATGTGTGAAAGGCACAAGGTTTTTGATGGCAAACAAAGTGGTGAAAAGGCTCTGATGCATTTTAATGAGTTCCTGCTTTCAAACGTGGCCGGCTGATCTCTGTTGCTCTGCAGGAGAGGGTTATCCGTCTTGAGGGATATAACCAAGGCTAACACAGATGGAACAAAGGTTCCCCCCGTGCCTGCTATGTGTAATACCAAACCACGTGGCACTTTTAGTTATAATTCACTGACTCTAGCTTTGTCTCTAGCTTTAAGTAATTAATTGGTTTAGAAGTGATCAAAGTCGTACTTCTTTTCCATATGTCCGACGTGTGAACTGATATAATTGTCCACAAATGCAAATGATCAAATGTTGGGGTTTTCTAGTTAAATGTAATTCGTATTTAATCTCGTAATGTTCGAAATATGCATTCTTAGATCTTGCGATAGCAGTTGAAGTGCACTGTAATTATAACGCTTTAGAAATAAGCTTGCTGTTCACAATGAAGCCTTAAATTATGAATTCTCAAGATTTGGGCCAATGGACTGGACATGGAGACTTGGATTTGAGTTCTAATCCGAGTTTGTTGAAGAATAAAAGCCTTTAAATTAATACAACCAACACAGGCCGGGTAATGGGATATATGTCGATAATAACTGTAATCCATATGAATACGACTTTAGGGATTTCCGTATTTGGATGTTACAACCTTATTGTTCACCCAATAAATCCATATACAGTGCATTGAGTCAAATCCAACGTGATATGAGTTAGACTTCTCCACCGCGGACCAAATAACACTGCTTGATCGAATTGCAGCCACTGAACTTAAAACTCAAACCAATGATCCTCAAATATTGAATCCCGAAACCAACCTGCGCTACAAATGCCTCTGTCACCGCGATCCCGTGATCTCAATCCCTGTACAAACCTTGTCTTGACAAATCTTCCTTGACAAAGAGGAAAAAACTATTAAAGGGGCCAAAATCCTGATTTAGAGGGATTAAAAAAACTCCACCTGAGACGTCTTTAGAACTAAATAACCCTGCACGCACTCGTTAGTCGCACACAAATGTAGAAAGATAAAGCGTGAGAAAACACTCAGGGAGGTGGATCTTAAGGTCAAAAATTAGGGTGCAACAGATGCCCCTATTTAAGTTACTCTTATTCGGAGATATGGAGATTGAAATCTCCGTCTCGACGAGATAGGAGGGACTTAAATACAAACATTGCACAAAAATTTTGGCCATAAGAAGCCACCGAATGCATATGATATGCGATGATATGAAAATGCAAGACAGACGGTCCTGTGAGGAACTGATGTCACAGAGGAAAAACTAGACACCACATACGGGAAGAATAGGTTCAACAGAAGGAGACTCCACGGGAACAGGAAACGACTGCCAGAGAGAAATCTCTGAAAGTACAACAGCAACTCGAACACCCAGGACATGGTGACTTAGACGATAGGCGAGAAGCTTATTATCATAATGTAGTGGTTGGTAATGATCCAAATGAGTTGAGTCACCGGTTCAGTTTTATTTTGGCATTTTTCTTTCTTTTCTCGTTTTTGTGTATATCTTTCTTTTTGGAACTCAACTTGAAATAGTAAAATGTATAACTTCCCCGAGCGTCATGATAAGGGTACCATGAGCTGGTCTCAGTCTCTGCTTGAAATGTCAAAATCTTGTAGGTGGTAGAATCACTGTAGTTTGTAGGTGTAGATGTTGTTGTAGAGCTTCCCCGAGCATCATGATATGGGAATCATGAGCTGGTCTCGGTCTCTGATGTAGAACCTCCCCGAGCATCATGATATGGGAATCATGAGCTGGTCTCGGTCTCTGATGTAGAACTTCCCCGAGCATCATGATATGGGAATCATGAGCTGGTCTCGGTCTCTGATGTAGAACTTCCCCGAGCATCATGATATGGGTACCATGAGCTGGTCTCAGTCTCTTCCCGAAATGATGAGAACTCGTGATCATAGGGGGTTGTAATTTTGTAGATTGTCGTTGTAAATTGTAAATGTTGATGTAATCTGTTGTTGTAGAACTATAAATGTAATTTGTGGACTGTGAATGTAGTTCGTTGTAGAACCCTGTAGGTGTAGTTCATTGTAGAACCCTGTAGGTGTAGTTCGTTGTAGAACCCTGTAGGTGTAGTTCGTTGTAATTTGTAGCTGTAGTTGTAAATTTGTAAATGTGATTGCGAATGTAGATGTAGCTTCACTGGGGATCTTCGGAAGAAATGTGAGCCGGTCGAATTGTAACGTATGTCTTCTCAAGTACGGGGACTACTGTGGTAAACTTCTTTGATTTCTCTGGAGAGATGCCTTTTGACGGAAGTAAATTTGTGATGAACCTACTGGGGAAGTTATTCTTGGGGGGAAATGTCTGTAACTGTCTAAATGTTGAAGGATCCACTGAGGGTAGATGATTTGTCTTGTGAAAATTGTCGTCCTGTCGTTTTGAATAAGATCCTAGTCAAAACGAGTTGCTCAAATAAAGAGATTGATGTTTGATAAAATCTTGTGGTGCTATTGGTGAAGAGATGTCTGTCTTTAGGAATACTCTTCTTGGGGAAAAGGGGTGCAAAATAAATGCACACTTAATCCACGTTCATGATGTGATTGTCGAAGACCGAAGTTCAAATTGGGAAGTAGCCGAAAAGAAACTGTCAAGCAAGACTCGACCAATGAGGTATGAACTCAAATGGAATTGTACTAAAATAATCGTCTTCCATGAGGGTTTGAACTTCATGGGGGAAATGAACATTGTGCTCTTTTTGCCTAGGGACGAACCTAATTGGAAGGATAAGACACACCCATACACCTAGGGATAACTGTAGTCAAAGTGGTAGAATAAAACACAAACAAATAATGCAACAAATGCACATGCTATGCGGTCTACTTATATGCTATGCGTATGCCTATGCTAACAAAACAGACAGAAAGAGGCGACGGAGATGAAATAAACATCTCGAGATAAACATCTCGACCAATCTTTGAAGATAGAAGCACCACTGAGGATAGACGGAGAACTAGATACGGGATCTCAATCTTGCTTCAAAAAATCTTTTGAGGAACGGAGATCAATCCATTTGGGATGTAGCATCTTGATAAGTTTGAAAGGTTGTATGAAAAATGTAGACGGAGGTAGGGGATAAGATAAATATCCTAGATCATCATAGTTGTTGAACATGTTGGAGTTGAGCTTCCTGGAGATGAAATAAACATCCTCTTTGCCTCAAAGCTTCAAATTCCCCAAGTCGCGTGGTGTAGACAAAACATCTTGAGAGGATTTTATAGAAAACATGATGTCCAAATTCCCCACTGTTTTCAAACTCCCTAGAGATTCGCCGAATCTCGACGTAACTGCCTCTGATTGGCGGTATAACTGAGTCTTCCAATTTGTGCTTTAGATGAAGCCAGGACTGGTGTGAATCCAACCTCTTAGAGGGAAACTTGCCCCAAGTCATCAAAGTCTTCAAATACCAACATCAATGTCTGCGTGTAACCTTTCTAAGACGTCAAGCGTACTTAGCAAGTCAGAAATGTTAATTTCGAAATGTGTAATGCAACACACGTTTGTCTTGAAGTTTTGAAAATAGGTATCGCAATAGCTTGTGATCGAAACCACTAGTTAGGATACAAATTGAACACTATTTATAAAGCCGGTTTAAATTTGAGCATAGCTCAAGGAGTCAGGAAACAATATCTCAGTGAGCATGCTTTCGAATTAGACCTTACTTCAATTAGGACTTTGAGGGTCGTATATGGGTTTAATTTATGAATTGCAGAATGGAGGAAGAAAGGGTTAGTATATTTGAGCCCACCCAAATTTTTTGAAATATGTTCATCATTGATATTACCCTGCCCCTGGCTAAAAAAATGAGATTTTGGTTTGGGAGAAAAAACAAATTTTTTTTCCAGGCTTGAAAAAAAGGGTTTAACTATGTTGGTGTTTAGATGGTCGAAATAATGCCTTACATCATCAGTAGGGTTCTTATTCGAAGCATACAACAAGAGATCATATGTTTTACTTCATCATCCTCCTTCCCATTCTTCACCAAAGTGAAAAAAAGATTGGGTAAACGTTGGCATTATAAATAATTTTGAAAAACAATTTGAGTGAAAATGAATGGATTTCTTCAAGATAAACACCTATTGCATTACTTATTCAAACTAACAAGTTCTTACATACCAAATATGCTTTCAACCAAAGAAGAAAAAAAAACGCACAAGCAAACAAAATAAACAGCCGACGGGCCTTTCTCAGTTCTTCTGGAGTTTTCACTTATATCAGCATAATGGTATTCCATTCATGATCGATCTTTCTCCTTTGAAGGTTAACACTTCATTATCAATCATTTCTTGAACTTTCTCTTGAAAAACTTTGCAATCTTCGATCGAATGCCCCAACACTCCATCATGAAATTCACAGCTGGTGTTTGGGTTGAACCACGGTGGGTGAGAGTTCATGGTTCTAGTCTTTCTAGGTGTCATTACCGAGTTTCGGATGAAATAAAACCATAATTGACGGTAAGTCAATGGGATAAGATCAAACCAATGAGTTTCTTCTTTCAGAGTATTCAGAGGTACTTTCTGATTCGGAAACTGTCTTCGAACATGTCGATGCTGATCTGGAAATGGCATCCTTCGCTTAGGAGGTAATTGCTGCTCGCGCTGAGCGGGCATTGCATACCCATGTTGAGGGCGGGATGTCGAAGTTGTGGATCCTCTGGACGATCCACCGTCACCTGTTTTATCTGGAACTATTCCCAAATTGTAATTGTATTGCTTTACAAAAGCAACAACTAAGTCTTCCCAGGACTGAATGTGGTTCCTTTGTAGCTTCATATACCATGTTAACGGTGCTCCGCCCAAACTTTCTTGAAAGCAGTGAACCATTAGTTTGTCGTTCCCAAGATAAGCAGTCATCTTCTGACAGAACGTCATCAAATGATACCTTGGACAAATCGTACCTTTGTATACTTCGAAGGCAGGCATTTGGAATTCCGGGGGGACAGGTAGGTTCGGAACTAGGCGCGGGTCATGAGCATGAAAATCAGGTGCACGGTTCCTCTTCATCATTTTCCATCGTTCTTTGAAGTCATGAAATTCATTCTCGAATGCTACAAGCCCCGGATCGTCCATTTCCTTCCCAGCATGAATATTCTGAGAGTCAGCAAACAGGTTGTCTCGCATAGGCTGAAGTTGCGCATGCACAAAGTCGTCGGAGGGACGGTGAAATGTCGGTTTAGAGCTTACTCTGAAGTTAGTCGTGCGATCCATATCTTCGTTCTCTATCCTTTAATGATACTTCAGGCTTGGTCAGATGGTCGAGACGGCGACTGACAGCAAAAGATGGAAAACCGAAATGAGCCACAACAAAGGAAAGACACATGCACAAATGTAAAATGCCATGCTAAATGCAGAATGTTAATGCAAAAATGCAGATGTAAGAGGAGACTTCAAGAAACTCAAAGTGTTTTTCAGTATTATAATGTAGAATAATTAAAAAAACTTCTTATTCTTGAGAAACAATGTAAAGCAAAGTACTCTTTTAAGAGTTTATTACAACGAAAGCAAAAGAAATCTTAGAACTCTATCCCACAGTCTTCTCCCTTGTACGGAGCTCCTCGGTCAGCTGATCAATACGTTCCTGCAGCGCCGCTTTCTCGATGATGAGTCGTTCCACACACTCCTTCCAAGCCATGGTAGTTGAGGGGAGATCATTACTGGTGACAGCACTTGCAGAGGCATGAGGAGAAAATAAATCTCCTTGCGCCTTTCTCTTTCTGGAAACTTCTATTTCCGGAGTCTTTTGAAGTCTTTCCTTCTCTACCTTGAGGGTGAAGAACTTATTCTTCCAAGCAGTCCTCAATTTCCGGGCTTCATCTAAAGCAATCTTTACTTGTTCTATTTCGTCCACATCGAACCAGTCGGGGTCATGAGGAGATAGTACCATAGGTTCATGAAAAGGAAAAGGCATCTTGAGATCGAGAGCCCTTTCTCGCACCCAATGCAGATAATCCTCAGAAACAGCACAGCTGGGGTATGCTGAAGCAGCCGTTCCTTCCATATCAATATATTTCCATGCATAAATGATGTCAGTCTTTAGATCTAGATCCTCTTCTCCTTTGAAATAGATCTCTTCCAACGAAACCGGGTCGGGCACTTGGATCATAGGGTGCCCAAACTGTCTACAGGCCAAAGCAGGATTGTAACTTATACATCCTTCTCTTCCAATAAGCGGTACGTTGGGGAATCCTCCGATGCTAGGAATCATAGGCACGCCTCCATAGGCGGGATCATACCAAACAATGTCCGAATGGGTGAGGGCCATAAGTATCTCGGGCCATCGAGGTGTTGCTACTTCATCCCAAAGGGACGGATACCAAGTCAAACGAGCGATGAACCATGAGTACAGCAAGGCGGTACAACATACAATGTGTCCTCCTCCTTCGGCATTCTTCGAGTGAATCGAGAAGTACGTATCAGCAAGCAAGGTGGGTACTGGATTCTTGAGTATGAACAGCTTGATCGCATCCATATCAATAAAACTATCAATTTTAGGGAACCAGAAAGTCCCATAGACCAACAAAGCAAAATTGGCTTCCAAGATGAGAACCTCCTCTCTTTCAGCATGGTAACAGACTTTTTCGATCAAAAAGTCAGCGGGGAACCCAAGGACTCCTTCCTTGGTAATCAAGTGTGTTCGAACATCTTCAAGACTAAGATGAGTAGCATTTGCAATTTCTTGGTGACTAGGCGTGTCTTCCCTTCCGGTGAATAGGGGTCGAACAGTCACAGGCATCCTCAAGAGTTCTGAGTACTCTTCCAAGGTCGGCATCAATTGGTAGTCCGGAAAAGTGAAGCAGTGATACATCAGGTCATAAAATTGAACCAATGTTTCCAACAATCCTTCTTTCATCCTCAGCTCGAGGAAACTGAAGACTCCTCCATATTCTGCTGCGAAGGCAAAGCGATCCTCGACGAGTTCGGCCAGTTCTCTCAAGCTTTCGATGTTGGGACTCTGAAAAGTGTACTTCAGGGTTTCTCTTCTGAAATCCATGATTACAACACCTACAGAACGAAATTGAGTTTCTTGAAGTGAACAAGGGAAAAGAATGTAATGCAAGATGATTAGGACTTCATGGGATTTCTCTATTTATATGCATTGCGGTAAAAGGAAACGTTTTATTAAATTTGAAACGGATTACATAAATATTCTTTTAAAGAGTCCCAAATAAAAGCTAAATAAAAGCTAGTAAAGACACTAAAGAAGCTTTGAATGCTGCTGCTTGAGCTGCTCTTCTAGTTTCGTCTTCTCACGGATAAGGTTGTCCACAATTAGTTTCCAAATAGTGCATTGTGGGTCGGAGAAAAATAAATCCTCCATGACTTTCCTCTTCTTGCAAGGGAGTAGCTCTTCATCCTTCAATTGTAGCTGTTTCTGAAGTTCATCCCTCTCCTTTTGAAGTTCAGCCTTCTGCTTCTGACAGTCATCATTTTCTGCCACTGCTACATGGTACTTGTTCTTCCAGGATTCCAGCTCATGTTGAGACTTCCTTAAGGACACCTCTAACTTCTCGGCTTCAGACGTAAAGACATAAGTGGGCTCTCTCCTTAGAGCTATGGGATCTTGACGGGAATAGGGCATCTTTAGCTTGACTGCCCTTTCTCTGACCCACTGGAGGTACGGTTCTAAAGACACACAATTAGGCCTCCCTAGACTTCTTTTCCCCTTCTTGTGTACGCTACGCCATGCATCTAGAATCTTTCCTCGGAGTTCCATATTATTTTTGAAGAATATACCCTCTACTTGAACACTCTTGGGAGGTTCCTTCAACGGGTACCCCAACTGTCGACGAGCTAAAACAGGATTGTAGCTGATTCCTCCATCAAAGTTGAGCAATGGTACATTATCAAAGTCACCACAACTATCAATAATTAATACTCCATCATACACTCGGTCGTACCAATCAATGTCATAATGGGTCAATGCCATAACTCTTGGAGACCAATGCTCTTTGCCAATATTTGTAAAAGAGTTAGACTTTGGCAAGTGCGAAATAAACCACTTGTAAAGTAAAGGTACACAGCAAGTAATCATCCCTCCACCATGAAGGTTTCAGAGATGTATAGAGTGATATGCATTTCCCAACAGAGTTGGCACTGGGTTGTTCTTCATAAAGATCTTGAATACTTTGAGATCGATGAAACCTTCAAAACTTGGGAATAGAAACACCCCATAAACAAGTAAGGCGAAAATTGCCTCAAACGGAGCCTTATTGGAATAATCAGCATAGAATGAAGCCTTCTCGACTAGGAAACCTGTCTTTAAACCAAGAATTCCATCCTTAGTAACTAGGTTGGCTTTCACGTCAGATACCTTCAAACGGAGGGCCATAGCAATATCTTTCTCATCAGGGTCCTTTTCCAAGAAGGGAAAAGGAGATTCTTCTAGGACAGGTAGACCAACCAAAAAGGAATACTCTTCCAATGTAGGTAACAGCTGAAAGTCTGGAAAGGTGAAACAATGGTAAAGAGGATCATAGAACTGTAGCAGAGTGGCAAGAAGTCCTTCATTCACTGAGCAACCCAACAAAGATATCAGCTTCCCATATTTTTTCTTGAATTCTTCTTGATCCTTGATAAAGCCCCACAACTTCTTTAGGTCGTCCAATTTGGGACTCTTAAAAGTATATTTCACAGTACGTCTTTTATTTGAAGTCATAGTGACCTACAATGTTCATAAATGAAAGTGAATCCCATGAAGTCCAATGCAGGATGATGTTATATGAATGCAGCAAACACAAGTATTCACATAAGGACACAAAGATAAACAAACAAAGGGACACCCTAGGTTTGCAACGAGCATGGAGCATAGGGTATACCCATCCCTAAAGGATGTGGACTAAAGGTTTGATTGTACCTGCAAAACAAGGTTCTAATGAGGTTCCCAAAATCATTAGCCCATCTTTCGGATATTATCAACTTCCCAAGTACTCGAGGGTTGATAATATTCTCAAGAGAACTTCTTTTGAGTGTAGCATCGCGTAGCACTATTTCGGGGGTACCCCCTCATAGCCTCGCATTACGTCCTAATAAAAGCCAAAGTGGGGTTAAGGTAACTATGGTTCTCAATATCATAGGCTTCAACATCGAAGATAGTGCATGTTTTCACGATTAAAGACTCGTTCAACAATACGACTTTCGAGAGGGCCTCAATTGAGCGTGATTTTCAAGTAAGCTTGGTCGGGATTCCACCCCCTATAAGCCTCTTTGAACATATCATTATCCTATCTTAAGTTCACTCAAGTCCGGGTGTAGGACTTTGTCTCACCACTCAAAGGTCATCCCAACAAACAATAGATAAATAATTATACATATAAACAGATAAGCAAACATATGATAAACAAACATATTAAACAAGTTAGGGATACCCACAAAGTTTCCCCAGTGAAGTCGCCATTTCTGTCGCAGTGAAAATCGGATACCAAACTATTGATTAGTTTGAATCTTTAATTCAATTTGCAACCGAACTTTGATTTGTCCAAAGGAAGGGATAAAGATCGAAATTCCCACAATGCAATGCAAATGCAAGCTAGATTGTTTAGGTTCGGGGGTTGGTTAAACTTAGGGAAGGTGCTAGCATCCTAAGTTTCTGTAGTATCCTACAGGAACCTCTTGTTTTATATTTGTTTATTGATAAGTGTTATCTGCTTAATGGTTAAGAGACCTAGGTTTATATCTAAGTATACTTGATAAGATATCGCATCTTACGCCTACATATCCTTACGGGAGTGGAATCAGAGTACTTGTAGTTCCCCTAAAGGGTTAGAGGAGCTCTTTGACTGTGGTCAAAGTTCCTACGGGTTTAGGGTAGTTGTTTTGATTGGGTTTAGGAGAAGAGATGAGTCTTCATGTTAAGGGAGATGTAACCACCACAAGTGTAAAGGGGGTTGTAGGAAAATAGTTTTTGCATCGTCTTAAGAAAAGGGCTTAAGTACTCGGATTGTTTGACGAGTATGCCTTTATCACTCTTAAGGCAAAGTTCCTACATGTTTGATTGTATTATTGTGGGGGTGGAGATTATATCTCACTTAAGATGATTAACATCTATTCTCTATTGTTTGAGAAGTTTGTATTGTATTGTTGTTTCAATGTTGTAAAAGATAAAGACAAGGTCCTCCTATGGGGTAGGGTCTATCCTGAGTGATCAACTTGAATGGGATCAAGGATCGTGGGGGAGTATGATGCAAATGACGTGCACTACACACAAGTGTTGACTCATGTGTAGGTTTTTCCTTTGGACGAAATGCAATGCAGTAAGATAAATGCGGTAATTTAAAAGTTACGGAAAGTAAATTGCAGAAATATAAACCATACACACGCATGAAAGCGCTAAGGTGTAGGTGAGTGTGTCGTGAAGTGAGTGTGCACGATTGATTTGTATTGTCGATGTTGATTGATTTTAGGCGGATGTTGAATTGATTAGGAAAATGTTGAATTAATTAGGAAAATGTTATATTTGGTGAGATTATTTAAGAAAAATGGTTGAATTGATTTTATTAATAAGAGTTGAGGATTATGAATTAAGTTTTGGATAGAAAATAATTATTAAACAAATGTTGATTATCACTTATTGTATAAGGTTTTTTATTATTGTTTTTTTTTATACTAAACAGGTTTTATTATTAATTAGATAAATTGCAATTACAGATGTAAATTATTTATAAAAAGGTTTTTTTTTGTGACTAAATGTTATTAAAAAAAAGTTATTAAATTAAATTAAGCAAAATATTTTAATATGAGTTAATGGGGTTATAAAAAGATTGTTTTTAATTATCAAAAGAGATTATGAAGTTGATTTAAAATGAGATTATTTTAAATGGTTAAATGTGATTAATTATAAAAAAGCTTAATTAAGACAAGAAATGATTTTAACAAATAAAAGGTTATTATCTAATTAAAAAAGTAATTTGTTAGAGGGGATTAAACGTGGTTAGCGATGTTTAGCGGATAGTGAGTGTGTGTTTATGTGCAGGATTAGCAAGTTACAACAGTAAAACAAAATAGAACGAAAAAAAACTAAATCCCTTTCGCCCCCTCAATCGCGATCGGCTTCTCTCGTTACTCTCTTCGTCAATCGCGGTCAAACTGTCTCGTTCACCATCTCCTTCATATTTCGTTGAATCCTGAAATCAAAACCAGAGATATCAAAAGTTCAATAGCATGGAAAAGAACAAAGCGTTACCGACAGTTGATGATCGCGGCGACGGCGAAAACGGGTCTCGTCTGGCTGAACTTGTGGCGGTTTGTGGTAGAGCTTGTAGGTTCGACTTATGGATAGCGGGAATGGCAAGAGTTTAGCGTCATGATTCCGCGATAGATGGGGTTTCAGAAGCTTACTAGCGACAGCGGCGAAGCGACCAGATAAGTTCTTAGGGTTTCATGTTGGTTTTTTTTTTATACTTTGTGTTGGGTTTTTTGTGTGTATTCGCGGTGGTCCCTTCCTCTTCTTTCTGATCCTCTTATGTAGCCTCTGAGGAATAAATGTTGCAAATTTCCTTCGAAGCATTTTTGAAGATCTGATTTAAACTTTCTGTTTTGGTAAAACGAGTTTGAAAAACTTCCCTTTTTGTTCCAATTTCTATTAAATGAGAATCAAATCGCATTAATCCGTCTGTACTCAAATGATTGGGGTTTGGATATTCTTTAAATCTTTGTGGAATATTCTTCAAAAGATTTGCTAACTTTGGGTTTGCATTCTTGGCAGGTGCAGATAATGATTATTTGGGCCCAAAGAAGAGTTAGAAGTTCAGAATAAAACTTGCGCTTGATACGTCCGTTGGAGGTGGGGGGTGTATCCTTGTAGCAATCTCGTTTTAGTTCCCTTTGAATTGCCCTATTTTGATAGTGTTGGTATTAATGACTTTGAAAATGCAGTTGAGGTTTTCATTTGTAATATCAATTTCATTAGCCAGGTTTTCCACAATGCTGCTTCTGTTTTCAGATGCTTCTTGTACAATATCTGAAATTGTTCTCAACCTTCCTTTGTTGCGCAGGTACTCCCCAATTGACCCTCCACCATAAAAATCATCTTCACGTGCAAGCCATCCATAAATGTCTGAACTGGCCTGCAAGTCCATCGGATTCCAATCCCTTTTTCCATGATGTTTAGTTTCCAAAGATTTTTCAAATTCACATGCATTCATGAAACCATGCCAATCATTGTTGAAGTCTATTACATCCTGAACAACACCATCCATCATGAATACATGTACATCCAATGGTTTTTACTTGACAAATTCCTTTAGCCAGTATCCAGAATCATGCAATTCGCTCTTTATGTTAACAATTATGCCTGTCCATGGCCAAACATAATTTTCAGCTTGCTGGACAGGTTGAATGGCAGTTTGGGTCACAGCTTGCTGTTCTGCTTTATTAACTAAGTCGGTCTGCAAATACTTTGCCAGAGCAAGATGGTTCGCCTTTTGCATTGCGCTTCTGTTTACTGAACCTTTGCCTACTCCAGCTGCATGTTGCAACAAGTCTTTATATTTGAATTCCTGCTTCTTCTTTTTCAGAACAATATTGGCACCTTAGAGTGCCATTGAAATTCCGAACTTTGTATTTCCCAGCCTTTAATTGTTCGTAAGGTTTCTCAGAATACTCTTCAATCTCAGACTCACTGATATCTGACTCTTCAGAGCTGTAGTCCATTGAAGCTAATGATGAAGATTCCGTCACAGAGCGAAACGATCATACTCAAGCACGCAGTGAGAAATGTGAAGCTGTGAAAAGTGAAAGTGGAAAATTGAATGACCTAATCCCTAGGAGGGTGCAGCGATAAATGGTTTTGGGAGTTATCCTCTGTGTTTATATGTGCTGCATAGTGGGATTGACAATCACTGCTAGTGTCGCAGGTGACGTTTGGGAATTGATAACATTGTAAGCTGTCCATCCATATTTCTCATTAACGCCTGATTTAATGTTGTTAATCTTGCCTTAGCTCTGTTTTCTTTTGAGGGAAATGCTGCTGTTTAATATTCTCGCGCTGTGTTTTGTAGGTATAATAGGAGCTTCTGGCGCCTGGTTTCTTCATAGGTGCATGCGAGAGACGAAGACTGACTTAAGTATCACATTTGTCTTGTAGTTGGTTCAGGAGTAATGTCCTACTGATAAACCAATGAATTACGACAGATTTGACAGCTCTGGGATGTAGGCGGAGTGCCGCAGATGGGCGACACTACCACATGACTTGGTAATTTATGGAAAACACCGTCACTTTCCGAATGGATTTCTCCTTATGTTAACCTTCTCTGAACATTGCTGTTGGTTTTGACAGGTTGCTTTTGGTGGTGTTTAATCACATATTGTATCACAGTTGGGCTCAATTGATAATGTTGTGACTTGGTTTTGTAATATTTTAATCATTATACTTATTATTGGATCAAGTAGTCGTGTCTTCCGTAATGTAGCTTGTTGCAGGACACGTTAGACAACATTGGAGGAGACAGCGTCTTCAAGAGACCTGAGTGAGTATTCTCGTGACACTAAAATGCATTTGACCTCCTGTATTATCTTCTAGCTTCAATTTCATTCGCCATTAGACTCTGGGACATAACTGATGCGAGCACACCAAGATTCTGATCTGTCCTCTTCTTAAACTCTTCTTCAGCATTATTTTCATCAGAAGTGCATCATTAGATTTAAGGTTGTCTCCTGTGATCCTTCCTATGCAGGCCTAGAGTTGCAATGGAATGGATGATTGGGCGCAGTAGGAGCGTTTCGGAGCTTTGAGCAGCTGCTGTTGTAAATTTCCCTTTTTCTCTACTGACTTTGGCAGGTACTTATTAAAAAATTGCTCTGCAAGAGTTTCGGTTCAACTTTGGATTTGGTGTTGGATGATACAATTTGACTTCCTGACTTTGATATGCTTAAAACATCTTTGAAAAAAAGAATTCTTATAGACCCGCATCATGTTTATTGCAGGCGCTGGGAGATGATGCCTAGTGAGGTGATGAAATAAGGACCATGCTGATCTTTGGTGAGTATAGTCACCTCCTTACCGTTTGTTCCGTGGCTGATTTCTGATTTCCACCTTTAAAAATCTGCACTGATAGAGTTTGGAACAAACTTTCTGTAGAAATCCAAAACTTCCTCAAAGCCATGGCTTGTTGATCACGTGTAGAAGCATCAAAACTGAAGCGTAGAATCGAGTTGTCGTTATCAATGGGAGCCATAAGTTTTTCATAACAGGTTGTCATTATTGTGGATGCAGGTTTAGTAGGTACTGCGTATCAGCTACCTCTTCAGTTTTTCTTTGGTCTATCATGTAGGGAGCGCAAGTACTTCATGTGTGAAGGAATACGTTGTGAAAAGCACACCGGATGCGTCTCAATCTAGCCAAGCTGCAACTCGTAGGGATAACAAGGATTTTGGCCAGTATTTAAGACCAAACACTTTCCTGCATCATGATTTCTCTACACTAAATCAACTTCAGTCCAGGAAAGTATGAATTTCAATCTTATTGACCAAGATGTCAACCAATTCAAAGTATCAAATGGTGTTGGAGACATACAGTTTGATTCTAATCGTCGACAACGGTCATACGGATACAATTACACGTTTGAAGATGTTTTGGGTAATAACTCTTCAGTGCCAGGTGATGGACGAGAAATTGATACATCTTCTGAGGCGGTTGAACGCGGCGGTAACTTGGTCCTTCTTGTAGGACAACGAACCAAATAATGGCTGTTGATATGAGGATGATGGTTACAAAGCTAACTCTGCTTAGATCTTCTTGAACTCTTTTATGCATGACTTAAATTGCTTCTCTTTTTGTTGACAGGTCTGCAGGTTACAGTGATGCAGCGGGTCGCAGCGCTGCCATTGGTGCTGAGGACTTTGCTACTGAGATCTCACAATAAGTATCGCTGCTACCAGTATTTAAGGGTGTAACGGTGATTCGTCTTGAACTAGTTGTAATGCGGACTGTTTTCTAGTTTCTCTTATCCATGGTAATACCTCGCGACCGTCGCTAACATTCGTTTTGTTTTGCAGACTGCTATAGCCTCTCTTCAAGCTCCACATCTCTCTACCTCATATGTCAAGAATGATGTCGGGAAGGCCTTGATTCACATGTATCTTTCATCTCCTCTTTGACGGCGCATGGATTATGGTGGCAAAGCAAGCAGTGTTTAAGTAGTCCACTGTAAGGGGTATGCAATGTGTGAAAGGCACAAGGTTTTTGATGGCAAACAAAGTGGTGAAAAGGCTCTGATGCATTTTAATGAGTTCCTGCTTTCAAACGTGGCCGGCTGATCTTTGTTGCTCTGCAGGAGAGGGTTATCTGTCTTGAGGGATATAACCAAGGCTAACACAGATGGAACAAAGGTTCCCCCCGTGCCTGCTATGTGTAATACCAAACCACGTGGCACTTTTAGTTATAATTCACTGACTCTAGCTTTAAGTAATTAATTGGTTTAGAAGTGATCAAAGTCGTACTTCTTTTCCATATGTTCGACGTGTGAACTGATATAATTGTCCACAAATGCAAATGATCAAATGTTGGGGTTTTCTAGTTAAATGTAATACGTATTTAATCTTGTAATGTTCGAAATATGCATTCTTAGATCTTGCGATAGCGGTTGAAGTGCACTGTAATTATAACGCTTTAGAAATAAGCTTGTTCATAATGAAGCCTTAAATTATGAATTCTCAAGATTTGGGCCAATGGACCGGACATGGAGACTTGGATTTGAGTTCTAATCCGAGTTTGTTGAAGAATAAAAGCCTTGAAATTAATACAACCAACACAGGCCGGGTAATGGGATATATGTCGATAATAACTGTAATCCATATGAATACGACTTTAGGGATTTCCGTATTTGGATGTTACAACCTTATTGTTCACCCAATAAATCCATATACAGTGCATTGAGTCAAATCCAACGTGATATGAGTTAGACTTCTCCACCGCGGACCAAATAACACTGCTTGATCGAATTGCAGCCACTGAACTTAAAACTCAAACCAATGATCCTCAAATATTGAATCCCGAAACCAACCTGCGCTACAAATGCCTCTGTCACCGCGAGCCCGTGATCTCAATCCCTGTACAAACCTTGTCTTGACAAATCTTCCTTGACAAAGAGGAAAAAACTTTGAAAGGGGCCAAAATCCTGATTTAGAGGGATTAAAGAAACTCCACCCGAGACGTCTTTAGAACTAAATAACCCTGCACGCACTCGTTAGTCGCACACAAATGTAGAAAGATAAAGCGTGAGAAAACACTCAGGGAGGTGGATCTTAAGGTCAAAAATTAGGGTGCAACAACAGGAAACGTCAGTCTCGCAGTGAACGGGATGTGGGATCCGTGGGGAGTCGTGATGATCGCCCCAATGCCACTTCCATAGGAATTAACCGCTCTGTCAAATATCAATTTCCACTGGGATTTCCTATCTGGCCCCTCGTCGGGCAACGGTTCATCGCAATCCTTCGCTTTGAGAAACATGATATCCTCATCAGGGAATTCAAATTTCATCGGCCAGTAATCCTCGATCGGCTGTTCGGCAAGGTAATCAGACAATACGCTTCCCTTGATGGCCTTCTGGGACACGTACTGAATATCGTATTCCGTCAACACCATTTGCCATCTGGAAATCCTGCCCGAAAGAGCCTGCTTCTCGAAGACGTACTTGATTGGATCCATCTTCGAAATTAGCATGGTGGTGTGATTGAGCATGTACTGTCGCAAAAGTTTGGCAGCCCAGGCTAGTGCACAACACGTCTTCTCCAGCATCGAGTAGCGAGATTCATAGTCTGTGAACTTTTTACTCAAGTAGTAAATGGCATGCTCCTTTCTGCCCGTCTCGTCGTGCTGACCAAGAACACACCCCATACTATTCTCAAGAACTGTCAAGTACATGATTAGAGGCCGTCCAGCCACTAGGGGTATCAAGATTGGAGGTTCCTGAAGATACTGCTTTATCTTGTCGAATGCCTTCTGGAAATCCTTATTCCAGGTAATCGCCTGATCTTTCTTTAAAAGCTTGAACATCGGTTCACACGTGGCCGTGAGCTGAGAGATAAACCTTGCAATGTAGTTTATTCGGCCCAAGAAACCACGAACTTCTTTTTCTGTTTTTGGCGCTGGCATCTCTTGTATCGCTTTTATTTTCGCAGGATCAACCTCGATGCCTCTTTCACTCACGATAAACCCCAGTAACTTTCCGGATCGTACTCCGAAAGTACATTTGTTAGGATTCAGCCTCAACCTGAACTTCCTAAGCCTCTCAAAAAGCTTCAGCAAATTGACTAGATGTCCCTCCTCCGTTTGGGACTTCGCAATCATGTCATCAACATAGACTTCAATCTCATGATGAATCATGTCATGAAACAAAGTTACCATTGCTCGTTGGTAAGTAGCCCCTGCGTTCTTCAGACCGAAAGGCATTACCTTATAGCAAAACGTTCCCCAGGGAGTGATAAACGTCGTTTTCTCCATGTCCTCCGGCGCCATCTTGATCTGGTTGTAACCGGAGAAGCCATCCATGAACGAAAACACGGAGAACTGGGTTGTGTTGTCGACCAATACATCGATATGAGGCAGCGGGAAATCATCTTTAGGGCTCGCCCTGTTCAAATCCCGATAATCGACGCACATTCGTACCTTACCGTCCTTCTTCGGTACAGGCACTATGTTGGCGACCCACGGAGGGTAAGTAGTGACCACTAAGAAGCCAGCATCAAGCTGTTTCTGCACTTCTTCTTTGATCTTGACGGCTATATCTGGTCTCGTCCTCCTAAGCTTCTGCTTAACGAGAGGGCAATCTTCTCGCAGCGGCAAGTGGTGGACTACGATGTCCGTGTCAAGTCCGGGCATATCTTCGTATGACCAAGCAAAGACGTCACTATACTCTCTCAGCATCTCGACTAATCTCTGCTTGACATCACTCTGCAGCGCAACCCCTATCCTGACGTTTCTGACGAGTTCTTCAGAACCCAGATTCACGATCTCGATTTCCTCTTCATGAGGCAGAATAACTTTCTCCTCTTGTTTCAACAAGCGGGCCAACTCTTCAGGAAGGTCTTCGTCTTCATCAATCTCTTCTTCGGCTTGATAGATCGGGCAATCGAAGTCGAAGTGAGCCGTAGAAGGTCCAGAGTCGATGTCATCTGTTATGTGGATCTCTTCGCTTGTCATCTGGATGATGTCCTTGACGGACCAATTGTTGAGGCCCTCGCTTGGCTTGCTTGGCTGGATCCAAGAGTCGAGGTCACAGTCGCTATCTCCGCTGTCTTCAGACACCGCGTTGATGCTTTCGAAAATCATCCCGCCACTAGTAAACTGGATCGGCCCTTTACCTCGAGACGCGCTGCTAGAAGAAGAAGAAGCTTCAGCTCTAGGAGAATATCCCAACCCAAACTTGTCTCGCTTGTTAGGTATCTCCAAAATTCGCCCCCAGCCTGGGGTAGATCCGGATTGGACAATGGCCCGAGCTTCCTTGAACGAGGAGAGAGTCGTCTCTGGCTTTTCGGTGACCATCGGAGCTACATCCTTCACCTTGACAGCTTCGAACGCTTGGCATAGAGTCTCATGGATTTCTCCATCCATCTCCACATACTTAAAGGATGACAAATGGCTCACCATTATGTCTTCCTCGCCACAAACAGTTACGATGCTACCTCCGACAGCATATTTGAGCTTTTGGTACAACGTGGAGGTCACGACACCAGCAGCATGGATCCACGGCCGGCCCAAGAGACAACTGTAGGCAGGCATGATGTCCATAATATAAAAGACTGCGTCGAACGTTTCCGGACCGACTTGGATCGGCAGGGTCACCTCCCCGAAAACGTGGCGTTTAGTCCCATCGAACGCCTTCACAACCAGATCACTGGGTGTGCAGATCACTCCACGAGTATCCAACTTCATTAATGCCTTCTTCGAAAGAACATTAAGTGACGAACCCGTGTCCACCAACACGTGCGACATAATCGTGCCCCTACACTCTATCGAGATGTGCAGGGCGCTATTGTGATTCCTCCCTTTTGGCGTCAGCTCTAGGTCTGTGAAACCTAGCCCATTTCCGGAATTTACGTGGGCTACAACCTCTTCTAGCTGATTCACCGATATTTCCTGCGGTACATATGCGGCGTTCAACACCTTCAGCAGCGCGTTGCGGTGTGCTTCAGAACACAGCAATAAGTTGAGAATGGAAATCTTCGAGGGCGTCTGATGGAGATGATCTACAATCTTGTAGTCACTCTTTTTAATCAACCGCATAAACTCCTCGGCATCTTTAACAAGCAAGTCTTTTTCTACTCCACACGGGACCTCTTCAACGACTTTGCTTTTGCCTTTATCGGCCGCATCAGCTCTGACCGCTTTATCCGCCACGACCTCTGGTGGTGCAAACACTCTTCCGCTGCGAGTAATACCACTGATTCCCGCAAGATCCTCCACAGTCGACCCAAACGGTTCCAGCTCCAACCTCTGTCTGTTGCAGTAGACTTCAGCCCCATAATGCCACGGAACGACGTTAGTGCTCTCGAAGGGTATTGGCCCAGCTTTGGTGATAGTAATTGTGGGTGGTCTGGGCGCAGAAATAGTTATCGGCCGGCGAGGGATGGTGATGGTGGCAACTTCATCGGCCTGCTTCAGCACTACCTCTCCTGATCCACTTTCAGCCCTCCGGCTAAACTGCAGAATCCCTTCAGTCATCAGACTTTGAATTCCTTCTACCAACTGCTCACATCCATCAGAACGTGTGGCACAGTCCATACATAGCTCTCCGCAACCTGGAAAGAACCCTCTTTTCAGCAACTTAGCTTTAACGAAGCTAAGCGGCGTCTTTAGATCTCTGACGTCAGTCAACAAATCTGCCCTCTCTTCTTCGATAATGGAGTTCACTCCGCCTCCCCTATGATTCGACATAGGATTCTTCGTGACATTAGGCACATTATCAGAGAAGTTGATGATCTTGGCATCCACCATATCCTGCACCTTATGCTTAAAGGCTTTGCAGTTCTCGATTGTGTGGCCTGGTGCCCCTGAGTGGAACTCACAAGTGGCATTCGCGTCGTACCCTGGCGGAGGTGCCCCTGTCAAGGGAGCCATCGTCCTCTTCTGGATCAACTGTAGCTGAAGCAAAGTCTGCAAGAGTTGCGCGTACGACATGGGCGGTGTCTCGAAGTGACGGTTTGCCAAAGATGCCCGATTCTGATACTTTCTATATCCCTGTTGATTCGGTTGCTGCTGCTGCTGCGGAGCTGCCAGGATATTTATACTGGCTACCTGTTGGTGAGGACCTTTACCCTTCCTTCGAGCGTTGGTCACAGCGCTCGCTTCTCCTTCTCGTCTTTTGCCAGCATAAGGTTTCTTTCCGCCTCCCCCAGCTGAGGATGACTCACCTTGAATTTTCCCGATCTTGATCCCATTCTCGACATGCTCGCCCATGATAATGAGATCCAAGAAGGTGCCAGACATACCGCTGACTAACTTTTCATAGTAAACCCCTGGGAGGGTGGCCACAAACATCTGCACGAGCTCACGTTCAACCATCGGCGGCTGAACCCTAGCTGCCAACTCACGCCACCGCTGGGCGTACTCCTTAAATCCTTCATTATTCCTCTGCGACAGGTTCTGCAGCTGGACTCGGTTCGGGGCCAAGTCGCTATTGTATTGGTAGTGGTGCACAAATGCTTCAGCAAGATCCTTCCATGTGCGCACACTAGCGGGCTCCAGACTCATGTACCATTCGAGAGATGGCCCAGAAAGACTGTCTTGGAAGAAGTGCATCAGCAACTTCTCGTCTTCGGAATGAGCAGACATCTTCCTGTAGTACGATCTCAGGTGGACACGAGGGCAAGTGGTGCCCTTATACTTCTCAAAGTCAGGTACCTTGAACTTAGGAGGCACCTTAAAATCAGCAATTAATCCCAATTTGGACATATCAACGCCCAAAGTATTCTGATTCTCGATATCTCTCATCTTATCTTCAAGTGCCTTGAATCTAAGTTGTGCTTCAGCATTCAGCTCCCCTTCAGCACCTCTCTGAGAGAACACATCATCCTGACGATCCTCTAGCCATGGCTAAGGCACAAACAGATTCCCGACGCCTGCATTGCCGTTGCCCGGCCCGACATTGACATTAGCTCCCATACTCCCATTACCGACGCCCGTCGTATTGAGTCCGATGTTGGCCATTACATTGCCATTAGCACTGCCGTTGCCCCCGGTCACGGGAACACCATTCTGCGGAGTTTCAACTGGTGGAGGAGTAGGCACAGTCCCACCATGGAGTACGCCGTTGCTATCAACCCTGGAAATCAAAGGCTGAACCAAAGTTCTGAGCTGATCCTGGCCATTGGCGACCGCTTGCATGAGCTCCATGAAGCGATCCATCCTTTCGCGGAGTTCCTGAACATCAGTTTGCACTTGCTCCATGATCCTGGTCTGATTAGCTCTAGTCGGATAACGATGAATAGGTCTCTGATCAATCCTGGAACCACTTGAAACAACCTGAAACAACCTGAAAAACCTGCGACAACCTGTCAAACACAAAAGGGTTAGGAAAAAAACAACAAAATGCTCGTCATGCAAATGCTTCATGCAAATGCATGCGTGTGTCTGTGTGTTTGGGAGATCTCCCCCGATCCTAGTGCCTGAGTGCCAGTGCTGATAATAATAAGAAGAAGTCCGAGTCCAATCATGGAAATAACAATCTCATATATAAAGAAAGCCCATCAAGGCAGTACATAGCATCAGCGAATACAAGATGAATCAACAGCGTGACCTCAGCCAACAAGCCTGGTGATGGTCAGCATACAACAAGGAATACAAATAGTCAAGTACGGCCACGGGCGCAATACTCTTCTAACAACTCCTTCGTTTCTGGATGATCTGGCAGAGTGAGTAACCCCTCGACGAGTAACTCCCTTTGCACAATGGTGTACTGAAGTCCTTCGACCGAACCTTCCCATGCTCCTTCGCCGAAGCAATCTTCTAACTTCCGCTTCTTGGACTCAAACGTCAGTTTGCGCTCCTTCAGGTTAGCGAGAGTTTTGTTGAGCTGGCCTTCGGCGGCGTACCTGCGAGCGGTTTCTTCATCAAACCTCTTCTCACTATCCTTTACCTGGGCTTCCAGCTTGGAGATCTGTAGCATCAGCTTATCCTCCCGCTCTTTCCTGGTGGCCAGGGAAGCCTTCCAGTGCTGGTTGAACTTGGATATCCTCCGATATGCCTCGTCCAAGTGCTGCTTCTTCGTAGCCAGTACGTCGTTGACAGCTTTGAAGTCTTGACCCATGCGCTCACGCTCGGCTATCTGCTTAGTCAGGTCTGTCCCCAGCCGGTTCACCAGCTCTGTCTGCCTTTTGAAAGAATGAACGACTTCGTTCCTCTCGCTTCGGAGCTGAGCCAATTCTTTCTCCAGTTCCTCATTTGCCCTCTTCAGTTCATCTCGCTCAGCCAACACCTGATTATGCTGCTGAATGGGCACAGTAGTAGGCTCTTCAATCATTGGAGGGCTTTCTGGCTTGGCACGAGGAAACGGCATCCCTATAGCATCTGCTCTGGCTCTGATCCACATCACATACGGAGGGTAGGCTTGATTGTTGCTTCTCCCCAGTAATGGCTTTCCTCGCTTACTGATGCCATTCCAGGCGCGCTGAAGCTTGGATAGCAGATCCCCTTCCAGAAGACCAGTGAGGTACAGAGATTCCTGTACCTCCTCCTCCTTTGGCGGAGCTCTCAAAGCGTACGCGAACTGTCGGACCAACAACGACGGATTGTAGTTTATACAGCCCTTCCTGCCTATCAAAGGCACGTTTGGAAACCCGTTGCAACTGAAGATCACCTCAGTACCCAACCTATCTCTGTCAAACCAGTCAATATCCTCTGCCGATAAGCTCGTCAGACGCTCGGACCACTTAGTTGTGGCTGCAGATGAGACAAAAGGACCCCTCTTGGGAAGATGACTATCAAGCCATTTATAAAGCAAGGGTACACAACACGAGACATTCTTGCCCCTTCTGTTCTCGTTTTTGTAGTGGATGGAATGGTAGACATCTCCTATCAAGGTAGGGACTGGATTCCCTGAAGCAAAGATATGAAATGCATCCAAGTCTACAAAATCGGGCATATTAGGGAACAGAATGATGCCATATATGCACAGAGCAAGGATGGCATTGAATGCGACCCAACATCCGTCTTTGGCGCACTGCTGAGCCTTACCCACTAGAAACTGCAAGGAGAACCCGAGAACCTTGTTCCAACTAGTCAATACCAACTCGGAGGCATCTAGATGGAGTGAAGAAGCTAAACCAGCCAGATCAGGCTCAGCATCCATATGAACAAAAGGCATCTGCCTCTTGATAGGCACACCTAGCAAATCAGCATACTCTTCCAGCGTGGGTGCGAGAACAAAATCCTGGAAAGTGAAACATCTCAACGGAGGGTCGTAGAACTGCAGTAGAGCGTGCAACCCATTCACCTCGAACGCAGAAGGTTTATGAACCAAACTGAGCAACCTGCCGTAAGATTTTCTGAACTCATACCTCACAGAATCATCTGCTAAAGCTATCAAACCAGTCAGCTTAACCACATCAGGGGCAGGGAACTTGTAAGCCACGGTCTTCCTCAGAGAACCCATAACAATACAATAGGAGGCAAGAAATCCTGGATCGGGGAAAACGGTACCTGTAACACAGACACACGTTAATGAAATGCAAATGTATGCAAAATAATGTAAAATGCAATCATGCAGCAGGAGATCAAGGCAACTGTGCTGTGGAGATTTTGTATCAACAAAACCATAATGCTGCTCTATCAAGAACAACCACTGAGAAGAAGAGAACCCCGGTATCGGACCACAAATCTGCTCTGTCAAGAACAACCATCTGATAGGGCCATATACACAAGATCATAATTTTGCTCTGTCAAGAACAAACGTCTGATAATAAAGACCTCTGATACAAGACCTGCTCTATCAAGAACAAATACACATCTGATGATAAGATCCTTTGATCAGAACCCGCTCTATCAAGAACAAATACTCATCTGATGATAAGATCCTTTGATCAAAACCTGCTCTATCAAGAACAAATATCTGCAGATGAGGAACTCCGGTACCAACAAAACTGATTCACTGTCAAGAAAACCAGGTGGTCTGAAGGTCAAAGTTTCCTGCAATAAACCCAACCCTGCTCACAGGTATGGACCTAAACTGACTCAAGTTCGGCATCCTATGCGTTCATCAGCGTCACAGAAATTCAAGAGGGGTGATACGATACCCAGAAGGTGTGGCATCACCAGCTCATGAAGCGGCCTCACTCGGCTGAATCACAAATGATCGGTCCCCAGAGTCGACAATCCACCAAACCAGCAACCGTCTCAACCCAAAGGGTTGAAAGAGAAGCCAATCGGGAGAACCTCGTCTGAGCGTGGATTTCATGAGACACTAGTGCCTGCAAAGCAAGCACGCGCCCACTAATTTCCACAACTAAATCTATGGTACACTCAAGCCTGGGTCTGGCTTCTCACTCACTGAAAATAAAGTGCGGGAAATAAAATGCGAGAAATAAAATGCGATAAATAAACACAACCCAACAAGTAAACATACAAGCGCTAGGATTGACTCTCGCATAGGGGAACCGGAGAACCAGAGATTCTGGGTTCAATCCCCAGCAGAGTCGCCAGCTGCTGGGGATGACCCAGACAGCTAGGAAGAAAATCCAAGGCGAGACTCGAATAGGGAACCATCGCAGTCCCCAGCAGAGTCGCCAGCTGTCGCTTTCGCTAAAATAAGGTGCCGGCACAACAGAAGAGTCACCACCTTTCTTTATTTATCCCTCAAAGCGGGAAAGGAAACAATTGGAAAAAACCTGACAAAAAAGGGTAAGACAAGGTCATCGCAACCATTGTCTGGGTTCGGGAGTCGGTTACGCAAGGGGAAGGTATTAGCACCCCTCACGTCTGTCGTACTCGACGGGATCCACGCTTGTTATGTTTACTGGACGAGTTGGTTTTATCTATCTACCTATCAAGGCTGGCTTAAAAAGAAAAGAAAATGACTCGGCAAAGCGTCGCACTTTATGCCTACGTATTCTCATCAGAGAATGAGAAATCAGAGTCAATGTAGTTCGACCTACGACGGGTTATGGAGAAAGGTAGCTCGCCAATACATCAGTATTGTGCCTACATACTCTCAACAGGTATGAAAGATCAGAGCTTACGTAGTTCGGGACACTACGCATTATTTTCTGTCTTTTACGGAAGAATTGTTTTTTATTGTGTTTGCAATCTCAATCGCACTAGAGATTATGACCTGAGAGTGAATGCGTCGCATGTCACCCAAAGGGTACCATACTAAACATCCAGACTGTGGAAGAGAAACTCTCCCACAATCCTTTCTCAGATAGCTTAAGGCTCGTAACGTACGAAAGAAATCATTCATGATTACTGTATCTTAAGCTGTTTTGAGATGAGAAGAGAACAGGCTCAACTAGGAGGGAGACTATCAAGTCCTACTGTTATCATGCCAAGGATTCATCCTATGGTTGAAGTTTGAAACAGGGAACTCCTAGAAGTTGTCATGCATAGGTTTCAACCTAAAGTTCTATCATCACTTCCTTATCAAAGGAAATGAGAGTCCTAAGGAATCATGTCAATGATACACCGAAACAGATAAAGCATCAGCTTAAACAGTAAACAGTAAACGACTGTAAAATGCATGCAATGCAAGTGAGGGAGGAAATATGTGTGGGGCATCAGCCTCCACAAGCTCATCTCAACCTCAAGCCAGAATGAATAACAGTAATCATACTGAAAGTAAAACATGCTATCAAGCAGAATACAGTAAACTGCAATCATACAGAAGAAATAAAGTCATGCTATCAAGCAAAACAAACCACATGGGCAAGGGAGCTGGGCTCTACCGAATACCCGCAAGCAAAGCCACACAGTAACAGTACAAGCAGAGGGAGCAACTCAACCTCTAGTGCAATCATGCTCCTAGATTCTACCTAGTCTAGATATGGACTTATTCTAATGCATCAAGCAAATCAAACAAGGAACATCAATACAGAAAAGAAAACAAGCAAGGAAGCAGATCAACTCCTCTCTCAACTCCAAGCTTCAGCTCTTCTAACAGCAACTCAGTCTTCAGACTTCCATCACTCTTGACAAATATCAATTTGCTTCTCCAGGTTTAAACCCTTCCACATAAGTTTCAACTTACCCTCTTCTTCAAGCTTCAGCTCCTTAATCAGCTCCACCTTCAGGCTTCACCCTTAATCACAAGTATCAACTTGATCCCTTCAGGATCTCCAAACATCAAAGTAAGTATCAACTTCCTTTGTTCTTCAAGCTTCAGCTCTTCAGTCAATCTCAATTGAATCCTCTTCCTAAGTATCAACTTAGTCTTCAAGATCTCAAGTTCTCTTTGCTTTACCAGTCTCAAATTGGTCTTCTCTTTCTGCAAGCTTCAGCTTCTCAGAGTAATCTTTAATCACTTAGAAGTATCAACTTCATCCTTCAGTCTTTAAGCCTCAGCTCTTCATTCAGTCTTCACTGGATCTTCATTGGGTCCTCAAGTATCAACTTGCTCTTGTTGCTCTTCAAGCTTCAGCTGGAATGGCGATGCTCAAGGAATCATCCTCTCTTCAATGAAGTCTTCATCTTCACACTCAAGCTCAACATCTCTCAAGATACTCAAACCAGAGGAAATCACTTAATTGGATAAACTGGGGTGTTAAACTGCTTATTGACCACCAAAGGTGACCTATAAGGGTTTAACATCAGGTGAATGGTTCCCTCAAAAGTTCTACTTCCTAGGTACCATCACTTATCCCTCCAAAGAAGAGAGGTGAATACCATGGAAGGACTTTGAATCATAGGGAGGAATGGAGGTGAAAGATACCATCCATGTTTAAGAAAGAACTTAACTAGGTCTAAACTCTTCCTAATTCCTAACCCTAAAACAACAACAAAACAAACAAGATTCTCAAGCTCTCAAGCTCCTCAATCAATCTCCAAGTCTTCTACTATGCTCCTCAATGCTCCTCAATGCTCCTCAAAGCAAGACCAAGCTCACCAAGCCCACAAAGCAAAGCAAACAAAAATACAAGCCCACAAGGGCAACACAAACAATCATCAACTACAAAAATCATCTAAAAATAGCATACTACTATATTAAAACCTAATATAATTTCTAGGGGATCCTATATACCTACCCTTAATACCCTATATGTCCCAATAGCTATCTTGACCTAGAAATCCAAAATTCTAGTGTTATTGTGGACCTATGTTAAGGATTAACCTAATTCTACACAACCTAAAGTCATCTAAGCAAAACTAATCAAAAATTAATCACAAAATTATGGAATAAATCCAGAGGGGAGCTGAGGTCCTAATCTAACTATCCTAAAAATAATGGCCTAAAAATATGAAGGGAACTAGCTACACAAAATTCTACAAATCTATGCATCAACATAAAAGGAATTAAAAAGCTATTAAAAGAGAAAATACACAAAAAATATTAAAAATGCATGAAATGCAAATATTTTGATTTCATAATTTCCTAGACATGAACATGAAATGGGAGAAAAAATCCCCATGCAAAAATCATTAATTTCCTATTTATTATGATTTTTCAAAGATTAATGAAAAATGGAGAAAAAGAAATTAAAATATGAAATGTTTGGTGTGAATAGCAATTATATTCAGTTCAAAATGCAGATGGGCTTAAAATGGGGGTGCAAACACCAATACGCGCTAGGCCCAATTTCCATCAGAAAATCAATTCACAAATCATAAAGAAAAAGAAAAATGAACAGTGTAAAAAGCAACAAAATACAGTTCAAAATCCAAGTGGGCCATGAATGGGGGTGGGAGTATCAATTGAGCCCAATATCCCTTTTAATGAAATGACGCGTTTTGGGTGTCTTCAGAATTTCCCTCTCACACGAGATTGAATCTCAGCCACGCGATCTAAGTCTCATTCAATGAGTCCTATTGCATCCAATGGCCACGCCTTCATCTTCTTCCTCCAGCTAGGGTTCAAACTGAAGAATCCATGGAAGCAGAGCTTCAAGCTCCATCTTCACCAAACTCGTACCACCTCAATTCTCCATGAAAAATTAAGATTCAAAACCCTAATCCATCCAGAATTTCATGCTGATCACAGCTATGGTCTTGAAATCAATTGAATCATCCTAAATCTCCAAACCCGATCCAAGATCAAAGATAAGCTCAAACATCAACTTCAACAATTCTTGCAATTAATTACCTCAGAATGATCACCACCTCACCCTGGTCAATTCTTGACATCTAATTCATGCTATAGCTCACCATAACTCATGTTCTTGATCAAAACAAAAATGGTGTCATCCACTGAAACCTCACCAATTGCTCTCAAACTTCCTAGAATCCATCACCTAATTGTCTCTAACTGTTCTAACCTAACAATTCTTGCTAATCATGCCTAAATCATGGTGTAGAAGAAAAGTTACTAACCTGTTGAATCTTGATTAACAGATGGTGTAAACCTTCACTTCAAGCTCCCAAACTCTTCAGAATCAATCCTTGAATGGTGATAGAGCTTCTGTTTGCAAAAGTTTTGATGGAGAATGCTTGAATCTCAGAATTCGATGGTGACTTGCAACCTTCAAAATCCAAATGCCAACTCTTCAATTCTTCAAGAACTTGCCCTCAATTTGGTCTGCACAGCTTCAATATGATCAGAGGAATGTGTTTAGATTGAAAGAATGAATGGAATTGAATCAGAATGTGGAATTTTATTTCAACTTGCAATGGAAGCAAGTGAAATGGCTATCTCTCTCTTCTCTCAAATCTCTCACCAACCTTGCATCTGAGCAAGTTCTAAATCATATATAGAATGGTTTAGACTCATCTAGAACCATCTGGAACCATCCAATGAGAAATTGGGATTCTCATGTCATGAGTTTATGAATTCATCCATCTCATGTATCATCTCATGCCATAGCCCTTGCAGCCCTTGTAACTGACTTGAAAATCTCCCTAAATGAGATATAGGATGTGTTAAAACACTTAGCAAGCTTGTACACTACCTTTCCTTGTGTTTTGCATTTGTGCCTTATTATGCAAGCAAGCATTTTCCAAAGCAACCCCATGATCTAGGCCTCAATTCAAAAAAGTGGCGGAACCATTATTTTTAGAATGTCTTTTAGAGTCAAAATGACCTATTATATGCCATGGTTTGGATGTGTAACTTGGAATTTCCAATTTCCAACTTGAACTTATTTAACTTATGCCTCCATTTTAGGTCATTTTTATCACTTTTTGCTACAAGCCTTTTCAACCTCTCATGACCTTCCTACTAGCCTTAAAACATCATTATAAGCAAGTTTTATGTTGAATATTTTTCCATTTGAAGCTTGGAAATAGGAGATATGGCCTTATGCTTGAAATGACCTATAATATCCAAATGACCAAAATGCCCTTGACTTGTCAAAGCCATAACTTGAGTTCTAGAAATCCTATCAAGGACTTCTAGTACTCTCTAGAAATCTAAGAATATGAGGAACAACATTCATGTTGACCAAAAGTTCATAGGAATCATCCTTCTTGGGCAAAAGTTGGATGCAAGTTGGGTGACTTTCAAGGCCCCAGATTCACATACCTCAGATGACCTGTAACTTGCCAAAGTCATAACTTGATCTCTACAAATCCTATCAAGGACTTCTAGTACTAAAATTAAAGCTAAGAACAAGCTCTACAACATTCATGTTTGGGGTGAGATGAGATGACAATCACATCTTGAGCTAAACTGCCTTGAAGATAGGGATCAAACTAGGGGATTTTACACTGTCAATCCTTAGAAACCCTAGCTTGAAACTTCTTAAACTCCTCAATCATGATGAGTTGATCTAGGGATCATCCTTATAGCATCTCAATGCATCAATCCATGATCACCTGGCTCTTGGATTAGGTCCCAACCCTCTCCAAATCATCAGTTGACCTAGGGTTGACCGAGTCAAACCCTAATTCCACCACTCATGGCTGAGTCTTCTTATTCTTGTACAATGACCTCTCTAGGCCTCATGATGGCTTTCAAGAAATCTCATAAGCTCTCTCAAAGCTTTAAGTCCATCCTCATAGCCTCAGAATCATCTGAGGAGCTCCCACAACTCTCAAGTTATGAGGCACACAACCTTGGTTTCAACCAATCTCTCTGAGGATCTCTTAACTTCTCTGACAAAGATATCAACCTTTGAACATTTGAATAACCTTCTTGGCTAGATTCAAAGTCTTGTATAGCTCTTGATTGGTAATCATACCTCTTGATCTCCTGCACACATGTCAATGAGAAGCAGATGATAATGCTAATGAACATAAGCTAGGTAAATAAATGTTGGTCAAATTTTGGGGTGCAACACCTACCATCTACACTCTAATTCTATGCATGCCTACAAGATTCTTACTAATAAATGTATACACATGGCTACAGTATTTGTCTGCACTCTGCATGCCTACTGTCTGCACTCTACATGCCTACCGTCTACACTCTGATTATATGCATGCCTACAAGATTCTTACTAATAAATGTATACACATGGCTACAATATTAGTCTGCACTCTGCATGCCTACCGTCTGCACTCTGCATGCCTATCATCTACACTCTGATTCTATGCATGCATATAAGCTTCTTACTAATAAATGTATACACATGGCTACAATATTAGTCTGCACTCTACATGCCTACCGTCTACACTCCAATGACCAAGAATCATGTGAGACAAGACTACACTTGCATGCATGCTTGACAACACTACACTCTAGCATAAGATATATGTAATACCCCAAATTTTGCCCTAAGATTTGTCGTCGCATTTCATTGCATTTAATCAATTACTAACAAATTTGTGTAGTCGTTTGACTTTTTGCAGGTAAATATCATATGGCATGTATTTTTTTTCTGAAAAGTAAAAATGGCACAATTGGCAAGAGGACATGTGTAAGGAGTTGTGAGTGTGAGAGGTTGAGAGTTCGAATCTCACCTTTGTCACTTTTTTGTTTTTTATTATTTTTACTCTAAATTTTTCTATCTTTCATTAAAAAATAACAAAAATAGTTTTTTATTATTATTTAATTATTATTTTCGTATTTTAATTAAATCATTTTTTAAAATATTATTTTTTTCACTTTTTTCTAAATTATTCATAAAAATATCCAAAAAATCATAAAATAAAAAAATATTGAAAAAATTTTGTTCTTTTTATAATATTTTTGATTTTAGGAATCAATAGGATTATTAGTTTTTATTTTAAGTTTATTTTAATTATTTTAAATTATTTAAATTTTATTTTTTTTCTTAACTAATTATTTAGTTTGGGCTTTAAAATGGGTTTTAGGGACATTATTGACAATTTGGTGTTAACCCTAATTTGTTCCCTATATATACATGTGTTGCTTTGTTGAAAAGGGGGTCAGAAGGTTTTCTTCAGAAAAGAGGAGAGAGAAAGGGAGAAACAAAGGAGATCCCCAGAGAAGAAAGGCGGTCGTTCCCACAACTCGTCAGAAGGATTGGAGCTCTCCAGTGTTCCCTTATTCAAACCTTTTTCACATTTACCGAAGCAAATCTCCGCTTCGTAGGTTAAATTACTAAACCTTTTGCCTTTTCATGTTTATGTGCATATTTTGCCATGTTAATGTGTTTAGGTCCGTTAAATTACTAAACCTTTTGCTTTTTCATGTTTATGTGCATATTTTGCCATGTTAATCTCCATGTGTGTTTAGGTCCCTAGATTTTAATATCAAAACCCTTTTTTAACAAAACCTTTTTTTAAAATCAAACCCTTTTTTTTTATTATTAAAACCTTTTTTTTAGTAAGACCTTTTTAAAAAAAAAAACCTTTTTGCTCCGAAGAAAAAAAAACCTTTTTGTTCCCAAAAAACTGAAAAGCCTTTTCCCAAAAAAAAACTGAAAAGCCTTTTCCCAAAAAAAAACTGAAAAGCCTTTTCCCAAAAAAAACTGAAAAGCCTTTTCCCAAAAAAAAACTGAAAAGTCTTTTCCCAAAAAACTGAAAAGTCTTTTTTTGAGATGAAAAACCTTTTTTGTTCTAAAAAAAACTAAAAAGACTTTTCCCCTAAAAATTTTTTTTTTATAATTTAAACTTAATTTTTTTTATAATTTTGACTTAAATATTTTTTATTAAAAAATTAAAACCTTTTCGTAAGGAACTCCTGATGTTGGATGTTTGTCGTGTCATTTTATGTACCCTTTTATTACTTTTCTTTCTTTTGGCATTTCATGTGCATGCTCGAGGTTGAGATGTGCTTGTGGTGGCCACAGCCCCACACTATTTTCCTCCCTCACTTCATTCTAAGTGTCATTACATATTTTCATATTCTTCATGTTTTCAGAAATGTTTCTTTGTTTCTTTATACCCTCTGCCTTTATTACTTTTCTTATTTCTGTACCTTAATTATTCCTCCATATAATGATTTGTCATATTTTCACATTTTTTTACAGTTTTATCCTTCCGAAGGATTAGGTCCAGCCTTTTGGCCGCCGAGTCAATAGCCTTACCCTTTTAATGGATCAAACCCTGTTTAGCCTAGGTGTCCCGCCGTGGGCAAAATTGCTTTTATCCTAGTGTTAGGCCAAAAGAGTCGCCGTACTCTGTTTTAAGGTTTCCCGCCGTGGAATCCCTAATTTAACCCTAATTACAACTTAACAATTCATAACGTAGAGATCGGAGTTTAAGACTCCATGTAAGCGTGTCCTTAAGATGCGTTTATTCCCCTTGAGACCTTGACCACAGTCAAGAAGTCTCTAACCTCCCTTTTGAGGGGAACTACAGTTACTCTGATTCCGTTCCCGTAAGGATATATAGGCACAAGATGCGATGTCTTGCCGAGTAAACTTAGAATTAACCCCGAGGTATTTTTTAATTTTCAATCCTTTGCATATACCCTAAAGCAAAATAATTAATGAAATAAATCAAAAAAATAAACAAAAGGTTCCCGTAGAGTACTACGGAAGTTTAGGGTGCTAATACCTTCCCTAAATTTAACCAACCCCCGAACCTTAGATCTCTCTCTTTTAGGTTTTTCCTTTCTTTAACCTTTCCTTCGGATAAATCAAAGACCGGTTGTAAATGAATTAAGATTCAAGTTAATCAATAGCTTGACATCCAAATTTCACCGCAACAGAAAATGGCGACTTCACTGGGGAGTCTTAATTTTTTAGGGTTATCCCTATCTTGTTTATTTTTCTTTATATATTTGTTTCATTAATATTTTGCTCATTTGTATATGTTGTTCAGGGTACCTTCTCGGGATTTACTTTGTGGTGAGATAAGTCCTACACCCGGACTTGAGTGACATTATTATAGGATGGCGATATATTCGACGAGGCTTATAGGGAGTGAGTCCCGACTAAGCTAAATCGAGAATCACCGCTCAGTTGAGACCCTTTCGAAAATGGTTCGGTTGATCGAGTTTAGTCGTGAAAACTTTTACCGTTATCAATTGGAGTCTGTGATACTGGGAACCGTAGTACCTTTACACCATCTTGACCTTATATAGGACGTAGTGCGGGAACTATATGGGAGTAGTCCTACAATGGTTGCTACACGATGCTACACTTAAAAGAGGTTCTCTTGAGAATATTATTGACCCTCGAGTCAGTCGGGAAGTTGATAATATCCGAAAGATGGGTTGATGACTTTGGGCACTGATTTAGAACCCTTGTTCTGCAGGTACAATTAACCTATAGTACTTACCTTTTGGGAAGGGTAGACCTTAACTCCATACATTGTCCTCTAACCTAGGACCTTTGTGTGTGTATTTGTGCTTTGCATCCATAAAGCATCGTATCATTTCTAGTTTCAAGGAATTCAGCAGTCCTTTGCAAATTCGAAAAGCCTTACATTTTAAAGTCTAAAATTTTTTCCAACTTTCTTAAAAAGCAATATTCGCAATCGACCGTTGAAATTCTTGAAACCATTGCATGGCATCAGCATCACATTTTTGCATTGCATTTATCCCCCAGTTTCTCCTTCTTGGTCCTATCGTCTTCTAGTGTACCTTTGAGTCGTCAAGCTGATTCCTCGACACAGATATCAGACCAGAAACGGAATAGGAGTCACTTTGATACTATTCTCATGACTTACACAGAGCTATATCCTGACTTAGTCCGGCAAGGACTGATTACTACAAAGGCTTTACCACCTCCTCTTAATCCTCCGGCTGGATTTAGGGCTGATCTCCATTGTGCTTCCCATGAGGGTGCCCCAAGCCATGACTTGGAGCATTGTTTTGCATTGAAGGCTAGAGTATGTGAATTGGTTAGAACTGGAATACTTGATTTTACAGACAGTCATCCGGATGTTCAGAAAAATCCCTTGCCAGTACATCAGAAATGAAGTTTTGTCACTAGGCCTTTTTTTTCTCGTTGTTTGCATTTTCCTTATTTTGTTTAAGTTGTTTGCTTTCAATTATGTTTGTACTTTCATTAATGAAATAAGCATTGTGACTTTTGATTCAATTCATTTCCGTCCATTTATTTGCATCTTTATACTTTATTTTTCAAATGTTTACTTCTTGTCCAAAATTTTGATATGCTAAGATCGGAGGGAGGATGATGAAAACGTTATACCCATAATTGCTGTCAGTATGCTTTCAATCAAACCTTGTTGACGATGTAAGGCATTGTTTCAATTCCCAAACACTGGAGAAATAAGGAAGTTAATCCCTCGTCACCCCCTTCGGGCCTAGAAGTTGGAGTTTCTTTCGTTACAAAAAACCCACAATTTTAACCTTGGGATGGGTAGTTCTCAGTTAACTTGGTTGTGTGTTCATACGATACACCTTTCATTAACAAATTTTCCTTCGCACACGTCAAATAAGTGTCGAAGATGTTTTCTAATCAAAAGGTCGATGATGGTTCACCGTAATCATTAAAATCAAACAGTCACTTTCCTTCACACAAAAAAATAATATAAAAAAATCAAAAGAAGCTCGCTAAGTCAAAACCTATGAAGGAGACTTAGGCAAAACTGGGGCATCCCGCTGACTGTAAACTCTAAAATAAACAGTTCAGGCAAAATTTAGGGATAGTACAAAGAGATTTTTAAATCCTTATCTTGAAAATCCTCAATGTCAAAACAATCAAATGTTATAGGGGAGTAGTGGCTGCCTTTTCATAGGTCCCTTTGACTTCTGAGTCATCATTGCTACGATCAATGAAATCCCTAACTTATGGGAACCTGAATGCATAGTATGAGTTAACTGAGCATAGGATTGAAGATCATCACGTAGATTGGGTGGGTACAAATAAATTTTGAGCCTTTATCTTTTGTTTCATAAACCGTGAACCAGGCCACATTACAACCCTCAAAAGACCTAATTGAAGCAAGGTTATTTTGAAAGTATACTACAGCAAGGTTGCGTAACCTGACTCCAAAAGATCCTTGTGAATCATTTATTTTGGCAATACACTTTTATTTTAAACTTTGAGTGTCTTGAACCGCCTTGTTCTGACTAACGACTCATGTATTTTCCATCTTTCAAAAATAATTTTTCAAAAATCGCATGAACTTTGCATTACCATGTTTGTATGAATATTTTTGTTTGCAAACTGGATTTCCTCTAAGGAATTTTCAAACAATGAGAAACTTGGTCAAGTGATCTTATCAGGGGCAAGTTCCTTTTACATCCTGTCAAAGAATTAGTTCAAGATTTGTTCAAGGCAATATCTTCTCAGATTTGGTTTATCCAGAGAATTGTTCAAGACCCAGACTGGGGCAAGCCCTCCGAGGATACAGCAAAACAGTCGATTCCATGAATTAGACAGCTGAAGCAATTATCAATTCATTTGACCTGGGGCAGTTTACTTGCATAATCCCCAAGCAGTTATTCATCATTCCTACAGTGACTATCAACTTGATACAGTTTAACAGAATGACAGTGATCTCCGTGTTGAGGAATCAGTCCTCCAGTTTTGTCATCTCACAGAAAGAGTCGAGCCTTGTCGTCGATGTCTGCATTTGCATTTGATCATATCTCATAGCATAATTCCTATACATGTGCATATCTTGGGTGCTTTATTCCCCATTTACATTTCTATCTTGGGTGCTTTACTCCCCATTTACATTTCTATCTTGGGTGCTTTATTCCCCATTTACATTTCTAGCTTGGGTGCTTTACTCCCCATTTACATTTCTATCTTGGGTGCTTTACTCCCCATTTACATTTTTATCTTGGGTGCTTTACTCCCCATTTACATTTTTATCTTGGGTGCTTTACTCCCCATTTACATTTTTATCTTGGGTGCTTTACTCCCCATTTACATTTCTATCCTGGGTGCTTTACTCCCCATTTACATGTCTATCTTGGGTGCTTTACTCCCCATTTACCTTCTATCCTTGGGTGTTTTATCCCCCATGTACCTTTATCCCGGGTGTTTTATTCCCCGTTTACCAGATATTCCTGGGTTTACCTAACATCATGGTGTTTTACCCCCATTTACTTTTTTTCCCCTGAGGTCGTGTTTTACTCGCGTCTTACCTTGTGGGCAAAATTTATTTACTTGGTATCATGGGTGTTTTATCCCCATTTGCGTTTTTCTCCTGAGCTTGTGTTTTACCCGCATCTTACCTTGCAGACAATTTCTAATTTACTTGGCACCTATCAACAATTCTGTGTCGTGTCTACCCGACGTTCTTCCAGATATGACATGTCTTCTTCCCTAGTGCAATTCCTCGATGGGTCGTCCCCTGTGACGTTGTTTCGTCTGTATCCGTGCATTTGTCATTTTCATCATACGCATCATATCAGATTTATATTATATTTAGCATTATAGTTCGTTTTGTTTTGTCCATATCATTGCATAGCACTGCGTCTAAAGGCAAAATTTTCGGTTATCTGTATTTAAATCCCTCCACCACGATTTCTCGAGTCTCCGTTGCTCGAATCACCCGGTGAAGTTATTTAAATAGGGGCAACTGTAATACCCCAAATTTTGCCCTAAGATTTGTCGTCGCATTTCATTGCATTTAATCAATTACTAACAAATTTGTGTAGTCGTTTGACTTTTTGCAGGTAAATATCATATGGCATGTATTTTTTTTCTGAAAAGTAAAAATGGCACAATTGGCAAGAGGACATGTGTAAGGAGTTGTGAGTGTGAGAGGTTGAGAGTTCGAATCTCACCTTTGTCACTTTTTTGTTTTTTATTATTTTTACTCTAAATTTTTCTATCTTTCATTAAAAAATAACAAAAATAGTTTTTTATTATTATTTAATTATTATTTTCGTATTTTAATTAAATCATTTTTTAAAATATTATTTTTTTCACTTTTTTCTAAATTATTCATAAAAATATCCAAAAAATCATAAAATAAAAAAATATTGAAAAAATTTTGTTCTTTTTATAATATTTTTGATTTTAGGAATCAATAGGATTATTAGTTTTTATTTTAAGTTTATTTTAATTATTTTAAATTATTTAAATTTTATTTTTTTTCTTAACTAATTATTTAGTTTGGGCTTTAAAATGGGTTTTAGGGACATTATTGACAATTTGGTGTTAACCCTAATTTGTTCCCTATATATACATGTGTTGCTTTGTTGAAAAGGGGGTCAGAAGGTTTTCTTCAGAAAAGAGGAGAGAGAAAGGGAGAAACAAAGGAGATCCCCAGAGAAGAAAGGCGGTCGTTCCCACAACTCGTCAGAAGGATTGGAGCTCTCCAGTGTTCCCTTATTCAAACCTTTTTCACATTTACCGAAGCAAATCTCCGCTTCGTAGGTTAAATTACTAAACCTTTTGCCTTTTCATGTTTATGTGCATATTTTGCCATGTTAATCTCCATGTGTGTTTAGGTCCCTAGATTTTAATATCAAAACCCTTTTTTAACAAAACCTTTTTTTAAAATCAAACCTTTTTTTTAGTAAGACCTTTTTAAAAAAAAAAAAGCCTTTTTGCTCCGAAGAAAAAAAAAACCTTTTTGTTCCCAAAAAACTGAAAAGCCTTTTCCCAAAAAAAAACTGAAAAGTCTTTTCCCAAAAAAAACTGAAAAGCCTTTTCACAAAAAAAAATGAAAAGCCTTTTCCCAAAAAACTGAAAAGCCTTTTTTTGGGATGAAAAACCTTTTTTGTTCTAAAAAAAACTGAAAAGACTTTTCCCCTAAATTTTTTTTTTTTATAATTTAAACTTAATTTTTTTTATAATTTTGACTTAAATATTTTTTATTAAAAAATTAAAACCTTTTTTTTATAATTAAAATATTAAAAAATTAAAACCTTTTCGTAAGGAACTCCTGATGTTGGATGTTTGTCGTGTCATTTTATGTACCCTTTTATTACTTTTCTTTCTTTTGGCATTTCATGTGCATGCTCGAGGTTGAGATGTGCTTGTGGTGGCCACAGCCCCACACTATTTTCCTCCCTCACTTCATTCTAAGTGTCATTACATATTTTCATATTCTTCATGTTTTCAGAAATGTTTCTTTGTTTCTTTATACCCTCTGCCTTTATTACTTTTCTTATTTCTGTACCTTAATTATTCCTCCATATAATGATTTGTCATATTTTCACATTTTTTTACAGTTTTATCCTTCCGAAGGATTAGGTCCAGCCTTTTGGCCGCCGAGTCAATAGCCTTACCCCTTTAATGGATCAAACCCTGTTTAGCCTAGGTGTCCCGCCGTGGGCAAAATTGCTTTTATCCTAGTGTTAGGCCAAAAGAGTCGTCGTACTCTGTTTTAAGGTTTCCCGCCGTGGAATCCCTAATTTAACCCTAATTACAACTTAACAATTCATAACGTAGAGATCGGAGTTTAAGACTCCATGTAAGCGTGTCCTTAAGATGCGTTTATTCCCCTTGAGACCTTGACCACAGTCAAGAAGTCTCTAACCTCCCTTTTGAGGGGAACTACAGTTACTCTGATTCCATTCCCGTAAGGATATGTAGGCACAAGATGCAATGTCTTGCCGAGTAAACTTAGAATTAACCCCTAGGTCTTTTTTAATTTTCAATCCTTTGCATATACCCTAAAGCAAAATAATTAATGAAATAAATAAAAAAAATAAACAAAAGGTTCCCGTAGAGTACTACGGAAGTTTAGGGTGCTAATACCTTCCCTAAATTTAACCAACCCCCGAACCTTAGATCTCTCTCTTTTAGGTTTTTCCTTTCTTTAACCTTTCCTTCGGATAAATCAAAGACCGGTTGTAAATGAATTAAGATTCAAGTTAACCAATAGCTTGACATCCAAATTTCACCGCAACAATATATTTTCGCAACACTTTGCATGAATGACAATACTACACTAATTTTTTTTACTTCACATGCATGACAAGACTACACTTGCACGCTTCCCTTCATCCATGTCATACAAATTCAGCATGCATGCTTGACAACACTACACTCTAGCATAAGATTAATTTTCACAACACTCTGCATGAATGACAACACTACACTAATGTTTTTTACTTCACATGCATGACAAGACTACACTTGCACGCTTCCTTTCACCCATGTCATAAAAATTCAGCATGCATGCTTGACAACACTACACTCTAACATAAGATTAATTTTCACAACACTCTGCATGAATGACAACACTACACTAATATTTTTTACTTCACATGCATGACAAGACTACACTTGCACGCTTCCCTTCACCTATGTCACATGCATGCTTGACAACACTCTGCATGAATGACAACACCACAACATGCATTTTCATGTGACTCATGTACTTAGAAACTTGAATACTTCAACATGCATTTTCATGTGACTCCTGCACTTAGAAACTTGCACCTTCATCATACATTTTCATGTGACTCATCTCATCACATTTGAAAATTATAAATACATGTTCATCAAGGAATAAACTCTTCTCATCCCATTACCAACTCTACTCCTCATACGTTCTACAAAATCTTCTTGTCACCCTGCAAACTTCACTCAGCAAACTTAACCCACAATGGGCAACGATCACAGAGGCACAATTGAGAATATCGCAGAGTTTGTAAGTATTTTTCTTTCTGTTGTCGATCTTTACGAAGTTTAATTTTCCTTTAAACCTAATGGCATTTATATTCTTTTGCAGGATGTGTCAAGGTTTCGCTGTCGTGTGCATGACTACATACCACACGACCCTTTAATAGAGGGATACCTTGAAGCATGTGGGTTCGACGATTTGATCAAAATCAAATCGTACTCACTGGATCCCAAATTTATTCTAGCATTGTTAGAGCGCTGGAGGCCAGAAATACACACATTTCACTTACCTTTCGATGAGTGTACCGTAACTTTACAGGATGTATACATGTTACTTTGTGAAGATTTACTGGGCACCCCTCTATGTGTCGACACACATCAGCCAGAATGTGAGGGTCGACCGAGGGGGTAAGATATTAATTTGAAATACCTCATACAACACTACAATAATATCGTGTTAAATGAGGAATCCACCGAGTATGAGAAGATACTTAAAACTCGGTGCTATATTATGATATTGTTTGGCCATTTTTTATTTCTAGACAGTACTGGAAATACTGTAAATATTATGTATTTACCGTTGTTACACAACATTAATAAAGTGTGCAAATATAGTTAGTGTTCAGCTGTCCTCGGCCATCTATATAGTGCATTATGTAAAAATGCAAAAAAAAAATCGTACTTTTTATGGCTGCGCTTATCTCCTTCAAGCATGGGGTTGGTCTAGGATGCCAACACTTGCTTCAGTCAATCGCAATCCATTCACATTCCCATACGCTAACAAGTAAGTTTATTTTCAAGATGAGTATAAAACCAAAGTTTCTTTTTAACTTAATCATTTGTACAATGTTTCTTTGTATCTAATTTATTTATGTTTCTTTTTTTTAGGTGGTCTGTGTTATACCCCAAATTTGTCCTACCTTTTTTCAAAATTTTCATTCACCCGACTTAATTTTTGATTTACCTCATTTGTACAGCATAACATATTTTTTCAGCAAAAATAAACATTTTCACTTTTTAGCCCAATAAGAGCGTGCCACGTGGCATTTGTTTTTGTATATATTTATCATTATTTTTGTTTCATAATTTTATTTTTAATAATTTATTAATATAATATATTTTTAATATTAATGTTAATTAGATTTTTAATTAGAAATTATATTAGAATATTAATTAGAAATAGAATTAGAGTTTTTTTTTAATTTAGAATTATTGAATTAGAGTTGAATTAGAAAATTTAGTTTTTTAATAAGAAATTAGATTAATTTTGTAATTAGAATTAAAATTAGAATTGAGGTTAGAGTTAGAATTAGGTTAATTAGAATAAGTTTATTAATTATTATTCAGAAAAATTAATTAAGGAAAAAAAACAAAAAAAGAAAAATAGAAATTGAAAGGGAAAACACGGTTGATTTGGATTTAGGGTTAGAAATTGGGTATAAAATGGAAAGGTTACTATTCATCTTCCCAGGAGGACAAATCCCCAAAATTGCAGAACCCTAGCCGCCCAATCTGAAGCATCTTCTTCTTCCTTCTTTAACCAGCCGCCGAACCATTTCCTCTTCCACACTAAACCCTCTGTTCTCTCCCTCACCTTTGCGACAAACGAATCACCATCACCTTTCTCGTCACCACCCACCTTTTCTTCTTCCCAACAAAAACCCAGACAACCTCTCATCCCTCTTTCTTCTTCCGAAAAACCAGTCACCGAAAACCTAGATTTATTCTCTTCCCAATCTTCCTCCGCCTTCAACCCTCTTTCCCACTCCTCCGTTAACACCTTCCTCTTCATTTCACCTTCACTGTGAAAACTCTTCTTCTTCTCCTTCCCAACCGCCGTTGTGGGCCTTTCTCTCTTTCTGTCTTCCCTTAATCTGCCTTGGCTTTCAACCTTTCATCAACACCATCAAAAATAACATCATTCATCTCTTATAAACAACTTTATCTACTCACCTTTCACCATTACCATCAGCTTTTTGCATAAATCTCCGCCGTGAGGAGTAAACCCATAACAACCTTCAGTACCACCTCCAAAAGCTCAAATGCAGCAACAACCTTACAATTGTAAAACAAACAAGGGAATGAGTGTTCAAGAAATTATAACATCTTGCACACCTTGAGGTCTCATCTTCAATATTGTGTAGCGTTACGAAATTTCTGTCAAATCCGCTTATTCATACCAACCTTGTAGCAACAACAAAAAATAGCACAACCACATAATATCTCTAATTCAGCTCTGTTTCAAACAATAACGACGTTTCACTTCCAGCATCGGTCTGTCGACAGGAAGCTAACGATATGCTCTACCTTGTTTTTTCTAAGTATGAGATGTCGGTTTGACAAGCTAAGAGATGAAATGTGGTCGTTGTGTTCATCATACGACATCAAGGTAAAAATTTGAAACAATCTTCTTATATGTGTCGCTACTGCGAAAATCGGCGCCGACTATGACAGAAGAGTCGCCACCGTGCGTTATTTATCCCATAAGAGGGAAAGGAAACACTCAGAGTAAACCTAACGCAAAGAAGGAAAGGAATGGTCATCGCAACCAAATCCTGGATTCGGGAGTCGGTTACGCAAGGGGAAGGTATTAGCACCCCTCACGTCCGTCGTACTCGACGGGATCCATGCTTGTTTTCTGTCTAAGGGTATGTTTATCTATCTATTCTAAAGGTCTGGTTTAAAAAGAAAAGAAAATGACTTGGCAAAGTGTCGCACTTTATGCCTACATATTCCCGTCTGGAACGAGAAATCAGAGTCAACGTAGTTCGCCTAACTACGGGTTAAGGGGGGAAGGTTGCTCGCTGAGATGTCGCGTCTCATGCCTACGTACTTTCATACAGCATGAAAGATCAGAGCAAACGTAGTTCGGGCTACGGAAGACACAAGCTTGTCTGACAGTTTTTTTTTATCTCCTTAAGAAAGGGTTTTCTTGATTAAAGGTCCAAGAGGATAAAAACAGAGTTTGAATGTTTGTTTGAGTTTTTTACGAAAGAACTGTTTTTTAGGATGTTTGCAATCTCAGTCGCACTAGAGACTATGACCCAGGAGTGAACGCTTTGTATGTCACCCAAAGGGTACCACACTAACATCCAGATTATTGGAGAGAGACCCTCCACCAACCTTTTCCCAGATAGCTTAAGGCTCGTAGCGTACGACTTCAATTAACCTTATTACTGTGTTTTTGAATTGTTTTGAGATAAGAAGAGAAAGACACCCTAAAACTATGGTTGAAAGGGAATCTACCTACAGTTATCATGCATGGGTCAAAACCTAATGTCTGTCATAATTCCCTCTTGCACAGAGGAAATCAGAGATCCTAGGGGAAACAACAAAAGAAAGCAAGCAGTAAACAGTAAACAATAAAATGTATGCTATGCAACAGTACAAGCGAGGCAAGGGAGTCCGGCTCAACCTCAAACCTAAGAAAACAACAGGAAAGAGGAGACAAGCTCCACCTCAAACCTAAGGGTAATCAACACAAGCAAACAGACAATACAACAAAAGAAAAGAAACAAAGAAAACAGCTTAAGCAACAGCAACAATCTTCAGCAGACATCAACTTCAATACTCAACAGCAGCAGCTCTAAACAGCAAATCCTCTTGACAACAAAGTTGACAGTAACAAGGCTTCATCTTCAGGCTAGCTTCTATCTTCAAGCTTCATCAAACTCCATCTTCAAGCTCTAGCAAGCACACTCCAAGCAGAGGATTAATCACTAAGATCAAGGTTGCAATGTTGAAAACCAAAGGAAATCATCAAGTACCAACATTGAAATGGAAAGGCATCCTCAAAGTTCTACTCAAATATGGGCCTACCACACATCCCTCCAAAGGAGAGATGGAGTTTCCCTAGGAGGACTTTACATCATTGGATAGAATAGAAGCACACAATGCATTCTATGTTTGATGAAAGAATCAAAACTAGTCCTAATGGCTCTTCCTAAAACCCTAATTTCCTAAGCTCCTAAAAAGCTCCTAAAAGAAAAGAAAGCTTCAACTCCAAGCTCCAATCTTCAAGCCACAGCAGTTAAACCAAGTCTAGAAGACCTCCCAAGAATTAATCCAAGCAAATCCAGCTCCAAAGTCACCAACAAGACCAAACAAGCAAAGACACACAAGATAGAACACCAAAAGCACAAGCAACTTGCAAAATACCAATAAAATAGAAAAAAAAGTTATAAAATTCTAATAAAATTCCTAGGGGAACATACATGTTTGAACAACCTAGGGTTAAAATATTAAATCCTAATTCAACTTCTAAGTCACCTAAATAATTTCTAAATTGAAGGGTATCAAGGTGATCCACAAGTTTGGGAAGGCTCTAATCTCAACACCTAAAATAGAACCTAAAGTTGTTCTAAAATTCCAAAAAAATCCTAAGGGAACATGAATATCTACCCTAAAACATACTAAAAAATCAAAGCCAAATTCATCACCAATTGGAAGAACCAAAATTCAACAAGACAGATGATCAAATATGCAAAATTAAGAGAATTAAACAAAATAAGAAAAATCAAATTAAATTGAAAAATGCATGAAAATGCATTTTATTGATTTCAGAAAATCACAAATTCTCTCAAGATCATGGAGATATTTTTAAAATAATTTTTGGATCAAAATTGAATTTATTGTGATTTTTTGAATCAATAAAGCATTTAAAATAAACAAAATGAAATAAAAGAAATATTAAAACTGAAATAAAACATGAGCCAATAGATGCGTGGACTAGTCAGCTGATCCAAGAGCCAGGAGCGTGTCCACGTCATTTAATGAAACTGCATCGTTTTGGACTCAAAAAAGTCCAACTCAGATTAAAACACAGCCGTTGGATGAAGGGGAAAGTCTTTGGTCAAAGGCAGATATGATGGTGCAAAGATCATCTTCTCCAAAATTCAGACTGGCCTGAGTGAGACTCAGTGTGGTGGCCGGAGAAGACTCTGGTCGTCTTCTCCGGTGAGCAGGTGGTTGCAGGTGTCCAGAAACAGCAATCCTTATACCAATCTCATTCAGAATTTCATCAGGAATTCAAATCTCTTATCCATATGTTCTAACTCTCCATAGATTTCAAGATTCGAAGCAAAGTTCAGAACACACATCCAGATCAATCATCATCAATTGCAAATCTAAGGCTATAGAATTCATCCTCATGTCACATACATCACTCTGATCTATCTAGATTGCTTTAACTCTCCATGAATCAAGAGATTCGAATCACAACAGAAATGCTATGTCATGATCAACTATCACCAAAGGCTTCCAAATTGATCCTAAAACGATCTACATCTTGTCTAGATCCTAACCACAAGTTCAAATCTAACTACATCATGCTAATTCATGTGGAAAGTTGAAAGTTACTAACCTGTTGTAGATCTAGTAACAGAGGCGCTTGGAGTTTGATTCTCCCTTCAAAACTCTCCAGATACGTTCAATGATGCTCTAGGAAGAGTTTGCAACCTTCAATTTGCACTGAATTGGCCTGGAACTCAAAACACGATTTCACTTGCTCCTCTTGAAAACTCAACTGCAACTTCAGTGTTCTTCACGAAAATGAAAGCCAAAACCACTCTGAATTCAATGCAATCAATATATAGAATGGTTTCATGGGCTTTTGAAGTGTGTTTGAAGCCCAATCCATCAATTTGTAAATTCTGATTTTCCTTCACATGTGCAATGTAACAGTCACGAATTCTCACTTGTAACTTGTTCTAGAAGCTTCATTTTGCTTGCAAATTCCCTTGTGCACGAAATTAAACCAAGAGGGAGGCCTGAATTGCATTGGTAAGGTGTTTGGCTATGTAACTTGCTTTTGAAGCAACCATATGATAACTCATGAAAATTGACCTATACCCCAAAATCTACCAATGTTAATGTGTCTAAAATGAAATTTACAATCAAAATGGTCACTTATTTGACATGTTTTGGTCATTCTATTCAAAATGTGAATTTTCCCTCCTTTAATCATTTGAAAATCTTCCTTATTCAAACCATTTCAAACCAAGTCTTTATATGAGCCCAATCAATCCACCATGACCTCTTGGCTAGCCTAAAACCCCATTTTGAACAACTTTCATGTTGAACAAAAATCCATTTGACAAGTGCAAGTTGGAGATTTTGGCCTATGATTGAAAATGACCTATAATCTCACTTTCGCAAAATACCCCTGACTTGTAAACCTCATAACTTGAGTTCTACAAATCAGATGGAAGACTTCTAGTACAATTTAGAAAGCTAAGATCATTAGAAACAACTTTCATGTTGGCCAAGAGTTCAGGTGAAACCTCTTTCTAGGTCAAAAATAACTTTGAAGTCAGATGATTTTCACAGACAAATTTCAGAGGCATCTGAGGACTTGTAACTTGTCTGGGTCATAACTTGAGTTCTATAAATCCCCTTGAAGACTTCTAGTACTCAAATTAAAGGTATTGAGATGATCTACAAGTTTCATGTTGGCCAAAGATCCATTTGAAACTTGTATCTTGACTTATGTGGTCATGAAGTTAGGCACTAAATAGAGAATTTTGCACAACACCAAAAATGTCTTATCATATCATTTCATGAACTCCATGACCTAAAAGTAGGCCTTGATACCCTTCAATTGCACAGTTGACCTAGAATTGATCCAGATGAAACTCTAATTGCTTGCACCTCAACTGTGGCTCTTGCATTTGACACAATGACTTGGTTGAGCTCTCCCATGGCCCTCTAGGCATTCTATGAGCTTCATACACATCCTCCTTTCACATTCAACACTTCACAACCCTCTGATGGTCTTCAATTGATCCTCAAGTTAGGAGAAAATTCACACTCAAACATCTAAACCCTTAGACCCTCAAACCACCTTCTGATGACTTTGACAACTTCTCAATCTAGAATGAGACCTCTTGCTAGGCTTCCCTTGAGAAGAAACACACTTGATCCCCTGCTATATGAATGATACCATGATATGCAAATGATATAACTATGCAAATGTTAATGCAATGAAACATAAACCAGGTAAGAAAAGGTTGGGCACATTTTGGGGTGCAACAATATGGTGTCATGTTTACTGCTATAATATCGGCCCATTTTTAAGCCTCATGCTGCTAGTATATTTAAGCTTGGATTTAGCTTGTGTTACGTTTACGATTTTGAATATCAAGGACTTATTTCATTATGTTGTAATATAACATTGCTTGGATTCGTGATGTTGCAATATACTTTGATTATATTTGGATCCCAAATTTTTGAATTGTTGTTCATTTGTAAACACTGTAACTGGTTTGAAAAACTTACTTTGTGTATATTCTTGATTTGATTAGGTGATATCTTGGTTTAAGATTTTTAATTATAATAGTCTGTAGCATATTAAATTTAGTCCTTTGTTGCTACTCGTGCTTCATGGAATTGCTATTACTACTGGATTCTATTTCGAATACGAAAACATTGTTGATTCTGTTTTACTACTTTTTTGCAATATGTTATAAACAAACAATGATGCTGCTTCCTGTGTTATGGTTTCGGTTGCATTTACGTCTGAAAGTTGGCTCTTTAAGTTGATGGGTTGAAGTTTTGATAGTGATTCATGTCGTGTTTGCCTAGATATCGTGTTGCTTATTGTTCTATTTTGATTTTCGATTTCGTTTAGTTTTGGTGCTACCATGTTTGACTCATGTCGATTGTTTGTTTGTTTCGGTAACGACTCGACACGAAATTGCCTGTATAATCTGTTCTATTATTTTGATTATGTTTCAACTTTTGATTGCTTATAATGTTTTTAGATTATGTTGGTCTTGCTGCCATTTCGGGTTGTCATCTATTTTTGAGTTAAAAAATTGCAACATATAGAACAAGCATTTCTTTTTCCTTTTATAATAAACAATTTTGAACTTAAGCATGTATTGTAATGAAAACGTGTTATAACTTTCAATATATTTTTTTTAATAATATTATACTTAGTTTATATTTTAACTTTTGGGTAATTATTTTATAATTAATATTTTTTTTACTTTTTTAAAAAGTTCTATTGTTATTAGTATTATCCTTGATTTAAGTAGATTGAGTTAAATTGTTGTTTACTTTTATTTGTGTATAAACCTTTTTTGCTTACTTTTTTCATTCTATTCATTTAGAAAATTAATTAATATCGATTGCAAACTGTGTTGGATTTTTGGCTTTGTAATAGTGATACATGAATTTGAATTTGCTTACATTGCATTGGGAATTTGGAGTACAAATTTTGTTTTTGCTTTTGAACATCATTTGGACGTATAAATTGTGAACTGACTATTTGTATAGTGAATCCACTCTAAATGATCTTGACATGGTTTTAAATTTGGTTGCCTTTGATTTCGGTTGGTTTTTGGTCTCGTGGCTTACATTTTAAGACGACTACTCATTCAATTGAGTTCGATTTAATTGTCGTCTTATTCCTATCCCCATTTGACAAGATGTATCCCCACTTCCACAAAATGTAATAATTTTTTTATCACTTTTATCTTGATTGTTTTAATACTTTAAAACCATTTTTAAAAAATACATTCTCGATTCGTCGAACCATTTTCTACCCTTGTAAGTCGAGTGCTTTCAAAGCCTCGCCATCAATCTTTGATCACAATACACAACATTTAGAGCTTACTCCTGGGCTTCCTTACAGTGAAATCTATTTGATCAATTACTTCTAGTTGATCATTTAGAAGACTAGCCCACTTTGCTAGTATGCACGTTTAAAACTCAATTTCAAATTTCGATTCACATCAAACATTTTCTTCAAATCAAATTAAAATACTTAATAACTACTCAAATACAATTTCAATAAAAGATGAAAAAGAGAGAGCTCCAAGTCTTTGGTTCACTCTCTCAATTGTTTGGGTCCGAGAAGTCTTTCTTAACCTTGAACAATTGTCTTCTAAAACGATAAACGAATTTAAATCTATTTTCCTAAACACGTAGATGAAAAAGAGAAAACTCCAAGTCTTTGGTTCACTCTCCCGATTACTTGGGTCTGAGAAGTCTTTCTTAAGCTTCGAGTAATCGTCATCCGATTAATTCACTCTAATTATATCAAACATATTTCATAATATTAGATGAGAAAAGGAGAGAGCTCCAAGTCTTTGGTTCACTCTTCTGATTACTTAAGGTCCGAGAAGTCTTTCTTAAGCTTTGAGTAATCCTCACCTGTTAAAATACTTTAACCACATCTCATCGTTCAAAGCCTTCCAAACACAACCACTCTTTGAGATGAAAAAGAGAGAGCTCTAAGTCTTTGGTTCACTTTCCCAATTACTTGGGTCCGAGAAGTCTTTCTTAAGCTTCGAGTAATCGTCATCCGATCCACTCTTAAGCTTCAAGTAATCGTCATCCGATTAACCCACTCGAACTCCATCATATCCTTTCATTTGAGGTTGAAAAAGAGAGAGCTCCAAGTCTTTGGTTCACTCTCCCGATTACTTAGGTCCGAGAAGTCTTTCTTAAGCTTCAGGTAACAGTCACCTCTAGCAAAAAACATCCGATACAATTAACCAATCTCTTACTCGCCCCCATGCAACTAAAACCCTAAAACCTATTCAACCCTCTTTTCAAAACCAAAGTATTTAACATATTAAACTCTCTGTTCTCGCCCCCGTGCGATTGAAACTTCTCCAAACACTAATTCCTCGCCTTCGCGCGATTTCCAACTCAAACAACTCTTCTCAAAGAACATTGTTTAGTCCATTCTTCCGCACATATGGACTCGTGCTTCAGCTTCCCCTAGCGAGCAGACAAGCCAATGTTTAGCAGTTAGAATGCGACCTAAACTCTCGTTCGACTCAAATACACCTTTTACCAAAGACATTGTTTAGTCCATTCTTCCGCGCATATGAACTTGTGCTTCAGTCTCCCCTAGCGAGCAGACAAGCCAATGTTTAGCAGTTAGAATGTGACCTAAACACTCGCTCGTTTCAAACCTTTTACCGTAGGTAGCCAAACTACGAACGCTCTGATTTTCCACTTCTTACAAGTGAAGATACGTAGGCATAAGGGCCCTAATCCTTGGCGAACATCCTATCTTAAAACCACTCATTTCCCCTTTAGCAAGCAATTCCTTTAGAAGATAAACAAGCATATATAATTTCTCTCACGAATCGAATCAAGAGGTTCCCGCTGAGTACAACAAACATGAGAGGTGCTAATACCTTCCCCTCATGTAATCGACTCTCGAACCTAGAATATTGGTTGCGATGACCATGTTCTTATCTCTTTAAAGGTTTTATCGATATTTTCCTATTCCTTCCTTGGAATGAATAAAGTTCGGTGGTGACTCTGTTCGAACATTTTTTCCGCGTCCATCGCGAGGATCATATTTTTTGAGGTACGAGAGTCTGTTCCGCGAATGAATTACCAAAGATGTCCCAGGAACTCCATAGTCATGTACTGTAACCTTATTGAACACATTGGGACAAATGATGTAATTTATCTACCATTACTTTGTCTAATTGATAAACACATACTTCTATTTCTCATTGCATATATTGTTAATGTAGTTTGTCTGGATGCCATACGAGGGTCTCGACCACCATCCCAACACCAATGATGTTGCCGTGTGGACATCTAAAACACCTATCATTCGGTTCACTACAGTGGAGATGCACCAAAGTGACAGGTGAAACTGCAGTTCGGGATGCATCGGGATATTTCAGTCGCTCAAACGTCATTGGAACACTGACATCAGCTAAGGGTGGATACACAATAGAGTGTAAATCATTGGAAGGACTTTGTGAAAGAGATTTGTCTGCATTGGAAGGGGCTATTGTGGAAGGGGCTAGACCAAGTTATCAACACATCTTAATCGACCCTATTGTGGAAGGGGCTAGACCAAGTTATCAATATATGATTTGGTTTAGGTCGGTTACAACCTCACAACCATTTGTGTCTGAGCCGACATATTTGGTTGACCCAAGGCAATGTGCGTCTTCCTCGACTCTACAACAACAACCAAATGCCCAACATCAAACACCATGTTATACGCAACATCCAACTATGCCCACCCAATCAATCTTCCAAAATCGTAACCCATACATGCCACCAACCCAATCACAACAACAAGAGCCTTACCCCTACTGTCAGCGTTCTGAAACCGACACCACTTCTGCATATAGCCCTGATACATCTTTGACCCTACCCCATCCACCTATAGCCCAGATAACTCTTTTGACCCCACACCAGACAATCAATCTTCCTACCAACAAAATACCTATCCACTTTTTGACTACCAAACCCCACAACAACCAATACATCATTTCCAAACCGATTAGACGTACCAATTCAGACAACCATGCAGTCCATACCCACCCACCTCCCTGGCAAAACTACGAAAACATGAGCATTAAATTTAATTACGGAAGCGCCGTTGGCAGCGGCCCGCCCGACTATTGGGGTCAAAAGCTTCAAAATTTATTTGATACGTCGGAGTCATCTGAACAAATACCTCTTCCATAGGTCAACACGCAAAGACTAGATACACCTCAACAACCTCGTGGTAGACCTCGACGCCGCGCGCATCCTCTACAATGTGGTACCGGTGGTCGTTTAGATAGAGTCGGCCATTAATTTTCTTTTTTTCATCTGTTGTAATTTATATTATATTATAAATTATTATAATTTACTATTTCTTGCATTTATATATATATTTTTAAATTATTAAAAATAAATTTTTTTATTATTTTTTTAATTAAACGTAAAGATAACTAAATATTACATATTTAATATTTATTAAAGTGATAGAATATAACAAATATCATAGATTAAAAAAAACAAAAAATTATTAGAGTTATATTTTTCAAAATATAAAAAAAAACAAATATTAAAAATATAGCAAATAATTTTAATAGAATTTTTAAAATAAATATTAAAAATTAAAAAAAAAATCCTACATGAGATGCGTCATATGGTATGACGACTCAATATAGAGTATCCTAACCTACGCGCCATATGAAATGGCGAATAAAATCATTCAGACTTGAGTAGTCATTTCATATGACGACTCCTCTACAAAATTTCTATAATTTTTTTGAAATTTTATTTTATTTCGTATTTTATTTAAAAAGCAATATTATATTAAAAAAACATTCCCATTGTATTTGCATCTGTCCTGAAGAGAAGATAGATCTTATTATTAGATATAATTATTTATTCAAGCAATATATTATACTATATATAACTATGTAATTAATTTTTCTTTGGGAGGGCTGGAGCCCCCTTACCTTTATACATGCATCCGCCACTGGTCGTCTATTTAGTGCAAACTTATCTCATCCTTATTGTCAGACGCGTAATCACATTCTTTAGTGAGAAGGGAACTCCACCACCATCATAAAAACAGAATTAAACATTCTAATGACAAAAGTGCGGTGACCCATGATATATATAAATTGAATTTTGAAGGAAGTGGATAACAGATTGACGGTTTTTTTTTGGATTTATGTTTTTAATTATATTGTTTGGTTGTAGAGATTGTGGGCTAGAAAAAAAGTGATAAGGTGTAGGATGTTTAAATTTACTTGTAACACGAGAAAAACATTATTTTCTCATTAGTGATGTTATTGTCAATTTGTCATTATCGGATGAAACTTGAGTGAACTTGAAAACAAACATGTTTCGATAAAAATATAAATTTTAAGAAACAAATAATGTATATAATATAAAAACAAATTTGTTTTGGTAAGACAAACTTATATATGAATATAATTTAGTTTCTAAACTTTTAAATTGTATTTTAATAAAAACTATGAAGATTTTGAAACAAAATTCATTAATAACAGGTATAAAAAATTGAAAAATAAAATTGTATGTTGTGGCAACTACCTATACGTCACTGCTTCACTCCACAAACCATAGACATCTTCAATCTCTCTCTCCTCTCTCTCTGAAGATGGCTTCACACAGACTCGTATCGTCTCTGATTCGATCTTCTCTTCCTCGATCCTCATCGAAACCCTCAATTTCCGCCTCAATTTCGAGGCTCACTTCTCAATCCTATGCTTCTCCTTGAGGCTACCTTCTTAACCGCGGAGCCGATTACGCTACTTCGGCCGCAGCCGCTGCTGCTCCTCCATCCCTGCCTCCGGCGAAGAAGGAGGTTCCGGGAGGTGGTAAAATCACCGATGAGTTCACTGGTTGGTGTTGGAAGTTGCTCAGCATTTGGGCGAGGGCGTTGTCAGAACTATTGCTATGGATGCTACTGAAGGTGTTGTTAGAGGATGGCGTGTGCTCAACACTGGATCCCCTATCAGTGTAAATATCCAATCATCTCCTTTGAATTGTTTCAATTTTCATTTATTGGTTGCGGTTTCTGATTATTTTGACTTTATCCAATCATTTACTTTTGAATTGTTTCAATTTTCATTTATTGGTTTTACTGATATCTAGATCTGATTTTTGGATGATTTATATCTGACTCTATATATGTTGCATTTTGTGGATCCAGATATGTTTCTTTGCCTCAATGGAATTGATAAAGTTTTATTGTTTTTTTTTTAAGTAATTGATTTTGTTTGTCTTCCGTGGGAGTTTGCTGCTTTTTAAGTAATTGGTTTAGTGTTTTCAATCGTTGGTTTTCTGCATCGTGCTATTAATTTGATATTGGTTTTCTGAAATTGTGGTCTTTGTTACCCATTTTTGCTGTCAAATTGTTGTATTCATTGGAAGTAACGTTCAGTCCTGTTTGGTTTGAGTAATAATGTTCTGTTTACATTTTGCAAAAAAATCTTGTGTACACTTCTATAAGCTTGTTGGAATTGAGAAATCTTGCGTATATATACAACATTTTAGAACACCGTAGGTTGTATTTCAAGTTTAGAGATTAAAGTAAAAGTTGAACTGGAGTAGTTGCAGTAATACATGATGGTGTCAGCATGAAAATAACTGAGTTGGAAAATCTTGACACAATTCCAAGCTATACCAGACCTCTATTTGGAATCGGACGGTCACAGATGATTCTTCCTCCGCCGTTGATATTCGTTGTAGTTAAAGCTGTACCACCCTCACCCTGCATCTTATGTTTTCTCTTAACTCTGTTTTTTTCTTCTCTACTATGATGAAAAGAAAGAAAGATGGTCGAATATGTTAATGTGTGTGCTTGTTTGTGTTCTGCTTTTAGTCTCTATTTATCATGGCTTCCACGTTTAGATATTTTGAATATTTTTGTAATCGTGTTACTAAACTACCCTGCTGCGATGCCACTTGTTTTAAGTTTGGACTCTTGTTTGATATTTATAAAAATTAATTAAGTCGTTTTTGTGGTGCCGCATGGGGATTAATTCAAATATATTAGACACGTGGACATATCAAGGAGATACATAAATTGTGTCCACATATATTACACTTGTTAATAATTTCTAAAATAATAAAATTAAATTACTTTGTGTGGTTGCAAGATTAGGCTTTTTCTAGATTGTTATATTCATATGCACAAACAATTTTTTTTTTTTCATTCTTTTGGGTTTCAATGTTCTGTCTATCATATATTTTACCAAATAATGTCGGTACATGTTTAGGAGATGATGATAAGATACTAAGTAATTAAGACATTTTTTAATTAAAAAAATCTTGTATTAATGTGACTTTTTTTAGAGATAAAAGCTCAAAGCAAGCCACTTTGTAAAAGCTTACCGATTTGATTATAATATCTTAAGTATTTGTTAGGTGTTAACATATTTAGTTAAAGCTTAGTTATAGTTACTTGAGTATTACTTAACTAACTGTTAGCTGTTAAACTTCTGCATCCCATAATGTATAAATAGAAGTTGTATCTATAAGCTTGTTGGAAGTTGAAAAAAAAATTATGCATGAAAGAGTTTCATTTCTAATATGGTATTATAAGTGGTTCAAACTCAAACCACACACTTCCCCGAATTCTTAATTTCCATCTTGATGCTTGATAGTTTATTATCCTTGTCTTATATTTATTCTGCTTTTTGGTTTCCAATCAACGATGTATAGATTTATGCTTGCTATTTCCAATCAGGTTACTCCCTTGTCTAATAATCATGTTTCAGTGCACAGTTCATAGTTTAAATCAAAATGAATTATTCCTTGATTTGCTTGAAGTTTCATGATATTGTTTGATCATCTGTGTGTTTTTCTATTGCAAATTGATGCTAATTAATTACTTCTTGCTAATTAATTACTTCTTGCAGGGGTTGACTATCGTTACTATGTATTGGAGGAAGGATGGAAGTTTATTGCAAAGATATTTAGAGGAAAGGACACAAGCCTTCTATACATTTAGGTAGACATTGGAGACAAGCACATTGTTTCAAATCTTTGTAAACAATGAAAGTAATACAAATACCTCTTAAGACTTCTAACTTTGAAAGTTAGATTATAGAAAAGATCCAGAGTTTTGCCAAAATTCTGAAGGGAAATAATGGGTCAAATGATTGTTTTTTAGATAGAATTTTTTTTTAATTCATTGAAATTGAGAAGACCTAATGAATAATTATCATATTGTGTTTTGTGATCGTTTCTTATTTTTTGGATTGGATTTCAGCAAAATTTCACCATATTGAAGGAATCAGATATCCGGCAACGGCAAGAAAATGATCTCAGTAGAGTAGCAGCTGTTCTTTCCATACCACGAGTTGCTGCAGGTATCCTACTTCGTCATTATAATTGGTAATTGCATTGGCTTTCTGGATCACATGCCATTTTATTTGTGTGTATATTTTGATGTTGCCCTTGTATCCTATTATGTAAGGTTCTGCAAGAGGTGGCTGTGTGGTATTATTATCCTCATCTTTTTACCTCACTACTTTTTGTAAATAGTTTTTAGGCTTAAATAGATTTTCATCATTCAAATCTTTTATTGTGGGAGTGATCAAAGGGTAAGGAATTAGATGCTGCTTAAATGTTTGAAGATTATGAAGTTTTGTAGTTTTCAAAGTGCACTTTCTTCTTTCCTCTGTTCTTTTATTTCTGTTTTAGGAAAGTTGATTGCCATATTGAAGATATATTTATTGTTATTAATTGCAGGAAATGTCAGCTTCTGTAGTTGACAACAATGATGCAGTCACTAGTCACATGATGTCAACTACCATTGGAGGCAAAAATGGTGAACCTAAACGGGTGTGGGCTTGTTTTCACCTTCATCAATCTTAAATTCCAATTTCTAAATCTGTACTTAATGTAACAATTTACTTCCTTTATGGGACGGAGAAGAACTAAGTTTTTGGATTGGGTATTATTGGTGAAAATGATCTATTTCTTTTTTTTAGAGGATCCATCTAGATATATAATACTAGTAGTCATCTAGAAGCTGGGTTATTTTCTCTGTCCTATCAAATCTAACAGGTTTTTCCCATTACCTTTTATGCCAAATAATTATTTTTGGTTCCTCATATTTGGACCTTAAAAGGATTAGTTTTGAAGAAATTCAATGTAATTGCAATGATGGTTCAATAATTATTGACAATAGCATTTTCATTTTTCATTACTCCATTTATTCATAAGTTTATGCTCTATTGCCACTTGCAGACAATCAGTTACATGGCCGAACGTGTTGTTGGCACAGTTCATTTGGAATAGTTTTCCAAGTAAGGATAAGTAATAAACTTTAAAGTGATAACTCCTATGTTTTCTCTGCTGTCAAGTATCTAATATTTCCTCACATCCCCGGGTTGTGTATCTACCTTTTTTATCTGATCTTCTACAATTTGTACCCTACCAGGCCTGTGGTGGTGGTAGTATGGCCATATTAGATTCTTTAGATGCTGATTTGACTTTGGCTGCTAATGGTTAGAGAGTGGATACTACTAGCAAGCAGGGAGACCTAAGGGCAGATGGCAGATGAAAGTGGAATATGTGAATCATTGTTTATGTAATTAAAGTCTGATTATGGTAGTTAGGCAATTGAAAGCTTTGATTTTTTTATTTATTTTGTTACGGTGATTTATGGCGGGTCTATGGATTCTGGGACATGTTTTTTGCTTTGATAGATGGATAGGGCTTCAATTCTTGGGGATGCAATTGAGTATTTGAAGGAGAACTTCTGCAAAGGATCAATGACCTTCATAATGAGTTGGAATCAACACCTGCAGCATCTTCACTAACACCTCCAAGCTTCTATTCGTTGACACCGACTCCATCTTCGTTGCCGAGGAGCTGCATCAAAGAATAACTATCTCCCAGCTCATTGCCAAGCCCCAATGGCCAACCTGCCAGGGTAATGTTGTTTGGTTGTCCAATGCTGGAACTTGTCCTTTTGCTTACGGATTTTCTCAAATTCACATTGCTTTCTGACTTTTTATTCCTAAAACTAGAAATACTGATGTGTATATTGACAGATAGAAAATTCGTATGTGGATCTTGTGATTGCACACAGTTACCCATGTCTTGATCGTATGATCAAGATCAAACAATCCAAATTTCAGGCTCGGTATTCTTAGATTTAAAAGAAAACCTACATCAATATCAAGGAAGCAAAATCTCTTTTTCTTCGGCGTTTTGGCTGTTAATTGTAAAATCTGTCCAGTTGTTTGTAAACTTATGATTTCACAAAAATATAGATTTTGGTTTTGATTTTGGTTGGATATTTGCCTTAGTTGGATTTAGCAACATCCGGTAAAGGAGGGATTGGAACTTACATTAGTATATGTATAGTTAGTGGTGTATTTGGAATAGCAGATGCTCATGCACAAGGTGGAATGGTTGGAGATTTGTCCTACATGCATTAGATGACTGATAATAAAAATGAAAGTAGAATAAATTTCATTTATTTATTTTTAATATAGTAATACATTACCTGCAAATTTAGAATCTTGCGAGTTTACCTACGAATTTTGTTTCCTGCTACTTTACTTGCAGATTTTGTTTCTTGCGACATTATTCACGAAGGTTTTAGCTGAGATCGAAAAACAGCAGAAAAAATTACTGGTCATATATATATATATATATATATATATATATATATATATATATATATATATATATATATATATATATATATATATATATATATATATATATATATATATATATATATATATATATATATACACACATTCATTTGGTTGTCAGTTGAGGTCGGCTGAGTTTCTATTTACTATAAATGTTGTCATTTGAGACCAATAGAGTAATCAGTAAATTCTGAAGAGATCAATCAGTATTAAAAGAGACTAATCATTATTAATAAGTATAAGATGAGACATTTTGATAACATTAATAATTGGTCAATTGCTACTGAAAGATAAAAGATCGATTGAGATATTTTATATCATCATATATTATATATTATATTTATATTATATATGTATATACTTGTATGTGGTGGAAAGAAAGATAAAAGATAGAAAATCAGAAAAGGAAAGAAAGAGAAAAGAGAAAGGAAGATGAGAAAAGAAGAAGAACTAGGGAGAAGAAGAAGAAATTCATGGAGGGAGCATCATCAATCATCTTCATAAACTCATCTCTATTTTTTTTATCATCTTTTTGGATTGAGGTGAGTTAAATAGATAGTTTAGCTTTGAGAGAAAAGTATGAATAAGTTGGGTTAGAGTTTTGTGTATTGAACCATGAAATTGTTATTATTCTTGATTCTTGAAGCTATGTTGTTATTGTTGTTGTTGATGCCATGTTGTTGTGCATGTCTATTTGTGTTAAAAACATGTTAATTGGTATAAAGAGATGCTATATATTGATAGGTGTTAAAGAAATTGGGCATTTTCCCTTTTCAGGTGCGTTTCTCCACTTTCTGAGCTCTGTCAACTTTGTCGGGCAAGCCCCAGGCGAGCTGGTCTCGCTGGATCTTCTTTAGGCTAGCACATGGCATGTTGCCACTGACTTGTCTCGCCCCTAGTTCTCATGGCGAGCATGACAACAATGAGAAAAATATTTGTTTCTTGTTTTCACCATAACTGAGAATCATAACTCGAAATGACGTACAGTTGGATGCGTTAAAAAGCCCTCTCACTGCTATATTAGATGTTGAAGTAAAAACATGTTTATATGCCAATTATTTATAAGATAATGGTAATAACTATTATGTGCAATATGATTGAAATTGAAGTTGGTTAGAAAACATGATTTTCTGTTTCCACCATTACATGGGAATCATACTTTTGATTGTTGTGAGGTTGAAATCATTGAAAAAAGAATAAAATACCTCATAAAGTGATGAGAAAAAACCATGAGATGCCATGGTTATTGTGTGAAATAGTTATGAATGTTCATGAATCATTATTGTATCATATGATTGTATTGGTTTCCTAATAACATGATTAAAACTTATGAGTGAGGTAAACCTAGGAGATTACTAGGTAAATGACTTAGTAAGATAACTTAGGATATGAAATGGTTTAGATAGTGATGCTTGGACGTGATTGTACCGCGGTGAGTACAACAGACAAGTAGTCACGTGATTGATGAATAATATGCTTTGTATGGAACATGTTGTATTGTTATGCGATTAAGGTGAATGTGCTCACCTTGTAATTGTCGAATACAATCACGTTGTGTTATATATAATCACGTAGTCGAAAATAACCCCTTGATTGTGCTGTCCTAATCTGTGATGCTTATATAGAGTAAGAATTGGTATGTACGCACCGATACTTGAATGACCTGAGCATTGTAACGCCCGTTCATTTTAATTAAATTATTTATGAATTGTTGGTGTGCCTTTATGTGGGAGTGTGTCTGAGAGCGTTGGTGGGTGTCCTTAAAGTATAGGAAATCATTTAATAAATCATTGAGTTTGATAATAATATAATATAATTAATAATGATGATAATTTAATAACTAGTAGTAATATTATTATTATTATTATTATTAGTGGATGGAATAAGAAGAATTAAGGGGTTATTAGAGAAGTTGTGGGAGAAAGAGCAAAAGAACGATAAACTGCTTAGAAAAACAAATTGGAGGAAAAAGGCTGAGAAAAGAGGAAAAAGGACGTGGCTGTGGAGAAAGGAAGAACAGAAGAATTAACCGCCGGAGGGAATTGAAGGTTGTTGCAGAAGAGTCACCGGGAGAGCAAACCGGAACCGGGAGTTTAGAGTTGTCCTCAATCCAAAGGTAAGGGTAGGGTTCAATTCTATAACCGTGGGTATGATCGATTTCATGTAGGGAATTGAATCATAGGATTAATGTTCCTGTAGATAGATAAATATTAAAGATTAATGTTCCAGTAGGTCGATAAATATTAAAGATTAATGTTCCTGTAGATCGATAAATATTAAGGAGTAATGTTCCCGTAAGTTGAAGAAATATTAAGGATTAATGTTCCCGTAGTAATATTCCCGTGGAAATGTTCCCGTAGTAATGTCCCCGTAGTGATATTCCCGTGGAAATGTCCCGTGGTAAAGTTCCCGTAGTAATGTTCCCGTAGGTTGAGCAATATTAAGGGTAAATGTTCCCGTAGGTTGAGAAATATTAAGGGTTAATGTTTGTCTACGCCTGCATTAGTGTTTATGTCATTAGTTTACGTAGTAATGTTGAGAATCGGCGCCGACACGCGCTAATTTCCCATTTGTTAAGAAAAAGTTGCTATTATGCTCTTACTTTATCGACTTCAGGTAGGGAATCGAATCATAGATATAGTTCCCGCTACCCGATAAATGTTAGGGACGAGGTTTTTCTGTGTAGGAATGAATGTGTTATATCGTCAGTGTTGTACGATGCTGTATGGTTGCCCTTAATGAGGCAAGATTAGTTGCCCCGTAGTTAAGGAACCTTTTCAGGAACTATAATTAATTTAGTGAGTAAAAGTTGTAATGTTGTTCTTACGATAATGTGCTGAATTCTTAATTGTCGAAAGTACGTTGTTATTGTTCCCCTACATGAACAGATTGAAATGATGAATACTTGATGCATATGAAGTTGTTATGTCACTGTTGAGAAAATGTTATTATAATGTTCTCCTTGGATTATGTGGATAAGTTGTAGTTATATTACCCGTATGAAGGTATATGAAATTGTGTTGAGTTCTTATTTGTAGTAATGATGTAGTAAGTTGTTCTCTGACATGAAAATGCTGTTGAGTTCTCAATTGTAGAGACGAGGTTGTTTTTAATTGTTCTCTGCGAAAATGTGTTAGAGTCTTATTCATAGGAACAATACTGTTGGTAGTTCTCTGATATGAACAGGTTGAAGTGATGAGTACATGATGTATGCGAAATGTGATGTTTATGTTATGGATAATTGGTTGTAGGCGTGATACCTTGTTGCACGGTTGTTGCACAGTTGTTGTTGTTGTGTTATAGTCCATAATAGTTGCATCTCATAGCATATCATTTGGCCTGGATTGGCGACGGTTGTGTCTTTAATGACAAAATAAAATGATTGTGGAGTGTTGTCTCCCGAATTATTGTGGAGTGTTGTCTCCCGAATGGTTGTGGAGTGTTGTCTCCCAAATCTGGTACCACATGCATATGCACAGTTGAGTCGCATTGTTGAGTTGCGTGGTTGAGTTGTTTTGATGAGTTACTGAGTTATGATGATAATTGTTGTGGTTATGAATACCGAATTGTTGCGGTTTAATTATTGATAATATTTTGCGATCTGCTGGAGTTATAATGCTATGATAATATTCTGACATGACTTTTATCATGCCTTATGTTATATTGTTGATATCTCACTCTTTACGTTGTATGTTACCTCCATTTGCAGGTAATCCGGAATAAAGTGTAGCTTTTCGTTTAAGGTTGTTGGTCACTCTGATACGTAGCACTCTTGGGGGGATGAACGATTGATGTTATTGATTTTATTTACTTTCCTTGTTGCTGAATTTTATCAAGTATTTTTCATTAAATTGGTGGCTACTGTTAAGTGCCAAATGTTGGTTGGATGCACTATACCGAGGAATTAGTAGTGCTGATTTTTATGGTTGAAACTCGTTGTTTATGTTGAATTGATGCAAGATAATTACTTGCTGAATTTTAATGAAGTTTTGTTGCAAGTTTCATGGTCTTGCTTTAATCATTCTAAATGTTGGAAATGTTTTATATTCCGCTGCAAATTAATAAGATGCCTTGTAATCAAAATGTTAATCAAGTTATTGTTGCATGTTCATCCAAGCTTCTATGCTATGTATCATTACTAAATGCATGCTGTTTAATATAATTGTGAAATGTATGTTTCTGTGAGTTGAAATTGTAACGCCCAGAATTTGCTGATGTGACGGTCGTCACAACTTCCTTACGATCGTCATGACCGTCACGGTCGTGACAGCCCCTTACGACCGTCATGTTTACAAAATTTGTTGCACTCTGATTCTGTTTTCCTTAATTATCCGTCGGGTTAGATTGGGGTGTTATAATAGTGGTATCAGAGCAGGTCGGTCCGTCCGGCCAAGTTGTTTAATGTTGTGTATTCCCTGGTATGCGACATGTGTGTGAAAACACTGTCGGTACATGTTTTGTGGTGGAACCTTTGTCTGCAGGAGCGAGAATGATTCAAGTGGGGGAGAAGCTTGTGCTTCTCCAGGATGCTGCAAGTGTGGAGTTGTAGCTCAATGTGTGGTTGAACGCTCTTATAGTTTGGTAAAGATGGTTTATACCCCATTATGATTTTCAGCTGTCTATTGACAAATTGAGGAACTGATCGCCCTTAATCTCTTGCTGATAGTAGTTGGGATTGTGTTGGATGGGATAAACGTGTCTTGCAAGCTTAGATGGCGTGAACAATGAATTGTCTTGAGTTAAGCTAAGTGTTTAAGAATTGTTTTGATGAGTCGGTGTAGGATGATGCCGAGATGTTTAATTTTGATGGAAACTGTGAGTGTTGATGGAAGTGGAGAAGTTGGTGGTTTACCAGTTAATTGTGATTGCCCGGAAACTTTCCTGGCGAGATAGTGATATCCAGCCAAGAAGTGAAGTGGAGTTGTGATCGACTTAGTTACAGAAACTAGTCTGATATTGAGAGCTCTATATTATATGTCCGTTTGGATGGTCAAAGAACTAAATTGATTGAGTAGGTTTGAGACTTGTGTCTGGTGTGTGTATTAAGGCAGCAGATTGTGAGGTCAAGTAGATTAAAGGTAGGCAGTGACTTCTGACGATTATTAAAGAAAGTAAGATGTGGAATGCAATATTGGTATAATTAGACCTTTAAATATTCCAAGAGTTGAAGATGTGTCGAATGACCTTCTAGGTGTGAAATTGTTGTCGTACGTCGAATTCCGAGATCGCAGCTTTTTACGTAATCAATGTTTTTACGGACGAAAGTTGGAATAGATTACGCTGTTGTGTCGAGTAATGTTAGGTCGTGATCGAGTATGCTTGTTTTATCGAATTTGATTGATTTTGTAAGTTTTTGCATTTTTGAAGAGTTGAGGATTTAAGATTCGAATTGAAATTGAAAGTCGTAGAATTCACGTTTGATGGTTCTAAATCACTAAATATGTTTGGTATGAATGAGTATGTGTTTGTTTCGAAGAGAATAATTGAATCGGTCGGATTTTCGGGCGAAAATGCTCAAACCCGTAGCAGTCTTTATGCAGAAAAATTCTGTTTTGGAGAAACTTCGAAAATTCATAACTCTTGAACCGTATGTCCGTTTTGATCCCCGTTCGAAGCGTTGGAAAGATAACAAGGTGATCTTTCTAGGAAAAATTGTTTTGAGGCCTGTACCTGGTTCAATTATAGCAGAAAATTGAAAATGTATCGTGTGTTGAATTTTGCCGAACCCGACAGGACCATTTGTTGTATTTATGATGCCTTGTTGATATGCTAAGTGAAACTTCAACGAGTTTTGGTTATGCTTTAAGGGAACTTGAAGTACATAAGAGGAATCATCTGATAAGTGATTTAGAGTTGGTTGCTGTTGTGGTTGTGCCGGAGTTGGAAGCCTCAATTAGTTAGTTTGAGATTTGACATGTTTGGTGACCTCAAGAGCTTAAGGTATTTATTTGATTTGGAAGAGTTGAATATGAGGCAGAGAAAATAATTGGGACTCCAGAATGGATTATGGTTTCAGATTGAATTACCATTCGGGGAAATCAAAACGTGGTAGCTTATGCATTGGCTTGGAAATCTTTGCATATGCCGATGATGGTGGTGGAAAGAGTTAGGACTGATTGAGAAATTTTGTGATATGAGTTTAGTTTGTGAAGAGACTTCTTATGAAGTTTAGCTTAGTATGTTGGACCTTACTCGTAGTATTCCTAATGAGATTCGATAAGGTCAGGACTCTGGTTTGAGTTGGTAGATTGGTTGAATCTGAGGAATTAAAGTCGAAGGGATGATTTTCAGATTAATGGAAATGGTATCATGAGATGTCGTGATAGAGTTGTGTTCTAGATATTATTGAATGGAATAAGAGTATTGAGGTAGATGGAGTATCCATCCCGGTGCTATGAAGATGTAACCGGATTTGAGAAAATTATTTTGAAGGCTATAGATGGAGAGATAAGTGGTTGAGTTTGTATGTGCTGATTAGACTTGTTGGAAGTCGAAAAATAAACGTCAGAGACCGTTGAGTCCGATGCAACCGTTGAATATTCCAGAGTGGAGATCGGATAGTATTCCCATGGATTTTGTGTTGGGTTTTTCGGAGAATTTGAGGGATATGATTTTACTTGGGTGATTTTGGATAGAATGACTAATTTGGCTCTTTTCCTAACAAGTGAGATTAATCATTCTATGTTGAAGCTAGCTGAGATTGTGCAAGAGACGACTGAAAAGATCCAAAGGATCCAAGAAAGACGTGTTTTGAGAGTTACAATAGTAACTGGTGTTGGTCAAGCTTGAGATCTCGGAAGCACACTGTGTTTTGTAATTTGTACCAGAGTGGCACAACAGAAGCGTGGGAAAAATAGCAGGTTAGACTGTTTTACCGCTGTCACTCGTGGGAATTTACATGATGTGGTATGTGCCTAAGTTGAAGAAGTACATTGATTCGGATGGATGGTGTACAAGTGAAAGGTAATTTGACTGTTGAGGTGTTGCTAGTTCAGGTGGATGAACGAGAAGCAACTTCGAGATGAAGAGATTGCTTTGGTGAAAGTGGTCTGGTTGGGAGCTGTTTGATTGAGGTAATTTCGAGGACGAAATTCTTTTAAGTAGGGGAGAGTTGTAACGCCCGTTCATTTTAATTAAATTATTTTTGAATTGTTGGTGTGCGTTTATGTGGGAGTGTGTCTGAGAGCGTTGGTGGGTGTCCTTAAAGTATAGGAAACCATTTAATAAATCATTGAGTTTGATAATAATATAATATAATTAATAATGATGATAATTTAATAACTAGTAGTAATATTATTATTATTATTATTATTATTATTATTATTATTATTATTATTATTAGTGGATGGAATAAGGAGAATTAGGGGGTTATTAGAGAAGTTGTGGGAGAAAGAGCAAAAGAACGATAAACTGCTCAAAAAACCAAATTGGAGGAAAAAGGCTGAGAAAAGAGGAAAAAGGACGTGGCTGTGGAGAAAGGAAGAACAGAAGAATTAACCGCCAGAGGGAATTGAAGGTTGTTGCAGAAGAGTCACCGGGAGAGCAAACCGGAACCGGAAGTTTAGAGTTGTCCTCAATCCAAAGGTAAGGGTGGGGTTCAATTCTATAACCGTGGGTATGATCGATTTCATGTAGGGAATTGAATCATAGGATTAATGTTCCTGTAGATAGATAAATATTAAGGATTAATGTTCCTGTAGGTCGATAAATATTAAGGATTAATGTTCCTGTAGATCGATAAATATTAATGATTAATGTTCCTGTAGATCGATAAATATTAAGGAGTAATGTTCCCGTAAGTTGAAGAAATATTAAGGATTAATGTTCCCGTAGTAATGTTCCCGTGGAAATGTTCCCGTAGTAATGTCCCTGTAGTGATATTCCCGTGGAAATGTCCCGTGGTAAAGTTCCCGTAGTAATGTTCCCGTAGGTTGAGCAATATTAAGGGTAAATGTTCCCGTAGGTTGAGAAATATTAAGGGTTAATGTTTGTCTACGCCTGCATTAGTGTTTATGTCATTAGTTTATGTAGTAATGTTGGGAATCGGCGCCGACACGCGCTAATTTCCCATTTGTTGAGAAAAGGTTGCTATTATGCTCTTACTTGATCGACTTCAGGTAGGGAATCAAATCATAAATATAGTTCCCGCTACCCGATAAATGTTAGGGACGAGGTTTTTCTGTGTAGGAATGAATGTGTTATATCGTCAGTGTTGTACGATGCTGTATGGTTGCCCTTAATGAGGCAAGATTAGTTTCCCCGTAGTTAAGGAACCTTTTCAGGAACTATAATTAATTTAGTGAGTAAAAGTTGTAATGTTGTTCTTACGATAATGTGCTGAATTCTTAATTGTCGAAAGTACGTTGTTATTGTTCCCCTACATGAACAGATTGAAATGATGAATACTTGATGCATATGAAGTTGTTATGTCACTGTGTTGCACCCCAAAATTTGCTCAACATTTCTTCACCTAGCTTATGTTTCATTTCATTCACATTAGCATTATCATTTGCATTTCATTGACATGTATGCAGGAGATCAAGAGGTATAATTACCAATCAAGGGCTATGTAAGACCTTGAAGCTAGATAAGGAGCTTATTCAAGTGTTCAAGGGTTGATATCCTTGTCAGAGAAGTCAAAAGATCCTCAGAGAGAATGGTTGAAACCAAGAGTGTGTGCCTCCTAACTTGAGAGTTGTGGGAAGTCCTCAGATGATTCTGAAGCCAGGAAGTTGGACTTGAGGTCTTGAGGGAGCTCATGATAAGTGTTGAAGATCACTTTGAGGCCTAGACAGGTCATTGTGCAAGATTAAGAAGACTCAGCCATGAGTGGTGCAATTAGGGTTAGACTGGGTCAACCCTAAGTCAACTGATGATTTGAACAAGGTTGAGACCTAATCCAAGAGCCATGTGATCATGGATTGATGCATTGAAATGTTATAAGGATGATTCCAAGGTCAACTCATCATGATTGAAGAATTTGAGAAGTTTCAAGCTAGGGTTTCTAAGACTTGACAGTGTAAAATCCCCTAGTTTGACCCCTATCTTCAAGGCAGTTTAGCTCAAGATGTGATTGTCATCTCATCTTTCCCCCAACATGAATGTTGTAGAGTTTGATCTTAGATTTAATTTGAGTACTAGAAGTCCTTGATAGGATTTGTAGAACTCAAGTTATGACTTTGACAAGTTATAGGTCATCTGAGGTATGTGAATTTGGGGGCTTGAAAGTTACCCAACTTGCATCAAACATTTGCCTAAGAAGTATGATTCCTATGAACTTTTGGTCAACCTGAATGTTGTTCCTTATCCTCTTAGCTTTCTAGAGAGTACTAGAAGTCCATGATTGGATTTGTAGAACTCAAGTTATGGCTTTGACAAGTCAAGGGTAGTTTGGTCATTTGGAGATTACAGGTCATTCCAAGCATAAGGCCATAACTCCTATTTCCAAGCTTCAAATGGGAAAATGTTCAACATCAAACTTGTTCAAAATGATGTTTTAAGGCTAGTAAAGAGGTCATGAGATGATGGAAATGCTTGTAGCTCAAAGTTTCAAAAATGACCTAAAATAAGGGTATAAGTTAAATAAACCAAAGTTGGAAATCGATATTCTTGATCTACACATCCAAACCAAGGCATGTAATATATCATTTTGACTCTAAAAAACATTTTAAGAACATTGGTTTAGCCATATTTTTGAGTTGAGGTCTAATTTGTGGACTTGCTTTGAAAAGTAGTTACTTACATCTTAAGTAACATTTGCAAAACCTAGAATCAAGGCATGAGCAAGATCCCTTGCAAGCCAAACACTTTAAAAATGTCACTAGGGGAGAAATTGGAAGATAATGGGATGGATTCCAAGCTGCAAACAGAACTATGCATACCATGGCATATGGTTGAAATTCTCATGTCATGAGAGATTGAAACTCTCATTAGAAGGATCTAGAGGGTTCTAGATCATCCACACATGTTCTATATATTGAGTAGAGGTGATCCAAAGCAAAGGTTGGTGATGATTGAAGGAGAGAGCAGAGATTGAGATTGAGATTTCATTGCTTGCAACTGAATTCGGTTTCACCAATTTCTTCACTTTCCATCCATTTTCTTGATTGCAACCTCTTCCATGGATGCTAGGGATTGAGTCCAGATCATAATCAAGAGGAATTCGTGGCTGATTGGTGTTCTTGAGCTCAGATTTTTTCATCTGCAACTCACCATCGGGTTTCAAGTTTCAGGAGTTTTCAACCAGTTCTATTGCATACAGAAGCAAGGAAATGATCCATTGATCGTGTCTGGAAGGTTGGAGAGCTTGATTTGAAGGTTTAATGCATCTGTTCATCAAGAATTGACAGGTATTTAAACTTCTTCCTCCAGCATGAATTAGGTAGAATCAATACGAATTAGGGTGTTAGATGCATTGTAGAACGGTGTAGGAATGATTTCAGACCATCAATTTGAGAATTAGTGACCAATTAGGGATGTTACCATTTTCGGTTGAGAATTGGTTATGGAGAATCTTGAGGTTTCAGAGAGAATTAAGGGCATGAATGAATTCGTGAGGAAATTTGGGACAAGTTTCATGTACAGACCACTTGCAATGGAGGATCCTAGAGAGAGTTAGGGTTGGTGATAACGAGAAAACGCATCGATTATATTGCTAGGTTTCATTAACGTTTTATCGCATATTCACCGTTTTAACACTCGATTTCTCGAGTTTTTCTTAACATTTTGCAGGTACATCATTATATGGAGCTAAATCATGAATTAAGAGCAAAAGGAACAAAAGAAACCATAAAGAGATGAAGAAATGAAGAAGCCTGCAAAATACTGCATAATTTGTTGCAGCCACGGTCGTCACAAGGGTGTCACGACCGTGACACCCCAATTTGAGCCATAACGACCGTAAGAGAGTGGTCACGACCGTGACACTTAAAAACCACAAGTTACGAACGTGAAGACCTTGTCACGACCGTGACAAGGGTAAAATTAGGTTTTTGACTCAGACTACGTCAAGGCATTACGTGAAGACCATTCCTCCTATTGGCATTACGTGAAGACCACTTCTCCTATTTGGTTGCCACGTTCCTGCATTCCTTCCACAAATTCAGCAAGGCCCATGCAACAAAGGTCCAAAAATCCAGCCCATTAAGGATTCTATAAATAGTACAAGTTCTATGAACAAAACAAAGCATTTTTTATTCAAATTCCTGCGGAAGCTCTGCCGAACTGTATTACGAACCAGCCTTTCTATTCCTGCATTATTTTTAGTTTTCTGTTTCGTTCTTTTTATTGTATCCAAACCCGCCATATAACAATTTCCAACATCAGGAAATTGTTATACATTTATTTGTTTCTAAACCTTCAGCATTCATTTATTTTCAATTTCCGCTAACTCCAAGCTTTCCGGTCTGTGGAAGAAGGAGTCTGCTCGAATATTTGTTAACCAGGTTTTTTTCATTATATTGCAATTTAATTTAATTATAATGTTTATTTATTTTTCTGCCATGAGTACGTTATTATTAAATTTTCTATCTCTGTCTGGTTCAACATCGATGAGTAGCTAAACACCTTAGGGCGGTATGTAGTTATAACAAACTTAACCGGTAAAATATAACCATAGGCTAAAAATAATTAATCACTTAACATTCTGGCTGATACTTTTTAATTGAAATAGACCTTTTCGTTACGAGAGTAAGAAAAGAGTATTAGGTTAGGTCGAGACCACGAGAGTGTGAGATTTTAACCAGATAGCTAAAGTTAGGCATTTAAATTAAACACAGCGAGAGCGCTTTAAGATAAATTAGAATTACTTAGTTTCCAAAAATTACCTCTAAACACTTATGGGCTAGCGAGAGCAGGCATAGGGCTTTAGGGATAAGATCTGATATAAGACCACGAGAGTGTGAGTTGAGGGTATTTAAACTGATAATCTCTACCGAATAGATTAAGTGAACACCTTTATAAGCCTAGGTTAGATTGACCCACCTAAGTTAGTATAATTACATACCGACCGCCTTAGTATTACTTTATTAAAACTTAAATTTAATTCCGCCTTTAATAGTCTTAAAAATCAACAAAAAATCGTGACAACCATTCGCCTTAGCTAAACTAGAAGTTCATCTAGCACTAAGTAACCATAGAATCCCTATGGATCGATAATCTTAAATATTACTTCGATAGGCTGTGCACTTGCAGTAAGATACCGCTAGACGCATAAGTAGACACGTCTCTCGCCCATCAAGTTTTTGGCGCCGTTGCCAGGGATTCCTTAATTTAGTTACTAGTGCATTTAGGTAGCATTGTCTAGACTAAGGTATCAACTATTTAATTTAATCTAATCTCCGAGTGTATGCCAAGTACTCGCTCTAAAAGCGAAGACTTGCAACCTCTAATCCCTGAATCGGAATGCTTCTTACACGTAAGAAGACGTATATTCGATTTCAAAAATAATTACAATATTCCAGATCTTCAATTAGATCCGCCTAAACCAGTCGTAAAATCAAAGGACGCAGAGATGGCTGAAGAACAGACTCATCCACTCAAGTATTACGCTAATCCTTCGCAAGCTGAACCACATTCAAGCATTGCAGCGCCGACTATCAACCGAAATGATTTCGAACTAAAACCTTCGTTGATATCAGCCGTGCAACAAAATCAATTTTCCGGAAATCCTACCGAGGATCCGAATCTTCATCTTTCGATCTTTGTGCAATATGCAGATACCGTAAAAGCCAATGGAGTTACCCAAGAAGCTATTAGACTACGTTTATTTCCTTTTTCGCTTCGAGACAGAGCAAGAGCTTGGCTTCAATCTCTGCCTTCGAACTCAGTAACTACGTGGGAAAAACTTAAGAGAGTTTTCTTGAATAGGTATTTTCCACCTAGCAAGACAGCTATGCTGAGAGCTCAGATCAACGGATTTAAGCAAAGAGAAAGTGAATCATTATTCGAAGCTTGGAAACGCTATAAGGATCTACTGAGACTTTGTCCACATCATGGATTAATAGAATGGATGGTCATCCATACCTTCTATAATGGACTCTTGTACAATACAAGAATGACAATTGACGCTGCCGCGGGTGGTGCATTGATGGACAAAGAATATAATGATGCCTATGCACTTATCGAAAGTATGGCTCAAAATCATTACCTTTGGGGAAGCGAGAGAGTCGCAACTGAGAAACCAACAAAGGGAGGTATGTACAAAGTAAGTAGTATGGACCAAGTCAATGCGAAGTTTGACCAACTAAGCCAAAAGATCGATAACTTGGCCATAACACCTACAGCCACTGTGGCTGCAGTAACACCTAACTGTGAATTATGTGGAGTCCCAGAACACAAAGTTTCTGATTGTCAACTATTGGCAGGTACTCCCACTGATCAAGTGAATTATGCTCAAGGAAACCCTTACTCAAACACATACAACCCAGGTTGGAAGAATCATCCGAACTTCTCCTATAAGAATAACAATGCTTATTACGCACCAGGTCAAGCACCAGCTACATCACCAGGATATCAAAAGACTGCTCCTAATATCCCTAGAAAATCGAACCTTGAATTGATGATGGAGAACTTTATAGCTAACCAATCTCAAACAAACAAGGACTTCTTAAACCAAAACATTCACACTAGTGAGCAGATTAAACAATTAGTGAGCAAAGTAGATGCATTAGCTACACATAACAAAATGCTTGAAACTCAGATTTCACAAGTAGCTCAACAACAAGCACCTACTGCTGCACCAGCTGGAGTATTCCCTGGACAACCTCAACCTAATCCGAAAGGACATGCTAACGCTGTAATATTAAGAAGTGGCAAGGAACTTGACGGACCTACCGATCCAAGACTTGACAATCCAGCCATGTACCGAAAACCGGATAAACCGACTGAAGTGGTGAATGATCCAGAAGAAAAGGAAGATGACAATCGAGAGGTAGTGGAGAAAGAACAACCTTATGTGCCTCCACCACCCTATAAACCACCAATTATGTACCCTCAAAGATTAATAAATTCCAAGACGACGGGTCAATTTAAGAAATTTGTCGAACTTCTGAAACAGTTGAATATTACTATTCCGTTTACAGAAGCAATTACCCAAATACCCTCGTATGCTAAGTTTTTAAAAGAAATCTTATCCAATAAGAAAAAGATAGAGGATAACGGAACAGTTACACTTACTGCCAAGTGTAGCGCCATAATTCAGAATAAAATGCCTTCTAAGCTAAAAGATCCAGGAAGTTTCTCTATACCCTGTGAAATAGGAAAATTCGTCATTGACAAAGCTCTATGCGATTTAGGAGCCAGTATCAGTGTTATGCCCTTAATGATTTGCAAAAGGCTAGACATGGGAGACCTAAGACCAACTAAAATGTCTGTTCAACTAGCCGATCGCTCTGTTAAATATCCTGTAGGCATACTAGAAAACGTCCCAGTACGTATAGGACAATTCTACATCCCTACTGATTTTATAATCATGGACATCTCTGAAGACTCCACTACACCTATCATACTAGGAAGACCATTCTTAGCTACCGCCGGAGCTATAATAGACGTAAAAAGAGGAAAGCTAACCTTTGAAGTAGGTGAAGAGAAAGTTGAATTTGTTTTAACACAATTCTTACAATCACCAGCTATAGAGGATACATGCTATCTATTGGACGTAATTGACGAATGTGTAAGAGAAATGGAACTGAAAGAGACCACTTATTCTGAAATAATGAAAATTCAAATCCCTCCGATTTTCGAAGATGATAATTGGCGAAAACCGTATCAGGATGATAGTCTAAGCGAAAGTTTAGCACTTACACCGGATCCCATGCCAAGTAAAGATAAACCTACATTAGGATTAAAAACTTTACCTCGTAACCTAAGGTACGAATTCTTAGACGTTGAATGTAAAAGACCAGTTATAGTAAATTCCAGTTTAGGAACTATAGAAACAAAGAAACTTTTAGATGTCTTGAAGAAATATCCAACTGCATTAGGGTATAACATATCTGATCTCAAAGGAATATGTCCTTCAGTTTGTATGCATCGTATTCTGCTAGAAGAAGATTGCAGAACCTCCAGAGAATCTCAAAGAAGAATTAACCCAACCCTTAGCACTGTAGTAAAAGAAGAAGTTAAGAAATTATTAGATGCCGGGATAATATATCCAATCTCTGATAGTGAATGGGTTAGTCCAATACATGTAGTGCCAAAGAAAGGAGGTATCACTGTTGTGAAAAACGCTCAAGGCGAATCGATATCGCAAAGAGTAGTGACGGGATATAGAGTGTGCATAGATTATCGTAAACTAAACAAAGCCACTCGAAAAGATCATTTCCCACTACCTTTCATAGATCAAATGTTAGAACGATTAGCCAAGCATTCTTACTTCTGTTATCTTGACGGCTACTCAGGATTTTTCCAAATCCCTATCCATCCTGATGATCAAGAGAAGACTACATTCACATGTCCTTATGGAACGTTCGCTTATAGGAGAATGCCCTTTGGATTATGCAACGCTCCTGCAACCTTTCAAAGATGTATGATGTCAATCTTCGCTGATTTTATAGACAACATCATGGAAGTGTTCATGGACGACTTCTCTGTATGCGGGCAAAGTTTTGAAGGATGCTTATCGAACTTAGAAATGGTGTTAGAAAGATGTGTAAAAGTAAATCTCGTGCTTAACTGGGAGAAATGTCATTTTATGGTCAACGAAGGAATAGTATTAGGTCATGTAATATCCGACAAGGGAATTGAAGTTGATAAAGCTAAGATTGAAGTAATAAAAGATCTTCAACCCCCTAAAACCGTTCGAGAAATACGAAACTTTTTAGGACACACCGTTTTTTACCGACGATTCATCAAAGATTTCTCGAAAATCACTAAACCTCTTACTGGTTTATTAATGAAAGACGCTGAGTTCATATTCAATGAAGATTGTCTTAAAGCATTCGAAACTCTAAAAACAGCCCTCATCACCGCACCAATCATGCAACCCCCTGACTGGAGATTACCTTTTGAAATCATGTGCGATGCGAGTGACTATGCTGTAGGCGCAGTTCTAGGCCAGAGAAAGGAAAAGAAACTTCATGCGATTTACTATGCCAGTAGAACCTTAGATTCTGCCCAGATGAACTACGCTACTACCGAAAAAGAATTGTTAGCAGTTGTCTTTGCGCTTGACAAATTCCGTTCTTACCTAGTTGGAGCGAAAATAATCATTTATACAGACCATGCTGCTATCCGATATCTATTAACTAAGAAAGATGCTAAACCAAGACTCTTAAGATGGATTTTACTCTTACAAGAGTTTGATCTAGAAATAAAAGACAAGAAAGGTACTGAGAACGTCGTAGCGGACCATTTATCTAGAATAGAAGGTATTAAACCCGAACAAGTGCCGATTAACGATGATTTTCTGTATGAACAGCTGATAGCACAAATAGGAAGCGACCTAGCTCAGTTAGATATAAATGAACCAGAATCCGTGGAAACAATCCAGACAACTGTAGGACTGCCATGGTACGCTGACATTGTAAACTACCTAGCCGCAGGAGCTCTTCCACCCGATCTAACCTATCAGCAGAAAAAGAAATTCTTTCATAATCTGAAACATTACTATTGGGATGAACCATTATTGTTCAAAAGAGGACCAGATGGAATCTTTCGCCGATGTATTCCCGAAGAAGAAATAGAAGATGTCATTGCTCAATGTCATTCATCTCCTTATGGTGGACATGCAAGCACTTCCAAGACTTGTGCAAAAATCTTGCAAGCCGGCTTATTCTGGCCTAATCTATGGAAAGATGTCCACATCGCTGTTATAAATTGCGATCGGTGTCAACGCACTGGCAATATTTCAAGAAGAGATGAAATGCCTCAAAAAGGAATATTAGAAGTAGAAATCTTTGACGTCTGGGGAATAGATTTCATGGGACCATTCCCATCATCTTTCGGTAATAATTACATACTCGTAGCTGTTGATTATGTTTCGAAATGGATTGAAGCCGTAGCTTCTCCTACAAATGATACACGAGTAGTAATAAAGCTTTTCAAAAATATAATCTTTCCCAGATTTGGTGTGCCTAGACTCGTCATAAGTGACGGTGGCTCGCACTTCATTTCAAAAATCTTTGACAAATTACTATCTAAATATGGAGTAAGACACCGTGTGGCTACACCATATCACCCACAAACAAGTGGACAAGTCGAAGTCTCAAACAGAGAAATTAAACAAATCTTAGAAAAGACTCTCACCATATCTCAGAAAGATTGGTCATCTAAACTTAATGAAGCTTTATGGGCTTATAGGACCGCTTACAAGACACCCATAGGTACTACACCTTTCAAACTAGTTTATGGAAAATCTTGTCACCTCCCAGTAGAACTAGAACACAAAGCTTATTGGGTGATCAGAACTCTCAATATAAACTATAATGCTGCAGGAGAAAAGCGAATCCTAGACATTAACGAATTAGAAGAATTAAAGTTAGATGCATATGAGAATGCTAAGATATATAAAGAAAGAACTAAGCGATGGCATGATAAACGCCTATCTAGGAAAGAATTTAGTGTGGGAGACGTTGTACTCCTCTTTAATTCAAGACTTAGGCTCTTTCCTGGAAAATTAAAATCTAGATGGTCAGGACTCTTTGAAATAACTAAAGTATTCCCGAGTGGAGCAATAGAAATTAAGGGTAGGAATAGTGAACCATTCATAGTAAACGGACAACGTTTAAAACATTATCATAAAGTTGAAAATAAAGATTATGCGAATAATCTAAAGCTTTTAGAATTGTCCACTAATTCCCCTGATTAATCTAAACCTAAGCACTACGTCAGGCTTTTGACGATAAAAACAGCGCTTAGTGGGAGGCAACCCATTTACTTATTTAATTATTTAAACTATTCTTTTCTTTTAGCATATTGTTATTTATCGTTTTACTATTTGTTTAATTGTTTTGTCATTTTATAGTTTTATTTTATATTACTATTATTGCCATTACATTATGCATTTCATTTTCTTATTTTTATCTTAAATCACTTTTTACAGATTTTCTAAAGTCTTTTCCACTGATTTGTTTCCCCCATATTTGCACTGACCATGGCTAACCAACCAATTAACCATATGGAAACCAAATTTAGAGGTAGGAACCAAAGAATGAAGTTTGAAGAGTTATCACAGAGGCAAATGGATTTGACCCTGTACCCGGATGATAAGACTATGGAAACCCTAGGTATACATGATAGTGTCATGTACTTGTTAAACCGACTCGGATGGGAGAATGCATTGATCCAACATAAGTTTGTGACTTACCGCGAGCTCACCCTTGAGTTCCTTAGCTCCTTAATTTACCTACCTGAGCGCGGTTTTGGATTTAGGAAAGGATTTATTAGTTTCCGCCTATTTGGAATAGAATATAACTTTAACCATAAAGAACTAGCTGACTTGTTAGGATTCCCTAGTGGACCATTTGCTTTTACTACCACACAGGTAGAATTGATGGATATTGAGCTAGATTTCTTTTGGGGAACTTTAACCGGAAACTACCACCCTGAACCAAATAACATGAATAATGATGAGATCCATAATCCTGCTCTCCGTTACTTCCATAAATTCCTTGCCCACACCTTCTTCGGAAAAGAAGAAAACATTACCGGAGTTTCTAAAGATGAAATATTTATTATGTCATGTTTCACTAATGGACAGCCTGTTAATGGTGTACCTTTCATGATGCAAACCTTCACCCGTATCCAAGAAGAACCTGAATTACCTATATTAGTAGGAGGTCTTGTAACCATGATTGCTGATGCCATAGGACTTAGGTACCAACTGGACAGGTGCAACCGTCTAGGAACAATCCGCCCTATGAATCTTAATTTCTGCTTCAATAGACATATCATAAGGAATTTAGGACATCCACCTTTTGAGTACCTAATCCGGGACGAAGTAGTAACCCTGTTCACATTGCCTAACCATGCTAGAGTAAGTGTTCACAATAAGGATAACTGGCTTTATGAGTTAAACCCACCTGATTATCCATCTACTCCTGAAACACCTCAGTCTTACAAGATAAAAGATGATATAATGACCGCTGTCGAAACTGACCCTGAGACACCTCCTGGTTACCATGACATTGACCACACTGAAGAAGTACATGAAACCCCTGAAGTGAATCAAGGAGATTATGCTAACAACTTACAAAACATCATGAACACTCTCAATGCTTACCAAACTGACATTAATCTATTTAAAGAAGACATTAAGAGCATGCGATTGGACATTATAGGATTGACTGACATAACCTGCGAACAATTCTATCACTTGAACTCCGCCGTCGAAGACTTGAAGAAACGCTTTTGAAAATGCTATAAGTGATTTAGTTTATTTTTCTCATTGTTTTCATTTCTAGTTAGATTTATTTTTCGCAACAATTTCATACCGTAATTTCCGTTTATGTAACTTCATTTTCAATTACTTTATGCAATGCACCTTTAATTCCAAAATTTCTCCATTTTTAGCAATTTATATATTTTTCATTCTATTTACTGTTATGCTTGCATTATTTCATATTATATACAATCTCTCATGCCATGCAAGTTAGTATAGTACTGTGCTGAAATTATATACTATATAGTGTTTATAATTTAATATGAGTGTTAGTGAAGAAAATACATTATTATAAAATATGTGAATTAAGTGAGAAAATGTTTTTCTGGAAATTAGTCAACGAAGCGTGCCCTCACGGTCGTCATACCCATCTCACGATCGTGACGTGCTTAAATAGCGTGTCACGACCGTCACTCCCCTGTCACGACCGTGACAACCCCTATTACAGGAATCGTGAGAAACATAACTGTTTCTCTTCGTGCCTCTTCTTCTTCTTCCTCCATAACTTCCTCAAAACTACCCATTTCCTCCATAACCTCCGTAACCTCCCCATTACCAATTTTAAACCTCATTAACCCCCCATTATCATAACCTATCACATTCTCACTCTCCATTATTTATCCCGAATCACTATTTCTTTCATTTTACCATTTTTTTCACAAAACATCAAAAATATTCAATCTTCACTCTAAGCTCTTGCATGCAATGGATTCTATTACTTTTAGAGAAGGTGATGCTGGAGAAACTCAGAGAGAACGTTTTCTCCGATTCCAAAACCGCGGTGTGCAACCTACACGTTACATTGACACTGTCTGTTTGAGGGAACTCGGAATGCTTGCCAGTGTTACAAGCCTGCTTCAAAAAGTCGGTCTGTGGGATCTTTGCAGTCAACCTCAGCCCACATTCGAGCTTCTGACACTGGAGTTCTTAAGCTCATTCAGTTACATCACCGGTACCGGTTCTCAGAGTCAGCTCACCGGTGTCGCCAAATTCAGATTGCATGGCCAAGAGTTCAACATTTCGCAAACCAGGATAGCCGAGTTGTTAGGCTTCGATCACGGAACTGAAGCTCACTGTCGCGTGCCCGATAATTTTAGTGAACAAGCTTTCACTCTATGGCACGACTTAACCAACACCCGTGCATCAGCCTTCCAAAGCCTCAACGCTACGCACATTCACAACCCGGCAATCCGCTATTTCCACCGTGTCATATGCAACACCATCTTCGCTCGAGAAAGCAACCATAAGCTCAACTCCAAGGAGCTTCTATTCTTACACTACGCTCTTAATGACGAGCCGATCAACGCTGCCCCTTTCATGCTTTATCACATCCAGGCCATTGCACACAGAGGCTCCACCCCGTTCTTCATAGGCGACATTGTCACCGCCCTCGCCATTCAGTTGGGGCTTGGTGACTTACTCGTTAATCAGCCTCACCTAGCCGCAGAATTCCTCACCAAGAGTTATTGCAGGTCCGCTCACCTGATTGCGCAGCGAGAGGATGGCAGGTATAGCCCTGTTGTAAATGGCACCATTTTCCATCATATCATTCTGCCGTCCCGCGACCGCATCGATCCATCCAACCGAGCCAACTGGCTCTTTGTTTTACCTATTGCTGCCGATCACGTCCCTATTCATGATGATCAGGCAGACCCTCCAGCGGATGAGATGCAGGACGCTATGGATGCAGCTGAGCCTGTCCAGGATATACCAGAGACATCTACCCGACAACCCCCTGTCACACTTGAGGAAGTCCTCCGTGCGATTCATCAGCAGAACCAGATGAACGCCGCACTGGAGCGAAGGCAGAAGGAGCAGTATGATGCTTTACTCAGCACTATTGCAAGAAACCAGGAAGCTACTAATGAGAAGTTTGGAGAAATTTTCAGCGAGCTAGAAGCCCTCCGCATTAACATCACTGCTGCCTCCGGCACCGGTTCTGATCCTGAAGCGACTCCTTCCAGACGCCGCTCCCGCACCAGAGGCCGAGCCCGCGGTCCTCAGCAGCCATAGTTCTAGTTTGCTTATGTTTGTTTTTCGTTTTTGTCGTTGTACTGTACTTTTACCGCATTTATATCACAACATTGAGGACAATGTCTGATATAGTGTGGGAGAGGTACCTTTCATTTCCGCATTTTCCCTTTTTCGCACTTTTCCATTTCGTTGTATTTTCAATTCCGTTGTATTTCTTTTCGGCGAGCTAGAAGCCCTCCGCATTAGCATCACTGCTGCCTCCGGCACCGGTTCTGATCCTGAAGCGACTCCTTCCAGACGCCGCTCCCGCACCAGAGGCCGAGCCCGCGGTCCTCAGCAGCCATAGTTTTAGTTTGCTTATGTTTGTTTTTCGTTTTTGTCGTTGTACTGTACTTTTACCGCATTTATATCACAACATTGAGGACAATGTCTGATATAGTGTGGGAGAGGTACCTTTCATTTCCGCATTTTCCCTTTTTCGCACTTTTCCATTTCGTTGTATTTTCAATTCCGTTGTATTTCTTTTCGGCGAGCTAGAAGCCCTCCGCATTAGCATCACTGCTGCCTCCGGCGCCGGTTCTGATCCTGAAGCGACTCCTTCCAGACGCCGCTCCCGCACCAGAGGCCGAGCCCGCGGTCCTCAGCAGCCATAGTTTTAGTTTGCTTATGTTTGTTTTTCGTTTTTGTCGTTGTACTGTACTTTTACCGCATTTATATCACAACATTGAGGACAATGTCTGATATAGTGTGGGAGAGGTACCTTTCATTTCCGCATTTTCCCTTTTTCGCACTTTTCCATTTCGTTGTATTTTAAATTTCGTTGTATTTCTTTTCGCAAGTTAATGAAATGAGCAAATCTTTGTGCTATTTTCTTTAATCTCGAACTTTCCCCGATTATTTAGCTATACCAGAAAAAATCTTTAATTATTCGCATTACCCGACTTACCTACGGAATCGTAATTAGGAAGCCGAGAACGATTAAACAAGACCAATACAATCTTGACATCTTTGACTCCCTACTTAAGCAATTCCATCCCGATTACCATTACGAGTACACTTTTAGTTTCAGTTCAAAAGTAACCCCTAGTAGTTTATACTAGCAGTCAGCACCGTCTGAACACAAACCACGTGGGGAGCCGATGAATATAAGCGTTTGATGCCTAATCAATAATGATCCTTCATATCTCGATGCAAAATGAAAAGAAATTGAAAAGAAATTGCACCAAAGTACACAGTCGCATATAAGAAACGAGAAATATGAGAAGGAGTCCGTTGCAAGTTGGTTCAGAGGTACTGGTTCTGAACTCGGTAGGGCGTGCTACGGCTCGATCCCCCACAACCTCTAAATCGGATAAAATATGTAGGGTTACCACACTCGTGTACCAGACCCCGTGCTCAAAAAGGATCAAAGTCGCTAACCGGCTACTCCACTACGTGCGTGCTAAGGCAAAGGGCTTAATGTGATTGCGCTAGAATGAAACCGGGCGAAATAAGATCGAAAAACTCCAGGTGAAATCGTAATGTAATTGCCGATTGTTTCGTTTAACAGGAAGTCGACGACATAGCTTGTTGCTTGTGTCATTAGTGTATCGGTAGTGTTCTATCAAAGTACCGAATTATCCGACAAAACGATCCCTCGTACGGTTTGTTATGAGTATGCGTGAATAAAATCTTGTCCGCCGATTTTCAACCAACTATTTGCTTGAGGACAAGCAAAGGTTTAAGTTTGGGGAAGTTTGATAACGAGAAAACGCATCAATTATATTGCTAGGTTTCATTAACGTTTTATCGCATATTCACCGTTTTAACACTCGATTTCTCGAGTTTTTCTTAACATTTTGTAGGTACATCATTATATGGAGCTAAATCATGAATTAAGAGCAAAAGGAACAAAAGAAACCATAAAGAGATGAAGAAATGAAGAAGCCTGCAAAATACTGCATAATTTGTTGCAGCCACGGTCGTCACAAGGGTGTCACGACCGTGACACCCCAATTTGAGCCATCACGACCGTAAGAGAGTGGTCACGACCGTGACACTTAAAAACCACAAGTTACGAACGTGAAGACCTTGTCACGACCGTGACAAGGGTAAAATTAGGTTTTTGACTCAGACTACGTCAAGGCATTACGTGAAGACCATTCCTCCTATTGGCATTACGTGAAGACCACTTCTCCTATTTGGTTGCCACGTTCCTGCATTCCTTCCACAAATTCAGCAAGGCCCATGCAACAAAGGTCCAAAAATCCAGCCCATTAAGGATTCTATAAATAGTACAAGTTCTATGAACAAAACAGAGCATTTTTTATTCAAATTCCTGCGGAAGCTCTGCCGAACTGTATTACGAACCAGCCTTTCTATTCCTGCATTATTTTTAGTTTTCTGTTTCGTTCTTTTTATTGTATCCAAACCCGCCATATAACAATTTCCAACATCAGGAAATTGTTATACATTTATTTGTTTCTAAACCTTCAGCATTCGTTTATTTTCAATTTCCGCTAACTCCAAGCTTTCCGGTCTGTGGAAGAAGGAGTCTGCTCGAATATTTGTTAACCAGGTTTTTTTCATTATATTGCAATTTAATTTAATTATAATGTTTATTTATTTTTCTGCCATGAGTACGTTATTATTAAATTTTCTATCTCTGTCTGGTTCAACATCGATGAGTAGCTAAACACCTTAGGGCGGTATGTAGTTATAACAAACTTAACCGGTAAAATATAACCATAGGCTAAAAATAATTAATCACTTAACATTCTGGCTGATACTTTTTAATTGAAATAGACCTTTTCGTTACGAGAGTAAGAAAAGAGTATTAGGTTAGGTCGAGACCACGAGAGTGTGAGATTTTAACCAGATAGCTAAAGTTAGGCATTTAAATTAAACACAGCGAGAGCGCTTTAAGATAAATTAGAATTACTTAGTTTCCAAAAATTACCTCTAAACACTTATGGGCTAGCGAGAGCAGGCATAGGGCTTTAGGGATAAGATCTGATATAAGACCACGAGAGTGTGAGTTGAGGGTATTTAAATTGGTAATCTCTACCGAATAGATTAAGTGAACACCTTTATAAGCCTAGGTTAGATTGACCCACCTAAGTTAGTATAATTACATACCGACCGCCTTAGTATTACTTTATTAAAACTTAAATTTAATTCTGCCTTTAATAGTCTTAAAAATCAACAAAAAATCGTGACAACCATTCGCCTTAGCTAAACTAGAAGTTCATCTAGCACTAAGTAACCATAGAATCCCTGTGGATCGATAATCTTAAATATTACTTTGATAGGCTGTGCACTTGCAGTAAGATACCGCTAGACGCATAAGTAGACACGTCTCTAGCCCATCAGTTGGGGACGATGACCGGAGCACCACCGGTGGTGGCCGGAGCTGCGCGCGAGGTTCAGAGATTCAAAAGGTTGAAGATGACTCTAGAGCCATTGGATGGGGCTGAGACCTTTGACTAGAGGAGTGATCCAACGGCCACATTTTAATTTCAGTTTGTGAAGGATCTGAGTTAATGAAACACATCGTTTCATTTAAGTGCTGATGCTGGGCTTAGTGAATTGGTTGATACTTGCACCCCCCTGATGGCCCAATCCATTATATGAACTGATTGTCATTGCTATCTGCACCACGCATTTGTTATTTTATTATCATTTTCTTTTATTTTTTCATTTTATACATGGTTCTTGATTAAATCATATAAAATTGAAAAAATATCCAATTAACCCCATTTTTTTTGCATTATATTCTTGATTGAGTCTAGTATTTTTTAAATAAAAAATATTTTTAGTTCATGCATTTTATGATTTTTTGGAAATTTTACATTTTAATTGATATTAAAATAGTTATGTTTGATCCTTGATTTTGTGGAATTTTGTGTGATCATGTGATGATGATTTTGATCCTGATTTTTTGTGAGTTGTTAGCTTAGACATGTATGCTCCCATAGAATTTTTCTCACATTTTTGTGATGAAAGTAGGTGTGTTTTCTAGATTTAGGTTTTAGGTGCTTCCTTTTAGGGTTTAGGTTTAGTACCTTATAGTGTAGAATTTATTTCTAGGTCTTATTTGATGATTTGATCTCTGGAATTAATGTGGTAGAGTCATGATTGACCTAGGTTCCCATAGTTATTTTTGTAGGATTTTACAATTGGTTTTAGTATTTTAGTTAGGACTAACTTTAGTACTAGGTTTTAGGTGATCCTAACTTGCTAACTCAACTAGATTAACTTCTTTAGTCCCCTTAGATTAGGGTTTTGCTTTGTTTGCCTTTGGTTGAGATTGAAGACAAGTTGAAGACAAGGTGAGGATGCTTGAAGTTGCTTGGTGCTAGGAGTTGCTTGTGCCTGAAGGTGTCTGATGAAGATTTAGGAGGTAGGAGACACAGGGAGAGCCTTATAATTAGAATGACTTCTTTCACAAATATGGAAAGCATCTTGTGCTTCCATTCCTCCCAATGACTAAAAGTCCTTCTAAGATATTCATATCCCTCCTTTGGAGGGATGAGTGGCTTTATCTGGGAAGTAGAACTTTGAGGGAACCAGTCTCTCATAATGATGAACCCTTACAGGCTTCCTTTGGTTGTCAATAAGCTGTTTATCATTTCCAATCATTCTGTTGAATCAATGGTCTTCTGGTTTGGGTATATTGAAAGATGTTGGACTTGAGTTTGAAGATGAGGACTTCACTAAAGAGTGTGGAAGAGGATGATTCCTTGAGCATTGCCATTGCAGCTGAAGCTTGAAGAGCAAGAAGAACAAGTTGATGCTTGTGAAGAAGATCCAATGGAGATTGAGTGAAGAGCTGAGGCTTGAAAAAGAATTGAAGGATGAAGTTGACACTTCCAGGTGATTGAAGACTACTCTGAGAAGCTGAAGCTTGTAGGAGAAGAAGACCAAGTTGATACTGGTAAAGCAAAGAGAGCTGAAGCTTGAAGACTAAGTTGATACTTATGAAGAGGATTCAATTGAGATTGAGTGTAGAGCTGAGGCTTGAGGAATAAAGGATAAGTTGACACTTGCACTGAGGCTTGGAGAGTCTAAAAGAATCAAGTTGATACTTGCAGTTAGGAGTGAAGCCTAAAGGTGGAATTGACTGAAGAGTTGAAGCTTGGAATTGAAAGGGGGAGCTGTTGATCTGCTTTCTCTCTTGTCTGTTTTCTTTTCTGTATTGATGTGCCTTGTTTGACTTGCTTGATGCATTAGAATAAGTCCATATCTAGACTGATGTAAGCTAGAGCATGATTGCACTAGAGGTTGAGTTGCTCCCTCTACTTGTATTTTTACTGTGTGGCTTTGCTTGCGGGTATTCGGTAGAGCCCAGCTCCCTTGCCCATGTGGTTTGTGTTTGCTTGATAGCATTTTATTTCTTCTGTATGATTGCAGTTGTTATTCTATTTTGCTTGATAGCACTTTATTTCATCTCTTCTGTATGATTGCAGTTATTCATATCTGGCCTGAGGTTGAGATGAGCTTGTGGAGGCTGCTGCCCCACACACATTTCCTCCCTCACTTGCATTGCATGCATTTTACAGTCGTTTACTGTATATCTGTATACTGTTTAAGCTGATGCTTTATCTGTTTCTGTTTATCATTGACATGATCCCTTAGGACTCTCACTTCCTTTGATAAGGAAGTGATGATAGAACTTTAGGTTGAAACCTATGCATGATAACTTCTAGGAGTTCCCTGTTTCAAACCTCAATCATAGGATGAATCCTTGGTATGACAACAGTAGGACTTGATAGTCTCCCTTAGTTGAGCCTGTTCTCTTCTCATCTCAAAACAGCTTAAAACACAGTAATCATGAATGATTTCTTTCGTACGTTACGAGCCTTAAGCTATCTTAGAAAGGATTGTTGGAGAGTTTCTTTTCAACAGTCTAGATGTTTAGTATGGAACCCTTTGGGTGACATGCGACGCATTCACTCTCAGGTCATAGTCTTTAGTGCGATTGAAATTGCAAACACAATAAAAAACAGTTCTTCCGTAAAAGACAGAAAACAAACTTCAAACCTTTTTGCCCCGTGGGCCCATAATTCAAAGGAAAACTTTTCTGAAGAAAAGAGTGTCGTTAAACTTCAGCGCCACCGCAAACAGGCTTTGTCCCTAACTGCTGGAACTGTTGTTTAACCCTACTCGATAAAACAGATGAATCTGAACCCCTGTAATCCGTATTATCCCGAACTACGTAAGCTCTGATCTCTCATACCTGTTGAGAGTACGTAGGCACAATACTGATGTATTGGTGAGCCACCTTCCCCCGTAACCCGTAGTTAGTCGAACTACGTGGACTCTGATTTCTCGTTCTCTGATGGGAATACGTAGGCATAAAGCGCGACGCTTTGCCGAGTCATTTTCTTTTTCTTTTTAAGCCAGCCTTGATAGGTAGATAGATAAACCAACTCGTCATATAAACACAACAAGCGTGGATCCCGTCGAGTACGACGGACGTGAGGGGTGCTAATACCTTCCCCTTGCGTAACCGACTCCCGAACCCAGACAATGGTTGCGATGACCTTGTCTTATACCTTTTTCGTCAGGTTTTTCTGATCGTTTCCTTTCCCGCTCTGAGGGATAAATAACGAAAGGTGGCGACTCTTCTGTTTTGCCGGCACCTTATTTTCGCGGAAGCGACATCTGGCGACTCTGCTGGGGACTTGATAGTTTCCTGGGATCCAACGTCCCTTATGCGAGTCAGTTTGGGGATCCAACGTCCCCTGCGAGAGTCAATTCTAGCGCTTGTATGATTACTTGTTGGGTTGTGTTTATTTATCGCATTTTATTTCCCGCACTTTATTTTCAGTATGATATGATTATCTGTGCTGTTGTGGGAGGGGCATTCTGATGAGTGAGAAGCCAGACCCAGGCTTGAGTGAACATAGCATTAGTTGTGGAAATTAGTGGGCGCGTGCTTGCTTGGCAGGCACTAGTGTCTCATGAAATCCACGCTCAGACGAGGTTCTCCCGGTTGACTTCTTTTTCAACCCTTTGGGTTGAGGGGGTTGTTGGTTTGGAGGATTGTAGACTCTAGGGACCGATCATTTGGGATTCAGCCGAGTGAGGCCGCTTCATGAGCTGGTGATGCCACACCTTCTGGGTATCGTATCACCCTTCTTGAATGTCTGTGACGCTGATGACTGCATAGGATGCCGAACTTGTGTCAGTTTAGGTCCATACCTGTGAGAAGGGTTGGGTTTGTTGCAGGAAACTTTGACCTTCAGACTACCTGGTTTTCTTGATAGTGGATCAGTTTTGTTGGGATCAGAGGGTCTCATCATCAGATATATGTTTGTTCTTGACAGAGCAGAGTTTTGGTCCTGTATCAGAGGACCTTATCTTAAGAGATGTGTAGTTATTATTGACAGAGCAGGTTTATGATTGGGATCAGAGGATCTCATCAGCAGATATATGTTTGTTCTTGACAGAGCAGAGTTTTGGTCCTGTACCAGAGGTCCTTATTATCAGATGTCTGTTCTTGACAGAGCAGAGTTATGGTTCTGCATCAGAGGTCCTTATTTCCAGAGATATGTGTTCTTGACAGAGCAGAGTTGGTCTTGTGACAGAGGTCTTTATTATCAGATATGTGTTCGTTCTTGACAGAGCAGATTTGTGGTCCGATACCAGGGTTTTCTTATTATCAGATATAGTGGTTATTCTTGATAGAGCAGGATTATGGTTTTGTTGATACAAAATCTCCAAGCACAGTTGCCTTGATCTCCTGCTGCATGATTGCATTTTACATTGCTTTGCATACCCATTTGCATTTCATTAACGTGTGTCTGTGTTGCAGGTACCATTTCCCCCCGATTCAGGATTTCTGGCCTTCTGTTGTATTGTTATGGGTTCTCTGAGGAAGACCGTGGCTTACAAGCTCCCCACTCCTGATGTTGTTCAGCTAACTGGTTTGATTGCTTTAGCAGATGTTTCTGTGAGAGACGAGTTCAGAAAGTCTTACGGAAAACTGCTCAGTTTGGTTCGTAAACCCTCTGCGTTTGAGTTGAATGGGTTGCACGCTCTGCTGCAGTTCTACGATCCTCCGTTGAGATGCTTTACTTTCCAGGACTTTGTTCTCGCACCCACGCTAGAGGAGTATGTTGATTTGTTAGGTGTGCCTATCAAGAGTCAGATGCCTTTCGTTCATATGGATGCTGAGCCTAATCTGGCTAGTCTAGCTCCGTCACTTCATCTGGATGCCTCCGAGTTGGTATTGTCTAGTTGGAACAAGGTTCCCGGTTTCTCCTTGCAGTTCTTGGTGGGAAAAGCTCAGCAGTGCGCCAAAGACGGATGTTGGGTCATGTTCAACGCCATCCTCGCTCTGTGCATATATGGCATCATTCTGTTCCCTAATATGCCCGACTTTGTGGACTTCGACGCCTTCCACATCTTTGCATCAAGGAATCCAGTCCCTACCCTGATAGGAGATGTCTAGCATTCTATCCACTACAAAAACGAGAACAGAAGGGGAGAGAATGTCTCGTGCTGTGTGCCCCTGCTTTATAGATGGCTTGATAGTCATCTACCCAAGAGGGGTCCCTTTGTTTCGTTTGCAGCCACAGCTGAGTGGTCCAAGCATTTGATGAGTCTATCAGCGGAGGATATTGCCTGGTTTGACAGAGATAGGTTGGGCACTGAGATCATCTTCAGCTGCAGCGGGTTTCCGAACGTGCCTTTGATAGGCAGGAAGGGTTGTATAAACTATAATCCGTCTTTGCTGGTCCGACAGTTTGCTTATGCTTTGAGAGCTCCGCCGAAGGATGAAGAGGTGCAGGAATCTCTGTACCTCACTGGTCTTCTAGAGGGGGATATGTTATCTAAGCTTCAGCGCGCTTGGAATGGTATCAGTAAGCGGGGAAAGCCTTTGCTGGGGAAAAGTAATAGCCAGGCCTACGCTCCGTATGTGACTTGGATCAGAGCTAGAGCAGATGCTATAGGGATGCCGTTTCCTCCTGCCAAGCCAAAAAGCCCTCCAGTGATTGAAGAGCCTACCACCGTGCCCATTCAGCAGCATAATCAGGTGTTAGCTGAGAGAGATGAATTGAAGAGGGCAAATGAGGAATTGGAGAAAGAATTGGCGCAACTCAGAAACGAGAGAAGCGAAGCCGTTCATTCCTTCAAGAGGCAGACCGAGCTGGTGAACCAGTTAGGGATAGACTTGACTAAGCAGATAGTTGAGCGTGAGCGCATGGGTCGAGACTTCAAAGCTGTCAACGATGTACTGGCCACGAAGAAGCAGCACTTGGATGAAGCGTATCAGAGGATATCCAAGTTTAATCAGCATTGGAAGGCCACCCTAGCCAACAGGAAAGAGCGGGAGGATAAGCTGATGCAACAGATCTCCAAGCTGAAAGCCTAGGTGAAGGCTAATGAGAAGAGGTTTGATGAAGAAACTGCTCGCCGATATGCCGCCGAAGGCCAGCTCAACAAAGCTCTCGCTAACCTGAAGGAGCGCAAACTGACGTTTGAATCCAAGAAGCGGAAGCTAGAAGATTGTTTCGGCGAAGGAGCATGGGAAGATTCGGTCGAAGGTCTTCAATACACCATTATGCAGAGGGAGTTACTCGTCGAAGGGTTACTCACTCGGCATGGTCATCCAGAAACAAAGGGGTTGTTAGAAGAGTTTCGCGCCCGTGGCCGTGCTTAACTATTTGTATTCCTTTTGTTTCGATCATTGTTGTATGCTGACCATCACCAGGCTTGTTGGATGAGGTCATGCTATTGATTCATCTTGCACTCACTGATATTGTGTAAGGCCTTGATGGGCTTTCTTCGTATATATGAGATGTTATTTCCATGACTGGACTCGGACTTCTTATTATCAGCACTGACACTCAGGCACTAGGATCGGGGGAAATCTCCCTAACGCACAGACACACATTTGCATTTGCATGAAGCATTTGCATAACGAGCACTTTGTCGTTTTTTTCTAACCCTTTTGTGTTGACAGGTTGTTTCAGGTTGTTCCAGGATTGATCAGAGACCCATCTACCGCTATTCGACCAGAGAAAATCAAACCAGAATCATGGAGCAAGTGCAAACTGATGTTCAAGAACTCCGCGAAAGAATGGACTGCTTCATGGAGCTCATGCAAGCGGTCTCCAACGGCCAGGATCAGCTCAGAACCTTGGTTCAGCCTCTGATTTCAAGGGTTGACAGCAATGGCGTACTCCATGGTGGGACCGTGCCTACCCCTCCACCTGTTGAAACTCCTCAGAATGGCGTCCCCGTGACCAGGGGGAATGGCAGTGCCAACGGCAATGTGATAGATAACATGGGACTCAATGGTAATACGACTGACGTCGGTAATGGGAATTTTGAAGCTAACGTCAATGTTGGGCTGGGCAACGGCACTGCGGGTGTTGGAAATCTGTTCGGGCCTCAGCCGTGGTTAGAAGACCGTCAAGATGATGTGTTCTCTCAGAGAGATGCTGAAGGTGAGCTGACTGCTTAAGCACGTCTAAGGTTCAAGGCACTCGAGGACAAGATGAGGAATATCGAGAACCAGAACACCCTGGGTGTTGATATGTCCAAGTTGGGACTGATTGCTGATTTCAAGGTGCCTCCCAAGTTCAAGGTACCTGACTTTGAAAAGTACAAGGGCACCACTTGCCCTCGCGTCCACCTGAGATCATACTACAGAAAAATGTCAGCTCATTCTGAGGATGAGAAGTTGCTGATGCACTTCTTTCAGGACAGTCTGTCCGGACCCTCCCTCGAATGGTACATGAGTCTGGAACCTACCAGTGTGCGCACGTGGAAGGACCTTGCTGAAGCATTTGTGCACCACTACCAATACAATAGTGACTTGGCTCCGAACCGAGTCCAACTGCAGAATCTGTCGCAAAGGAACAACGAAGGGTTCAAGGAATACGCCCAGCGATGGCGTGAGTTGGCAGCTAGGGTTCAGCCGCCGATGGTTGAACGTGAGCTTGTGTAGATGTTTGTAGCCACCCTCCCAGGGGTTTACTATGAGAAATTGGTCAGCGGTATGTCCAGAACCTTCTCAGATCTCATTATCACGGGTGAGCACATTGAAAATGGGATCAAACTGGGGAAAATTCAAGGTGATTCATCCTCGGCTGGAGGAGGCAAGAAACCTTATGGTGGCAAAAGACGGGAAGGAGAAACGAGCGCTGTGTCCAACGCTCGAAGGAAGGGTAAAGGCCCTCACCAGCAGGTGGCCAGCATAACTATCCCGGCAGTTCAACAGCCACAACAGCAGCAGCCGCAGCAACTGAGTCAACAAGGGTACCGAAAGTATCAGAATAGGGCACCTCTGTCGAGCCGTCACCTCGAGACACCGCCCATGTCGTACGCTCAACTATTGCAGACTTTGCTTCAACTACAGTTGATCCATAAGAGAACCTTGGCTCCCTTGACAGGGGCACCTCCGCCAGGTTATGACGCGAATGCAACTTGTGAGTTTCACTCAGGGGCACCAGGCCACACGATAGAGAATTGCAAAGCCTTCAAGCACAAGGTGCAGGACATGGTGGACGCTAAGATCATCAACTTCTCCGATAATGTGCCAAACGTCACGAAGAACCCTATGCCGAATCATAGGGGAGGTGGAGTAAACACCATTATTATGGACGAGAGTTTGGATTTGTTGACTGACGTCAGAGATCTGAAGACGCCGCTTAGCTTCGTTAAAGCTAAGCTGATGAAAAGGGGTTTCTTCCCAGGTTGCGGAGAGCTGTGTATGGGCTGTGCGACTAGTCCTGATGGATGTGAACAGTTGATATAGGGGATTCAAAGTCTGATGACTGAGGGAATCCTGCAGTTTAGCCGAAGGGCCGAATGTGGATCGGGAGAGGTAATGCTGAAGCAAGATGATGAGGTTGTCACCATCACCATCCCTCGCCAGACGATAACTATTTCTGCACCCAGGCCGCCCACAATTACCATCACCAAAGCTGGGCCGATACCGTTCGAAAGCACTAATGCTGTCCCATGTCATTATAGGGCAGAGGTCTATTGCAATGGACAGAAGTTGGAACTAGAACCGTTTGGGTCGTCTGTGGAGAACCTAGCGGGCGTTAGCGGAATTACTCGCAGCGGAAGAGTATTTGCACCACCTGAGGTCGTGGCGGACAAGGCGGACAGAGCTGATGCAACTGATAAAGGGAAGAGTAAAGTCGTTGAAGAGATCCCTCGTGGGGTAGACAAAGACTTACTTGTTAAAGACGCCGAGGAATTTATGAGGTTGATTAAAAAGAGTAACTACAAGATCGTGGATCATCTCCATCAGACACCCTCAAAAATTTCCATCCTGAATCTGTTGTTGTGTTCTAAGGCACACCGCAACGCGTTGCTGAAGGTGTTGAACGCCGCATACGTACCGCAGGAAATATCGGTAAACAAGTTAGAAGAGGTCGTAGCCCACGTGAATGCTGGAAATGGGTTAGGTTTCACTGACCTGGAGCTGACGCTGAAGGGAAGGAACCACAATAGTGCCCTGCACATCTCGATAGAGTGTAGGGGAACGATTATGTCTCACGTGTTGGTAGACACTGGGTCGTCGCTCAATGTTCTTCCGAAGAAGGCATTAATGAAGTTATATACTCGCAGAGTGATTTGCAAACCCAGTGATCTGGTTGTGAAAGCGTTCGATGGAACCAAACGCCATGTTTTCGGGGAGGTGACGTTGCCAATCCAAGTCGGGCCGGAAACATTCAACGCGGTCTTTTACATTATGGACATCATGCCTGCCTACAACTGTCTCTTGGGCCGGCCATGGATCCATTCTGCTGGTGCCGTGACCTCCACGTTGCACCAGAAACTCAAGTACGCTGTCGGAGGTGGCATCGTGACCGTATGTAGCGAGGAAGACATAATGGTGAGCCATTTTTCGTCCTTCAAGTATGTTGAGATGGATGGGGAAATCCACGAAACCCTATGCCAAGCGTTCGAAGCTGTTAAAGTCAAGAACGTAGCGCCTGCAATCACTGAAAAGCCAGAGATGACTCTTTCTTCATTCAAGGAAGCCCGAGCCGTTGTCCAGGCCAGATCTACCCCAGGCTGGGGGCGAATTTTGGAGATACCTAACAAGCAAGACAAGTTTGGGTTGGGATATTCTCCTGGAGGTGAAGCCTCCTCTTCTAGCAGCGCGTCGCGAGGTAAAGGGCCGATCCAGTTTACCAGCGGCGGGGTGATATTTGAAAGCATCAATGTAGTGTGTGAAGACAGCGGAGATAGCGACTGTGACTTAGACTCTTGGATCCAGCCAAGCAAGCTAGGTGAGAGCCTCAACAACTGGTCCGTCAAGGATATCATCCAGATGACAAGCGAAGAGTAATGATTTACTTTTTCCAATCATTGTACAACCCTATGTCCTACCCGGGGCAGAGTGGTTTTATTGTCAGGGCCTTGTTTGATTATGTACATGCATTTTACTAATAAATCAAAAGGCGTTTTTCTTCGTATTCAAATGTTGTGATCTCTGTTATTCCTGTTTTATATTTGTTTTGAAAAACAATAAAATGGCAATGAGGTTTGTGCTAACCTGCATATCCTTGTTTTAAGCTTAACCCTTGTTATTGCAGGATCCACATAACAGATGACATCGACTCTGGACCTTCTACGACTCACTTCGACTTCGATTGCCCGATATATCAAGCCGAAGAAGAGATTGATGAAGACGAAGACCTTCCCGAAGAGTTGGCCCACTTGTTGAAACAAGAAGAGAAAGTCATTCTGCCTCATGAGGAGGAGATCGAGATTGTGAATCTGGGTTCTGAAGAACTTGTCAGGAATGTCAGGATAGGGGCTGCATTGCAGAGTGATGTCAAGCAGAGATTGGTCGAGATGCTAAGAGAGTATAGTGACATCTTTGCTTGGTCATACGAAGATATGCCCGGACTTGATACTGACATCGTGGTCCATCACTTGCCGCTGCGAGAAGATTGTCCTCCCGTTAAGCAGAAGCTTAGGAGGACGCGACCAGATATGGCCGTTAAGATCAAAGAAGAAGTGCAAAAGCAGCTTGATGTTGGCTTCTTAGCGGTCACTACCTACCCTCCGTGGGTCGCCAACATAGTACCTATACCGAAGAAGGACGGTAAGGTGCGAATGTGCGTCGATTATCGGGATTTGAATAGGGCGAGCCCTAAAGATGATTTCCCGCTGCCTCATATCGATGTGTTGGTCGACAATACAACTCATTTCTCCGTGTTTTCGTTCATGGATGGCTTCTCCGGCTACAACCAGATCAAGATGGCGCCGGAGGACATGGAGAAAACTACGTTTATCACACCTTGGGGAACATTTTGCTATAAGGTAATGCCTTTTAGTCTAAAAAACGCAGGGGCCACTTACCAACGAGCAATGGTTACTTTGTTTCATGACATGATTCATTATGAGATTGAAGTCTATGTTGATGACATGATTGCGAAGTCCCAAACGGAGGAAGGACATCTAGTCAATTTGCTGAAGCTTTTTGAGAGGCTTAGGAAGTTCAGGTTGAGGCTGAATCCTAACAAGTGTACTTTCGGAGTACGGTCCGGAAAGTTACTGGGGTTTATCGTGAGTGAAAGAGGCATTGAGGTTGATCCTGCGAAAATAAAAGCGATACAAGAAATGCCAGTGCCAAAAACAGAAAAAGAAGTTCGTGGTTTCCTGGGCAGAATAAACTACATTGCAAGGTTTATTTCTCAGCTCACGGCCACGTGTGAACCGATGTTCAAACTACTAAAGAAAGATCAGGCTATTATCTGGAACGAGGATTGCCAGAAGGCATTCGATAAGATAAAACAGTATCTGCAGGAACCTCCAATCTTGATACCCCCAGTGGCCGGAAGACCCTTAATCATGTACTTGACAGTTCTTGAGAATAGTATGGGGTGTGTTCTCGGTCAGCACGACGAGACGGGCAGAAAGGAGCATGCCATTTACTACTTGAGTAAAAAGTTCACAGACTGTGAATCTCATTACTCGATGCTGGAGAAGACGTGTTGTGCCCTAGCCTGGGCTGCCAAACGTTTATGACAGTACATGCTCAATCACACCACCATGCTAATTTCGAAGATGGATCCGATCAAGTACGTCTTCGAGAAGCAAGCGCTTTCGGGCAGGATTGCCAAATGGCAAATGGTGTTGACGGAATATGACATTCAGTACGTTTCCCAGAAGGCCATCAAGGGAAGCGTATTGTCTGAATACCTTGCCGAACAGCCGATCGAAGATTATCAGCCGATGAAATTCGAATTCCCTGATGAGGATATCATGTTTCTCAAAACGAAGGATTGCGATGAGCCGTTGCCCGACGAGGGTCCAGATAGGAAATCCCAATGGAAATTGATATTTGACGGGGCGATTAACTCGTATGGAAGTGGCATTGGGGCGATCATCACGACTCCCCACGGATCCCACATCCCGTTCACTGCGAGACTGACGTTTCCAGTCACCAATAATGAAACGGAGTACGAAGCATGCATCATGGGTCTAGAAGAAGCAATTGATTTGAGAATCAAAAACCTAGATGTATATGGTGACTCGGCGCTTGTGATCAACCAGATTAAAGGGGAGTGGGAAACTCGCCAATCGAATTTGGTGCCGTACATGAACTATGCCAGAAGGCTGCTTCCGTTCTTTGATCGAGTGGAACTCCATCATGTGCCCAGGACCGAAAACCAGATGGCTGATGCCTTAGCCACGTTGGCTTCAATGTATAAAGTCAATTTTTGGAATGAAGCTCCACAAATTGTCCTTTCTCGTCTTGATAGACCTGCATTCGTCTTTGCGATCGAGGAAGCCTCCGATGGCAAACCATGGTTCCATGATATCCAGACTTTGCTTATGACTAAGGAGTATCCTGCGGGAGCGTCGACCCAGGATAAGAAGACTCTGAGGAGGCTGTCTGGAAATTTTTATCTCAATCCTGATGGAGTTTTGTATAAAAGAAACCATGATCTCGTGCTACTCAGATGTGTAGATGAGAAAGAGGTGAGTATGCTCATGGAAGAAGTCCATGAAGGCACATTTGGTACGCACGCCGACGGGCATGCTATGACGAGGAAGATCCTGAGAGCAGGATACTACTGGTTGACGATGGAATCAGATTGTTTTAAATTCGTGAAGAGATGTCATAAATGCCAGATTTATGCTGATAAGATTCACGTGCCGCCGTGCCCGTTAAATGTCATGTCCTCCCCGTGGCCGTTCTCCATGTGGGGCATCGACATGATAGGCAAGATCGAGCCCACAACGTCTAACGGTCATCACTTTATTCTAGTAGCTATCGACTACTTCACCAAGTGGGTGGAGGCAGCCTCATACGCTAATGTGACCAAGCAGGTGGTGGCTAAATTCATAAAGAGGGACATCATCTGTCGTTACGGAATTCCCGAGCGAACCATTACTGATAATGGTTCGAATCTGAATAACAAGATGATGAAGGAGTTGTGCCAGAGTTTCAAGATTGAACACCACAACTCATCTCCTTACCGGCCGAAGATGAATGGCGCCGTTGAAGCGGCCAATAAGAACATTAAGAAGATTGTTCAGAAGATGGTTGTGACCTATAAAGATTGACACGAGATGCTGCCATTTGCACTGCACGGTTATCGTACAACGGTACGTACATCAACAGGGGCAACTCCTTTCTCCTTAGTGTACGGTATGGAAGCTTTCCTACCGTTAGAAGTGGAGATCCCTTCTTTGCGAGTTTTGGCTGACGTGAAACTCGATGAGGCAGAATGGATTAAGAACCGACTAAACCAACTCAGCCTGATGGACGAGAAGAGATTAGCATCGATTGCATATGGTCGTCTGTACCAAAGCCGAATGAAGAAAGCCTATGATAAGAATGTGCGTCCTAGGAGCTTTCAGACGGGTGATCTCGTCCTGAAGAAGATTCTTCCTCCACACTCCGATCACCGGGGCAAGTGGACTCCTAATTACGAAGGTCCGTACATCGTCAGCAAGGTCTTCTCGGGAGGAGCTTTGTTGTTATCCATGATGGATGGCGAAGATTTTGCATCCCCGGTGAACACGGACGCAGTTAAAAAATACTTTGCTTAAAAAATGACCCGCTGGAAAGAAAAAGAAGATCCAGGCAAAAATGGGGCATCCCGGCAAACCATAAAAAAGGAAAAGGGTTCGGGCAAAAATTAGGGATATAAAAGAAAGAATGTACACCCGCAAAGTCGAAAACCCGGATGGGCGACTTTGGCAAAAAAGGGTATCCCGGTGAATCGAAAACCCGAAAAGGCGATTCAGGCAAAAGTTAGGGATTTGAAAAAGCAAATGACTGCGTTCCGCGTGTGGACTTTCATTGTTTAGTGGTTTGGAAGACCTGAGGGCCGTTTATCTGAATCAATCTCTTCTGAAGCTGAAGCGTCGGAGAAGTATCGAAGTCGAGTGGGTCATAGAAGGATCAACTCATGGTGTTCGTCTACGCCTCGTTGCCGACATGTGTATATACTGATGTATATTTATGTTTTATTTTTGCGCGGCTTCCTCATTCCAGGAGCTTGCATCTGTTGTAAAACATTTTTACCCATTCAGGGGTTCGTTATTAATAAAATGTATACTATTCAGCAATTCTGTTTGCCTATTTAGCATTTATCTGTTTTGTTTGCGAAAAAGAACGCCAACGTTTTTGATAAAATGCGCATACATAAACTTACTGGCCTAGGCCACTGATTGTTGAAACAATGAATTACTTGAACATTGTCACAAGATGATAACCTTGATAGGTCCCTTTTGAGAAGGGTATCTTGTCTGTTTGTTTGTGTTGTCACAGGTACAGCATACTCCAGGCAGTACGCCGTATGCGTCCCCAAGCAGGATGATTCCTTCTTCTCCAAGCGAAGTTGAGCAGCCTCTCTCCGCAGAGTCTGAACGTGAAATCGTAAGCATTGATATGTTTTCCCCAGGCAGAGAAGATTCTCTCCCTAATCAGATACATCCTGAAGGAATGTCATCTCCCCAGCTAAGTCGTATACTGAAGTGTGCAGCAAGTGGAAGTTCCAGACTGAAGTCTCCGGCAGAATTGAAATTCCCCACAGAGTCGTACTCCCCCCAGCAAGCAGGGTGATTCCTTCTTCCCCAGCCGAGTTTGTAGTTCCCCAAGAGAGCCGAGTCCTTGGAAGCAGTTCGGGCCATGATTGGTTGTCCCCAGTAGAGTGTTGAATAGTTGATGCTGTATTCCCCACCGGAGTCGTTATCTCCAGGAGAGGTTGGCTGTGAATGCCGCGCAGTTTATTTCTGCGATTGACATCGCTTTCCTCAGCAGGTCCAGGTTCTCGTAGAGCTTTATTCCCCTGCAGTAGTCGACTGAAGATCATTTCCCCAGGCGGAGTCCGATTGAGATTGGTGTGACTTCTTGGAAGGATGAGTCCTTCCTCTACCAGAGCGGCCCTTTCTCCTTGACAGGAAGATTCTCCCTTCAACATTTATTTTGCTGACGGGGCCGTAGCATTTTGCATGATTGCATAGCATTTATCATAAACGCGTAGCATTTCCACCGTGTGGAGCATTGCGCCATCGTCATATGCATATGAGACATGAGCTAGGTTGTTACCGTTCTTGTTTTGCAGGTGTTCCCCGACAGGGTGTCTGCTCAGGACGACTCCTGAAGTCTCGGAGGAGTTAAGTGGCTCAAGATGATTCTTGAATTCTCCCCAACAAAGTCGTTTGCTCAAGATGATTCTTAAAATCCCCAGCGAAGTCGAAAGGGTTGGTTGCTCAAGTTGATGCTTTGAGTCCCCGACAGAGTGTTTGCTCAGGATGATTCCTGAAATCTCCAGCAGAGTTATTGGTTCAGGGTGATTCTTGAAGTCCCCGACGGAGTCATTTGCTCAAGATGATTCTTGATTTCCTCAGCCGAGTTTATTTGTCCAGGATGATTTCTGGAACCCCGAAGCAGAGTGACTTGATAGTTCTCCAGAATCCCCAGCGGAGACGTGTCATCCCCGACAGGTTTCTGAGCAGCGAAGTTGAAACTTCCCTGGAAGACTTGATGATTGAAGTCCAACCGTATTGACGAAGCAGTTCTCTCAGCGGATGCGGAGTGCCTGATGGTAGAAGTTTGGATATCCCCAATTGGTTCATGATTGACTGAGAATTCTATTCCCGACTTACTGATGAAGTCCGGCTGATGCCCGAAAATTTCTTTGAATGCTCGATGGCATGATTAACTTGATGGTTAATCTGATGAGTCCCGAGGAACCCTGATGCCTGACGGCATGATCGACCATGTATCACCGGTTACCGTGTGACCGATTCCCCAGCAGAGTCGCCAGCTGTCGCTTCCGCGAAAATAAGGTGCCGACAAAACAGAAGAGTCGCCACCTTTCGTTATTTATCCCTCAGAGCGGGAAAGGAAACGATCGGAAAAACCTGACGAAATGGTATAAGACAAGGTCATCGCAACCGTTGTCTGGGTTCGGGAGTTGGTTACGCAAGGGGAAGGTATTAGCACCCCTCACGTCCGTCGTACTCGACGGGATCCATGCTTGTTGTGTTCACTGGACGGGTTGATTTTATCTATCTACCTATCAAGGATGGCTTAAAAAGAAAAGAAAATGACTCCGCAAAGCGTCGCGCTTTATGCCTACGTATTCTCATCAGAGAATGAGAAATCAGAGTCAACGTAGTTCGACCTACGACGGGTTACGGGGAAGGTGGCTCGCCAATACGTCAGTATCCCGAACTACGTAAGCTCTGATCTCTCATATCTGTTGAGAGTACGTAGGCACAATACTGACGTATTGGCGAGCCACCTTCCCCGTAACCCGTCGTAGGTCGAACTACGTTGACTCTAATTTCTCATTCTCTGATGAGAATACGTAGGCATAAAGCGCGACGCTTTGCCAAGTCATTTTCTTTTCTTTTTAAGCCAGCCTTGATAGGTAGATAGATAAAACCAACCCGTCCAGTGAACACAACAAGCGTGGATCCCGTCGAGTACGACGGACGTGAGGGTTGCTAATACCTTCCCCTTGCGTAACTGACTATCGAACCCAGACAACGGTTGCGATGACCTTGTCTTATACCTTTTCGTCAGGTTTTTCCGATTGTTTCCTTTCCCGCTCTGAGGGATAAATAATGAAAGGTGGCGACTCTTCTGTTTTGCCGGCACCTTATTTTCGCAGAAGCGACACACTGTTGAGAAAATGTTATTATAATATTCTCCTTGGATTATGTGGATAAGTTGTAGTTATATTACCCGTATGAAGGTATATGAAATTGTGTTGAGTTCTTATTTGTAGTAATGATGTTGTCAGTTGTTCTCTGACATGAAAATGTTGTTGAGTTCTCAATTGTAGAGACAAGGTTGTTTTTAATTGTTCTTTGCGAAAATGTGTTAGAGTCTTATGCGTAGGAATGATACTGTTGGTAGTTCTCTGATATGAACAGGTTGAAGTGGTGAGTATATGATGTATGCGAAATGTGATGTTTCTGTTATGGATAATTGGTTGTAGGCGTGATGCCTTGTTACACGATTGTTGCACAGTTGTTGTTGTTGTGTTATAGTCCATAATAGTTGCATCTCATAGCATATCATTTGGCCTGGATTGGCGACGGTTGTGTCTTTAATGACAAAATAAAATGATTGTGGAGTGTTGTCTCTCGAATTATTGTGGAGTGTTGTCTCCCGAATGGTTGTGGAGTGTTGTCTCCCAAATCTGGTACCACATGCATATGCACAGTTGAGTCGCATTGTTGAGTTGCGTGGTTGAGTTGTTTTGATGAGTTACTGAGTTATGGTGATAATTGTTGTGGTTATGAATACCGAATTGTTGCGGTTTAATTATTGATAATACTTTGCGAACTGCTGGAGTTATAATGCTATGATAATATTCTGACATGACTTTTATCATGCCTTATGTTATGTTGTTGATATCTCACCCTTTACGTTGTATGTTACCTCCATTGGTGGTAACTTGCAGGTAATCCAGAATAAAGTGTAGCTTTTCGTTTAAGGTTGTTGGTCGCTCTGATACGTAGCACTCTTGGGGGGATGAACGATTAATGTTATTGCTTTTATTTAATTTCCTTGTTGCTGAATTTTATCAAGTATTTTTCATTAAATTGGTGGCTGCTGTTAAGTGCCAAATGTTGGTTGGATGCACTATACCGAGGAATTAGTAGTGCTGATTTTTATGGTTGAAACTCGTTGTTTATGTTGAATTGATGCAAGATAATTACTTGCTGAATTTTAATGAAGTTTTGTTGCAAGTTTCATGGTCTTGCTTTAATCATTCTAAATGTTGGAAATGTTTTATATTCCGCTGCAAATTAATAAGATGCCTTGTAATCAAAATGTTAATCAAGTTATTGTTGCATGTTCATCCAAGCTTCTGTGCTATGTATCATTACTAAATGCATGTTGTTTAATGGAATTGTGAAATGTATGTTTCTGTGAGTTGAAATTGTAACACCCAAAATTTGCTGATGTGACGGTCGTCACAACTTCCTTACGATCGTCATGACCATCACGGTCGTGACAACCCCTTACGACCGTCATGTTTACAAAATTTGTTGCACTCTGATTCTGTTTTCCTTAATTATCCGTCGGGTTAGATTGGGGTGTTACAAGCATGAGTCCCAAAAGTGGTGGATCTCATGGTGGGTGTAAATCTTATATGGATAAAAGGCTTGAAATGGGTATAAAGTCCCATAGGAAGTGACGATTCTTGAAGTGAACGTTATCACTGATCTGACCTGATCAGAAGGGGATCACGGGCTGGCCACACGCTGTTGGACTGCTACCTGTTCACCGGTGATGAAGAGGAGAAGGGGGTGTACCTGCAAAACACTCTGATGCCAAAGTAAGGAGTTGGGCAGAGTGAGAGCAAAGTACAAAAAATGGGTAAGAAGTGAATCACCTGACCCTCTTGTGGAAGAGGGTATTTATAGAGAGACCCCAGCGCTGGGCCAACGGTCATTTGAGGTGGGCTGGATGACCAGGCCTAACCCTAATGATTGCTAGGGCTTACGTGGCGTAGTGAAGACCAGAACGTGGTATTCGCCCTAGTCTAACTGTCCCGTGATCTCCGGAAAGTGGGTTTGACCTACTCTTTCGGAGGTGGGCGGTTGGGAGATGACGTATCCCCGCGGAGGGGAGCACGTGGAGAGCGTGTGCATGGCATGTTGTTCTCCCCGCGGAGGGGAGCCCGGGAGATTCCCTGGGGTCTTGCTCGATGGCATGGGAATACCGCCCGCGGAGGGCGGTGCTTGGTCGCTCGCGCGGTTCACTTGCCTGGCGTGGTTGGGACGGTTCTCCCCCGCAGGGAGGTCATTCTAACAAGTCGGAGATCTTGTGCCCGACGCAGTAGCTCGGACCGGGCCGGGCCTGGTGGAGCATTATTGGACTGGGCCAGCATAATTCAGCCTGGGGCCCAGTCCAGAACAGGAGCCCCACAAGTCGTTGCTCCGGGGATGGGAGTGAGGACTTGATGACGTCGATCAGGGGAAGTGGACCGGTCCGGGTAAAGACTCCCCCGTGCGAAGACGCGCGTTTATTGTCGTTGATGGGTCGGACTCGAAGGCGGGTATTGGCGGGGAGAGGTGGAGAGACGCGTATGTCTGCTTCCGCCACGTGTCGCATTCTGGGTGGCTGCTAGGGCGGCTACCCTAAGGTACTCAAGTGTCTAGCGACGCTTTGAGTCCCGTGCAGGGGTATAAATGAGCGGGCCCCTGCTCATTTCTCACTTTTCGCCCTCTGATTCTCAAATTTCCATCATGTTGTTCCGCCGCCATCCGATATCTCCGCCGTTGCCGCCACCGCGTTCTCTGTCGCCGATTTTACCATAGTAAGTTTTCCCTTTCCTTTTCTCTTGCTTTTCTTGTTTGTCTCTTGAGCGTGGCCAGGGCCGGTTGAATGCCCCGAGGGGCGGCGAAATCTCCGTCGTTCTCAAGGGTTTGTTAGGGTTTTTATTATGAATGTCCCGGGGAGAAGCGCCTTTTCCGATGAGTGCCCTAGGGACGGAAGTCCTTTCCGACGAACGTTCCGGGGAGGGTAGCTTTTTCCGATGAATTCCCCGGGGAGCGTTTTTTTATTCCGATGAATGTCCCGGGGAGTGTTCTTTTTCTCCGATGAATGCCCCGGGGAGCGCCGTCTGTTCTGACGGATGCCTCCGAGGTGGGTCTGCCGTCGGGCCACGCGGAACTGGGGGGGGGGGGGGGTAGGTTAGGACAGACCCACCGGGGACGATGCTCAGGAAGTCCTCGTCGCCCTTTCACTTGACTTGCGGTGGAAGGGTGAATTTGATCTCTGTCATCGAATTCACCGTTGCCTTCTGCTTTTCAGGTGTTAATGACTACGCTCATCTTGGGCACAAAGGTCGAGGATAATGAGCCAGATGTTCCCTATTTTGACGAGCGCGTAGTTTCGATCGCAGACTGGGTGGCCGAGGAGCCCCTCACCACACCCTCATGCTTTGCTGCTGATCCGACGGGGGCTTACACCATCGTAGAAGACCGAGAAGAGGGGGATCCTCAAAACTGGCAAGTCTATCGCCCCCGGCTAGGTCATCGGATCTGCTCGAAATACGGGCGAATGCGCTTTCTGATGTACGAGTTTTACTTCAAAGAGGCTAGGCTCAGGTTGCCTTTTTCAGACTTTCATCTGGGCCTCTTCGACTGGCTGAGGATGGCACCGTCACAACTGCGCCCCAATGCCCTGGCCTTTATTCGGGCCTTCGAGCTCGTGTGCCAATATCTCCAGGTCGGCGTCACGCTGCCGTTGTTCTTTCACATTTTCCATCTGCAGCGTCAGTCGGTGGGGGGTCGGCATGGTTGGGTGTCATTCAAGCAGCCGGACAGGCTTTTTAGGACGTACATGGATTCCGTCCGAGATTTCAAGAGTCGTTTTTTCGTGGTCAGCCCCATCACGCACGAAGGGGTCCGCTCGTTGTATTCGGAAGGGGAGAGGATAGTGGATGGTCGCCGCGAGGCCGTCATGTTGCCCCGAGTGCACATGGAGTGGTCCCTGGATCATTATTCTCGGGGAACAGGTGGGTACATCGTGCGGGCGGGGACGCTTGACGAGGAGGATATGGCCAGCTACATGAAGATAGTTTCTTTCGTACGAAACTTGCCGCCGTCGAAACTGGTCAGGCCTGACGGCCAGTATATCCTCGACAGTTACGAAAACATTCGGGAGACGGCGAGGCTGATCAACACAAAGGCTCTGCTCGAGTGTGCCTCGGAGGAGGACGCTCTGCGTTACCTAGGTGGTGGCCGCCTCGTTCCCTTTCGACCTGATGTCCTTAGCTTTTTACTGACTAGTTTTCTTTTGTCGTGCAGGGAACATGGCTTCTGTCGAGGAGCGAGTGAAGAAGCTGCGTATGTCGAGGGCCGCTGCCCCTCCGAAGACGCGGGTGGCTCAGTTAGCCGGGCAGTCTTCTGCCGAGCAAGTCGCCTACTTCCCAAGGGGTTCCGAAGAGAGCGAAGGTCCAGGAGGATACGCCTGTAGTCAATTTGTCGGCGGAGTCTTCTGAGTAGGGTTACCCTATCGCCCCCTGTCACCAGCATCCCGGCTACTTCCATGGGGCTAGGTCGCCCAGCATTCCGGCCGGAGAGGTGAAGGCGGTCCTGGGCGCTGACCGTGCAATGAGGAGGCAGGTCCTGACTGAGGATTTGGCTACGTTAATGAGGACTTTCACCACAGCGATGGTTATGAGCGAAGAGAGCTGCTCGGCCGTGGAACTGTCGAAGCTGCAAGGGGATCTCGCGTTCGCGCAGTCTCGTCTGAACAAAGCGGCCGAGAATTTGGAGGCAAGCCGAGGGAAAGTGACCCAGCTGACCGACGAGCTGGAGAAGGTTCGGGGAGAAGTGGACCTCGAGCGCAAAAGATGTAGTGGCGTTGGGGAGAAGCTGAAGGCTGCCGAGGAGGAGCTGCGGGCGTTGAAAGCTCGAGTCGCAGAGCTCGAGGGCGATCTCTTTCCCGGGGATGATGAGACCGATGACGACCGACTGCTGGTTACCCGGGCTGATCTGCTCGCCAGGATACGCGTGTTGGAAGGGGACTGCCTGGATGGTTTTGCTGCGGGCTTCAACAGCGCCGTTGCTCAGCTCAGGGTGGTGAACTCCGGGGTTGCCTACGTTGAGGACGGGATCGGCCCCTTTCATGAGATAGTTGATGGCCGGGTGGTTGACCCAAGCGCCGAGGAGGGTGGCACCGTCGTCCCTGGCGTGGAGGCTGGAGCTGATGAAGAGGAGGGAGTTTAGATTGGTCCAGGGCCTGCGTGCCCGCGTATTTCGGCCTGCGCGCCATGTTTTATATTTTGTTTTTTGTCGGGTCTGCGCGCCCTTGTTTATGTAATATTGACTATTGGGCTGGTGCCCGCTTTTGATTAATATATTTTGGAAATTGTCTGAGAGTGCGCCTCGTTTTTGCATGTTGTTTATGCTCGTTTTATTTCTGCCCGTATTTATATGATTGGGTTATATATGTTTGATATGTATGTGTTAGTATGCCATTGGGTCTGTCCGGGGTAATAGCTCGACAAAACTTGTTACCGGCGGTGAAGGGAACTAGCCGGTTTAGGCGGCGTTGTTGCCTGACCGGTTTGGGGGTAGTTTTCCCTGCGGCGTGGACGTCCCATCGCGAGCTGGGAGTCTTACCGGTTTTGGTATGGCGGTGGGGAGTCTCGGTCGAGGTGTTCCCCGCCGAGCAAGGCCTTCTGCCCGTGCACACAAGAGGCAGGGCTTGCTTTTTTCTGGTCGTTAGTAGACGCGAGGGAGTGCGGTGGTACCATGTCGCCCCCCAGTGGTCGGGACGATGGGTCGTCGCGGGCAGTGTTTAACTGTAGTACCGCTTAAGTTTCGCAGCGTTCCATGGTCGAGCTAGTTGTTCCCCGTGCAGGTTTTCGAGGTAATAGACCCTATGCTCTGTCTTGTTACGGACACAGTAGGGGGCTTCCCAATTCGCAGCCAGTTTGCCCTCGTGTGAGTCTTTCTGGTTTCTGCGCAGAACTAAGTCGCCGACTTGGAAGTCGCGTTTGAGGACTTTGTTGTCGTGGCGAAGTGCTACTTGCTGTTTCAGCTGGGCTTCCCGGAGGGCTGCTCCTGAGCGGATCTCTTCGACGAGGTCGAGCTCTTCACGTAAGGCGTCGTCGTTGTCGTCGTTGTCGAGGGGAGCTTCAGTTCGTCTGGATGGCTCGCGTATCTCGACCGGTATCACGGCTTCGGTTTCATACGTGAGGCGGAAAGGGGTTTCTCCCGTGGTTGAGTGGGGGGTGGTGTGGTATGCCCAGAGGACGTTGTGGAGCTCCTCGACCCATGCTCGCTTTGCGTCACCGAGTCGTCGCTTGAGTCCCCTAAGGATGACCCTATTCGCAGATTCTGCCTGGCCATTTGTCTGAGGGTGTTCGACCGAGGTGAAGTGGTGTTTGGTTCCGAGCTTGGTGACGAAGTCGCGAAAGTTTTCATCCGCGAACTGTATGCCGTTGTCGGTGACGATGGCGAGCGGGACCCTGAATCTTGCGAGGATGTTTCGTTTATAGAATCGGAGTATATTGTGGGCCGTGATTTTGGCCAGGGCTTCGGCTTCAATCCACTTGGTGAAGTAGTCTACGCCCACGATGAGGTACTTGTTCTGATAGGATCCTAGGGTGAAGGTCCCGAGGATGTCCAACCCCCACCAGACGAATGGCCACGGGGAGGAGAGGGATTTGAGTTCGGTTGGTGGGGCGAGGCGCATGTCCCCGTGTCTTTGGCATTTGTCACATCGTTTGACGTGTTCCTTCGCGTCTGTTTGCATCGAGGGCCAATAGTAGCCTGCTCGTAGAGCCTTTCTTGTAACACCCCAATTTTTAGTAATTATTTATTAATTAAATTAATTGATTAATTATGTGATTTTAGGCCTAATTGAATTAACTAATTTATGTGATTGAATTGGTATATTTGAATTAGTTGGTTTATTGAATTTATATAAATTATTTGATTTATTTGAGTTGTTTGGATTAATGGAGTTATTGGACATATTCGAAATAATTGATTTAATTTTATTATTTAACTTGTATGATATATTCTAATTTGTAGAATAATATAGAAATTGTTAGATTAATTGATTGGGCCTATTTGGGGGTGTGAATAGACATGAGTTATTAAGCCCATTGGAATTATTAGGTTAATGATATTGTGAGAATTTTATAAAATTGGGAGAAAAGAGAATAGAAAGAAAGAAAAGATAGAAAGGAGAAAAAAGGCAAAGAGAGGAGTGGAGAAGAAGAGGAGGAAACTCAAGAGAAAGAGCTAGAAGTTCAAGAATTCAAGGTAAGGGTGGGTTTTTATATGATTATTGGGATTATTTGATAGTGTAGAATGGGTAGAAACATGTTTAGAATAAAACTCCCAAAATTTTCATGAATTTGAAATTGTTAGGTTTTAGAGTTAATCTTTGACATGTGATTATTAATGGTGTTTGGAATTGATATAAATTGGTGATGTTTGAGAACTAGTAGGATACTCTCTTAAGGTAGCATTTCATTGAAAAATGGTAGTATATCTTGTTATAATAGCTACTGTAGTGATGTAATTATTATGAGGTAAATTGGAATATAATGAATTTCTTTGCTTCTGGAACTGTAGCACACTACCTACATATGAAAAGTGAAAATTGTTTGTTATAAAAAATTGGAACTATACATACACTACAAGACAGACAAATGTGGTACCTTTAGTTTTATATCCTGTAGCGCAAAATCAATTATATAATGTAATATATGTTAGCATTTCCCCTGTAGCGCATGCCGTATGTCACGAAAATGAAAACGATATAGTAGTGGCTGGTATAGTAAAAGCATACTACTTGGATTAAAATAAAATAAAATAAAGAAAAGTGATACTTTTTCTCTTTATTAAATTATATTAATGCTTAAGTTAATGATTCTTCTACTAAGTTTAATTATGTATTTTGTTTAATTAGTATAATTAATAATAATAATAATCTTTATTTAATTATTTTTATTTTATTGAAATTATTTAATGAGTATTGATGTTTATTAACTATTGGAAATTTTATTAAATATTGGAACTTTATTTAATATTGATTATTTATTTAAATATTAGTTACTTGTTGAATATTGACTAATTATGAATATTGAATTTAATTATTGATGATGGATTGATTTTGTATGTTGAATCGATAGCAAGTGTTTCGTGAATTGGGGTTGAAATATGTTGATAATTGTGTATTACTTGCTAAGTGTGATGATGATGCTTGGAGTAATGAATATCATGATTTGAAAATGTGTGTATGTGCAAATGTGTGGTAATTCAAGTGTGGTGAATTATTGAAGATATGCATGAATATTAAGATTAGAGAATGGTCTTAATTGCATATGATTGTTGTATTTGCATATACATCATTTTTGTCAAGAGGCAATGCTTGCTAGTTCCGTGGGAGCTAATGACTTGTCCCAAACCTAGAGCGGGGTTTGAAAGCTTAGGGAATGAGCTTTTGTGTGTTATTGGTCTAGGGAACGGACCCGGTTTAAATGTAAAAACTGAAAAATAATAACAAGTGTTGGTACCACATGACATGAGTTGCATTGAGTCTTGCATTGAGTTTTGCATTGAGTCTCATCATGTATATGTATGTGCTATGAGATTATGTGTGATATGTGGAACTGATAAATTGGTGAATTATGGAGTTGTGTGTATATACTTGTGATTAGTATGGTTACTTGAATAATATTGTGTTAATGAAATTTTTGAAGTGTGAGAATAATAGTGATTATGTTTGTATGCCTTAAATTATATATTATCTTATAATTTCAGTAATTATGTGAATTCTCACCCTTCTGTTGGAATGATGTTTTATACGACATCGCTCAGGTACTGTGGAGTAGAGTTGCTTCTAGCACGAGGTAGCCGTTGGAGTCGCTTGAGTTGTGTCTTTATTTATTTTGGGTCGAGTCATGTTCTGATCATGTAACACTGGGGAATATTTCGATTTCATGTTTTGAGAGATACTCTATGTACTCTACTTCATGCTGTTATTGTTATTTTGAATTATATGAAGTATTGGCTTTTAAACCTAAGTATTAAAAATGAGATGAGCATAAGACTTTTATTATGTCTATCATGATTAAAGCAAATCCGCTGCTACATGCTAATGTGAAAGTGTATGAAAAGCAGGAAGTTATTTTAATATTATTGAGCATGATAGGTGTTGTGTGATGTTTTGAAAATTTATGTGACACCCTTTTTGTGAAATGCATGATAATTACTCTGATCTATTTATAATTATTCCGCGGGGTTTAGAAGGGTGTTACATTTCTCGCCAGGGACCGTCCTCCGAGGTGCTACGCGTTGATGCCCTTGTGGATTTCTTTTAGGATGGCTACGCTCTGGGAGTTATCGATGTATTTGAGGAGTGGGATCGCGAAGCCTTGGCGATATAGTTTGCCTTCGAGGAGGACGTACGAGCAGGCACGTCGCTTGGTTGTGCTTGCCTCTTTAGAGTCGGCTGGTAGGTGGCCGGTGCTGAGGTAGGTGTGTAGTGGTATCATCCAGCAGTTGGTATCTCCGATGGCGTTGACGTCGAGCGGGGCGGTGGTTGCTTTGGTGCTCGGTTGCGATAAGACTTCTCGGATGACCGACTTGTGGCCTCCTCGCTTTTTGGTGCTCGCCAACTTGGAGAGGATATCGGCGCGGGTGTTCTGCTCGCGCGGGACGTCCTGAATCTCCGCGGAGTCGAAACTTTGCAGTTTTTTGGTGATAAGTGCTAAGTACTCGGCGAGGGTGTCGTTTTTCGCTTGATATTCTCCTCGTACTTGCGAAGCGACTAGTTGGGAATCTGTGTAGATTCGGATGTCTCTGACTCCAAGGTCTGATGCGAGGCGAAGTCCGGCCAAGAATGCTTTGTACTCGGCTTGGTTGTTAGTCGTCGGGAAGGCCAGCGTGAGTGAGACCTCGATGAGGGTGCCCTCGTCGTTGTCGAGGATGATGCTGACTCTGCTTCCCATGGAGTTAGAGGAGCCATCTACAAAAATGGTCCAGATGTGGCTCCCGTTGGTGGAGTCGGGTGAAGAGGTCATCTCGGCGACGAAGTCGGCCAGGGCTTGAGCTTTGATGGCGTTCCGGCCTTCATAGACGATGTCAAACTCAGATAGTTCTAACGACCATTTCAGCATGCATCAAGCCATGTCGGGTCGGCCGAGTAGCTGGCGGATGGGTTGATCGGTGCGGAGCACGACGGTGTGTGCGAGGAAGTAATGTCAGAGCCGTCACGCTGCGGTGATGAGGGCTAGGGCGACTTTCTCGATCCGCTGGTATCGGACTTCGGGGCCGTGGAGGGCTTTGCTCGTGAAGTAGATTGGTTTTTGGCCCTCCTCGGTTTCTCTGATGAGGACGGCGCTGACGGCTTCGTTAGCCACGACCAGATATAGGTATAGGGTTTCGCCCACCACGGGACGTGTCAGCACCGGTGGTTCGGACAAGACGCGTTTGAGGTGACGGAGGGCTTGCTCACATTCCTCTGTCCATTCGAACGTGGTCTCCTTCCTGAGTAGTTTGAAGAAGGGGAGGGCGTGTTGGCCACACGATGTTGGACTGCTACCTGTTCACCGGTGATGAGGAGGAGAAGGGGGTGTAGCTGCAAAACACTCCGATGTCAAAGTAAGGAGTTGGGCAGAGTGAGAGAAAAGTACAGAAAATGGGTAAGAAGTGAATTACCTGACCCTCTTGTGGAAGAGGGTATTGTTGCACCCCAAAATTTGCCCAACATTTCTTTACCTAGCTCATGTTTCATTTCATTCACATTAGCATTATCATTTGCATTTCATTGACATGTATGCAGGAGATCAAGAGGTATGATTGCCAATCAAGAGCTACACAAGGCTTTGAAGCTAGTTAAGAAGGTTATTCAAGGTTTTAAGGATTGATATCCTTGTCAAAGAAGTTAAAAGATCCTCAGAGAGAGTGATTGAAACCAAGTATGTGTGTCTCCTAACTTGAGAGTTGTGGAAAGCCATCAGATGATTCTGAGGTCATGAAGATGGACTTGAGATCTTGAGAGAGATCATGAGAAGTGTTGAAGATCACTTTGAGGCCTAGACAGGTCATTGTGTAAGATTAAGAAGACTCAGCCATGAGTGGTGCAATTAGGGTTTAACTGGGTCAACCCTAAGTCAACTGATGATTTGAAGGAGATTGAGACCTAATACAAGAGCCATGTGATCATGGATTGATACATTGAGATGTTATAAGGATGATTCCAAGGTCAACTCATCATGATTGAAGAGTTTGAGAAGCTTCAGGCTAGGGTTTCTAAGACTTGACAGTGTAAAATCCCCTAGTTTGACCCCTGTCTTCAAGGCCCTTTAGCTCAAGATATGATTGTCATATCCTCTTGACCCCAACATGATTGTTGTAGGGCATGATCTTAGCTTTAATTTGAGTACTAGAAGTCCTTGATAGGGTTTATAGAACTCAAGTTATGAGCCAGACAAGTTACAAGTCATCTGAGGCATATGAATTTGGAGCTTGAAAGTTACCCAACTTGCATGACACTTTTTCCCTAGAAGGATGATTCCTATGAAATTTTGGTCAACATGAATGTTGTTCCTTATTCTCTTAGATTTCCATAGAGTGCTAGAAGTCCATGATTGAATTTGTAGAACTCAAGTTATGGCTTTGACAAGTCAAGGGTATTTTGGGAAGTTGTGATTATGGGTCATTTTTGGTTATGGGTCATTTTCACCAACTTAGACATCTCAAATGAAATTTTATGAAACTTGAAAGTTGCTCAAAATGGGGTTTTAACTTTGACCATGTTTCGAGTAGGCATTGAAATGGCTCAAGGAGAGACTTGATTCAAGAAATTATGAAAAAGGAAGAATTAAAGAGAATTAAAGATAAAAAATTCAAAATAAATGTTATGTGTGCAAATAAGGCAAAGTAATAGCATTTTTTGAATGGAAATTTCATTTTGGAAACAATGACATCATTAGAATTTAGTTTTGAGTTTATTTTCATGGCCTTTTGCTTTGATACTTCATGAGGAAGTTACATCTCAAATCCAAGCCATGGGATGAAAACAAGGGATGAATCCCCACCATTCAAGTTCAGTGGTTCACAAGGAGTGCAATGAGAGCTTCTTGAAGGAGAAATAGATGAGATATCGTGACTTCCATAAGAGAGATTTTGAAGAGAAATTGAAATTTGAATTTCTCATTCTGAACCTTTGAGAAGGATCTAGATCATTCAGTTACATCCTATATAAGCCTATGAGTGCATTCAGTTCATTTTTTGGTGAAGTTTGAAGCCTGAAGCAGAGAGTGAAGTTGGAATTACAGAGGTGCAAGTGAAAATCAGATTCTGAGTTCAAGGCCAAATCAAGATCAATTGAAGGTTTCATTGTGTTCATCAAGTGATTTGGAGTGTATCTGCACTTTCTTGAAGGCTGAAGAGTGCAAGAACTGCTTCTGTTACAAGCTTGAACACAGGTTGGTACATTTCATTTTTGTGCTTAATCTATGTAGAGATAGTTAGCATTCTATAGGTGGTTAGGATCCTGGTGACATGTAGTTGGATTTAGGATCAAAAACTGGTGAATTAGAGACAAAATAGGGTGATGATCAATTTCTGTTGAGGCTCGAATCAAGCAATTCTTAGACTGTTAATCAAGTTTGGATAGTGTAGAATGATCACCATCAGATGAAGATTACATCTGTGAATTTAATTGAGGTTCTGATGAGATTCAAGATTGATGCACATTTTGAAAGTGCTATCGGGTTTGAAAATCCAGAGGGAATTAGATGATTCTAAGGAGATATTCATGATCAGCATTGAATTCTAGAGAGAATGATGTATGGTTTGTTAATTTTTGGTGACCTGTGTAAATGGCTTCGCCGGAGAAGACGGTGGCGCCACCGTCTGGGCCACCGTCTGTGTTCCCCCCCCCCCCAAACTGAGTTCAAATGAAGAAGATGCATGATAGGCGTTGGATCTTGCTGAAGGCTTGACTCAGTACTCACCATCCACGACCACGATTGAATTTTAGTTGTTGACTATTGACTGAAGAAAAACGCCATCATTTTCATTAATGTGCTGGAATCACATGGACGTTTGGATTCATTGACTAGTCATCCCATCGTGTGATCAAAGCTGTGCCACATACCCCCACCTCAAAACGCCCCGTTTTGGATTAGTGAGTAATTCAGAGAAGGGACGAGTTCGAACCCTGGCGCATGCACTTTTTCTTTCATTTTAATTGCTGAACTAAACCATGAGGAATTCAGAGTGCTGGGCTTAATGTTGAATTGATGTTCACCCCCCCCCTTTTTGGCCCAACCCAGAGAATGAGCTGAAGTTCATTGCTATTCACCACGCGCCCCTTATTCTCTATTCTTTTTCTTATTTTCTCTATTTTTGGTTTGTTTGATTTTAATCCATTAAAAATAGGAAAATTAAACAATAAATCCTGAGGTTTTTTCCCATGATTCATGAATGAATTTAGAAATTTAGGAGCAAAAAGATTAGGATTAGCATTTATTTTCATTTTATTTGATTTTTTCCCATTTTATTTGACAATAAAATTGTATTGTTTGCCTCTTCTGTTTGGTGAATTTTGTTTGAGCATTTGGTATGGAGTTTTGGCTTGATATTTGGCTTGTGATTAGGTTAGATATGTATGCTCCCCTCAGATTTTTCTCACATTTTTGTGATGAAGTTAGGTGCTGTTTTAGGACTAGAACTTTAGGAGTTCCCTTTTAGGGTTTAGTTGTGATACCTTGAGGTTTAGGATTTGATTGGAGGACTTAGGGAATGAATTAGGTCTTGATTTTTTAACTATAGGTTATTAGTGAATGCATTTTCCCATAGAAAAATAATCAGATTTTTAGAATGTGTTTTGGTATTTTTGATAGAATATTCTACTTGTGTGTTCATTTGGTGTTTCAATGTTGAGGATTGATGTGGAATGGACTCAAAATTGGACTTCCTTGCATAGTGGGCTTCTAGATCTCATTGGAAGACATCATGGACATGATGAAGCTTGTGTGAAGTGGCTGGTGGAGCTTGTATTGGAGCTTGTCCTTCTTTTTGTTAGCTTTGTGTAGCTTAGGAAATTAGGGCTTTAGGAGAGAGCTTTAGAAATAGATATTTCTTCAAATAATGGTTGGTTTTGTTACCATTCCATTCTCATCCTATGATTCAAAGTCCTCATGTCAAAGTCTCATCTCTCCTTTGGAGGGATGTGTGACATTTACAATGAGTAGAACTTTTGAGGATGCCTTTCTCTGATGACTGGTTGAGTGTCAGACAGGATTCCTTTGGTTTACTGTCTGCTTCCAATCATCAAACAATCATCTTATTGATTCTCTTCATTCTTGGTGGAGCCTATTGAAGATTGAAGTTTTAAGATGGAGTACCTTTCAATCTCTTGAAGATGATAGACTTGAAGAACAATTACAGACTGTGGACTGAATTGCTGTCAGAAGATTGCTTTGCTGTGAAGCTGTTGATCTGTTTCCCTGTCTGTCTGTTTTCTTTCTGTGCAACTGTATTGATGTGACTTGATTGGTGTGATGCATTTAGATTAGGTCATGTAGTTGAATAAGCCTAAAAGCATCTTAAGGGTTGAGTTTCTCCCCTTGCTTATATTGCATTAGAGGTTGAGTTTCTCCCCTTGCTTATATTGCATTAGAGGTTGAGTTTCTCCCTCTGCTTGTATTTTTACTGTATGGCTTTGCTTGCCGGTATTCGGTAGAGCTCTGCTCCCTTGCCTGTGTGGTTTGTGATTTTCTTGATGGTATTTTATTTTCCTTTATGATTGCAGTTATTCATATCTGGCTTGAGGTTGAGATGAGCTTGTGGAGGCTGATTCCCCACACACATTTCCTCCCTCACTTGCATTGCATGCATTTTACAGTTGTTTACTGTTTACTGTTTAAGCTGATGCTTTAGTTGTTTCTGTTTATCATTGACATGATCCCCTAGGAATCTCACTTCCTTTGATAAGGAAGTGATGATTAGAACTTTAGGTTGAAACCTATGCATGATAACTTCTAGGAGTTCCCTGTTTCAAACCTCAACCATAGGATGAATCCTTGGCATGACAACGTTAGGACTTGATAGTCTCCCTTTAGTTGAGCCTGTTCTCTCTTCTCATCTCAAACAAACAGTAAAAAACGTAATAAAGGCAAGTTAGTATAAGCGCGTTACGAGCCTTAAGCTACTTTTGTAATGATAATTGAGCGGCCTCCTCTCAATCTTCTAGAATGTTTAGTATACGTCCTTTGGACGATATGCGACGCATTCGTTCCCAGGTCATAGTCTCTAGTGCTGTACGAACTACAGACAACTAAAAATCAGTTTTTCCGTAAAAGACAGAAAATAAACTTCAAACCTTTTTGCCCCGTGGGCCCATAATTCAAAGGAAGCTTTTCTGAAGAAAAGAGTGTTGTTAACTCTCGGTTCTACCGCAAACGGTAACGCCTAAGTCTCCAAGGGTCGAGCTGCATATGCCAAACTGCTGGAACTGTTTGTTAACCCTACTCGATAAAACAGATGAATCTGAAACCCCGTAATCCGTATTAACCCGAACTACGTAAGCTCTGATCTCTCATACCTGTTGAGAGTACGTAGGCACAATACTGACGTATTGGCGAGCCACCTTCCCTCATCACCCGTAGTTAGTCGAACTACGTTGACTCTGATTTCTCATTATCTAATGAGAATACGTAGGTATAAAGCGCGACTCTTTGCCGAGTCATTTTCTTTTCATTTCAGACCAGCCTTGATAGGTAGATAGTAAAACCAACCCGTCAGATAAACACAACAAGCATGGATCCCATCGAGTACGATGGACGTGAGAGGTGCTAATACCTTCCCCTTGCGTAACCGACTCCCGAACCTAGACAACGGTTACGATGACCTTGTCTTATACCTTTTCATCAGGTTTCTCCGATCGTTTCCTTTCCCGCTCTGAGGGATAAATAACGAAAGGTGGCGACTCTTCTGTTTTTCCGGCACCTTATTTTCGTGGAAGCGACAGCTGGCGACTCTTCTGGGGACTTGATAGTTTCCTGGGATCCAACGTCCCTTATGCGAGTCAATCTGGGGATCCAACATCCCCTGCGAGAGCCAATCCTAGCGCTTGTATGTTTACTTGTTGGGTTGTTTTTATTTATCGCATTTTATTTCCCGCATTTTGTTTTTCAGTATGATATGATTATCTGTGATGTTGTGGGAGGGGAATTCTGATGAGTGAGAAGCCAGACCTAGGCTTGAGAGCTACATAATATTAGAGTGGATTAGTGGAGGACATGCTTGCTTTGCTTGCATCAGTTCCCATGTAATCCACACTCAGACGAGGTTCTCTTTGATTACTTCCTATCGGTCCTTTGGACTCGAGGGGTTGTCGGATCTGAGGATTGTCGACTCTGGGAACCGATCATTTGGAATTCAGCTAAGTGAGGTCGCTTCAAGAGATGATGATGCCACACCTCCTGGGTATCGTATCATCGTTTCTTGAAAGTCTGTGACGCTGATGACCGTATAGGATGCCGAACCTTTTCCGTGATTAGGTCCATACCTGTGAGCAGGGTCGGGTTTGTTGCAGGAAACCTTAACCTTCAAACTACCTGGTTTTCTTGATAGTGAATCAGTTTTGTTGGTATCAGAGGTTCTCATCATCAGATATGTGTTTGTTCTTGACAGAGCAGATTTATTGTCTGGTATAAGGGGTTCTTCTCATCAGAGATATGGTTGTTCTTGACAGAGCAGTGTTGTGGTTTTGTTGATACAGAGCCTTCATCTCCTCAACAGCACAGTCATCTTGATCTCCTGCTGCATGATTGCATTTTGCATTGTTTGCATCCTAATTTGCATGTCATTAACGTGTGTCTGTGTTGCAGGTGCATATTTCTCCCCTGGTTCTAGTGATCTTGATCCTCATGGCAGATATGACATCTCTGAAGAAGACTGTGGCTTACAAGCTACCAGCACCTGACATCCGAGAGTTACGAGCTTTGATTTCTTTGGATGATAAGACAGTGATGGAGAGTTTCAGAAAGAGTTATGGGATACTTCTGGGTATGGTGTATAAGCTTCCTACGCACGAGTTGAATGGCCTCTACGCCCTGCTGCAGTTTTACGACCCACAGCTCAGATGCTTTGTTTTTCCAGACTATGTCCTGGCCCCGACCTCGGAAGAGTACTCTGACCTGTTGGGGGTGCCTTTGTTGAATCAAATGCCTTATTAATGTGTTGAGGGTGAACCTAAATTGAGTAAGTTGTCTGACGCTCTTCATGTAGATGAGTCTGAGTTGGAAGGGATGGTATCCAGAAAGATTGGAGTTCATGGTTTCCCCTTGCCTTTCCTGATGGAAAAAGCCCGAAAGTTCGCCGAGAAGGGTCGCTGGGATGTATTCAATGCCTTCTTAGCCCTTTGCATTTATGGGATCATGCTATTCCCAAGTCATCCAGACTTCATAAGCATGGATGCTTGCCATATATTTGCCTCCGGGAATCTAGTGCCCACTCTCCTCGAAGACGTCTACCATTCAGTTCACAGCAAGAACGAAAACAGAAAGGGGAAGAACGTGGCATGTTGTGCTCCTTTACTGTATAAGTGTGGCATGTTGTGCTCCTTTACTGTATAAGTGGTTTCTAGCCATCTTCCTAAGTCAGGGCCGTTCATTGATTCTGCTGAGTCTTCACCCTGGTCTGCGCGTTTGATGCGTTTGACCGCTGACAATATTATCTGGTTTGATAGAGATCTACTGGGCAAAGATATTGTACATAGCTGCTGTGGCTTTCCTAACGTCCCCTTGGTCGGAAGGAGTGGATGTATCAACTACAATCCATCTCTGCTGGTACGACAATTTGGGTATGCACTACGAGGTCCTCCTGAAGAGGAAGAGATAAGGGAATCTCTGTATCTCACAGGGTTGCTTGAAGGTGACACTTTGGTCAAGGTACAGAATGCTTGGAGCAAAATTCACCGAAAGGGGAAAGTCTTGCTAGGAAAAAGCAACAACAAGGCCTTTGATCCGTATGTGACTTGGTTTCGAGAGAGAGCCACCAAGTTTCTAATGCCGTTTCCTGCCGTGGAACCATTGTAGAAGCATGCTTCATCTCAAGGTTTCAAGGTTTTGATGACAACAACAACAAGACTCAAGATATTTTCATCTGTGCAAAAAGTCAAAAGCTTTCAAAAGACCAAGATCAAAGTATTATGGAAGTGATCAACATTCAAGCTTCATGTACATTTGCTCGATCATCTTTCAAGACTTGGACACAAGCTATGGTATATCAAATTCTCTAATTTAATTGATATACAAGTGTTCAAAACTATAAATTATTTTTGCATAATGCATTAACATGTTTTAAAATCATTTGGAATTGGTATAACACTTTTAAATTAATTATTTTTCAAAGTTTTTATAGTGTTAACCGATTAAGCATATAGGTTAATCGATTAACGCCCTAAAATTTTAAATTCTTTGGACCAACGTTATAGTGTTAACCGATTAACCTATATGGTTAACCGATTAACACTGAACGTTTTCTGAAAAATTGTTTCATTTCAAGTTCAAAAATTATTTGAATGTTATACCTTTCCATGTGTTAACTCATACTCAAATATACCCTTATGAAATGGTGTTTTGGATGATATAAATTCTGATAATTTCAAATTAACAAACACCTCCAACAATTTTCAAAAACAATCATTGAATCATATTCACTACTTTTCAAATAATTTCAAATACATTCAAAAGTGTTCATACTTGCATAACCTTTCACATCCATTTGTTTGAGCACTTGTATTGAGATTAAGTTGTGAATTCTGATTAAAGGAGAAGATCAATCTTTGTATTGATATTACTATTGTACTCTCAAATTACAAAAAGAATTACAGAATAGTTTGTTGTGACTTGTGATCCAGGATTGTTGGACACAAGGGTTAGTGTTTTGCAAGAGGATTGTTCTTTCACACTAGTTTGTTTTGTTGTTAGATTGTAGGCCTCACCGGTTGATGGTGTGATAGGTTGTACTTTCTAAAACAATAGTGAAAACTCTCTTTCATGTGGAAAGGGGAGTGGAGTACCTTCGGATTGTGAAGGGAACCACTATAAATCTTGGTGTCCACTTTCTTTATGCTTTCTACTGCATCCATCACCAAGAACATAACCAAAGAAAAATTAAAGAACACCAAAAATCCGAAAAAGTTTCCATAAGCCTAATTCACCCCCCCTCTTATGCATACTCTGAACTTACATTTGGCATCAGAGCAGGTTAAGGTAACCTGTTCCTAACGATTCAGTATGGCTTCCACAAGAACCAACCCGGTTTTTAAAGATGGTAGAAGTAGTAATAAGCCACCACTCTTTTCTGGAGAATATTTCGATTTTTGAAAAATCCATATGAAGGCACATCTTGAGGCTCAAGGAGACGGTATATGGGAAACCGTAGAAACTGGTCCACATGTTCCTACAAGTGTGGTAAATGGTGTTGGAACTCCAAAGATAAAATCCTCATATGATGAAGATGACAAGAAGAGAATTTTGAATGAGAAGAAAGCAATCAACATACTTCAAAGCGCTCTCAGTATGGACGAATTCTTCCGTATATCACAGTGTAAATCAGCAAAGGAGATTTGGGACACCTTGGTAGAAACGCATGAAGGGACAGCCGAAGTAAAAAGATCAAGACTTAATACTTTAAGTCAAGAATATGAAATGTTCTGTATGCATCCTGGTGAATCCATTGTTGCCTTACAAAAGAGATTCGTTCATCTAACAAATCATTTGATTGCTCTCGGGAAGACCTTCACCAATGATGATCTCAACTTGAAAGTCCTAAGATCCTTAACAAGAGAATGGCAACCGAAGGTGACCGCTATTTCGGAAAAGAAGAGTCTTTCAACGATGACATCCGCTTCCTTATTTGGCAAACTTCAAGAGCATGAACTGGAACTTGGAAGGCTTGAGAAGCATGAAAGTCAAGACAAGAAGTCCAAAGGAATTGCCTTGAAGATTGACACAAAGGATGACAAAAATGACAAATCTTCCGAAGACGAAAATTTCATGCTTCTAGTAAAGAAGCTTGGTAAGTTTTTTAATAATAATAAAAATTCCTCTTTTTCTAAAAAGAATAGACATTTCAGGAAAAAGGAAGTATCCACATCAAATCAAGAAGTTACATGTTACGAATGTGGGAAACAAGGTCACATAAAGCCGGATTGCCCGAAACTCGCAAATAAAGGAAAATTCAAAGGCAAAAAGGATTTCAAGAACAAAAAGGCTTATGTTGCGTGGGACGATAACGAGATAAGTTCATCATCGGAGTCGGAAAGCGATGAATGTGCAAATATGGCTTTAATGGCTTCACACCACTCCGATGAAGAAAATGAGGTTAGTAGCAATTTTTTTTTGTTTATGATAATGATGCACAAGAAGTTATAGATGAACTTCTAAAAGAATGCAAGACTTTGTATAAAAGCATCTCAGCACAAAAGAAAAGAATTTCATTTTTAGAAGAACAAAATTCTGTTTTTATGAAAAATATTGAAAATGAAAAACAAAAATTAATAAATGAAAAACAAAGTCTTGTATGTAAGAATTGTGAATCTCTATCTTTTCAAATTGTGCAACTTAAAAGAGTTTTAGAAAGATACGAAAAAGGTCAAATTGGCTTGGAAGAAATTCTTAAACATCAAAGATATCCTAATGATAAAAGTGGATTAGGATATTCTAAATTTTCAAAACCAAGTACCAATGAGACCATTTTTGTAAGAGCAAGTGGACACGTTTCTAAAGAAAAGAGAAGCATTTCTAAAAATCAGCATCAAAATCATAACAAGATAAAAGTTGAGAAGAAAAAGAATTATGTTCTTAGATATAGAAGTCACTTTCAACCTACGTGTTCTTATTGTGGAATTAAAGGCCATACACCTAATGCTTGCTATGTGCGCAATATTGGTGTTGCTAAAGGGCATTATGTGTTGGTTGAAAAAGGTACTAACTATCAAGGACCCAAAGCAATTTGGGTACCTAACACTACTTAAATTTGTGTTGTAAGTATGCTTCAAGACAACGTCTAATCAATGGTATCTTGATAGCGGTTGCTCGAAGCATATGACGGGAGACATAAACAAATTTTCAAGTCTATCATTAAAGGCCAAAGGATATGTCACTTACGGTGATGATAATAAAGGAAAAATTCTTGGAGTGGGAACCATTGGTGCACCTCCATGTACAATCATCGAAGACTTTCTTTATGTGGAAGGCCTTAAACACAACTTACTTAACATAAGTCAATTGTGTGACAAAGGGTTCCGAATAAACTTCACAAAGGAGGAATGCTTGATAGAACACGAAGTCACTCATGACATTTTGCTAAAAGGTAAAAGATATAATAACATTTTTATGATTTCTTTTGATGACTATTCCTTGAAGGTAAAGTGTCTTATGGCAAACAACAACGAGGCATGGCTTTGGCATAAAAGATTTGCTCACATCCACATGGAGCATCTAAACAAATTGATAAAGCATGATCTAGTTGCTGGACTCCCAAAGATAAAGTTCATCAAGGATAAATTATGCGATGCATGTCAAAAGGGAAAACAGACCAAGACAACTTTCAAATCCAAGCAAGTGGTTTCTACATCAAGGCCACTTCAATTGTTGCATATGGATCTTTTTGGTCCATCAAGAACAAAAAGCTTCAGAGGTAATTTTTATGCTTTGGTTATTGTTGATGATTTCTCTCGATACACATGGACATTGTTTCTAGTGCAGAAAAATGATGCTTTCAAAGCATTCAAGAAGTATGCGAAGCAAATTCAGAATGAGAAATCACTCACCATAGCCTCTATAAGAAGCGATCACGGTGGAGAATTCCAAAATTCAGACTTTGAAGATTTTTGCGAAGAGCATGGAATCTCTCATAATTTTTCAGCACCAAGAACACCTCAACAAAATGGTGTTGTAGAACGGAAGAATAGATCACTGGTGGAGCTTGCAAGGACAATGCTCAACGACGCAAACCTTCCTAAATATTTTTGGGCAGATGCAGTTAGTACAACATGCTTCGTAAGCAACCGTGTCAATATTCGACCACTTCTCAAAAAGACTCCGTATGAGTTGTTCAAGGGTAGAAAACCAAATATAGCATTCTTCCACATATTTGGATGCAAATGCTTTGTTCTCAATAACAACAAGGATAATCTCGGTAAGTTTGATGAGAAATCTGACGAAGGTATATTTCTTGGTTACTCTCTTTATAGTAGAGCATTTAGAATTTTTAATAAGAGAACTCTTACTATTGAAGAATCCATTCATGTTTCGTTTGATGAGACTAACCCCTCGAAAGAGGATAATATTATTATGGATGATGATGATGATATAGTAGGTTCTTCACAACAACAAGAAGAGACTTCAAAGAATTAAGAAATACCACAAGAAGATGTCACTCAAATCATTGAAGAACATCAAGATCTTCCGAAGGAATGGAGAATGCATAGAGATCACCCGATAGATAAAGTTATTGGTGATATTAGCCAAGGCGTTGCAACTCGATTTAATCTAAAGGATGCCTGTCTCAACATGGCTTTTGTGTCTCAAATTGAACCAACCAAGATTGATGAAGCCTTAGGCGACGACCAATGGATTGTAGCAATGCAAGAAGAACTCAATCAATTCGAAAGGAATCAAGTTTGGAGTCTTGTACCAAGACCAGATCATAAGCACATCATAGGAACAAGATGGGTGTTCAAGAACAAACTTGACGAGAATGGGATCATAGTTCGTAACAAAGCAAGATTGGTCGCACAAGGCTACAACCAGGAGGAAGGAATTGATTTTGATGAAACGTTCGCTCCGGTAGCAAGGTTAGAAGCAATTAGATTATTACTTGCTTACGCTTGTTCTATGAATTTTCAGTTGTTCCAGATGGATGTCAAAAGCGCTTTCCTGAATGGCTACATCAATGAGGAAGTCTACGTCAAACAACCTCCGGGTTTTGAAGACTTCAAGAATCCCTCGCATGTTTACAAACTGAAAAAGGCACTCTACGGACTAAAACAAGCACCAAGAGCATGGTATGACCGCCTTAGCAATTTCTTATGTGAAAAAGGGATTTACAAAAGGAAAGGTTGACAAGACATTGTTCATAAAGAAAATCAAAGGAAACACTTTATTGGTTCAAGTCTATGTCGACGACATCATCTTCGGATCAACAAACAAAGAGCTTTGCAAAGAATTTTCACTTATGATGCAAGGAGAATTCGAGATGTCCATGATGGGAAAATTGAATTATTTTCTTGGACTACAAATCAAGCAAACAAAGGATGGCATCTTCCTCAACCAATCCAAGTATTGCAAGGAATTGTTGAAGAAATTCGATATGGATAGTTGCAAGGTGATGTCCACCCCTATGGGATCCGGAACGTACGTTGATCAAGATGAATCCGGTACTCCAGTTGATATAACAAAATATCGAGGTATGATCAGTTCATTACTATATTTGACGGCAAGCCGTCCTGACATTATGTTTAGCGTTTGTTTGTGTGCACGCTTTCAAGCAAGTCCGAAGGAATCGCATCTCACAGCCGTAAAGAGAATCATAAAGTATCTCAAAGGGACAATGAACGTCAGATTATGGTATCCTAAAGGTAGTACTTGTTCTTTAGTTGGTTATTCTGACGCTGACTATGCAGGATGTAAGACCGATAGAAAAAGCACAAGTGGAACGTGTCACATTCTCGGGAATGCATTAGTGTCATGGGCCTGCAAGAAGCAAGCGTGTGTGGCACTCAGTACAGCCGAAGCGGAATATATTACAGCAGGAAGTTGCTGTGCACAAATTCTGTGGCTCAAGCAACAACTCCTCGATTACGGAATAGACCTCGGCTGTATTCCTCTTCGATGTGATAATACAAGTGCCATCAACATTACAAAGAACCCGGTCATGCATTCAAGAACAAAACATATAGATATCTGGCACCACTTCCTTCGAGATCACGTATTGAATGGAGATGTAGATGTTACTTTCGTCGACACGCACAATCAACTTGCCGACATCTTCACCAAACCTTTGGCGAAAGAACCATTCTACAAAATTCGGCGAGAACTTGGGATTCTTGTTGAAGGTGACATCTGACCTTTTCTCTAATATGTGTATGCATTATTTGTGTTGTGTTTCCATGTGTACGCATTCTGTTTTTTTAAGTATTTTTCAAAAATTCGCGTGTGTTAATCGATTAACCATATGGGTTAACCGATAACACTATAAGTTTTTCTGTAACAATTAATTTTTTAATATGTTAATCGATTAACCTATATGGTTAACCGATTAACACTGTTAAATTTTCAATACACTATTTTGGTTGCACTCTGCTACATGTTTAATTCTATTTTCGTATGTTTTGCTTACCTACGTGATTGTTCTTTTGATTGCTTTCATAATTGTCGATATTTTCTAGTTTTGTTTGAAAGCTCCTTCCTTTTTGCTAATGACAAAGGGGGAGAAGAGCTTTGGCTTTCTAATGTCTATGTGTGCAGATTTTTTTCCTGTTTTTAGCCTCTGTTTTTAGAAAGGGAGAGTTCATGGACATAGGGGGAGAAACAAGACCAGGACCAAAAATCGTCAAAGCACTGCACAAGACTCAATTGGTTGTAATTGGTTGTCATCATCAAAAAGGGGGAGATTGTAGAAGCATGCTTCATCTCAAGGTTTCAAGGTTTTAATGACAACAACAACAAGACTCAAGATCTTTTCATCTGTGCAAAAAGTCAAAAGCTTTCAAAAGACCAAGATCAAAGTATTATGGAAGTGATCAACATTCAAGCTTCATGTACATTTGCTTGTTCATCTTTCAAGACTTGGACACAAGCTATGGTATATCAAATTCTCTAATTTAATTGATATACAAGTGTTCAAAACTATAAATTATTTTTGCATAATGCATTAACATGTTTTAAAATCATTTGGAATTGGTATAACACTTTTAAATTAATTATTTTTCAAAGTTTTTACAGTGTTAACCGATTAACCATATAGGTTAATTGATTAACGCCCTAAAATTTTAAATTCTTTGGGCCAACGTTACAGTGTTAACCGATTAACCTATATGGTTAACCGATTAACACTGAACGTTTTTTGAAAAATTGTTTCATTTCAAGTTCAAAAATTATTTGAATGTTATACCTTTCCATGTGTTAACTCATACTCAAATATACCCTTATGAAATGGTGTTTTGGATGATATAAATTCTGATAATTTCAAATTAACAAACACCTCCAACAATTTTCAAAAACAATCATTGAATCATATTCACTACTTTTCAAATAATTTCAAATACATTCAAAAGTGTTCATACTTGCATAACCTTTCACATCCATTTGTTTGAACACTTGTATTGAGATTAAGTTGTGAATTCTGATTAAAGGAGAAGATCAATCTTTGTATTGATATTACTATTGTACTCTCAAATTACAAAAAGAATTACAGAATAGTCTGTTGTGACTTGTGATCCAGGATTGTTGGACACAAAGGGTTAGTGTTTTGCAAGAGGATTGTTCTTGCACACTAGTTTGTTTTGTTGTTAGATTGTAGGCCTCACCGGTTGATGGTGTGATAGGTTGTACTTTCTAAAACAATAGTGAAAACTCTCTTTCATGTGGAAAGGGGAGTGGAGTACCTTCAGATTGTGAAGGGAACCACTATAAATCTTGGTGTCCACTTTCTTTATGCTTTCTACTGCATCCATCACCAAGAACATAACCAAAGAAAAATTAAAGAACACCAAAAATCCGAAAAAGTTTCCATAAGCCTAATTCACCCCCCTCTTAGGCATACTCTGAACTTACATCCTCCTGTGCACAAAGAGCCTACCACAGTTGATATTTAGAGATTCAACCAGGTACTCCAAGGGAAGGAAGAGCTATGAAAAGCCAACGAAGAGTTGGAGAAAGAGATCGCTCAACTTCAGAAAGAGAAAAGTGAAGCTGTTTATACCTGCAAGAAGCAGACTGAGATGATCAACCATCTAGGCACCAACTTGACCAAAGAAACTGATGTTAGGGAACGTCTGGGGTTGGACCTGAAGTCAGTACATGGCGTGTTGACAACCAAGAAACAAGATCTGGATAGAGTATACCAGAAGTTAACCCAATACGAGAGGGTCTGTAGCAGCACCCTAGCCAAACACAAAGAGCGGGAAGAAAAGCTGAAGCAGCAAGTAGCCGAGCTAGAAGCTCAGATCATCGGGAAAGACAAGAAGATAGAGGCTGAAGCCTCACTGCGACGAGACGTCCAGTATAGATTGGCTGAGGCCGAGGCAAATTTACAAGATTTTCAACTCCGGGCTGATGCTAAGAGGAGTAGAGTCGAGAACCATTCTGAAGAAGGTGTTTCTAGGAGCGTTGCCGAGAACCTCCCAGAGTCCATCAGGCAGAGGGACCTGCTGGCCCAGGGTTTTCTTACTCAGCCAGATCATCCCGCTACAAAGAAGTTGGTAGAAGATTCCCGTGCCCGTGGCCGCACCTGATCTCTTGTATCTCTTTTTGTATATTTTATGCATTGATATGCTGATCACCGCCAGGTCTGTTGGTTGGGGTCATGCCTTGTTGCTTCAGTTGTATGTGATTACAGTTGTACGCTACCCGAACGGGATTTTCAGATGAATATATGAGGATTTCTTTTCCATGATTGGATGATAGACTTTATTTGTCCTGGAAACTAGGATCGGGGGGGGGGGGGATATCCCCAAGGCACAGACACACGTTTGCATTTGCATGACGAGCACCTTGTCGTTTTTCTAACCCTTTGTGTATGCAGGTTGTTCCAGGATTGACCGAAAGCCGATCCACTGCTATCCGACCAGAGCGAATCAAGCTAGAGCAATGGAACAAGTGCAAACTAACGTCCAGGAACTCCGAGAGAGGATGGATCGCTTCATGGAGCTCATGCAAGTGGTTGCCAACAGCCAAGACCAGCTCAGAACATTGGTCCAACCTCTGATCTCAAGGGTTGACAACAACGGTGTGCTTCATGGTGGGAGCGTTCCAGTCCCCCCACCTGTTGAAACTCCTCAGGGTGGCATCCCCGTGACCGGGGGGAATGGAAGTGGTAACAGCAATGTGATCACTAACATCGGGCTCAATGGTAATACGACTGGCGTCGATAATGGAAACTTTGAAGCTAATGGCAACACTGGACTAGGCAACGACAACACAGGTGCTGGAAATCTGTATGGGCCTCAGCCATGGCTAGAAGATCGCCAAGAAGATTTGTTCTCACAGAGGAGTGCTGAGGGAGAATTGACTGCTGAGGCACGTCTGAGGTTTAAAGCACTAGAGGACAAAATGAAGAATTTCGAGAACCAGAACACTATGGGTGTCGACATGACTAAACTGGGATTGATTTCTGATTTCAATGTGCCTCCTAAATTCAAGGTACCCGAATTTGAGAAATACAAGGGCACCACTTGCCCTCATGTCCACTTAAGGTCATATTACCGAAAGATGTCCGCTCACTCTGAAGACGAGAAGCTGCTGATGCACTTCTTTCAGGATAGCTTGTCCGGGCCATCCTTGGAATGGTACATGAGTCTGGAACCCACCAGTGTGCGCACATGGAAAGAACTTGTTGAGGCCTTTGTGCACCATTATCAGTATAACAGTGACTTGGCTCCGAACCGGGTTCAACTGCAAAACTTGTCACAGAGGAACAATGAGGGGTTCAAAGAATACGCCCAGCGATGGCGTGAATTAGCAGCCAGAGTTCAGCCGCCGATGGTTGAACGAGAGCTTGTTGAGATGTTTTTAGCCACTCTCCCGGGGGTCTATTACGAGAAACTAGTCAGTGGTATGTCCGGGAGTTTCTCCGATCTCATCATTACTGGCGAGCACGTTGAAAATGGGATAAAATTGGGAAAAATTCAGGGTGTTGATCTATCCTCAACTGGAGGAGGAAAGAAACCATACAGTAACAAAAGGCGTGAAGAAGAGACGAGCGCCGTGTCCAACGCTCGAAGGAAAGGTAAGGGGCAGCGCCAGAAGGTGGCTAGCATAACCATCTCTGCAGTCCAACAACCCCAGCCGCAGCAGCAGCAGCCAAATCAGCAAGGGTACAGAAGGTATCAGAACAGGGCACCTCTGGCAAGTCGTCACCTTGAGACACCGCCCATGTCTTATGCTCAGCTATTACAAACTCTGCTTCAGTTATAGCTAGTCTAGAAAAGAACCCTGGCTCCCTTGACAGGGGCACCTCCGCAGGGTTATGATGCGAATGCAACATGTGATTTTCACTCAGGGGCACCCGGCCACACGATAGAAAACTGCAAAGCCTTCAAGCACAAGGTGCAAGATATGGGGGATGCTAAAATCATCAATTTCTCAGATAATGTGCCGAATGTCATAAAGAACCCTATGCCGAACCATAGGGGAGGTGGGGTGAATGCCATTATTGAAGAAGAAAACTTAGATTTATTGATTGATGTCAAGGATCTGAAGACACCGCTTAGCTTTGTTAAAGCCAAGCTGATGAAGAGAGGCTTCTTTCCGGGCTGTGGAGAATTGTGTATGGGCTGTGCGACTCGCCTTATGGCTGTGAACAATTGATAGTGGGGATTCAATGTCTGATGACCGAAGGAATCTTGCAGTTTAGCCGAATGTGGATCTGGAAAGGTAATGCTGAAACAAGATGATGAGGTTGCCACCATCACCATCCCTCGCAAGACAATAACTATTTCTGCGCCCAGGCCGCCCACCATTACCATCACAAAGGTTGGGCCGATACCTTTTGAAAGCACCAACACTGTCCCGTGGCACTATGGGGCAGACGTCTACTGTAACGGACAAAAGTTGGAATTGGAACCCTCGGGGCAGTCTGTGGATAACCTAGTGGGAACTGGCGGAATCACACGTAGCGGAAAAGTATTTGCTCCACCTGAGATTGTGGTAGACAAAGCAGATAAAGTTGAGAAAACTGATAAGGGAAAGAGTAAAGTCGTTGAGGAAACCCCTCGTGGGATAGAGAAGGACTTACTTGTAAAGGACGCTGAAGAGTTCATGAGGTTGATAAAGAAGAGTGATTACAAGATCGTTGATCACCTCCATCAAACACCCTCGAAAATCTCCATCCTGAATTTGTTGCTGTGTTCGGAGTCACATCGCAATGCGCTGCTAAAGGTTTTGAATGCCACGTATGTACCGCAGGAAATCTCGGTCAACCAGTTGGAAGGGGTAGTCGCCCACGTGAATGCTAGAAACGGGTTAGGGTTAACTGACCTGGAGCTGACGCCGAAGGGAAGAAACCACAACAGTGGCCTGCACATCTCGATAGAGTGTAGGGGAACAATTATGTCTCACGTATTGGTGGACACTGGGTCGTCGCTTAATGTTCTTCCGAAGAAGGCATTGATGAATTTAAATACTTGAGGATTGATTTACACACCCAGTGATCTGGTTGTGAAGGCTTTCGATGGAACCAAGCGTCATGTCTTTGGAGAGGTAACTCTGCCAATCCAAGTTGGGCCGGAAACTTTAGACGCAGTCTTCTATATCATGGACATCATGCCAGCCTACAACTGTCTCTTAGGCCGGCCATGGATCCATTCTGCTGGTGCCGTGACCTCCACGTTGCACCAGAAGCTCAAGTATGCTGTCGGAGGCAGCATTGTAACTGTCTGCGGCGAGGAAGATATAATGGTGAGCCATTTGTCGTCCTTCAAATATGTTGAGATGGATGGGGAAATCCACGAAACCCTATGTCATGCATTCGAAGCTGTTAAGGTCAAGGACGTGACTCCAGTGATGACTGAGAAACCAGAGATGACTCTCTCTTCCTTCAAGGAAGCCCGGGCCGTTGTTCAACCCGTATCTACCCCAGGCTGGGGGCAAGTTCTCGAAATACCTAACAAACATGACAAGTTTGGGTTAGGATACTCTCGTATGGCTGAAGCCTCCTCTTCTCACAGTGCGTCGCGAGGTAAAGGGCCGATCCAGTTTACCAGTGGTGGGGTGATATTTGAAAGTGTCAACGCGACGTCTGAAGACGGCGAAGACAGCGATTGCGACCTGGATTCTTGGATCCAGCCAAGCAAACCAGGCCAGAGCCTCAACAACTGGTCCATCAGGGATACCATCCAAGTGACAGGCAAAAAGTAATGATTTACTTTCTCCAATTATTGTACAACCCTATGTCCTACCCGGGGCATAATGGTTTTATTGTCAGGGCCTTGTTTGGTTATGTACATGCATTTTACCAATAAATAAAAAGGCGTTTTTCTTCGCATTCAAATGTTGTGATCCCTGTTATTCCTGTTTTATATTTGTTTTGAAAAAAAATAAAATGGCAATAGGGTTTGTGCTAACCTGCATATCCTTGTTTTAAGCTTAACCCTTGTTATTGCAGGATCCACATAGCAGATGACATCGACTCTGGACCTTCTACGACTCTCTTTGACTTTGATTGCCCGATCTATCAAGCCGAAGAAGAGATTGATGAAGACGAAGACCTTCCCGAAGAGTTGGTCCGCTTGTTGAAACAAGAAGAGAAAGTTATTCTACCTCACGAGGAAGAGATTGAGATTGTGAATCTGGGATCTGAAGAGCTGGTCAGGAACGTCAGGATAGGGGCTGCATTGCAGAGTGATGTCAAGCAGAGATTGGTCGAGATGCTGAGAGAGTATAGTGACATCTTTGCTTGGTCATACGAAGATATGCCCGAACTTGATACTGACATCGTGGTCCATCACTTGCCGCTGCGAGAAGATTGTCCTCCCGTTAAGCAGAAGCATAGGAGGACACAACCAAATATGGCCGTTAAGATCAAAGAAGAAGTGCAAAAGCAGCTTGATGCTGGCTTTTTAGCGGTCACTACTTACCCTCCGTGGGTCGCTAACATAGTGCCTGTATCGAAGAAAGACGGTAAGGTGCGAATGTGCGTCGATTATCGGGATTTGAATAGGGCGAGCCCCAAAGATGACTTCCCGCTCCCTCATATTGATGTGTTGGTCGACAATACATCTCAGTTCTCCGTGTTTTCGTTCATGGATGGCTTCTCCGGCTACAATCAGATCAAGATGGCGCCGGAGGACATGGAGAAAACTACGTTTATCACACCTTGGGGAACGTTTTGCTACAAGGTAATGCCTTTCGGTCTGAAGAACGCAGGGGCCACTTACCAACGAGCAATGGTCACTTTGTTTCATGACATGATTCACCATGAAATTGAAGTCTATGTTGATGACATGATTGCGAAGTCCCAAACGGAGGAGGGACATCTGGTCAATTTTCTGAAGCTTTTTGAGAGGCTTAGGAAATTCAGGTTGAGGCTGAATCCTAACAAGTGTACTTTCGGAGTACGGTCGGGAAAACTACTGGGGTTTATCGTGAGTGAAAGAGGCATTGAGGTCGATTCTGCGAAGATAAAAGCAATACAAGAAATGCCAGCGCCAAAAACCGAAAAAGAAGTTCGTGGTTTCCTGGGCAGAATAAACTACATTGCAAGGTTTATTTCTCAGCTCACGGCCACGTGTGAACCGATGTTCAAACTACTAAAGAAAGATCAGGCGATTATCTGGAACGAGGATTTCCAGAAGGCATTTGATAAGATAAAACAGTATCTACAGGAACCTCCAATCTTGATACCCCCAGTGGCCGGAAGACCCTTAATCATGTACTTGACAGTTCTTGAGAATAGTATGGGGTGTGTTCTCGGTCAGCACGACGAGACGGGCAGAAAGGAGCATGCCATTTATTATTTGAGTAAAAAGTTCACAGATTGTGAATCCCGTTACTCAATGCTGGAGAAGACGTGTTGTGCACTCGCCTGGGCTGCCAAACGTTTACGACAGTACATGCTCAATCACACAACCATGCTGATTTCGAAGATGGATCCGATCAAGTACGTCTTCGAGAAACAAGCGCTTTCGGGCAGGATTTCCAGATGGCAAATGGTGTTGACGGAATATGACATTCAGTATGTTTCCCAGAAGGCCATCAAGGGAAGCGTATTGTCTGAATACCTTGCCGAACAGCCGATCGAAGATTATCAGTCGATGAAATTTGAATTCCCTGATGAGGATATCATGTTTCTCAAGTTGAAAGATTGTGATGAACCGTTGCTCGACGAGGGTCCAGATAGGAAATCCCAATGGAAATTGATATTTGATGGGGCGGTTAATTCTTACGGAAGTGGCATTAGGGAAATCATCACGACTCCCCATGGGTCCCACATCCCATTCACTGCTAGACTGACGTTTCCGGTCACCAATAACGAAGCAGAGTATGAAGCATGCATCATGGGTCTAGAAGAAGCAATTGATTTGAGAATCAAGAATCTAGATGTATATGGTGACTCGGCACTTGTGATTAACCAGATTAAAGGGGAGTGGGAGACTCGTCAATTGAATTTGGTGCCGTATATGAATTACGCCAGAAGGCTGCTTCCGTTTTTTGATCGAGTGTAACTCCATCATGTGCCCAGAGCTGAGAATCAGATGTATGATGCCTTAGCCACGCTGGCTTCGATGTATAAAGTCAATTTTTGGAATGAAGCGCCAAGAATTGTCCTTTCTCGTCTTTATAGACCTGCATTTGTCTTTGCGATTGAGGAAGCCTCCGATGGCAAGCCATGGTTCCATGATATTCAGACCTTCCTTATGACTAAGGAGTATCCTGCGGGAGCGTCAACTCAGGATAAGAAGACTCTGAGGAGGCTGTTTGGAAATTTCTATCTCAATCCTGATGGAGTTCTGTATAAAAGAAACCACAATCTCGTGCTACTCAGATGTGTAGATGAGAAAGAAGTGAGTATGCTCATGGAAGAAGTCCACGAAGGCACATTTGGTACGCACGCCGGCGGGCATGCTATGACAAGAAAGATCCTGAGAGCAGGATATTATTGGCTGACGATAGAGTCGGAGTGCTTTAAATTCGCGAAGAGATGTCATAAATGTCAGATTTATGCTGATAAAATTCATGTGCCGCCGTGCCCGTTGAATGTCATGTCCTCCCCATGGCCGTTCTCCATGTGGGGCATCGACATGATAGGCAAGATCGAGCCTACTGCATCTAACGGTCATCGCTTCATTCTAGTAGCCATCGAATACTTCACCAAGTGGGTGGAGGCAGCCTCGTATGCTAACGTGACCAAGCAGGTGGTGGCTAAATTCATAAAGAGGGACATCATCTGTCGATACGGAATTCCCGAGCGAATCATTACTGATAATGGTTCGAATCTGAATAACAAGATGATGAAGGAGCTGTGCCAAAGTTTCAAGATTGAACACCACAACTCATCTCCTTACCGGCCGAAGATGAATGGCGCCGTTGAAGCGGCCAATAAAAACATTAAGAAGATTGTACAGAAGATGGTTGTGACCTATAAGGATTGGCATGAGATGCTGCCATTTGCATTGCACGGTTATCGTACGACAGTATGTACATCAACCGGGGCAACTCCTTTCTCACTAGTGTACGGTATGGAGGCTGTCCTACCATTAGAAGTTGAGATTCCTTCTTTACGAGTTTTGGTTGACGTGAAACTCGATGAGGCAAAATGGATTAAGAACCGACTAAACCAACTCAGCCTGATGGACGAGAAGAGGTTAGCATCGATTGCATATGGTCGTCTGTACCAGAGCCGAATGAAGAAAGCTTATGACAAGAAGGTGCGTCCTAGAAGATTTCAGACGGGTGATCTCGTCCTGAAGAAGATTCTTCCTCCACACTCCGATCACCGGGGCAAGTGGACTCCCAATTACGAAGGTCTGTACATCGTCAGCAAGGTCTTCTCGGGAGGAGCCTTGTTGTTATCCACAATGGATGGCGAAGATTTTGCATCCCTGGTGAACGCGGACGCAGTTAAAAAATACTTTGCTCAAAAAAATGACCCGCTGGAAAGAAAAAGAATATCCAGGCAAAAATGGGGCATCCTGGCGAACCATAAAAAAGGAAAAAGGTTCGGGCAAAAATTAGGGATATAAATGGAAAATGTACACCTGCAAAGTCGAAAACCTGGAAGGGCGACTTTGGCAAAAAAGGGTATCCCGGTGAATCGAAAACCCGAAAGGGCGATTCAGGCAAAAGTTAGGGATTTGAAAAAGCAAATGACTGCGTTCCGCGTATGCACTTTCATTGTTTAGTGGTTTGGAAGACCTGAGGGCCGTTCATCTGAATCAATCTCTTCTGAAGCTGAAGCATCAGAGAAGTATCAAAGTCGAGTGGGTCATAGAGGGATTAACTCATGGTGTTCGTCTACGCCACATTGCCGACATTTGTGTATATACTGATGTATATTTATGTTTTTATGCTTGTGCAGCTTCCTCATTCCAGAAGCTTGCATCCGTTGTAAAACATTTTTGCCCATTCAGGGGTTCGTTATCAATAAAATATATACTATTCAGGAATTCTGTTTGTTTGTTTAGCATTTATCTGTTTTGTTTGCGAATGAAGAACGCCAATGTTTTTGATAAAATGCGCATACATAAACTTACTGGCCTAGGCCACTAATTGTTGAAACATTGAATTGCTTGAACATTGTCGCAAGATGATAACCTTGATAGGTCCCTTTGAGAAGGGTATCTTGTCTGTTTGTTTGTGTTGTTGCAGGTATAGCATATTCCAGGCAGTACGCCGTATGGGTGTTCCCCAAGCAGGATGGTTCCTTCTTCCCCAGCAAGTTCAGCAGCGTCGCCCCACGGAGTCTGAACATGGGACCGCGAGCATTGATATGTCTCTCCAAGCAGAGAAGATTCTCTCCCCAACCAGATGCAACCTAGGCAGGATCATCGTTTCCCCAGCTGAGTCATACGCAGAAGCGTATATTCATTCCCAGCACCGAGTCAATATGCAGATTATTGTAGAAGACTATTCACAAGTATGCGGCCTTTGATAGTTCAAGACTGAAGTCTCCAGCGAAATTGAAATTCCCCACAGAGCTGTATTCTGCCCAGCAAGCAGGATGATTCCTTTTTCCCCAGCCGAGTTGGCAGATCCCCAAGAGAGCCGAGTCCTTGGAAGCCGTTGAGGCCATGATTGGTTTTCCTCAGTAGAGGGTTGAATAACTGATGCTGTATTTTCCCATCGGAGTCGTTATCTCCAGGAAAGTTTAGCCGCGAAGACAGTGCAGTTTATTTCTGCGATTGACATTGTTTCCCTCAGCAGTTGTGGTTCATATACCCAGATGAGCAGGTCCAGGTTCTCGTAGAACCTTACTCCCCCGCAGCAGTCGCCCGGAGTTCGTTTCCCCAGGTTGAGTCCAATTGAGATTGGTATGACTTCTTCTCCTCGGCAGGATGATTCCTTCTTCCACCAGAGTGGTTCTTTCTCCTTGACAGGAGGATTTTCCCTTCAGCATTTACTTTGCTGATGGGGTCGTAGCATTTTGCATGATTGCATAGCATTTACCCTAAACGCGTAGCATTTCCACCGTGTGGAGCATTGCGCCATTGTCAAACATATGCATATGAAACATGAGCTAGGTCGTTACCGTTCTTGTTTTGAAGGTGTTCCTTCGCAGAATGGTTTGCTCAAGGTGATTCTTGAATTCTCCAGCGAAGGTGTTTGCTTAAGATGATTCTTAAAATCCCCGGTGAAGTCGCCAGAGAGGGTTGATCAAGTGGATGCTTAGAGTCCCCGGCAGAGTGTTTGCACATGATGATTCCTGAAATCTCTGGCAGAGTATTGGTTCAGGATGATTCTTGAAATCCCCAGCGGAGGTATTTGTCCAAGATGATTCTTGAAGTCCTCAGCAGAGTTGATTCACCCAGAATGATTTCTGGATCCCCGAAGCAGAGTTACTTGATAGTTCTCCAGAATCCCCAGCGGAGATGTGTCATCCCCAGCAGGTTTTAAAAAGAGAAGTTGAAATTTCCTTGAAGACTTGATGATTGATGTCCGGCAGTGGTGCCAAAACCCCTGACTTACTGATGAAGTCCAGCTGCGATGTCGAAGCAGTTTGCCTAGCTGACGCAGGGTGCCTGATGGCAAAAGATTGTGTATCCTTATTAATCCGCGAATGATTAAGGATCCCATTTCAAGACTTATTGATGAAGTCTAACTGTGATGTCGATGCAGTTCTCTCAGCTGATGCGGGGTGCCTGATGGCAGAAGATTAGATATCCCTATTGGGTTCATGATCGACCGAGAATTCTATTCCCGACTTACTGACGAAGTCCGGCTGACGCCCGAAAATTTCTTTGAATGCCCGACGGTATAATTAACTTGATTGTTAAAAGTTCCTAATGACCTGATGAGTCCCAAGGAATTCTTCTGCTGCAACACTGCAAAATGCCTGACGGCAATACCAGCTATGTATCACCGGTTACCGAGTGACCAGTGATCCCTTGATGACTTGAGGAAGCAGCTGCAACAAAATCTGATAATCATCCCGACGGAGATTTGAGAGTAGCCATTCGCCAGTTACCGAGTAACCGGTGATCCCTTATTGACTTGCTGATGAAGTCCAACAAAGATATTGTCGATGTTCCTAGCGACATGATGAGTCCATAGGCGACGATAAGGAATTTTTCTGCTATGACGCAGAATGCCTGACGGCATGATCAACCATCCATTACCAGTTACCGCGTAACCGGTGATCCCTTGATGACTTGAGGACGAATATCTACAGCAAAATCAGATGATCATCCTGACAGAGATTTGAGATTATACCTTTCACCGGTTACCGTGTGACCGATTCCCCAGCAGAGTTGCCGTGCAATTCTCATGCTCAACTTTTGAAGATGTTCCTAACAATCAGAGTATCGTTTACCTGCGTGGGTGGCAAATCACCAGTTACCGCGTAATCGGTGATCTCTTGATGATTCGAGGATGCAATGATATCAGAGAATCATCTTGGCGGAGGTTCAAATCAGTATTTCTCCAGCTAGTTGTCGTGCAGCTATTGTTTCAGTTTCCGAAGATTTGTCCCCATCAGAGTACCGTGTACTTGCGCAGTTGGCAAATTTCAGGGTTTGTTGGTATTCAACCGTCTTTTACCTTGATTATTTGAGAGTCGTTCGCTTCTCACCCAGTCAGGTCCAAGCCGTTTGAATAGGGGCAGCTGTTGCACCCCAAAATTTGCCCAACATTTCTTTACCTAGCTCATGTTTCATTTCATTCGCATTAGCATTATCATTTGCATTTCATTGACATGTATGCAGTAGATCAATAGGTATGATTGCCAATCAAGAGATACACAAGGCTTTGAAGCTAGTTAAGAAGGTTATTCAAGGGTTTAAGGGTTGATATCCTTGTCAAAGAAGTTAAAAGATCCTCAGAGAGAGTGATTGAAACCAAGTATGTGTGTCTCCTAACTTGAGAGTTGTGGAAAGCCATCAGATGATTCTGAGGTCATGAAGATGGACTTTAGGTCTTGAGAGAGCTCATGAGAAGTGTTGAAGATCACTTTGAGGCCTAGACAGGTCATTGTGTAAGATTAAGAAGACTCAGCCATGAGTGGTGCAATTAGGGTTTGACTGTGTCAACCCTAAGTCAACTGATGATTTAAAGGAGATTGAGACCTAATCCAAGAGCCATGTGATCATGGATTGATACATTGAGATGTTATAAGGATGATTCCAAGGTCAACTCATCGTGATTGAAGAGTTTGAGAAGCTTCAGGCTAGGGTTTCTAAGACTTGACAGTGTAAAATCCCCTAGCTTGACCCCTGTCTTCAAGGCACTTTATCTATATATATGATTGTCATCTCCTCTTGACCCCAACATGATTGTTGTAGGGCATGATCTTAGCTTTAATTTGAGTACTAGAAGTCCTTGATAGGGTTTATAGAACTCAAGTTATGAGCCAGACAAGTTACAAGTCATCTGAGGCATATGAATTTGGAGCTTGAAAGTTACCCAACTTGCATGACACTTTTTCCCTAGATGGATGATTCCTATGAACTTTTGGTCAACATGAATGTTTTTTCCTTATTCTCTTAGCTTTCCATAGAGTGCTAGAAGTCCATGATTGAATTTGTAGAACTCAAGTTATGGCTTTGGCAAGTCAAGGGTATTTTGGGAAGTTGTGATTATGGGTCATTTTTGGTTATGGGTCATTTTCACCAACTTAGACATCTCAAATGAAATTTTATGCAACTTGAAAGTTGCTCAAAATGGGGTTTTAACTTTGACCTTGTCTCAAGGAGGCATTGAAATGGCTCAAGGAGAGACTTGATTCAAGAAATTATGAAAAAGGAAGAATTAAAGACCAAAAATTCAAAATAAATGTTATGTGTGCAAATAAGGCAAAGTAATAGCATTTTTTGAATGGAAATTGCATTTTGGAAACAATGACATCATTAGAATTTAGGTTTGAGTTCATTTTCATGGACTTTTGCTTTGATAGTTCATGAGGAAGTTACATCTCAAATCTAAGCCATGGGATGAAAACAAGGGATGAATCCCCACCATTCAAGTTCAGTGGTTCACAAGGAGTGCAATGAGAGCTTCCTGAAGGAGAAATAGATGAGATATCGTGACTGCCATGAGAGATATTTTGAAGAGAAATTGAAATTTGAATTTCTCATTCTGAACCTTTGAGAAGGATCTAGATCATTCAGTTACATCCTATATAAGCCTATGAGTGCATTCAGTTCATTTTTTGGTGAAGTTTGAATCCTGAAGCAGAGAGTGAAGTTGGAATTTCAGAGGTGCAAGTGAGAATCGGATTCTGAGTTCAAGGCCAAATATAGATCAATTGAAGGTTTCATTGTGTTCATCAAGTGATTTGGAGTGTATATGCACTTTCTTGAAGGCTGAAGAGTGCAAGAACTGCTTCTGTTACAAGCTTGAACACAGGTTGGTACATTTCATTTTTGTGCTTAATCTATGTAGAGATAGTTAGCATTCTATAGGTGGTTAGGATCCTGGTGACATGTAGTTGGATTTAGGATCAAAAACTGGTGAATTAGAGACAAAATAGGGTGATGATCAATTTCTGTTGAGGCTCGAATCAAGAAATTCTTGCACTGTTAATCAAGTTTGGATAGTGTAGAATGATCACCATAAGATGAGGATTACATCTGTGCATTTAATTGAGGTTCTGATGAGATTCAAGATTGATGCACATTTTGAAAGTGCTATCGGGTTTGAAAATCCAGAGGGAATTAGATGATTCTAAGGAGATATTCGTGATCAGCATTAAATTCTAGAGAGAATGATGTATGATTTGTTAATTTTTGATGACCTGTGTAAATGGCTTCGCCGAAGAAGACGGTGACGCCACCGTCTGGGCCACTGTCTGTGTTCCCCCCCCCCCAAAAAAAACTGAGTTCAAATGAAGAAGATGCATGATAGGCGTTGGATCTTGCTGAAGACTTGACTCAGTATTCACCATCCACGGCCACGATTGAATTTTAGTTGTTGACTATTGACTGAAGCAAAACGCCATCATTTTCATTAATGTGATGGCATCACATGGACGTTTAGATTCATTGACTAGTCATCCCATCGTGTGATCAAAGCTGTGCCACATATCCCCACCTCAAAACGCCCCGTTTTGGATTAGTGAGTAATTCAGAGAAGGGACGAGTTCGAACCCTGGCGCATGCACTTTTTCTTTCATTTTAATTGCTGAACTAAACCATGAGGAATTCAGAGCGCTGGGCTTAATGTTGAATTGATGTTCACAACCTCCTTTTTGGCCCAACCCAGAGAATGAACTGAAGTTCATTGCTATTCACCACGCGCCCCTTATTAATTTCCATTCTTTTTCTTATTTTCTCTATTTTTGGTTTGTTTGATTTTAATCCATTAAAAATAGGAAAATTAATCAATTAATCCTGAGGTTTTTTCCCCTGATTCATGAATGAATTTAGAAATTTTAGGAGCAAAAAGATTAGGATTAGCATTTATTTTCATCTTATTTGATTTTTACCCATTTTATTTGACAATAAAATTGTATTGTTTGCCTCTTCTGTTTGGTGAATTTTGTTTGAGCATTTGGTATGGATTTTTGGCTTGATATTTGGCTTGTGATTAGGTTAGATATGTATGCTCCCCTCAGATTTTTCTCACATTTTTTTGATGAAGTTAGGTCCTGTTTTAGGACTAGAACTTTAGGAGTTCCCTTTTAGGGTTTAATTGTGATACCTTGAGGTTTAGGATTTGATTGGAGGACTTAGGGAATGAATTAGGTCTTGATTTTTTAACTATAGGTTATTAGTGAGTGCATGTTCCCATAAAAAAATAATCAGATTTTTAGAATGTGTTTTGGTATTTTTGATAGAATATTCTACTTGTGTGTTCATTTGGTGTTTCAATGTTGAGGATTGATGTGGAATGGACTCAAAATTGGACTTCCTTGCATAGTGGGCTTCTGGATCTCATTGGAAGACATCATGGACATGATGAAGCTTGTGTGAAGTGGCTGGTGGAGCTTGGATTGGAGTTTGTCCTTCTTTTTGTTAGCTTTGTGTAGCTTAGGAAATTAGGGCTTTAGGAGAGAGCTTTAGAAATAGATATTTCTTCAAATAATGGTTGGTTTTGTTCCCATTCCATTCTCATCCTATGATTCAAAGTCCTCATGTCAAAGTCTCATATTTCCTTTGGAGGGATGTGTGACATTTACAATGAGTAGAACTTTTGAGGATGCCTTTCTCTGATGACTGGTTGAGTGTCAGACATGATTCCTTTGGTTTACTGTCTGCTTCCCATCATCAAACAATCATCTTATTGATTCTCTTCATTCTTGGTGGAGCCTATTGAAGATTGAAGTTTGAAGATAGAGTACCTTTCACTCTCTTGAAAATAATAGACTTGAAGAACAGTTACAGACTATGGACTGAATTGCTATCAGAAGATTGCTTTGCTGTGAAGCTGTTGATCTGTTTCCCTGTCTGTCTGTTTTCTTTCTGTGCAACTGTATTGATGTGACTTGATTGGTGTGATGCATTTAGATTAGGTCATGTAGTTAAATAAGCCTAAGATCATCTTAAGGGTTGAGTTTCTCCCCTTGCTTGTATTGCATTAGAGGTTGAGTTTCTCCCTCTACTTGTATTTTTACTGTATGACTTTGCTTGCTGGTATTTGGTAGAGCTCTGCTCCCTTGCCTGTGTGGTTTATGATTTGCTTGATGGCATTTTATTTTCCTTTATGATTGCAGTTATTCATATCTGGCTTGAGGTTGAGATGAGCTTGTGGAGGCTGATGCCCCACACACATTTCCTCCCTCACTTGCATTGCATGCATTTTACAATTGTTTACTGTTTACTGTTTAAGCTGATGCTTTAGTTGTTTCTATTTATCATTGACATGATCCCCTAGGAATCTCACTTCCTTTGATAAGGAAGTGATGATTAGAACTTTAGGTTGAAACATATGCATGATAACTTCTAGGAGTTCCCTGTTTCAAACCTCAACCATAGGATGAATCCTTGGCATGACAACGTTAGGACTTGATAGTCTCCCTTTAGTTTAGCCTGTTCTCTCTTCTCATCTCAAACAAACAGTAAAAAACGTAATAAAGGCAAGTTAGTATAAGCGCGTTACGAGCCTTAAGCTACTTGGGTAATGATAATTGAGCGGCCTCCTCTCAATCGTCTAGAATGTTTAGTATACGTCCTTTGGACGATATGCGACGCATTCGTTCCCAGGTCATAGTCTCTAGTGCTGTACGAACTACAGACAACTAAAAAACAGTTCTTCCGTAAAAGACAGAAAACAAACTTCAAACCTTTTTGCCCCGTGGGCCCATAATTCAAAGGAAGCTTTTCTGAAGAAAAGAGTGTCGTTAACTCTCAGTTCTACCGCAAACGGTAACGCCTAAGTCTCCAAGGGTCGAGTTGCGTACGCCAAACTGCTGGAACTGTTTGTTAACCCTACTCGATAAAACAGATGAATCTGAAACCCCGTAATCCGTATTAACCTGAACTACGTAAGCTCTGATCTCTCATACCTGTTGAGAGTACGTAGGCATAATACTGACGTATTGGCGAGCCACCTTCCCCCATCACCCGTAGTTAGTCGAACTACGTTGACTCTGATTTCTCATTCTCTGATAAGAATACGTAGGCATAAAGCGCGACGCTTTGCCGAGTCATTTACTTTTCATTTCAGACCAGTCTTGATAGGTAGATAGTAAAACCAACCCGTCAGATAAACACAACAAGCGTAGATCCCATCGAGTACGAGGACGTGAGGGGTGCTAATACCTTCCCCTTGCGTAACCGACTCCCGAACCCAGACAACGGTTACGATGACCTTGTCTTATACCTTTTCGTCAGGTTTCTCCGATCGTTTCCTTTCCCGCTCTGAGGGATAAATAACGAAAGGTGGCGACTCTTCTGTTTTGCCGGCACCTTATTTTCGCGGAAGCGACGGGTATTTATAGAGAGACCCTAGCGCTGGGCCAACGGTCATTTGAGGTGGGCTGGATGACCATACCCAACCCTAATGACTGCTAGGGCTTACGTGGCGTAGTGAAGACCAGAACGTGGTCTTCGCCCTAGTCCAACTGTCCCGTGATCTCCGGAAAGTGGGTTTGACCTACTTTTTCGGAGGTGGGCGGTTGAGAGATGACGTATCCCTGCGAAGGGGAGCACGTGAAGAGCGTGCGCATGGCACGTTGTTATCCTCGCGGAGGGGAGCCCGGGAGATTCCCCGGGGTCTTGCTCGATGGCATGGGAATACCGCCCGCGGAGGGCGGTGCTTGGTCGCTCGCGCGGTTCACTTGCCCGGCGTGGTTGGGACGGTTCTCCCCCACAGGGAGGTCATTCTAACAAGTCGAAGATCTTGTGCCCGACGCGGTAGCTCGGACTGGGCTGGGCCTGGTGGAGCATTATTGGACTGGGCCAGCATAATTCAGCCTGGGGCCCAGTCCAGAACAGTTATCACTTGGAATCCGAAGTCCATGCGTATGTCAAAATATACACCTAGACTTGAATGACCTGGGTTGAATCCCAAAGTGGAGTAAGTTCTAGACGGGTAAAAGGCATGAAATGGATTTGGAGTCCCAAAGGAATCGCTGATTTCTAAAGTGGATGTGATCACTTGGAGTCCATACTCCATGCGTATGTCAAAGTATGATACAAGAATCCATGACTCGAGTCGATAACCCTAGACGTAGAGCTTGTCGGGGAAAGATACATTAGTTTGGTTTTCGATTAGTGATTGTTTGGGTTGATGAACTCAAGTGGCATGTTTCCATATATTGTAAGTTTCGTGAACTCAAGTCTTTCTCCCTTTTAGATTTGAGTTAGGATTTGATTAGAACCCTGTAGAGTCGAGTGAACCTATAGGATAAGGGAACTCACTAAAATGAGTATCTCACCCCAATATTGTTGTTGCTATTCAAGGTATTGTTTTCAGGTGTAGTATACAAAAGGAGTTGTGAATTGATTCAAGGGAGGTTTTTATTGTGGTCCTCCGTTGTGGATTTTGTACAATTGTAAATATTGTACATAGTTCAAAGATTTTTTATTTAGGCATTAGTGTATGAAAAAAGAAATGGTCATTTGATTCATTTCTATTAACGATTAAAATTTGGTGTAAGAATTTAATCCTACATTCGGTGTCAATGGATTTAAAATATATATATATATATATATATATATATATATATATATATATATATATATATATATATATATATATATGAATTCGTCGACACCAATGTAAATTTAAAATTTTTACATCAAATCTCAATTGTTTGTAAAAATGAATCTTATTGTCATATAAAATTAAATAAAAAGTTTAAAAAAAAAATATGATACTATATTACATTTTCTTAAGAAGTTATCTATTTAAAAAAAAGAAATAATACTTTAATTCTATCTTGTTATCAAGTGAAATTTTGTGTAAGACTTTATATTTACACTTGGTATCAATGGAATATTAATAAAATTAACAATTAGATCAAAAAGACTTTTTAGAAAGTCTTAGCTTCACTCGTTTAATTGAATACATTTTTTTAAAAAGATTAGCCTACTAGGAATTTTGAATTTTTTTTAGAATAACCACATATTAAACCGTTTTTATCAAAATAATGTAGATTTGAAATAAATTTTCAAAATGGCCAACTAATCATCATCCAGTCGGCATTTTAAATGGCGAAAGCTTGCAAATTGAAAAATCAAAAAAAGCAATTCGCCACATCAATTGGCGAAAGTTTGTAAACTAAAAAATCAAAAAAGCAATTCGCCATCCCAATTGGCGAATGTGTGCATTGTGTTAGGGTTTCCACGTTTTCATTTATATTATTATCAGATTTTAAACTTTACCATCAATAAAATGTGTGCATTGTTAAATATAATTATTAATCTCAAATTATTAAACTTTAAATAAATTAATAAATAAACTTTAAATAAATAGTAATTAATAAACTTTTTTTAAATTAGTAATATTTTAAATTAGTTATATTTTATAAACTTTAAAAAATTATTAATTAATAAACTTTAAATAAATAGGTTTAAAGTTAAAATTAATTTTTAATTAATAAATTTTAAGTAATTAGGTTCAAATAAAAACAATCTCAAATTAATTAAATAAATTTATGTTGATATAAAAGTTGAGTGTTCATTGAAGTTTGGATTTTAAACCTAATTAAATAAATTTATGTTGATCTCAAATTAATTTTTAAATTTAAAACATAAAATTGGAGTGTTCACTGAAGTTTAATTAATGTAAATTTTTTAAGGGTGTTTAAGTCATATCATATGGGGTACGTACCATTTTTTTTACTATAAATACGACCGCGAACACAAGTATGTTTTCACAACTTTGTATCCCAAAAGACTGAAGCTTTAGTGCATTTTGAGTTGAGTGGAGCCTAGAATGTCTGCATTTCTAAATCAACGTTCATCGTCGTCGTCGTCGTCAGCATCGGAGGAACCTTTTCCAACGTTCGATCTAATGAAAATAAATTCCCTAGTTGTGTTTTCACCAACAAAGGCTCCGATGAAGGTGCTCCTCTAGAATACGCAGACGTTGGAGCACTTGCACAGGGAACTGAACCGCTGGCTAGAAAGAGATATTGGTCTAGGAGAAAAGATTAGGAAAATCGAGATGCTGGTCGAGGAGACCGGGAGAAACGGAGTGACTCGTGAATGGAGAAAAGTGGAAAATGATGCCGGTGTCCTTGTGATGATGTTGACACCCAAGAAGATAAAGTTGATGGTCGTGATATCGTAGACGCTTTGGTGCAGTGTTATGTTTTAAGTCTTTACGTTGTTGTTATGTTTGTTTAATTTATGTTGCCTTCGCGTAGTGTTCTGTTGTCATGTTGTTGTTGTGTCAGTTAACTATGGTTTTAATTGATTGAAACTTGGTATTATTCGAAAGAAATTTGCTATTAATCTTATAAAAGTTGCTATTAATCGAATGGAATTTGATATTGATTTAACGGGACAAGATTACACATGAAACTATGATCTGCTGCTTGATCCTACGTTAGGACATTTTGTTCGATTGTGTCCTGGTTGCCGACACGAACTACACAATCTCACCAGCTTGTCTGCAGTATCCATCTCAGTTCGAATGCGCGTGCTGTTAGGCCGACCCTTCTTCTGTCTGCGTATCAGGTCATTATGCCAGAAAATTTCGCCTTCGTATTAAGGTCAATAGTCTTCCTTTGCCACCACTTGAAAGCTGCATGTGTAGACATTGCATAGACTAATGACTTGGTGAACTGCAGAAAGAAGGTTGGTTGGATCCTGGCGCAACTTGGAACATGCTGCTATGACATGAGAGCACGACATACAGAATGCTTGAAACTTTCCACAATCATACCAACTCTTATCCAATTCAACACGGTAACATCCCCTAGGCCTTCCTTCGTTGTGATCCATAGACTAGGCAACACTGAACTAACCAGTTGTACGGTCAAAGATGGTGACCACATGTGTGTTGGCTTTGGCAGCTTCCTCTTTCATGAATTTCATTGAAGTATCGCTGTACAGCTGGCCCGATTGTAATACCGAACCCCACTTTGTATGTCTGCTATCAAAGAGTGATCCTAGCCTGAAATAGGTTGCCTTCACCAAGGCAGTTATTGGGAGGTTTCAGATTCCCTTGAAAACATAATTCATTGACTTTACAAGGTTAGTTGTCATGTGGCCCCATCACACCCCATTGTCGTATGCCCGCGTCCATTTCTCCCTATCAATGCTATCAATCCATCTTAATGCGTCCGTGTTGTTCAGTCTGATCTCGTCACGGTAGTATCTGAATATGGGTTCAGTTAGTGCATATCCCGCGTTCACAACCTTCTTTCGCAGCGTCCTGTCCTTGATTTCCCGCATGAAATTTTGGGCAATATGCCTTATGCAATAGACGTGGGTCGAGGGAGGATCCTGCCAACCGTTGTCATGGTTGTTGTATGTACTCTCGATAGATGGGTGTCGATCGGAGATCAAACATAAGTTAGGTTATAGAGACACGTAAGAGCGGAGGTTTTTTAAGAAAAAACTCCATCCCCCAGCAGTCTCCCCTTCTACTATGGCGAAGGCTATTGGAAAAATGTTGTTGTTCCCGTCCTATGCCACAATCCTGAGAAGTGTGCCCTTATATTTCCCGTATAACCATGTTCCGTCAATTTGAATTATAGGTTTACAAAATGCAAACCCTTTGATGCATGGTTCGAACGCCCAGAAGACTCTGTGGAAAATTCCATTTCCACCAACACAAGTCCCGTCTGGTGTACAAGCAGGCATCGTCTCCAATATCGCAACAGTTCCTGGAGAGTAGTGTTTAAGGGCCACCAGGAATTTAGGAAGTTCCTTGTACGACTCCTCCCAATTTCCAAACACCCTTTCAACTGCCTTAGTTCTTGCAATCCAGGCTTTTCGGTACGAAGGAGTGTAGTTGTACCTTTGTACCATATGTGCAATTATGGTACTCACCTTCAAAGATGAGTTGTCGCTAACGACTGACAGAATCTCATCGCAAATCAATTTAGAGCTGAGTTTGCGATGGTCTTGCATCGGATTCGAAATTATACAACTGTGGGACGGACCCATTGACCCTATATTCCAGGAATCGCTTCTCTTCCTGAAAGATGCTGTTAATCGGAACGGGCACTCGTCGTTACGACAATAAATCGTATACCGCGTAGGATTTGTCCGATCGACTCTGTAGTCGGCTAACAACTCCATGTGAAATTGTTTGATAGCCCGGACACAATCTTCTTTCGTACGAAACTCGTCACCCTCTTTTAGTTGCCCCTCTGTTGTGTAGTTGGGGTTGTAGAAAACATCCGTCGAGGGTTCATCATCACCTAAGGTAATAGTAGTCATGTGTTGAGGAGGGCAATAGACATTGCCAGGTTGAACTTCAACCTCCGGATTGTTCACCATCTCGTCAACAGTGACTTCAGTTGCTTCTTCTTCTTCGTCAACGACATTGACTTCAGGGTGTTCATCTTCCTCATCGCAAAAAACTTGGGACGAATCAAGTTGCTGAGACAGTTATTGTTGCTGTAACGTAACATATAACACGATATTTGAGAACCCATAATACTCGTGACTGTGGAACATGTTACGCACATCTTCATCGTCTCGCACCTTTAAAGGGAAAAACTTGCATGAATCAGGTCTGCCAAAAAATACTGGGTTTTTGTATATTATTTGCCCAACTGGACCACAATGCAGTTTTTTTCTATTCTTGACTTCAGGTGTAAAAAATTAGACCTCCTGTAAATTAAAAACTTTGTAACCTCCGTGTTTCTGAAATTGTATCCCGACACTTCACATTCGAAAGCTTCACCGTTTAGATGAGTGGAAATCATATACTGTGGTGTTTGAGACATAGCGAAAATTGTGGTGTTTGCGTGTTTGAGTGTTTGAGTGTCTGAGTGTTTGCGTGTTTGAATGTTTGAGTGTTTGAGTGTTTGAGTGTTTGAGTGTCTGAGTGTTTGAGGTTCTGAGTGTTTAACGTGTTTGAGTTTAAAGAGTTTAAAGGTTTTATAACATGGGATGAGTGTTTTCTTGTTTAAAGAGTTGAAAGATTTTTTTTTACATGTATCAGTAAATGAATCTGTAATTTTCACATGTGACCCTTCGAATCAATGACCATGCATCAGGACTCTTTTTGCATGCACCAGGACACTTGTCACTCATGCTTCACAATTAATGACATGCATCAGGACTTGAACAGTACACTTGATAAGACGTGACAATGCCAAGTTCTGTGTTCACATGTGATACTGCATCAGGAATCTCTGCCTTTCACTTCTCACGCATGCGCCACAATTAATGACATGCATCAGGACTTGAACAGGACACTTGATAAGATGTGACAATGCCAAGTTCTGCATTCACATGTGATACCGCATCAGGAATCTCTGCCTTTCACTTCTCACGCATGCTTCACATTCAATGACATGCATCAGGAATCAATGACATGCATCAGGACACTATTCATGCATGCGTTTACAACCATCAGAACCTATCATCCATAAAAAAAACAATATGTCTTTAATTAAGAAAAAAACACAATATGAAAAAATCACACTACGCAATCAATGACATGCAACCTGTTTGATTAGACGAGACAATGAAGGGATCTCATTTTCACATGTGTTCCTGCATGCCTACATTGACCATGCAGGCCTACGTGACTCTCTTTCTGCATGCATCAGGACTTGATAAGACGGGACACTGCATCCACCATGCTTGATTAGACGAGACACTACATAAAAAAGACTCAGCATCCAACATGCATTTACACATCACATGCTTCATGACACTAGTCCAGAAATGCATTTATACAACACATCCATCACGACACTAGTCCAACATGCATTTACACAACACATGCTTCAAGCCACTCGTGGAATATAAATATAGGGTCTTTACCCATCAAATTATACTCACACTTAAACCCTCCTTTCATACTCTCAACCCTCGGCTCTCAACTCTCAACTTCTCAACTCTCAACCTCTTAAACTCTCAACTCTCAACCTCTTAAACTCTCAACTTCTCAACTCTCAACCTCTTAAAATCTCAACTCTCAACCTCTTAAACTCTCAACTCTCAACCTCTTAAACTCTCAAATATCGCAAACTCTCAACATCCCAAACGATAACGTCTCTACTCACCATGGGTGACGCTCACAGAGGGACGGCTGAAAACATCGCCGCGTTTGTAAGTCTTTTGTTATTGTCTATGTTTACAATTTTGTCTAAAAAAACGTTAGTACTTTTACTTCTTCTCTAACGTAACATTCATTATTCTGCAGGATGTATCAAGGTTTCGATGTCGTGTGCATGATTACATACCACACGACCCGCTCATTACAAACTACCTTACTCAATGTGGGTTTGGTGATTTGATCAAAATCAAATATTACTCCCTCGACATGAAATTTATTCTAGCGTTGTTAGAACGCTGGAGACCGGAGACACATACATTTCACCTACCTTTTGGTGAGTGTACTGTGACTCTTCAGGACGTTTACATGTTGCTCGGCCTACACATCGATGGTAAGGCCGTCAACGACAAAGTTGGTGTCCCTGACCAACTTTGCGAAGATTTATTAGGCGCCCCTCTTTGTACGGACGGACCTCAGGCGGAAAGCGAGGGCCGCCCGAGGGGTCAGGGAATAAATTTAAAATACCTTAGAGAACAATACAACCGTATTGTTTAATTGATGATAGCACCGAGTTTGAGAAAATACAAAAAACTCAATGCTACATTATGATTTTATTCGGGCACTTTTTATTTCCAGATGGCACTGGAAATACCGTCCATACTATGTATTTACCATTATTGCGCAATATTAACAAAGTGTGCGAATATAGCTGGGGATCAGCTGTCCTCTCCCATCTATATAGCGCACTTTGTAAAACTTCAAAAAAAAAAATTCTTGCACTTTTTATGGTTGTGCTTATCTTCTGCAAGCGTGGGGTTGGTCTAGGATGCCAATGCTTGCTCCAATAAACATGAATTCTTTTACGTTCCCGTACGCCAACAAGTAAGTATCTTTTCAAGATTATTTAGCAACTACATATTCTTTTTCAGTTAATAATTTCTGAGATGTGTTTATTTTTTTAGGTGGTCTGTTCCAGGGATGAATTATCAGAGATGTCCAAGGCACTCTATAATTCAATACCGCAACCTAATCGACCACCTTGGCCCAGATGATGTTAATTATTTACCATTAATTTTTTTTATGTATACGTATATACCTCTCAAACTTTGTCTAACTTAATTGTCCAACTTTATTGTAGTTTGTCTGGATGCCGTATGAGGGTCTCGACCACGAGCCCAACCCCGACGATGCCACTGTGTGAACAGCAAAGACACCCATAATTAGGTTCACTACGGTGGAGATGCACCAAAGTGACCGGGTGAAACTACAATTTGGGATGCATCAGGATATTCCAGATGCTCCAGTAGACTTGGGGCAGTGGCATAAAAAGCGGGTAGACGCATAGTGGAATGTTAGTGACTGGAAGGAGTTTGCGAAGGAGTTGCGTATACACTGGAAAAGAAGAAGGCAATACGCCGTAACCGACGGCATTGTGCACGGGGCTAGGCCAAGTCTTCAATATATGACTTGGTTTAGGTCTGTCATGACATCTCAGCCTTTCCTGTCGCAGCCAACCTATTTGGCCGACCCAAGGGAACGCGATTCTTCGTCAAACCCACAACAACAGTTCAGTACCCAAAACCAGCCTTACGAAAACCCATACATGCCAACAAATACCCCCTATCAACAACGACAACCTTACATGCCAACCACCCAATCCCAACCTCAACCACCTTACCATTCCATCCCTGATACGTCTTTTGAGCCTACCCCCTCCAACTACCCCTCCAACTACCCCTCCAATTACCCCTCCAACGACCCCCTAAACTATCCATTATTCGACTACCACACCCCGCAACAACCAACACACCTAGACCAACCCAACTCCATGTACACATTCGGACAACCATACTGTCCATACTCCATCCAACCTCCCCGACAATCCTTCGAAAACATGGACATCAGGCTTGACTACGAAAGCGCTGTTGACAGTGGACCTCCGGGCTATTGGGGTTAAATGATGCAAACTCTATCTGATACGTCGGAGTCGTCCCAACCATACCCTCCTCCACACCTCAACACACAGAGACCGAACACACCACTGCAACCTCCTCGTAGACCTCGTCGCAACGCGCGTCCCCCACAATGTGGCACCGGTGGTCACTTGGATAGAGTCGGTCATTAGTTTTTGTCTTTTGTTCAATTGTAATTGTACTTTTCACTAGATTCTAAATTAATATAATTTATTATTTCTATATTTTATTTTAACATTTCTATATTTAATTTTTTCTTAATGTTATGTAAATTTCAATTAATTATGAAAAACAAACAACATAATTTAATAACATATAATTATTAAAACCTAATTAAAGTATTTATTAAAATGTGTATAAATTTAATAACAATTACCATTCACATATTTACACAAACAATTTATTAAAATATTTATACCAACTATAAAAAATTAAAATTAAATCATAATCAAATTTTAAATTGATTTAATAAGAATTCATCTTATATTAATAATTATTAATTGAAATAAAATATTTATTAATTGAAATTAATTAAAAATAATATATTTAAAAAATAGAATAAAACATTAATTAAAATTAAAAAAATAATCAATTACTTAAATTTATTAAAATCAGATAATAATATAAATGAAAACGTGGAAACCCTAACACAATGCACACATTTGCCAATTGGAATGACGAATTGCTTTTTTGATTTTTCAGTTTACAAGCTTTCGCCAATTGATGTGGCGAATTGCTTTTTTTGATTTTTTAATTTGCAAACTTTCGCCATTTGAAATGGCGGCTGGATGTTGATTAGTTGGCCATTTTGAAAATTTATTTCTAATCTGCATTATTTTGGTAAAAACAGTTTAATATGTGGTTATTCTAAAAAAAATTCAGGAATTTACTATCACATTTTTCCACAATAATAAGCTAATGTATCGAGTCATTTATCTAGTTAAGGTATGTATTTTGTTTCTTTAATTACTACTACTTTTTGTTTCTTTTTATAAAAAATAATTTATTTTTTAAATTTTTTAAATAATTAATATATTTGGTCTAAAAATTGATCAAATATATTAATTATCCAATAAACCTAAAAAATAAGTTCTCTCTTATAAAAAAAAATGGAGGTAATATTTATTTTATGAGATCATTTTCACTCAGTTTGTTAGCTAGACATGTTTTGTGCTTAATGTCGAGTTACAATATTTTAATAATTTTTAGAAGAAATACAAAAATATTAGGTTTAATTAAGTTATTATTCACAAATAAAATTTCTCCAATGTATGAATTAAATGTGTCAACGACTTCTTTCGGTGTCTCATTTCCAAAATAATAATAATAATAATTGAAGTGTAAAAAAATAATACTGAATGTATTAAAATTGTTTTTCATTTGATGCCCGTGGTTTTTAAAAAAGAAATACAAATTTTAAGTTTAAAACATTTATCCAGTAATTTTTATTATAAACTTAAATTATTATAATATAATTACTCATATAGTATTTGTTAAAAAATATAAAAAAATATTAAATTTTATTAGTTAATTAATGGCAAACTAGAATTTGTTTTTTTTTAATATGTTTCAGCAACGTTATTAGATATTTATTTTCAATAAAAAAAATTTAAAAATTAAAAAGTGAAAAATTATAGTTATTCATTTAGTGTATTTAATTTTTTTATATTTAAATAATATTAAAAAAATGCTAATTTTAAATCATTCTTTGGCTATGATTTTTTATATTATATTGAAATTGTAACTATTTTTTTAAGCTATTAAAAATTAAGCTTAATATCCTTTTTGTTCCTGTATCTTGACTTCGGGGTTCATTTTTGCATTAACTTTAAAAATGTCCATATTGGTCCCTTAATTCTTCAAAACGTTTTATATTAGTCCTTTTTATCTAATTTGCGACTGATTTTTGATTTTTTTCGTCGCTAATAGGACAAAAAGGATTAATATGACTACATATTCCCTCGTGCAATGGGAAAGTCAGAGTCAATGTAGTTCGGCTAACTACGGGTGAAATGGGGGAAAGGTTGCTTGCCAAGCATCGCATCTTGTGCCTACGTATTCTCATCTCGCATGAGAAATCAGAGCAAAATGTAGTTCAGGCTAACTACAGGACGAGAGGGTGTTCTCGATTACACGGGGGTGAGAGAAAGGATTGACGATACTAGCGTATGCATTCTAGCAGTTAGGTGTATGTTGCTCGACCATTGGAGACTTAGGCGTTACCTGTTTGCGGTAGAACGGACGTAGTATGTCATTGGTTTAAAGGTACGGGGACCTGAGGGATCTAGAACTACGGTCTGGTCTCGATTGTGCTAGGGCAAGAGAAAGGGGGATTAGTTGTCAGCGGGAAAGTCTCGATCGCACGGAAGTGAGAGAACAGAGAAGTTAGTTGCTAGTGTGCTCGCCAAGACATCGCGTCTTGTGCCTACATATTCTCGTCTGGTACGAGAAATCAGAGCAACTGTAGTTCGGCCAACTACGGAAAACGGTCTCGATTGCACGGGGGCAAGAGAAGGTATCTCAATCGCCAGGATGCGAGAGAAAATGGGAGGTCTCAAACGCCAGGATGCGAGAGAAGAGAGTTTCGATCGCACGGTGTTGCTACTGCGAAAATCGGCGCCGGCTATGACAGAAGAGTCGCCACCGTGCGTTATTTATCCCAACGGAGGGAAAGGAAACGCTCAGAGTAAACCTAACGCAAAACGGGAAAGGAATGGTCATCGCAACCAAATCCCTGGATTCGGGAGTCGATTACGCAAGGGGAAGGTATTAGCACCCCTCACGTCCGCCGTACTCGACGGGATCCACGCTTGTTTTCTACCTAAGGGATTGTATTCTATCTACTCTAAAGGTCAAGGGACAAAAGGAAAAGAAAATGACTCGGCAAAGTATCGCACTTTATGCCTACGTATTCCCGTCTGGAACGAGAAATCAGAGTCAACGTAGTTCGGCTAACTACGGATGAAGGTGGGAAGGTTGCTCGCTAGGATACGGCATCTTATGCCTATGTACTTTCATACAACATGAAAGATCAGAGCAAACGTAGTTCGGGCTACGGAAGACACAAGCTTGTCTGACTGTTTTTTATTACCTTATGAAAGGGTTTTTCTTGATTAAGAGTCCAAGCGGAGAAAAATGACACTTTGATGTTTGTTTTGAATCTTTTACGAAAGAAATGTTTTTTAGTTTGTTTGCAATCTCTGACGCACTAGAGACTATGATTTGAGAGTGACTACGTCGTGCGTCACCCAAAGGGTACCACACTGAGCAGCCAGACTACTGGAAAGAAGCTCTCCAGCAACCCTTTCTCAAATAGCTTAAGGCTTGTAACGTACGACATCAATTAACCTTATTACTGTATTTTGAGTTGTTTTGAGATAAGAAGAGAGAAAAGCTCTAAAAAGAAACCTAGGGTTGAAAAAGGGAATAAAAACTGACCAATGTTGTCATGCATGGATAAGAATCCTAATGTCTGTCATAATTCCCTCCTGCACAGAGGAAATCAGAGATCCTAGGGGATAAACAGAAAAGAAAGCAAGCAAATACAATAAAATGCATGCAATGCAGCAATACAAGCGAGGCAAGGGAGTCCCGCTCAACCTCGAACCTGGGAAAACAACAGGCAAAGTGAATCAACATTCACTTCAAACCTAGGGGGCAAGCTATACAAGTCAACAAACAATACAGAAAACAAAAACCAAGGCAGAGGAGGCAGCCCAAGCAGCAGCATCAAACTCCTACAGTTGACAGCACAAGCAGCAGCTCTGATAGCAACAAGTTGATTAAACAGCAAAAAGTTGACAGCAACAACTCCTATCTTCATGAATGCTCCAATAAACTTTCAATCTTCAACAAGCACCAAGCTTCAACAAGCAATCAGCTTAAACCAGCAAACTTCAACCAGTAAACAACTTCAACAAGCTCCTAACTTCATCTTCAACAAGCAGCAAAACCCTAGTTTCACCAAGCAACCAACTTCAACAAGCCCAAACTTCATTCTCTTTACCCAGCTTCAACAAGCAACCTCCAAGGGAGAATCAATTAACAAGATCAAGTTGAAATGTTAAGTAACTTAATGACAACCAAAGGAAGCCAATAAGAACTTAACATTATAGTAGAAAAGTATCCTCAAAGTTCTACTCTTAAAGCATGCCACTCATCCCTCCAAAGGAGAGATGTGACTTCTTTAAGGGGACTTTATGTCATTGTATTGAATGGAGATGAACAATATACTCCATGCTTGAAGAAACAAGCAAAACTACTCTAATGCTCTTCCTAAAACCCTAGTTTTCCTAAGCTCCTGACAAGCACTCCACAAGAGGACAAGGCTTCATCTCCAAGCTCCTTCAAGCTCTCCAAAGCATCTTCAATTTGTCTTCATCTTCATCCAAGCACAAGAACACCACCACTCTAATCTAAGGGGAACTATTGAATTAAACTAGTCAAGTTAGTGTGTTAGAAACTCCTAAATGTTAGTCTTAAAACTAAATTTAATTAAAATACCAAAAATGATTGTAAAATCCTATAAAAAATTCTAAGGGTTCCTAAACCATCTTAAGAATCACTCCATACAAAAACCAGGGGGTTAACCATTCATTAAGACCTAAAACTATGCCCTAAACCTAAGGGTACTATCTTAAAACCCTAAATCTACACCACTTAATGTTCAATGTTAAAAACAACCTAAGATTCTCTCACAAAAATGTGAAAAAATTTCTAGAGGTACATGCATATCTAAGCTAACTATACCAAAAAGAATCAACTCAAAAATCAACACCAATCACTCATACTAAAATCAGCAAGATCATGCATCAAACAAATTGAAAATAAAACCAATTAAACTTCCAAAAATGCAATTAAAAAATAAAATGCATGAATTAATAAAATTTCAATCCTATTAAATTCTAGACTCTTTAAGGAGTCAGGGGAAAAAAATGTAGCCTAAAAAGAATAATTTTCCTATTTGTTATGATTTATTTCTAACCTATATGAAAAACATAAAAAATAAAAGAAATAAAAAGAAAATCAACAAGGGCGCGTGACAAATAGCAATATTATCATGTTATAATCCAGACTGGGCCTAAAGGTGGGGTGTGGATAGCGTATCTGACTAAGCCCAAAACAAAAATAAAAGAAAATCAGGGAAAATGAAAAACACGCGTGGTGAATAGCAATGGTTCTTAGTACAAATCACCAATTGGGCCTAAACTAGGGTGTGTATAGCAAGCAATGACTAAGGCCCAGACCACTCAGTTTAATGAAACGGTGAGTTTTGATCAACTCACTCTCTTCAGAATGTGAAACGAGATCGTGGCCCTTGGTTTAGGTTTCAGTCAACAGTCAAAGCCTCATCTGAGGGCTCTCAGTCATCTTCTCCAAAACATTCAAAATTGGGAGGGAGAATTGGACGGTGGCCTGAGACACAGAGCCACCGTCGTCTCCGGCGAGGCAATCCCAAAACGGCATCAAACGCAACAACTTATTATCCAATCCTACTCAAAACCAACCCCTGAGCACGAATATGACCTCCAAATCCATTGATTCTCACTCAATCTTCAAACCCGATCCAAGTTTCAGAATATGGCTCAAATCTTGAATCACTCAATTCTTGCAATTAATGATCCTAAACTCATCTACACCTTTCACTGATCAAAACTTGCTATTCAAACATGCTTAACTCATCAAGAACCAAGAGTTCTACTCCTCAACAGAAATTGCATCACACCTAATTTGGTCTCTAATTGCTCAATTCTTGTACTGAAATCCATCCTAACATCATCACTAATCTATCCTCTTATCAAAACCTAAGCAATTCACTACAAATTAGAGCAAAAATTGAAATTTGTAAACCTGGTAAAAATGGATGAACAGATGATGATTTCCTTCGATTCAGCCTCCAATTTCTTCCAGAATCACTCAATATCAACTCCTAAAGCTTCTACAACAAGCAATTTGCTCTGAATCTTCACCAATTGCAAAACACGATTCTTGATGCAAGCCTTGCAATTTCAGTTGCTCCCTCTGGTTTCTCTTCACACCTTGCCCAAAAAACTATCTGAACCAGTTGCAATGCATATATAGAATGTGTTGGAAACCTCTAGAACTTTCTGTAACTAACTGAATGAGATTTTGAATTTCTCATTCTCTTCCAATTTCTCATATGTAACAGTCAGGTTTTGCTCTGCCACAGCTCTTGATTTCACTTGAAATGAGTATCTCATGAGATTTAGGATTGAATGGGAATGGTAGATCCCTTGTTTTTGATCCCATGGTGTGAATTGGATGTGTTACTTCAACCATAAGTTACAAAAGGGAAGTTCTTGAAAATGACCTCAAATCCAAAATGTAACATTGCCAATCTTCTCAAAATTCCTTTTCTGATCAAAATGACATATAACATGAGCTTGTTTGACCCTAAATCAAGAAATTCCATTTTTTGGCCTTTTAATCACTTTAATTTCTTCCTTTTTAAGCCATTTCAAGAAACTTTGTGTTCCAAGCCAAACCAAACTCTCATGACCACTTGGTTGCACTCAAAACATCACTTTGAACAAGTTTCATGTTGAACAATTTTCCATTTGAAGCTTGCAAGTTGGAGATATGGACCTATAATCCAAAGTGACCTATAATCTCACTTTCCCAAAATACCCCTGGCTTGCAAAGATCATAACTTGAGTTCTACAAATCCTATCAAGGACTTCTAGTACTCTATGGAAAGCTAAGACCAATATCTATAAATCTGATGATGGCCAAAAATCCATTTGAAAACTCCTTGAAGGGAAAAAGTTGCTTGGAAGTCAAGTGACTTTCACAGATAAATTTCATAGTCATCTGATGACCTGTAACTTGCAAGGACCATAAGTTGAGTTCTATAAATCCCCTTGAGGACTTCTAGTACTCAAATTAAAGGTATTGGTATGCTCTACAAGTTTCATGTTGGCCAAAGATCCATTTGAAACTTGTATTTTGACTTATGTGGCTTTGTAGTTAGGAACTAAACAGGGGATTTTACACTGAAACCCTAATTTAGCAACTTCCAACATCCTTGATCCTTCTTTGCTTAATCTTGGCACAACACCACACATGTATCAACATACCAATCCATGAACCCCATGACCTCAAAGTAGGCTTTGATGCTCTTCAATTACTCAATTGACCTAGGATTGACCCAGATGAAACCCTAGTTGACTGCACCTCAACTGTGGCTCTTGTACTTGAATCAATGACTTGTCTCAGCTTCAATAGGGCCCTCTAGGCATTCCATGAGATCCATACACACCTCAAATTCACATTCCATGTTTCACATCCCACTGATGATTCTCAATATTCCTCAAGATAGGAGCAAAACCCACTTGTAGGCACTCAAACTTCTCAAGACTTCAAATCACTTCTTGATGGCTTGGATGACTTCTCAATCTTGGATAACACCTCTTGCTAGGCTCTTCTCTTGATAGACACCCTTGATCTTTTGTTGGAGGCATGCTATGCTATGAGATGCCAATGATTGAAATATGTACATGATGTAACTATGCAAATGAAATGCAATGAAACATAAATCAGGAAAGAAAAGGTTGAGCAAATTTTGGGGTACAACAACTGCCTCTATTCAAACGGCTTGGACCCGACTGGGTGAAGAGCGAACGACCTTCAAACAATCGAGGTACGAGACGGTTGAATACCAAGAAACCCGGAAATTTGCCAACCGCAGAAATAAACTGTACTGCTTGAGGAGCAACATCCCCTATCTGAATCCGGTTGTTACGGCAACAACTGATCCAACTTCCGATAATAATTCTGATTTCAACTTCAACCACCTATGTAACGCCACAGGTACTGAACAAATTTTGCAAAAACACCTCCGTCCACAACTGGACTAACCTTGTCAACACAAGAAGAGAAACAAATTCGTCAACACGAATAAAGATTCTGTCGTCACAGGAGTAACCCTGTCCACATCTGGACCCAAATTTCGTCAAATCACGAATAAATACAAATCTGTCCACATCAGGACTCACATTTCGTCAACCCGAAGAAATCTCAACAACACAGGAATAGAACTTTGTCCATGTTAGGACGCTTGTTTCGTCAACACGGAGAAATCCTATCATCATAGGAATAAAAATTTTTCCACGTTAGGACGCTACATTCCGTCAACACGGAGAAATCCTATCATCATAGGAAGAAAACTTGTCCTCATCAGGACTCCACATTCCGTCAACACGGAGAAATCCTAGCAACTTCACTGGGGGTGAGTTGTCCGCATCTCGTCAACACGAGGAGATCCTATCAACATAGGCAATAAAATCTTATTTGCGTCTCGTCAACACGAGGAACTCCTGTCAACATAGGAATAAATTTTGGCGACTTCCGGGGAAATACTTCTGTCAACCAATAGGAAAACACATCCGTTTATCCATACGAGAAGATACTCTGAATACAGTTTCTCTGCTTATCTCTGCAGTAGCTAACTCCATTGGTCCCAAACCACAAACCTTTTAGCACTGACGTGACAACGACTTTGAGGAGGACTCTACTGGGGACATTTGGAAACCAACCTATCGGACGCCTGTTTCGATAACCGGCGGCAGCTTCTGAAATTTTGATTCATGAAACCCTTTGACACTGACGTATCAGCAAATTTGAAGAAAATAATTTGCTGGCCGGATAAGAGAAACTTCAACAAGCAACTCTGTGGGGAAAATAGTGAGATGAACCGTATCATCACACGTCTCGCGGCGAGACCTCGAATACCTGGTAATAGATCTGAGCTAGAACTCCATACTCCTGCTGAGAAAACACACCTGAAAGCAAAAGGTTAACCAACCTGATTTATGTTTCAAAATACGTATGTTTGAAAATGGCGTAATGCTTCGTACGACACGAAAATGCTACACGTTTGAGTAGATGCAAATATGACGATATATGCAAATGCAAATGCATGCTCAAGCTGTCGGGGCCACTCTGATAATGATATCTCAACAACATGAATGCTGAGGATAAAGCCAACTCCGTTGGGGAGAACAAGTATCATAAGGTATTCCGGTAAAATAAATGCCGGAAACACCGTCAACTTTGCCAGGGAGAGACTAAACATCAATTTCCACTGAGAGGAAAAAATAAACACCCTGCTGGTGAACAAACTTAGTTGGGGAAGAAGCGACACTTCTGGGCAGAGCACACTGTCTGGGCACAGTTTACACATTCGGAGTTACCACTCCGCTGGGGACAATCATCCCGACGGAGGCAAGAAGACCTGTGGGGAGAAAGAAACGCATCCTTCGTGGATATAAACCTTTCGAACCAACAACTTTATTAATTATTGCGGGAATCTCCCATGCTGGAGATTGAACGTGCACATCTTTGATTCGTTGAGGAGCGCGACCTCTGCAGGGGACATTGATTTTGACTTGCTGGGGTTAATCCTATGGACGGCTTTCCATGAGGACACTCTCCTGGGGAAAATAATTCCCTCCTTCGGGAAGGGATAAATGTCATTTCAACTCTCTGGGGATAAGCTGCGACTAGCTGAGGAATGACATCAATTGGAGTCAGGTCTTACGCCAAGCGACCTTGGCTGGGGAATACAATTCCTGACCGTTTGCTCCAAAGGTAAGAACCCTGCAAAACACAAACGAGACAAAACATGCCGATACAACAGGATCTATCCGGGTTAGCATCTATGACATTACTTCAGTCAATTCGAAGTTTTAGCAATTATTGGCAAGGGCCAGGAAGATTATGTAAGTGCAAGTTTATCAAAACATCGACGTCTTTCACAAACAAAACAGTAAAGAACAAGCATCAAGTATTGAATAACATGTTTTATTGATAACGGGCCTCTGAATAGGCAAAGTTTTGTACACTGGATGCAACTCCTGAAAAGAGGAAGTTACGCACAAACACACATACATATATGCACAAGAAGCATAAAGAAAATACAAAACAATATTTGTATACATGTCGGCAACGTGGCATAGACAAACACCATGAGCTGATCCTCCTATGACTCGCCTGACTCTGCGCTTTCCCCGCATTCGATCTTCGGAAGAGATTGTTTTTGGATAGACGGCCCCCAAGTACTCCCAAACCACTAAGCAATGCCGTATCAAATCCGGACCGCAGTCATTTGCTTTTCTCAATCCCTAACTTTTGCGTGAACCGACCTTTGCGGGTTTTCAATTCACCGGGATACCCTTTTTTGCCGAAGTCACCCTTTTCAGGTTTTCGACTTCGCGGGTGTACATCTTGTCAATTTTATCCCTAACTTTTGCCCGAACCTTTTATTCATCTTTTATGGTTCGCCGGGATGCCCCATTTTTGCCTGGACTCTCTTTTTACTGTCCAGCGGGTCACTTTCAAGCAAAGTATTTTTTAACTGCGTCCGAATTCACAGGAGACGTAAAGTCTTCACCATCCATGGTGGATAGTAACAAGGCTCCTCCAGAGAAGACTTTTCTGACGACGTAGGGACCTTCGTAATTGGGAGTCCACTTGCCCCTGTGATCTGATTGTGGTGGGAGAATCTTTTTCAAAACAAGATCGCCCGTCTGAAAGCTTCGAGGGCACACCTTCTTGTCGTAAGCTTTCTTCATCCGGCTCTGATACAACCGACCGTATGCGAGAGAAGCCAGTCTCTTCTCATCCATTAAGCTGAGCTGATTCAGTCTATCTTTAATCCATTCTGCCTCGTCGAGTTGGACATCACGTAAAACCCTCAGGGAAGGAATCTCGACCTCCAACGGTAACACCGCCTCCATCCCGTATACCAATGAGAAAGGGGTTGCCCCGGTTAATGTGCTTACCGTCGTACGATAACCGTGCAAAGCGAAAGGTAACATCTCGTGCCAGTCCTTATACGTCACCACCATCTTCTGAACAATCTTCTTTATGTTCTTATTGGCCGCTTCGACAGCGCCATTCATCTTGGGCCGATAAGGAGAAGAGTTGTGATGCTCAATCTTAAAATTCTGACACAGCTCTTTCATCATTTTATTATTCAAATTTGAACCGTTGTCGGTGATAATCCGCTCTGGGATTCCATATCTGAAGATAATATTGTCGCTACTGCGAAAATCGGCGCCGACTATGACAGAAGAGTCGCCACCGTGCGTTATTTATCCCAAAGGAGGGAAATAAAACGCTCAGAGTAAACCTAACGCAAAGACGGGAAAGGAATGGTCATCGCAACCAAATCCCTGGATTCGGGAGTTGATTACGCAAGGGGAAGGTATTAACACCCCTCACGTCCGCCGTACTCGACAGGATCCACACTTGTTTTTCTTGTACGGATTGTTATTCTAACTACACTAAGGTCAAGGGACGAAAGAAAAGAAAAAAAGACTCGGCAGAACACAGCAGTTCTATGCCTACGTATTCCCGTCCGGAACGAGAAATCAGAGTCAACATAGTTCGCCTAACTACGGATGAAGGTGGGAAGGTTGCTCGCTAGGATATCGCATCCTATGCCTACGTACTTTCATACAACATGAGAGATCAGAGCAAACGTAGTTCGGGCCACGTACGACACAAGTCTGTCTTGACTGTTTTTTTTCTTCTGAAAAAGGTTTTTCTCCTGATTACGGGTCCAAGCGGACAAAATGACATTTTGATTGGTTTCCAGTCTCCTAAGTCTTCAAAAACCACCTTCAATGAGAAGAAACTTCATGCTCCAAGCTCCATCCTTTGTCTTCAATCTTCTTCAAGGTCTTCAGAATCTCCAACAAGTCAAGCCCAAGCCCAACATTCAATTGAAATACCCAAAACCCAACAAGCAAACCAAAAGCCCAAGTGGGAAACACACAAACATCAACCAAATTGCAAAATCTAATAAAATAGTAATACTCAATATAAAATCCTAGATTAATTTCTAAGGGACCCTAATTATATACCCTATACCCCATATATTCCCTAAAACCTAAATCAAAACTAAACTCCAAACTAAACTAGTTGTTTTGAATTTAATTCTACTCTATCATTCATTTATGTACAATGTGTATTAAGTCCTAAAGATTATACTAAACTATGTATCCTAAGTTTGTATGCTAAGAAAATAATATCCTAAGAATTAATCCTATAAGTCTCTAAAAGAAAAATACTATAAAGTTCCTATAAAAAAAACCTATAGCCTAAGTCACATGTTAAAACCTATTAAAACCTAATAAAAATTCCTAAAGAAAGTTATACCTTAACTATATCTATTCAATATTTTTTTTTACTACATTTTTATTCTAATATTTTTAATATCAAATCCTAAAGAATATTAAAATCTAAACTACATTTTATTCTAAGGTTTTTAGTCACACTAACCTAAAGGAGAATCCTAAAGAACAATTAAACTATTAATATCCTAAAATACTCTAACTAATATCCTAACATTCTTTACTATATTATAACTATAAGAAATTACCTATTATTAATCCTATTAAAATCTAAACTATATTCAAAACAAAAAATAAAATCAAAATGCTTAAACAAGAAATTGAACAAAAAAAAAAGAAATACAGGGGTGGTATAACCTACAGAGATGCTACATCAGTAAGTAAAACCAAGCCCAGCCCAAACACAACTCAGTACACACACCAGGGGGAGGGGGCGCAGGATCAAAGTGGGGTGTGTACTAGCAAAAACAAAAACCAACACCATTGGGCCCAGCCCGTTAGCAATAAACACCTGGGATGGGGGGTAGGATAAGGAGAAAGGGGATATGCAAGCAATTACGCGCTTGGGCCTAAGCCCGAGTCCAATAACCATCTCAGTAAACAAAACTTTTGCTCTCCTAACTCTCTCTCACACTGTTCACTAAACACAAAGAAACCCTAAGCGGCGCAAACAAAAACTTTCCTACCTCTCTCTCTGAAACACTTTGTTCAAATCCCTCCCCTTCACAAAACTTGTTCATCAGCAACGATCGCTAACTATGACGCACCAATCTCTACATACAAATGCCATCTCCCTAAATTAGTTTCAACCTAACCTCTGTATATCTCTCTCTCAACTAAACACAAACTCTGATCTCAATCTATGTTAATCTCTCAACCGCACAAAAATCACCTAGCTCTACCGCTAACTACAACCAATCTAGCAAGTTTAAAGTAGTTTTGAAGAGAACCTGGAAATGTGACGGAAAATATGTTGAGGTTTGAAGAACTCCTTGAAGATTTCTTGAAGGAAATGCGCTCGTAGGTTGATGAACTTGAAGAACCGGACTATTTTGATGAAGGAGATTGTTGATGCTCGCGTTCCTGGGGAAGGAGCTTGAAGGACGATGAACTTGATGAGGGATTCTTGCACTACTGATGAAGAATCTTGCAAATCGTAGCACGCTGATGGACGCACGGTGAAAATTGCTGAGAGATCTGGAGATGAACGTGCTTCCGAAAAAACGAACAAACAATGTATCTGATTCGTTGATGTTCTTGAGATTGGCAGTATTCTGGAAAACGCAGATGAACAAGATAGTTGATGAACAATGATGATGGAAGATTGATGCTGAAATGAAGATCTAGGCGAATCGTTGATGAATATAGCAGATTCCGGCGAAGATGTATTTTCCGGCGAGGGGTTGATGGAGGCTGATGAAAAAGATTGAAAGGTGTTTCTTGGATTTTCTGTGAAATTGCAGTTTCCAGTGTGTTAGCTATCTCCGGCGGTCAGTTGCGGCGGTGGAAGGCATCTCCAGCGATGGTTAGGGTGTCTCTGGAGGAGGCTGCATGGCTGGCGGCGAGGTGGTGTGAGTGGATTCCATGTGTCAGCAGGGAGATCAGAGATGGAGGAGGTTGAGACGCGTGTGGGAGGGGAGTTAGAGAGAGGGACGCATGTGACCCTGAGGGGAGAGGGAAGTGGGACACGTGGAAAGGAGAAAGAGAAGTGGATTTGTGAGTTGGCAAAGATTATGAAGTGGCTGAAGAAAAAGAAGGACGTGTGGCACATCCATTTATATGACAAGTGGCGAAATGTGGACTTTGACCGGGCTTTGATTACTGGATAATGGCCCACTATAACTCTGATTAAGGACTAAACATGATTTAACGCTACACTTAATGGACTAAAACGTAATAAAGCTAAATAATCTGACAATTAATGAAAACGAAAATGAATATTAAAATCTAATAAAAAACAAAAACGAATAAAAACGGATTAACTAAACAAAGCTGATTTATACCCTAATTAACTACACAATAAAACTATACACTAAAATCTGAAAAACTATTTAAAATCTATATTAAAAAAACTATTCTATTTTATTCTACTTAATACCAAAAACTATTATTTAAAATGCTAATAAAACCCCGCTAATATCTAGAAAAATCTATAAAAATCAAAAAACAACAAAAACAAATAACTCCAATAAAAGGGAACGCGAGATCAGACTGAAACACACGGTGAACCCCGGACACCGAAGTATCCCCAAAAACAACAGTGTAAGCTGAAAACGCCGAGGAGCGCACGACTTTCCGAAAATGAAACTCCGATTATCCGGACTGGTCTGAAACATCCGACAGGTGAAAACCAGGCTGTAATCCCGATAACATCAGTACGATTGTGAAAAATGCAATGCATGCGGTATGCGAATGCGAATGCAAAATGAACTGAAACATAAACCAGATGTGGGAACTGGTTGGTCAAATTTTGGGGTGCAACAGTTGCCCCTATTCAAACGGCTTGAACCTGAATGGTTGAAGAGCGAACAACTTTCAAACATTCAAAGGTAGAAGACGGTTGAATACTAAATAAACCTGAAAATTTGCCAACCGCAGAAATAACTTGCACACTTGCTTGGGGAAAAATATCCAAAGAACTGAATCCAGTTGTTATGGCAACAAACTGATCAAACATCTGATAAAGAAACTTGACCTTAGCACTAGTTACCTATGTGACGCCACAGATAACAAACCCGAAGGTTGGATCAACATGCACTTGATCATCTCTCATCGTCTAATGATAGACAGGAAGACACCATCCCGTAGGAAAACAATATCCACATTCACATCGTCTAAAGATAGACGGCAAGACACCATCCCGAAGGAAAACAATATCCATATTCACATCGTCTAAAGATAGACGTGTTGCGGTGGAAATAGGATCACAAACTATTAATGAGTTTGAATCGCAATTCAATTCACAACCGCTCTTTGATTTATCCGAAGGAAAAGGTCAAAAGAGGGAAAACCTATTTTGCATCGTAAACACAATGCGGGGAAAGATCTAGGGTTCGGGGGTTGGTTAAATTTAGGGAAGGTATTAGCACCCTAAACTTCTGTAGTACTCTACAGGAACCTTTTGTTCAGATGTTTACTATTTGCTTTATTTATTTGCTTAAGGTATATGTACAAAGGATTAAAAGTGAGAAAAGAGACCTAAGGGGTTAATTCTAAGTTTACTCGGCAAGACATCGCATCTTGTGCCTACGTATCCTTACGGGAGTGGAATCAGAGTAATCGTAGTTCCCCTCAAAAGGGAGGTTAGAGACTTCTTGACTGTGGTCAAGGTCTCAAGGGGAATAAACGCATCTTAAGGACACGCTTACATGGAGTCTTAAACTCCAAATCTCTACGTTGAATTGTTAAGTTGTAATTAGGGTTAAATTAGGGATTCCACGGCGGGAAACCCTAAACTGAGCGCGGCGGCTCTTTGACCTAATGCTAGGGGTAAAATTGTAATTTTGCCTGCGGCGAGGCATTTGTGAAAATTAGGGTTTGTAAGGTTGTAAGGGTTTGAAGTTGAGGACTATTGACACGGCGGTCAAATGCTAGACCTAGTTCCTTCGGAGCGTGTAATGTGACAGAAATATTGCAATACATCAGCAGAAATTTAAACCATACATTAGCGGAAATTTAAATGCGAAAAGTAAACGCGATTATTAGGTTCGCGAGGTTACAACTGAGAAGCAGATACAAATATAAACGAAACTTGAATCGAGAAATAAATAACGGTAAACATGACAAGCTGCAAAACCAATGAGCACTGTTAGTAGGCAAAGTCAACCGGCTATCAGATGAATTACGAGGCAATGAAGAAAATGAGATACAAACTTGAGATAGTTTTATTTAATATTTAATAATTTAACTTACAAAAGAATTTTTAAAAAAGTTTTATTTTTGCATTTTTAAAAAAGGAGTTTTTCATTATTTTATATTTACAAAAGTAAAAAGTTTATAAAAAAAATTCAATTTATTTTTAATATTTATTTTTAAAAAAAAAGTTTTCTTTTATAATTACAAAACTAAAATATTATATTATTTTTTAAAGATTTTTTTTTACATTATGAAAATTAAAATGTTAATGTAGTTTTTTTTTTTAAAAACATAAACAAATTAAATTAAAAAAAAATGAAATAAAGAAAGAAAAAAATAAAAAGGAGGAGGGGTTGGGCCGGTCACCACATCCGGACCCAACCCGGTTAGTAACTTAATTGAAAAAAGATTAGGGTTCTGGGAACCCTAATGCTTCTTCGGCGCCGTTCGCACATTCCTCTTCTCTCATCTCTTTCTCCACTCTTCTTCCTCGCGCCGTGACCTTCTCTGTTCCTGAAACAAAATACGAATCACAAAAATATGTGAGATAATGCATTTACATTTGATTTGGCCGATGATGCTGAAGCTGAGGCCGTGGAGTTGATTGCCCGTCGTTCTTCGTGAACGATGAAGGTGATCTCTCGGGGTATTGTGGATTCGCGTTCAGTGATGGTGATCTCTCTGAGCGATGATGACGATCGCTTCGTCTGAGCTCACGCCGTTTAGGGTTTTCTGCGTGCGATTTCTTCGCTAGGGTTTCTCCGCGATCTGGGTGTTCTTCGTTCTCTCTCTCGCGGTTACGTTCTAGGGTTTCAACTCCTTTCTCGCATCAGGTTGTATTCCTCTATTTATAATTTCTTTTATCTCTCTTTTTGGGCCTTAAACTTGCGTTATTCTGAGATTTGATTTTGTGGTGATATTATTTGATTTTCCAGATTGAGTTCTAATGCGATGCTTTCTGATACGATTGGGATCTCAATTCATTTTTCTGGTATGAATTTGATACTAATTCGTTGATTGATCCAAAATGCGTTCCAATGGGATACGATTTGGTTCTTGCTGATACATGATTGAATCCTATTTCTCTTTTTAGGGTTTGATTGGTCTCTGATTTCCAGCTGATTCTTCTGACCCTGTTCGATTTAATAACCTGAACTGATTTGTTTTGATCTGCTTTAGGATTGACATCAAATCTAAATCTCCATTATTTTCTGATATGATTTGCCTTCAGATTGGATTGATTGGCATTAATTCACGGGGTTTCTTGATGGATTCATTTTGACTTGTTTTGATTTTTCCCAGATTGAGTTCCAACGGGATATGATTTGGACCTGACTCGAAACTTTCCATTTGCGAATTGGATTGCTTTTGGGGAATTTAGATACTGATTTGATTCCTGATGCGATTTTGTTTTGATTCAATCCTGATCACTAGCACTCACTTTTCTTTTTCTTCTTTCAGGATGGATACCTTGCCTTGGTCTTTGCCGTCGAGACGGGTTCATGGTAGTGATGACTTTTGTCTGAACCATTTGGAACAGGATACTACATCCTGGCTTCTGATCATATTGCTGCTCGAATTGGTGATGATGACCTGGGCTATGATGTTTGATTAACTGAGCCCCGTGTTTGATGACTTGTTTGTTTTATGAACTGAGCATGATTTGATAACTTGTTTATTTCATGAACTGACATGTTTATATTGGATCATTCTTGCTGGTACAAACCGTGCCATGATTTAATACTGCCTGCAATTCTGAACTGACATGAATTTCAACTCTTCTGTGTAGTTTTTGGCAGGTTGATTCAATGGGCTATGATGTTAAGCTGAGCCCAGTGCCTCCAATTGTAATGTCTTATGACAGTCTTTATGGACTGAGTCCCTTGTGATCGAGCTGGTTCTGATAATCTTTCCGAGTTACATCTTGCCTCCGTTTCTCATTCTTGTTGAGGCGCTTTAGGCATCATATTTGGATGTGCAGTCCGTTTATTCACTTCTGATTTTTATGAGGTGAACTCTCTTGTTTGGTTCAGAGCTGTTGCGCTTCTTTGGATATTTTCTTATGGCTCCTTGCGCATAATTCTGCCTTCTGATGCATTGTTTAGTTTGCATATGGTATTCTGTTTGCAATGTGATGCAGCTTTGGCTTGTATTCAATTCTCTTGTCTTGTTTTGGTATGCTTTTGAGCCGAAGGCTTTGATGGTGTATGATGCTGTTTGGTTTCGTTTCTCTGCCCTGTTCAGGATTGCTGTAGTTTGATGCCTTATGGCAACTTATGAATCGTTTTGAGTTTTGAATGCTGAACCTGATATGGATGTGTTTGTGGATTTTCAGGTGTGGAAGTTTTGAAAACAAGGGGGCTCAGACCTGCCGGCATCCGGGTCTGAGTCAAAACTTGCCTATGTTGCCTTATTCTTGTATCAGTTTGGAAATCAAATCGCGGCAAAACGAATCAGTCCCGCTTCATTTATTTTTTCTATCTCTCGGATGTCCCGTATCGATAAGAACAAGCATTACCTGATCTGACGCCCACGGCGCGGATCGGTAACGGGGGTAGGACGCAGCTTCGGTTGTGCCACTCCCGGCACTCGATGATGACATTGTTCTGAGAGTGTCAAAAAACTTCTAACATTTTTTCTACACTGTTTGTCTTCTTTTTGATGTGCAGGTTAGCCGAGGATTCGTGGAGAAGTCCAAAGACAACATGAAGACTTTTAGATGTTCTTAGGATTTAGGATAGATGCTTTAATGTAATCCCTTAGGATTTAGAACTTTAATGTACTTCCTTGTAACAGTACTTATAAAATATGAAGCAATCTCCACTTCTTGTATGATGACATTATTTATGAAATAAAATTCCCAAAATTTTGAATTTATTTATATTTTATTCTTAGTTAAAAAATATAAACAATTGTGAATAAATCCACAAGCATTTAAATTCATTAACATAGGCATAAAACATAAATACTCCGAAGTGGTATTCTTATTGGTGCACTCGTCTCATTTGTAATCCTAATCTCATCATCCGATTAAAATGTTAACCAACCATTTCATAACCAAACACCTATGGGCACCATAATCACAACATTTTCAGCATCAACAGTAACACTACTCGTAATTAAATTCCACTGACCAAATGCCAAAATCTTAATATGATCATAACTGGTGACAGATAAATGCCTCAAAACCATAACGTATCAAATGCCTCAGAATTTTAATAACAGCCCGTCTTCAAGGAATTGGTAGAATTTGTGTAAAATGACCAAAATACCCCTGGGACCCAATCTGCAAAACAAACACCTTCATAACTTGTTAGTGGTTAGCAAATGTACATATGAGATGATATGCGAAATGCCTGACTAAATGTAAGGGTAAAATTTGGGGTATTACAGTTGCCCCTATTTAAATAGCTACACCGGACGATTTGAGTGACAGAGACTCGAGGAATCGTGGTGGAGCGATTTAAATATAGATAACCGAAAATTTTGCCCTTATATGCGATGACACGCAATGCTATGGACAAAGCGAGGACCGCTTAATGCAGATGATATGAATATGATATGATACGTATGCTGGAATGATGAATATGAAAATGATGACAAGCGCTACGAGGCAGACGCTACGAGAAGAACACAATGGGGAAAACGTCATGCTGAGACACAGTACAAACACTGGGGAATCCTAAAATGATAGTCAACTGGTGCGAACACGACCAATTGTCATCTTGGGAACGAGATTCTCAAATGGAGGTGACACTTGTGAGACGGCCTCCACTGGGGAATAAAAATAAGACTGGGTCACGTACGATTGCAAGATCGATTACAGAATGCTGGAGCATTGAGCAAAGAATAACATCCAAGCTTCTGTAAACTATCTCTCGTGACAGGATCAAACGGACTTTTCGGGAATCCGTAGCAAATATACAGGGTAAAGACCGGCTGTATGCCAAAATAAATGGACTTTGATGGGAAATGCCCTGATAAGCTTCTCGCGGGGGAATTGTTACTCATCGTTGGGAGGGACTTATATGCCTAAATGGATAAGCACTCAAATAAAGAGGCTGCTGCTTATCTGATAAAGAAAACTTCTCGCATTTAAGGTCGGCGCCTGGAATACGATTCTGATTTTTCTCTTACTGAAGGATAAATAAACTTCTCTATGCTCCAAGATCGTGCTCTCCTGAACATGAAAAGGGTAAACTGAACTTCATCATACCTCAGAATCGTGCTCTCCTGAATATGACTCGGCTTTCTTGTGTAAATGAAATTCTTCATACTTCAGAATCGTGCTCTCCTGAATATGAAAAGGGTAAACTGAACTTCATCATACTTCAGAATCGTGCTCTCCTGAATATGATTCGGATCTTTCGGATAAATGAAATTCAGAATCGTGCTCTCCTGAATATGATTTGGTTGTAAAAAATTTTTTTTTTTCATTCTTCAGAATCGTGCTCTCCTGAGTATGAAAGTGGATAATCGAACTTCCTCATAACTCAGAATCGTGCTCTCCTGGATATGATTCGGCTCTTGAAATTTCTTCATTCTTCAGAATCGTGCTCTCCTGAAAAACGGCCAATTGAACTTCCTCATAACTCAGAATCGTGCTCTCCTGAATATGATTCCACTCCTTCTTTTACTAAAGGATAAATGAACTTCTTCATAACCTCAGAATCGTGCTCTCCTGAATATGATTCCGCTCAAAACCTCCGCGTACTTCAAGATCGTGCTCTCCTGAATACGATTTGGTTCATACCTCAAGACGACAGGTAAATGGAAGCCCAACTGCTCCATGGAGATGGCCATTTGCTGCGAGTCATAACGAAGATAGGATCGACTTCTTAGGTGAGAAATGTCGTATATTGATGCTGTAAGATGTAAAGTGTAAAGTGTTGTTGTAACATGTAGGATTGTAAAGATTTTCCAGGCGTGAACTGGCGTGTATCTGTAAATGATTGTAGTTGATTTTCTTGAAAGATAGTGCAAAATAAATGCACGTCCGGGTACAGTGATAACTTCTCGGGCGAGAGCAGTCGCGTATCTGTCATGGTATGGTGAAAACCTTTAGATGGTGCAAAATAAATGCACGTCCGATTGGGCTCGACAACCGACAAGACTGAGATTCAATCTAGGATCGAGCTAGAAAGAAAACTGGTAATCAAGACTCCATCGAGGGAATGAACTCGAAGGGTAGATATCTTATCCTGGCGAGGAAAGATAGCTGAAGTAACCGTCATCCACGAGGACCGAGCTCTGTGGGGAAACTGGAAACACATATGTATTTTATGCTTAGGGCTGACGATCTATTTGGAGAGAATGGACAAACCCCAGTTACTCGGCGGTAACGACCAATGATGGAGACACGATGAACCTGTGCATGTTATCGCGTATGTTAATGAATATGTTGATATGAATGTATGTTAATGTCTATGTAGTTAAATATGCAAGATGTTATGAAATGAGTATGTAATGAGTATGTAATGAATATGTAATGAATATGTAATGAATATGTAATGAATATGTAATGAAATAGGCATGTGATGCTTATGCCCTTGCATATGCTGACGAAACAGACTAGGGACGAGAGATGAAATAAACATCTCGACGGAAATACCCTGCGTTCTCTGCAACCAATACGTCAATCAGGGGAGAGAATGGTAGGATCAACTCTGGTTTCTGAATTCTCTGGGGAGGAAGTAAATTGCTTAGGTGCACAATATTATGTCTTCACATGGGGAGAAGAAAACTTGAGGGACACTTTCGAATTACCCAAGAAAAAGTTGTCAGCTTATAGTCTCTCTGGGGACTGTGTTAGAGCAATGGTTTGAAAGTGTTTCTGCAATAATGATATTTCCGGGGAATGAAGAGATCCTTTCGGAATTTCCACTAGTCAAAGTAATTTATTACATTTCAAATTTGTTGTTTTTGAAAAACAGTTTTGAAAAATCTACAATGCACCTTTCATTTTCAAATTTTAAGAATAAACGCATTTTGCATAACAATAGAAAACAAAGAGCAATGCACCAAGGAAGGTAAGTAACGAGATGGTTTCTTTTATTTAAAGGGCGGTAGCTTGCTGAAGGCATAGCTCCACAGATGATTATGTTTTGAAATTGGCAACATGGGAAAAAGTTACATCGAATCCAATGACACCTACTGACACTAATAACTAAGACTAATCCAGAATCCTGCTTTGGGCAAGGATGAAAGAACTGAAACATGGCTCTTATGCGGAAAGTGTGTTCGAGATAATCAGTGTCTTCTGATGCAATGAAACGCCTTTGTCCCTAACTTTTGCCTGGACCGCCCTCTCGGGTTTTCAATCCACCGGGACGCTCTTTTTTGCCTAAGCCGCCCTTTCGGGTTTTCGACTTAGCGAGCTTTTTATTATTATTTCTTTTTTTTCAACCCTTACTTTTGCCTAAGTCGCCTTTTACAGGTTTTCGACTTAGCGGGTTTTTAGGCATAATATTTTCGGACTGCATCAGAATTCACGGGGTGTGCAAGCTCTTCACCATCCATTGTCGTAAGTATCAGGGACCCTCCGGAGAAAACGGTCTTTACAACAAATGGGCCTTCATAATTGGGCATCCACTTTCCACGCATATCTTTGTGTACTGGCAAGATCTTTTTGAGTACGAGCTCTCCTTGACGGAACTCGCGGATACGAATCTTCTTATCAAACGCTCTTTTCATCCGTTTTTGATATAATTGCCCATGGCACATGGCTGTCAAACGCTTCTCGTCAATGAGATTCAACTGATCCAGTCTGTCTTGAACCCACTCAGCTTCCTCAAGTTCAGCCTCCATTAACACTCTTAACGAAGGTATTTCTACTTCGATGGGGAGCACGGCGTCCATTCCATATACCAGTGAGAAAGGTGTTGCCCCTGTCGAAGTTCTCACCGAGGTTCTGTATCCATGCAAAGCAAACGGTAACATCTCATGCCAATCTTTGTAAGTCACAACCATCTTTTGCAGGATCTTCTTGATATTCTTATTCGCAGCTTCAACGGCCCCATTCATCTTAGGACGGTACGGAGAAGAATTGTGGTGAGTGATCTTGAAACTATCACACAGCTCTTTCATAGTCTTATTATTTAGATTGGTGCCATTGTCAGTTATTATCCGGCTTGGGACTCCATAACGGCAGATGATCTCTTTCCTGATGAATCGGGCAACCACTTGCTTGGTCACGTTGGTGTAGGAGGCAGCCTCTACCCACTTGGTGAAATAATCAATGGCAACAAGGATAAAACGATGACCATTTGAAGCTTTCGGCTCGATTGCCCCAATCATGTCAATGCCCCACATAGAGAACGGCCATGGTGAAGACAAAACATTCAACGGTGACGGAGGTACGTGCATTTTATCAGCATAAATTTGGCACTTATGGCATTTTCTAGCGTATTGGATGCAGTCAGCTTCCATGGTTAACCAATAATACCCAGCCCTTAACATCTTCTTGGACATAGCATAGCCATTGGCATGAGTTCCGAAGGTCCCCTCATGAATTTCCTGTAGTAACATGTCCGCTTCCCGTTTATCAACACATCTGAGCAGAACCATGTCGTGATTTCTCTTATATAACACGCCATTACTGATAAAGAATTTGGACGCCAGTCTTCTCAATGTCTTTTTGTCCAGACCAGTAGCACCATCGGGATACTCTTGCTTGACGAGATAGTTCTTGATATCGTGAAACCAAGGCTTTTCATCTACCTCAACTTCTTCGACCATCTGACAATAAGCGGGCTCAACTTTGCGCTCAATATGGATAAGAGGTGCTTCATTAACGAATTTAACTTTCCACATGGATGCTAACATGGCTAAAGCATCAGCTACGTGATTCTCGGATCTAGGAACATGCTCGAACTCTACCTCGTCGAAGTACTTGATCAGCTCAATAATATAGTCCTTATAAGGGATCAACTTCTCATTCTTCGTCTCCCATTTGCCTTGTACCTGGTAAATTACCAAGGCTGAGTCACCACTTACTTTAAGAAGTTTGATTCGGAGGTGAATCGCTGCTTCGAGGCCAAGAATACATGCCTCATATTCTGCGACGTTGTTAGTACACTCAAAGTCCAACCTCGCTGTAAATGGAGTGAATCCACCCTTTGGGTTCATCAAAACGGCGCCTATACCATGCCCATTGAAATTCGAGGAGCCATCAAACATCATCTTCCACCAAAGACCTGGTTCTGGACCTTCGCTCGGATCTGGCTCTTCACAATCTCTTTTAATCAACAAAATATCCTCATCAGGAAAATCGAGCTTAAGAGGTTCATAATTTTCAACTGGCTGGTCTGCAAGATAATCAGATAAAATACTACCCTTAATCGCCTTCTGGGGTACATACTGGATGTCATATTCGGATAACAACATGTGCCAACGGGCTAGCCTCCCGGTTTGAGCAGGTTTTTCGAAAATATACTTGATCGGATCCATTTTAGAAATCAACAATGTGGTATGACAGACCATATATTGCCGAAGGCGCTTAGAGGCCCATGCCAATGCACAACAAGTTTTCTCCAATGGTGAGTATCTGTTTTCGCAATCGGTAAACTTCTTGCTCAGGTAATAAATCGCATGCTCCTTTTTCCCAGTCTCATCATGTTGTCCAAGCACACAACCCATAGACTTCTCAAGAACAGTAAGGTACATAAACAACGGTCTTCCAGGTACGGGAGGGATCAGAATAGGGGGATCTTGCAAATAACCCTTAATCTTCTCAAACGCTTTCTGACAATCAGGGTTCCACTCAACTGTCTGCCCCTTGCAAAGCAACTTGAATATCGGCTCACAAGTAGCGGTCATATTAAAGATAAACCTGGAAATGTAATTCAGACGTCCCAGAAAACCTCTAACTTGCGTCTCGGTTCGCGGAGCCGGCATATCTTGAATGGCTCGGACTTTGTCAGGATCCACCTCAATCCCTCGCTGGCTAACAATGAAACCAAGCAATTTTCCAGATCTGACACCGAAGGTACATTTAGCAGGGTTCAATTTCAACTGATATTTCCTGAGTCGTTCAAACAATTTCACCAAATGGTCTAGATGCTCCTCTTCACTCTGAGATTTGGCTATCATATCGTCCACATATACCTCAATCTCTTTGTGCATCATATCATGAAAAAGAGTGGTCATAGCGCGTTGGTAAGTTGCCCCTGCATTCTTTAAACCGAAGGGCATGACTTTGTAGCAGAAGGTTCCCCAAGGAGTAATGAAAGTAGTCTTCTCTCGATCATCTGGATCCATCTTGATCTGATTATAGCCAGAGAAACCATCCATAAATGAGAACAACGCAAAACTGGCTGTATTGTCTACCAGTGTATCAATATGTGGCAGGGGGAAATCATCTTTCGGACTTGCTTTATTCAGATCCCTGTAATCCACACACATCCTGACTTTACCATCTTTTTTGGGCACTGGCACAATGTTGGCAACCCAATCTGGATATTTTGCGACTGCCAAGAAGCCTGCGTCCAACTGCTTTTTAACCTCATCTCGGATCTTCAAAGCCATGTCGGGTCTCGTTCTTCGGAGTTTCTGCTTGATAGGTGGACAATCTGGCTTAAGTGGCAACTTGTGAACAACAATATCTGTGTTCAGGCCCGGCATATCTTGATACGACCACGCGAACACATCAATATACTCTTTTAACAACTCAATCAACCTCGGCCTAACCTCTGTCCCAAGCATTGCACCAATCTTGACCTCTTTCTTGTTCTCATCGGTACCAAGATTAATTAAGTCCACCTGCTCTTTATGCGGTTGAAGCTCTGCGTACTCGTACTCAATCAATCTTGTCAGTTCCGCGGGTACTTCAAAATCTTCTTCACCCTCGTCCTCAGCTTGATTGATGGGTGCATCCCAGTCAGGAGTGTCAGTAAAGTCATTGGATCCAACAAGGTTTACGATGTCTCTGCATGATGGACGGCTTACTTAATTAAGATGCTCAAAGATATGCAAGACAAGAAATGGAATGCTGTTTTTTGTTTTTTCGGAAAAAAGGTTGCCAATTTCATTTTTTAAAAGTGAAAACGAAAAACGCAAATGAAACAAAGTGGAATTGAACAAAATGCTTTTATTAATATCTTTTTAGGAATGAAAGGTGGCCCAATGAAAGCGACCCTATAGCTTTGGGCAGAGCTACGGATTTTTATTTGAAAATGTAAATGAAACTAAAAAAAACAATTACTTTGACAAGGGAAAAATAACAGGGATCTCTACGGCCTCCCAGTTGTTCAAAACTGCATCACCCTTAAACACCAGGTTGCTCAGCTCTTCATTTTCTTCACAGTCGCTGATGGCATTGATTTGGAAACCTCTGCTGACAAATACCTCTTGGATAACCTTCGGACGCCCTTCGACAGTTATGGCAGCTCCATTCTGAGTTGGTTTGTAACCCAACCCAGAGCGATCAGTCTTGGTCTTGACATCAATTACCTCTCCCCAACCTTCAGGAATGCCCCTGTCAATTGTTGATTTGGTACTCTTCAGAGATGCAAAAGATGGATTGCCCCGACCCACTGTCTCTTCGACTTCTAGCAGAACGGCATTGGCGATCTCAAGTGCTTGAAAGGAGATTTCTAAAGCATTCTCATCAGCCTCGATGTAACGGAAAGAAGACAGGTTACTGACCATCAGATCCTCCTCACCGTGTATAATAACCAACTTTCCATCGATCACGAATTTCATCTTCTGATGTAACGTTGAGGTCACTGCCCCAGCGGCATGAATCCACGGCCTTCCAAGTAAACAACTGTAATTGGGATTAATGTCCATGACTTGAAACGTGATATTAAAAACTTGTGGACCAATCAGGATAGGAAGCTCAACCTCCCCCATTACCGATCGACGAGAGCCATCGAAAGCCTTGACAACCAAAGGAGTAGGTTTCAACATAGTCTCTTTACAAGCCAACTTATCAAGAACCCTCTTGGGTAGAACATTCAGAGAAGACCCGGTGTCCACTAGCACTCTCGTTAAATTGTCCTCCTGACATTTTACCGATATATGTAAAGCACGATTATGGTTCGGACCCTCCTTCGGTAACTCTTCATTGCTGAAACTGAGGGTGTTACAGGCGGTTAAATTGGCAATCACACTATCAAACCGACTGGTGCTAATATCTTGATCCACATGTGCTTGAGTCAAAACCTTCTGCAAGGCCATCCTATGAGCGGGTGAACTCATCAACAGAGATAAAATCGAAATCTTGGAGGGGGTCTGATGAAGTTGATCGATAACTTTATAGTCACTTTTCTTGATGATCCTCAAAAATTCGGCATCTTCATCATTCGTGACGGCTCCTTTACCTTTGTCTTTGACAGGCACCGGGGTACTAGTTATTTCCTTAGGTGGGACCTCGTTGGAATGGGGAGTATACACACGGCCACTGCGAGTCATCCTGCTTACCTCTGCGATATTGGTCACGGTACCCTTAGCCTCTTCATTTGGAATAACCTTCCCAGACTCCTTGTCAATCATCGTCACGTCATATTTCCAAGGCACAGCTTTAGGATCACTGAAAGGAAACGGGCCTGGTTTTCGAATAATTATTGACCTATGCTGATTCACCTCAGGGATAGACGACTTCGGTATATCGAACACGAGATTGGCGGAACCTGCCCCTGATAGATTAAACACTGGTACCTTACCCTTTGATTCAGGCTGATGGAAGACAGGCTCAACCACAGCGACCTCATCTTTCTTATATTGGCTTGTCACTTGTAAAACACCCTCATTAATTAACCTCTGAACATCATTCTGAACCAACATGCAACCCTTAATACTGGATTCACAACTTACGCACGCAACATGGGAAGTATCTACCAAACCAGCTTCAAACAGTTTTGAATGGAACATCTTGAGAGGAGTCTTAATCTGTTCAACGTCAAGGGCGTATCCTTCTCCCGAATCAGCACTAATGGCATTGACACTCTCATGGTTAGGAAAAGGGTTCTTCTTAACATTCGGTTGAGGATCTTCAAATGACAAAATCTTCTTTTCCAATAAATCCCTGACAATATTTTTGAGAGCATAACAATTCTCCAGATCATGACCAGGCGCACCCTCATGAAATAAACAATGAGCGGCGGCGTTGTAATTGGCGGGTAGAGGATTAGGAGGTGGACCCAAAGCCCGAGTAGTGATGAGACCCTGCTTGACCAAAGAGGGATACAACTCGGTAAAAGTCATCGGAATCGGCGGACAAGGTTTATACGTTCTTCTGTTCGGCATATTCTGGCGAGGAGCCGGACTCTTTGGCTGTTGAGGAGCAGGAGCGTTGGGTGCCTGTAGATAGTTGACAGGAGGCGGATAAACAGGAGGTTGTTGCATAGGTTGATACATAGGAACCTGTTGATTGAAAGAAGGTGTAATAGCTGCCACATAGGGTTGTTGAGCATATTGGACTGGGTACCCTTGAGGTTGAGCATAACCTTGCGGGTGTCGATAAAAGCGTTCTCTTGGTCTACCAGAGGATATAGCATTAGTCTCACCCTCCTTCTTTTTCTGGGAGCTATACGGAGGTTTCTTCGGCTGATCCTTAGAAGCACCATGATTATTTGTCATTTTACCACTTTTCATACCCAATTCAATCTTGACACCCACAGCAACGATGTCGGAGAAATTTGAAGTCACACTACCCACCATTCTCTCGTAAAATTCTGGACGGACCGTGTCGACAAACCAATCAGCTAACTCTTTCTCGGTCGAAGGAGGTTCTACCTGCGAAGCAGTCTCTCTCCACCTTTGGGCATACTCTTTGAACGACTCAGAATTTTTTTGTGACATACTCAGCAACTGTCTTCTGTCAGGAGCCAGATCCATATTGTACTTGTAGTGTTTGATGAAAGCGTCAGATAAATCTTGAAAACTCTTAATGCGAGACTGGTCTAAAGTTAAATACCACTTGGAGGAAGCACCCTTCAAACTATCTTGGAAGCAATGGATCATCAGTTTATCATTCTCAACATGGACAGCCATTTTGCGATAATACATAATCAGATGACTCTTAGGACAGGTGGCACCTTCATAACGATCGAAATTCGGAGTTTTGAACTTCGGGGGAATAACCAAACCTGAGACCAAACAGACATCCCTTGCGGCAGTCCCAAAAATTTGATCACCCTCTACTTTTTTCAGCCTCTGGACGATGGTGTTTACTTCCTCACGAAGCTTATCATGTTTCTCATAACCCTCAACATTCTCATCAAGATTATCAAAAACTGTCTCATTGAAGTACGGTTGCGCATGAGTGTGTACGACAGGTGGTGCAAAGATAGGAGCCCCCCTAGAAACTTCAGAGAATAAAGGCACGGCTTGCTGAACGGGCTGATTAATCGGAACATTGGCTTGAGGAGGCACAAAACCTGGAGCAAGACCATAAGGTGGGTCCCTTGCTATGGTCACACTTGGTGGAGGATCCACAGTAACGCCGGCAATCTCAGAAACAACAGTGGGCTGGGTATCCATCTTAGCATTCATGACATGTAACAATTCCATCATACGCCCCATACCCCCTCGAAGGTCTTCAAGTTCATTACTAAGGCGATCAATCTCTTTTGCCTGATCCTCCATTCTCTTCCGAGTTTGAGCTCTGGTGTTGTACTGGTGCCGAGAACTCAGGGTGACGAAACTGGAAGGCGAGAGAACCGAACATGAGAAAACGGAAGACACATGCAATGCAATAAATGATGCTGTGATGAAGATTTCATGGAATTCAATCATTGACGAATGTCGTGGGGTACCAAGGAAATCTTTTTCTTGTTTTTCATCTTATTTTTTTATTCATGGTATCCCGCGATATCCATAAATGGTATTTGAACTCCATGAAATACAATGCAATGAGATGCCTTATGGATGCAATGCATGAAAACACACAAAGTCCTAGGTTAAAGGAACGTGAGCGGAGTCAAGGTCTACCCATCCCAAAAGGAGTGTACTATAGGTTAGTTGTACCTTCCGAACAAGGTTTTAAAAAGTGCCCAAAGTCATCAGCCCATCTTTCGGATATTATCAACCTTCCGACTGACTCGGGGGTGAATAATATTCTCAAGAGAACCTCTTTTGAGTGTAGTATCGCGTAGCAACCGTTGTAGGACTACTCCCACATAGTTCCCGCACTACGTCCTAAATAAGGCCAAGGTGGTGTTAAGGTACTACGGTCCTCAATATCACAGACTCCAATCGACCATGGAAAAAGTTTTCGCGATTACTCGTTCAACCGAACCATTTTCGAAAAGGTCTCAACTGAGCGGTGATTCTCGAATCAGCTTGGTCGGGATTCACTCCCTATAAGCCTCATCGAATATATCCCCATCCTATAATAATGTCACTAGTCCGGGCGTAGGACTTATCTCACAGCACAAGGAACAGTCCCACAATCAAAGCACAAATATATACATGCAAATGAATAATAACACAGATAGTAATAAATATGAACAAGTTAGGGATAACCCTCAAAAGTTAAGAGATTCCCCAGTGAAGTCGCCATTTTCTGTTGCGGTGGAAATAGGATCACAAACTATTAATGAGTTTGAATTGCAATTCAATTCACAACCGCTCTTTGATTTATCCGAAGGAAAAGGTCAAAAGAGGGAAAAGCTATTTTGCATCGTAAACACAATGCGGGGAAAGATCTAGGGTTCGGGGGTTGGTTAAATTTAGGGAAGGTATTAGCACCCTAAACTTCTGTAGTACTCTACAGGAACCTTTTGTTCAGATGTTTACTATTTGCTTTATTTATTTGCTTAAGGTATATGTACAAAGGATTAAAAGTGAGAAAAGAGACCTAAGGGGTTAATTCTAAGTTTACTCGGCAAGACATCGCATCTTGTGCCTACGTATCCTTACGGGAGTGGAATCAGAGTAATCGTAGTTCCCCTCAAAAGGGAGGTTAGAGACTTCTTGACTGTGGTCAAGGTCTCAAGGGGAATAAACGCATCTTAAGGACACGCTTACATGGAGTCTTAAACTCCAAATCTCTACGTTGAATTGTTAAGTTGTAATTAGGGTTAAATTAGGGATTCCACGGCGGGAAACCCTAAACTGAGCGCGGAGGCTCTTTGACCTAATGCTAGGGGTAAAATTGTAATTTTGCCTGCGGCGAGGCATTTGTGAAAATTAGGGTTTGTAAGGTTGTAAGGGTTTGAAGTTGAGGACTATTGACACGGCGGTCAAATGCTAGACCTAGTTCCTTCAGAGCGTGTAATGTGACAGAAATATTGCAATACATCAGCAGAAATTTAAACCATACATTAGCGGAAATTTAAATGCGAAAAGTAAACGCGATTATTAGGTTCGCGAGGTTACAACTGAGAAGCAGATACAAATATAAACGAAACTTGAATCGAGAAATAAATAACGGTAAACATGACAAGCTGCAAAACCAATGAGCACTGTTAGTAGGCAAAGTCAACCGGCTATCAGATGAATTACGAGGCAATGAAGAAAATGAGATACAAACTTGAGATAGTTTTATTTAATATTTAATAATTTAACTTACAAAAGAATTTTTAAAAAAGTTTTATTTTTGCATTTTTAAAAAAGGAGTTTTTCATTATTTTATATTTACAAAAGTAAAAAGTTTATAAAAAAAATTCAATTTATTTTTAATATTTATTTTTTAAAAAAAAAGTTTTCTTTTATAATTACAAAACTAAAATATTATATTATTTTTTAAAGATTTTTTTTTACATTATGAAAATTAAAATGTTAATGTAGTTTTTTTTTTAAAAACATAAACAAATTAAATTAAAAAAAAATGAAATAAAGAAAGAAAAAAATAAAAAGGAGGAGGGGTTGGGCCGGTCACCACATCCGGACCCAACCCGGTTAGTAACTTAATTGAAAAAAGATTAGGGTTCTGGGAACCCTAATGCTTCTTCGGCGCCGTTCGCACATTCCTCTTCTCTCATCTCTTTCTCCTCTCTTCTTCCTCGCGCCGTGACCTTCTCTGTTCCTGAAACAAAATACGAATCACAAAAATATGTGAGATAATGCATTTACATTTGATTTGGCCGATGATGCTGAAGCTGAGGCCGTGGAGTTGATTGCCCGTCGTTCTTCGTGAACGATGAAGGTGATCTCTCGGGGTATTGTGGATTCGCGTTCAGTGATGGTGATCTCTCTGAGCGATGATGACGATCGCTTCGTCTGAGCTCACGCCGTTTAGGGTTTTCTGCGTGCGATTTCTTCGCTAGGGTTTCTCCGCGATCTGGGTGTTCTTCGTTCTCTCTCTCGCGGTTACGTTCTAGGGTTTCAACTCCTTTCTCGCATCAGGTTGTATTCCTCTATTTATAATTTCTTTTATCTCTCTTTTTGGGCCTTAAACTTGCGTTATTCTGAGATTTGATTTTGTGGTGATATTATTTGATTTTCCAGATTGAGTTCTAATGCGATGCTTTCTGATACGATTGGGATCTCAATTCATTTTTCTGGTATGAATTTGATACTAATTCGTTGATTGATCCAAAATGCGTTCCAATGGGATACGATTTGGTTCTTGCTGATACATGATTGAATCCTATTTCTCTTTTTAGGGTTTGATTGGTCTCTGATTTCCAGCTGATTCTTCTGACCCTGTTCGATTTAATAACCTGAACTGATTTGTTTTGATCTGCTTTAGGATTGACATCAAATCTAAATCTCCATTATTTTCTGATATGATTTGCCTTCAGATTGGATTGATTGGCATTAATTCACGGGGTTTCTTGATGGATTCATTTTGACTTGTTTTGATTTTTCCCAGATTGAGTTCCAACGGGATATGATTTGGACCTGACTCGAAACTTTCCATTTGCGAATTGGATTGCTTTTGGGGAATTTAGATACTGATTTGATTCCTGATGCGATTTTGTTTTGATTCAATCCTGATCACTAGCACTCACTTTTCTTTTTCTTCTTTCAGGATGGATACCTTGCCTTGGTCTTTGCCGTCGAGACGGGTTCATGGTAGTGATGACTTTTGTCTGAACCATTTGGAACAGGATACTACATCCTGGCTTCTGATCATATTGCTGCTCGAATTGGTGATGATGACCTGGGCTATGATGTTTGATTAACTGAGCCCCGTGTTTGATGACTTGTTTGTTTTATGAACTGAGCATGATTTGATAACTTGTTTATTTCATGAACTGACATGTTTATATTGGATCATTCTTGCTGGTACAAACCGTGCCATGATTTAATACTGCCTGCAATTCTGAACTGACATGAATTTCAACTCTTCTGTGTAGTTTTTGGCAGGTTGATTCAATGGGCTATGATGTTAAGCTGAGCCCAGTGCCTCCAATTGTAATGTCTTATGACAGTCTTTATGGACTGAGTCCCTTGTGATCGAGCTGGTTCTGATAATCTTTCCGAGTTACATCTTGCCTCCGTTTCTCATTCTTGTTGAGGCGCTTTAGGCATCATATTTGGATGTGCAGTCCGTTTATTCACTTCTGATTTTTATGAGGTGAACTCTCTTGTTTGGTTCAGAGCTGTTGCGCTTCTTTGGATATTTTCTTATGGCTCCTTGCGCATAATTATGCCTTATGATGCATTGTTTAGTTTGCATATGGTATTCTGTTTGCAATGTGATGCAGCTTTGGCTTGTATTCAATTCTCTTGTCTTGTTTTGGTATGCTTTTGAGCCGAAGGCTTTGGTGGTGTATGATGCTGTTTGGTTTCGTTTCTCTGCCCTGTTCAGGATTGCTGCAGTTTGATGCCTTATGGCAACTTATGAATCGTTTTGAGTTTTGAATGCTGAACCTGATATGGATGTGTTTGTGGATTTTCAGGTGTGGAAGTTTTGAAAACAAGGGGGCTCAGACCTGCCGGCATCCGGGTCTGAGTCAAAACTTGCCTATGTTGCCTTATTCTTGTATCAGTTTGGAAATCAAATCGCGGCAAAACGAATCAGTCCCGCTTCATTTATTTTTTCTATCTCTCGGATGTCCCGTATCGATAAGAACAAGCATTACCTGATCTGACGCCCATGGCGCGGATCGGTAACGGGGGTAGGACGCAGCTTCGGTTGTGCCACTCCCGACACTCGATGATGACATTGTTCTGAGAGTGTCAAAAAACTTCTAACATTTTTTCTACACTGTTTGTCTTCTTTTTGATGTGCAGGTTAGCCGAGGATTCGTGGAGAAGTCCAAAGACAACATGAAGACTTTTAGATGTTCTTAGGATTTAGGATAGATGCTTTAATGTAATCCCTTAGGATTTAGAACTTTAATGTACTTCCTTGTAACAGTACTTATAAAATATGAAGCAATCTCCACTTCTTGTATGATGACATTATTTATGAAATAAAATTCCCAAAATTTTGAATTTATTTATATTTTATTCTTAGTTAAAAAATATAAACAATTGTGAATAAATCCACAAGCATTTAAATTCATTAACATAGGCATAAAACATAAATACTCCGAAGTGGTATTCTTATTGGTGCACTCGTCTCATTTGTAATCCTAATCTCATCATCCGATTAAAATGTTAACCAACCATTTCATAACCAAACACCTATGGGCACCGTAATCACAACATTTTCAGCATCAACAGTAACACTACTCGTAATTAAATTCCACTGACCAAATGCCAAAATCTTAATATGATCAGAACTGGTGACAGATAAATGCCTCAAAACCATAACGTATCAAATGCCTCAGAATTTTAATAACAGCCCGTCTTCAAGGAATTGGTAGAATTTGTGTAAAATGACCAAAATACCCCTGGGACCCAATCTGCAAAACAAACACCTTCATAACTTGTTAGTGGTTAGCAAATGTACATATGAGATGATATGCGAAATGCCTGACTAAATGTAAGGGTAAAATTTGGGGTATTACAAGACGGAAAGACACCATCCTGAAGAAAAACAAATATCCATACTCACATTGTCTAAAGATAGACAGAAAGACACCATCCCGAAGAACCACATCGTTAGTGAGAACTAGTGGAAAGAGAACCATATGAACTTCATCGCTATCCATCAAATTTCAGAATCCTTTCGTCTACCGAAATTGATGGAAAGAAAAATATCCTCAAAGGGGCCACATCATCAGTAAGAACCGACAGGAAGAAAACCACCTTCAAAGGGCCATGTCGTCAATAAGAATTGATAACTAGGAAAACCGAACATTCTTCAAAGATCCTCGGCGTCAATAAGGATCGACGATCCTGAAAAATCCTCTTGAAATGTCATCTCATCCAATAAATAGAAAGAAAGCCGATATCTGAAAGATCGCCTTGAAACCTCTCAACGTCTAAAAATAAACGAAGAAAACCATATCCAAACTCACGACGTCTAATGATAGATGGAGAAAACTCGCTGGGGGAGACACATCGTCAATATGAACTGACGGTAAGACCTACTAAAAAATCACCTGCTCAAACTCACAACGTCTAGAGATAGACGGAGGAAACCATATCCAAACTTACGACGTCTAAAGATAGACGGAGAAAACCACACTAAAGGCCGGATCAACATGCACTTGATCTTATCACATTGTCTAAAGATAGACAGGAAGAAATCTTGCTGAACTCATGACGTCTAATGATAGACGGAGGAAACCACACTAAAGGCCGGATCGACATGCACTTGATCTTATCACATTGTCTAAAGATAGACAGGAAGAAATCTTGCCGAACTCATGACGTCTAATGATAGACGGAGGAAACCACTTCTGCAACTTCACATCGTCTAAAGATAGACGGAGAAAACCATACTTTGCTCATGACGTCTAAAGATAGACAGAGAAAACCACTTGCTGGAGAAACACGTCGTCAATAGGAATTGACGGGAAGAGAAGTCTGTCCATATCCGATGACTGATGAGTAAAGCCTAACAGTCGTATGATCTAAAAATCAAATAAACCAAGGAGCTGTCTGAATAAAGCTGCTGGATAAATGCCCCTGAACTGATTACAAAGTGATTCACGTTGCCACATAAGGTCGATAGAAAAACGGGTTTATGCTTCGTATGCATGTACGTATGTTTGAACTTTTCTATGGCGTAATGCTCCATATAGGATGGAAATGCGACGCATTTGAGGATGAAATGCAAGTATGATGCAAATATGATGATATATGCAAGATGCAAATACAGGCTCAGCCGCTGGAGAAAGCTGGACACAAAGAACCGCTTCAGCAAAATAAATGCTGAAGACAAAGCCAACTCCGCTGGGGAACAACCGAACGTTCCAAGCATGATTGGACTTCTGTCAGGGATAGCTTACCCGTGCCAATGAAAATTGGACTTTTGCTGGGGAAAACAGACGGAGTCTTCCCGCGTACCGATAAAGGTTGGATTTTGAAATGATGCGCCAACACGGATTGAGCCTCACAGTGATTGCCAATGGGGATTGGGCCTTAGGTTATCCGTGATGGGCCATATATAATTGACGCTGAACAACATCCTGTCTGAATTCATAGGTTTTCTGGTGGAAGAGTCAAGGGACGGTAACACGACTTCCCGACATTCGTCTCAAACTTGAAGATCAGCTGAATCTGCTCGAGTAGCTCTAAGTAACTCTGATGACACTGAGAAGAACAATTTCTTCGCTTTTGATATGCCCAAGCCTGTGGGACCTCTGTGGGGGATAGTCCTCAAAAGGAAATATGAAAATCTGTACCCTGATGGTCTGATATGAAATGCCCCAGCGTTCTAAACCTCGGAGATATACTTCAAATCAAATGCCTCTCGAATAAAGAATAACTTCCACGCTCTTAGGATGGCCTGCCCCTATCTGCAATGACTTTGCCCCTGATTGGCTGATTCAGTGTAGTGCCTCTAGCTACGAGAGATTTACCGAATCTCAACCTGATTGCCTCGGAATAACGACTTCAGATGGATGACCTCACTAGGGATCTATCGATAATAGCTTTCCCCGGCTCTCGGAACATTCGGGCATTCTGCATTCTATCCTGATCAGACTTTCCACTGCAGGAAACTTTCCTGCTGTCAAGCGCTTACTTGCAAGTAAAACAAGTTGTTCTGCATAAAAGATATATTAATGCAATGCATATGACAGCTTTGATATCCAATCTGTTCACTGGAAAAAGGAAAAATAGTTTATGGCATATAATGCACAAATCATTTATCAGAATATCAACTTCAGTACCAACATGGTAAGAAGAACCGTTTTAGGAGTCAGTGTCGACGCGATCTTTACCGGAGTATGCTCTCGAAACAAACCTGTTTCAATTAGGACTTTTGAAGGTTGTAACGTGGTCAGGTTCACGGTTTCGAAAGAAAGGATAAAGGCTCAAAGTTTATTTTAACCCACCCATTCTCCTTGATGTTATCCGATCCTACGTTCAGCTAATTCGACCTTACCGCTCACCTCTTAGAGGTTGAAAGATAGGAGTGACAGTTCGAGAAACTATGATTTTCGAGAGTGACAGTCACTCGCTCTTCGTCTTTGACACTTGGGGTCACACGACCTGATTCTCGTTTCTGGATTTTCTTTTGCAATCCTTTTTATCTTTTCCCTTTTTCTCTTTCCCTAACTTTTGCCTGGACTGACTCTTTGGAGTTTCTTTTGATTTTCAAGTCCAGCGGGATGCCCACATTTTTGCCTAAGCCACTTGTTTTGAAGTTTCGACTTAACGGGCTTTTGATTCTTTTTTTTTGAACAAGTCGTGCGACACCGGTTGTCTGACTCTTTGGAGAATAATATGATTGTCTCACTCCTGACGTTTAACCATTGTGGTTTTTTAGGCACGACCTATACAGGTGTGATTGATCCTCAAACGGACACTCCTTTTGCACTTTGGACGTTCGGTCAAATTAGCTAACACCTACCCTGCCCCAGGTTAAGATTGAGGTTTTTTCGTTTTCAGAAAGAACTCCTGCTACTAGGCTCAAAGGGAATGACAAGGGATTATCTTCCTTATAACTCCAGTGTTTATGGAGTTGAAACAATGCCTGTACATCATCAATAGGTTTTATTTCAAAAGCATACAATATCGGAAGCTTGCGCGTCTTTTAAACTTCGTCATCCTCCCTGGATTCCGCTTAACCAAGCGTTGGATATCTGTAAAAAGCAATTAGTTGATTAGAATGGATTTAATCAAAACAATGCATACTTATTTCATTGTCATCAATTGAAAGCAACAAGTTTTACAAACAAGATTGCAATTCGAACAGGAAAGAAACTACAAACATAAAGAAATGACAAGATAAAACACAGGAAAATGTCAGCTTCCGAGAACCGGGCTTTCACATCTGACTTGCTGCTGAACCAACCATCTTCAAAGTTGCTTATTGAAACCATCCCGCTTAAAACGGATACTGGGTGAATTGCCTTTCTGACTTCATTGGGCTTTGCCTAGCACGCAGGTTTGACCGATAACGATAAGGCTGCTGACTCTGGAGAGGAGCTGACGTCTGTTGCGAAGACTGGGCAGATTGTTGACTTTGAACAGTTGAACCACTTGGAGGTCGAGTTTGGATTATCAGGGACTCCTTTTGTTCAAGCGATTTCATCCCCAGGCTTGGTCTAGGCACAGGAAGCAACTGAGGACAGGGAGATTCTGACACCAATGATTGCAGAATATACTTCTGATATACTGCAGCTTCGGGAACGTCCATCATTTTAGCACCAACTGGGATAGGACCATTATGTACAGTTATGCCGCTCGGCGTGAATTCAATAACTTTTGCATCAATCAGGTCCTGAACATTGTGCTTAAAAGCATGACAACTCTCAATATCATGTCCGGGTGCCCCAGAATGAAATTCACATTGCTTACTAGTGTCATACCCATAAGGAAGTACCGTTCCCTTGATTGGGGCCAATGTTCTTTTTTCAACCAGCTTCAAACCTAATAAAGTCTGAAAGAGCTCAGCATACGTGGAAGGCGGCGCCTCAAATACCCTCTTTGGCCTCCCCTCCTGAATTCTTCGCTGAGCCGGATGCATCCTTTGTTGTTGTTGCTGGTGTAGATCAACACGTTTTTTAAGCTCAAGTTCCACAGGCACGGGTTCCACGGGCACAGGTGGAGCAAGCTCCTTCACTGCGGCTTCAGATAGCTGATCACCCTCTTTCCTAAGCACATTCTTGACTACTTCCATGATCAAGCTCATTTGGGTCTTTAGCTGATTATTTTCCTCTTTGAGTATCTTCTGATCCAGACGCAACTCTTGCATGTCTTTCATCATCTGCCCTAGCTGGCTTCGGACTTCAATCAATTCAGCCTGATTCTGTTCCATATCTCTGAGGGAATTCCTGCAACAAACTGCAGATGAACAGGAAATAAGACCCACGGTTCTGATGTACCTGTTATGTGAGAATGCAATGCAGAAAGCAAACACATATTCACGACAAGACAAAGAGAAACTCAAGCTATAAGCACAGAGATAAACACCTCCCACACATATGCAAAACCAGCAAAAGCAACATATAAGCACAACTGAGCACGACTACAATGACCCCAGCCAACAATCCTGGTGATGGTCAGCAAACAACAATGCACGAGAGCTAAATAGGTCAGCAAAGAAAACATATGCGACACCCGGCACAGAAACCTCTAGTAACTTCCTTCATATTCGACTGAGCCCTCAGTTTGACATTCTTCAAACCACACACTTCCAGTGAAGTCTTCCATAACATTAACTGATGAACCCACACAAATGGATGAAGGAGAATCATTAATCTAGACAAAACCCTGAGGTGTGATGAAGATCTTGTTAGAGTCTAGCAGTTTCTGAACTTGGCTTCTAAGCATTTTACAATCATCTTTCGAATGGCCCTGTGTCCCCACATGGTACTCACAGCAGGCGCTGGCATTAGAACCTGAAGGATAAGGCAGAATCATGGGATTAGTCTCTTTCGGCACTATTAATCCACTTTCGACCAAATCTGGCAACAACTGACTGTACGACACCGGTAGCCAAGTAAACTGCCTTTCAGGCTTCCTTGGTCTTTGTCGGGCGTGCTGACACGGCTGATGATAATATGGCTGCTGGCTTGAAGTGTCTGAAAACTGAGCCTGAGACGCTAGAGATTCTGAGACAACATCGCTTCCTTCTTCCCACTCCTCTTGAGAACTGACAACTGATTCATTCTTATCAACTGGGATATAATGAGTATCTCGAATCTTTCCATTCTTGAGTCCTCTCTCAACAAGCTCTCCCATTATCATCAAGCCCTCAAAGCTTGTACAACTGAACATCATGTCGTAATAACGGCCCTTCAGAGTACCCAAGAAGAGGTTAACCATTTCTCTCTCCAGAATCGGTGGTTGAACACGAGCAGCCAATTCTCTCCATCTTTGCACATACCCCCTAAAGGATTCATTCTCCGCACGAGATAATTCTTGCAAATTCACGCGAAATGGAGCCATTTCCAGGTTGTAGTCGTACTGCTTCACGAAGGCATTGGCTAAATCCGACCATGATTTGATACTATCACTCTCCAAGTGCATGTACCAGTCCAAAGATGCTCTAATCAAACTATCTTGGAAACAGTGAATCATGAGCTTGTCATTGGTGACATGTGAAGTCATTCTTCTGCAGAACATAACCAAATGTAGCTTCGGACAACTATCCCCTTTGTACTTCTCAAAATTGGGCATCTTGAACTTCGGAGGCAACACAAGACCTGGCACCAAACACATGCTCGCAGCATTCCAGTTGAGAGTATTCTTACTCATCAGGGCAGCGATCTGATCTTCCAACACCTGAAGTCTTCTCGCATCCTCAACAGTCCTTGGGTTCTGAATATTAACCTGCAGAACAACTCTTGGAGATGGAACAATCCTTGGAGAATCTGGCGTTGAGAAAGTGAAATTGTGATACTCTGTGTCATTGAGAGAATATGGACCTCTGACAGAGGTTTGCACAGGCTGAGCAACATTGTTCACTATAGTTCTTTGAACGTTGTTCTCTCCTCGATTCACAGCTGTTATGGCTTCCATGAACTGACTCAACTGGTGCTTCAACAATTCAAACTCCGCCCGGGTAACAACCAAGTTCTGCTCTCCTGAAGCCATGATTTTTCCAGATGCTAACTCAAGTCCAATGCGAATGTCGGGAAATCAACTGACGAAGCGGACAAAAACGGGTAAGCTCCTTGTTCCAGATGAGGATGAATATGCAAAATGAAATGCAAATGCAAACAGAAATGCAAAATGCAAAATGAACACACAAGGGATCAAGTGTGCTGTTGAGAAGCCCAATCCACAATGCTGGTCTTAGACAGACCCATAATACTGCTCAAACCTGGTCTCAACAAACCAAAAGAATACTCTAACCTGGTCTCCAACAGACCCAATAACACTGTCCTCAAATATCAACACCACTGAATCTCAATCAAGAAAACCGGTAGTCTGGTGGTCAAGTTACCTGCATGCCCCAATCCCTCTCACAGGTAGGTGTCCTATCAACTGACACAAGGTATGGCATCCTATGCGGTCGTCGGCATCACAAACTTTCAGGATTGACGATACAATACCCAGAAGGTGTGGCATCATCAAATCCTGAAGAGGCCTCACTTAGCTAACTTCCAATTGATCGGTCCCCAGAGTCGACAATCCAACTAACCAACAACCCCCTCAACCCAAAGGGTTGAAAAATAAGTCAACCAGAAGAACCTCGTATGAGCGTGAATTTTGCGGGACACTAGTACATGCAAAGCATGCACGTGCCCACTACATTCCACAACTAAATCTAGGTGCACTCAAGCACAGGTCCGGCTTATCTCTCAATCATAGATCCCCCTCCCCAGCATAACACAATACTATAATGCTGAAAGTAAATACAGAAAGATAAATCCATACAAAGCCCACGACGGGAAAACAAGCGCTAGGATTGACTCGCATAGGGAACCGTTGGAGTCCCCAGCAGAGTCGCCAGCTGTCGCTACTGCGAAAATCGGCGCCGACTATGACAGAAGAGTCGCCACCGTGCGTTATTTATCCCAAAGGAGGGAAAGGAAACGCTCAGAGTAAACCTAACGCAAAGACGGGAAAGGAATGGTCATCGCAACCAAATCCCTGGATTCGGGAGTCGATTACGCAAGGGGAAGGTATTAGCACCCCTCACGTCCACCGTACTCGATGGGATCCACGCTTGTTTTTCTTGTACGGATTGTTATTCTAACTACACTAAGGTCAAGGGACGAAAGAAAAGAAAAAAAGACTCGGTAGAACACAGCAGTTCTATGCCTACGTATTCCCGTCCGGAACGAGAAATCAGAGTCAACGTAGTTCGCCTAACTACGGATGAAGGTGGGAATGTTGCTCGCTAGGATATCGCATCCTATGCCTACGTACTTTCATATAGCATGAGAGATCAGAGCAAACGTAGTTTGGGCCACGTACGACACAAGTCTGTCTTGACTGTTTTTTTTCTTCTGAAAAAGGTTTTTCTCCTGATTACGGGTCCAAGCGGACAAAATGACATTTTGATTGGTTTCCAGTCTTTTACGCAAGAACTGTCTTTTATGGTGTTTGAAATCTTATTGTTTTTTTGATTGTTTCGAGATGAGAAAAGAACGACGCTCTAAACTCCTATGGTTGAAAATGGGAAGCAAAACTACCCTAATGTTATCATGCATGGGTTAAAACCTAATGTCTGTCATATTTCTCTCTTGCACAAAGAGAAACAGAGATCCTAGGGGATAAACGGAAAAGAAACAACATATATACAGTAAACAGTAAAATGCATGAGATGCAGCAATACAAGCCAGGCAAGGGAGTCCCGCTCTACCTCGAACCTAAGAAAACAACAGGTAAAAGTGAAACAGTAGTCACTTTAAACCTAGGGGAAAATTAGCAAACAATACAGAAAAGAAAATAAACTCCAACACCAGCTCTGACATCAACCCCAGCTTCCACCTTAAGCAACTCAAACAGCAACAACTCTGACAGCAAACAACTTCAAAAAACAGAAAATAACAGTTGACAACAACATCTTCAAGTAAGACCCCATCTTCAACCTTCAATGATCCCCAAGCTTTAGATAAGCTCCTATCTTCAAAAATCTCCAAGTTCTAGCAAGCAATGAACCTCAACAGTAAACAGCAAAACCCTAGCTTCAACAGATAACCAGCTTTGACAGGCACAAGCTTCATCTTCACCAATATTCAATGCACTTCATCTTCAAGGGGCTTCCATCTTCAATGCAATTCACTCCAGAAGAGAACCAATTATCAGATTAAGTTGAAATGCTAAACAACTTATTGACAACCAAAGGAAGCCTATAAGTGTTTAACATTATAGGAGAAAAGTTCCCTCAAAGTTCTACTTCCAAAATAAGCCACTTATCCCTCCAAAGGAGGGATGTGAATATCTTAGAAGGACTTTTAGTCATAGGGAGGAATAGAAGCACAAGATGCTTTCTATGTTTGTAGAAAGAAATCAACCTAAACTAAAGCTCTTCCTAGGTTTCCTATCTCCTAAGTCTTCAAAAACCACCTTCAATGAGAAGAAACTTCATGCTCCAAGCTCCATCCTTTGTCTTTAATCTTCTTCAAGGTCTTCAGAATCTCCAACAAGTCAAGCCCAAACCCAACACTCAATTGAAATACCCAAAACCCAACAAGCAAACCAAAAGCCCAAGTGGGAAACACACAAACATCAACCAAATTGCAAAATCTAATAAAATAGTAATACTCAATATAAAATCCTAGATTAATTTCTAAGGGACCCTAACTATATACCCTATACCCCATATATTCCCTAAAACCTAAATCAAAACTAAACTCCAAACTAAACTAGTTGTTTTGAATTTAATTCTACTCTATCATTCATTTATGTACAATGTGTATTAAGTCCTAAAGATTATACTAAACTATGTATCCTAAGTTTTTATGCTAAGAAAATAATATCCTAAGAATTAATCCTATAAGTCTCTAAAAGAAAAATACTATAAAGTTCCTATAAAAAAAACCTATAGCCTAAGTCACATGTTAAAACCTATTAAAACCTAATAAAAATTCCTAAAGAAAATTATACCTTAACTATATCTATTCAATATATTTTTTTTACTACATTTTTATTCTAATATTTTTAATATCAAATCCTAAAGAATATTAAAATCTAAACTACATTTTATTCTAAGGTTTTTAGTCACACTAACCTAAAGGAGAATCCTAAAGAACAATTAAACTATTAATATCCTAAAATACTCTAACTAATATCCTAACATTCTTTACTATATTATAACTATAAAAAATTACCTTTTATTAATCCTATTAAAATCTAAACTATATTCAAAACAAAAAATACAATCAAAATGCTTAAACAAGAAATTGAACAAAAAAAAAAGAAATACAGGGGTGGTATAACCTACAGAGATGCTACATCAGTAAGTAAAACCAAGCCCAACCCAAACACAACTCAGTACACACACCAGGGGGAGGGGGCGCAGGATCAAAGTGGGGTGTGTACTAGCAAAAACAAAAACCAACACCATTGGGCTCAGCCCGTTAGCAATAAACACCTGGGATGGGGGGTAGGATAAGGAGAAAGGGGATATGCTAGCAATTACGCGCTTGGGCCTAAGCCCGAGTCCAATAACCATCTCAGTAAACAAAACTTTTGCTCTCCTAACTCTCCCTCACACTGTTCACTAAACTCAAAGAAACCCTAAGCGGCGCAAACGAAACCTCTCCTACCTCTCTGTCTGAAACACTCTGTTCAAATCCCTCCCCTTCACAAAACTTGTTCATCAGCAACGATCGCTAACTATGACGCACCAATCTCTACATTCAAATGCCATCTCCCTAACTTAGTTTCAACCTAACCTCTGTATATCTCTCTCTCAACTAAACACAAACTCTGATCTCAATCTATGTTAATTTCTCAACCGCACAAAAATCACCTAGCTCTACCGCTAACTACAACCAATCTAGCAAGTTTAAAGTAGTTTTGAAGAGAACCTGGAAATGTGACGGAAACGATGTTGAGGTCTGAAGAACTCCTTGAAGATTTCTTGAAGGAAATGCGCTCGTAGGTTGATGAACTTGAAGAACCGAACTATCTTGATGAAGGAGATTGTTGATGCTCGCGTTCCTGGGGAAGGATCTTGAAGGACGATGAACTTGATGAGGGATTCTTGCACTACTGATGAAGAATCTTGCAAATCGTAGCACGCTGATGGACGCACAGTGAAAATTGCTGAGAGATCTGGAGAAATTGACGAGGATCGGTGACGAATCTTGATGAAGATGAACGTGCTTCTGAAAAAACGAACGAACAATGTATCTGATTCGTTGATGTTCTTGAGATTGGCAGTATTCTGGAAAACGCAGATGAACAAGATAGTTGATGAACGATGATGATGGAAGATTGATGCTGAAATGAAGATCTAGGCGAATCGTTGATGAATATAGCAGATTCCGGCGAAGATGTATTTTCCGGCGAGGGGTTGATGGAGGCTGATGAAGAAGATTGAAAGGTGTTTCTTGGATTTTCTGTGAAATTGCAGTTTCCAGTGTGTTAGCTGTCTCCGGCGGTCAGTTGCGGCGGTGGAAGGCGTCTCCGGCGATGGTTAGGGTGTCTCTGGCGGCAGCTGCATGGCCGGCGGCGAGGTGGTGTGAGTGGATTCCACGTGTCAGCAGGGATATCAGAGATGGAGGAGGTTGAGACGCGTGTGGGAGGGGAGTCAGAGAGAGGGACGCATGTGACCCTGAGGGGAGAGGGAAGTGGGACACGTGGAAAGGAGAAAGAGAAGTGGATTTGTGAGTTGGCAAAGATTATGAAGTGGCTGAAGAAAAAGAAGGACGTGTGGCACATCCATTTATATGACAAGTGGCGAAATGTGGACTTTGACTGGGCTTTGATTACTGGCTAATGGCCTACTATAACTCTGATTAAGGACTAAACATGATTTAACGCTACACTTAATGGACTAAAACGTAATAAAGCTAAATAATCTGACAATTAATGAAAACGAAAATGAATATTAAAATCTAATAAAAAACAAAAAACGAATAAAAACGGATTAACTAAACAAAGCTGATTTATACCCTAATTAACTACACAATAAAACTATACACTAAAATCTGAAAAACTATTTAAAATCTATATTAAAAAAACTATTCTATTTTATTCTACTTAATACCAAAAACTATTATTTAATATGCTAATAAAACCCCGCTAATATCTAGAAAAATCTATAAAAATCAAAAAACAACAAAAACAAATAACTCCAATAAAAGGGAACGCGAGATCAGACTGAAACACACGGTGAACCCCGGACACCGAAGTATCCCCAAAAACAGCAGTGTAAGCTGAAAACGCCGAGGAGCGCACGACTTCCCGAAAATGAAACTCCGATTATCTGGACTGGTCTGAAACATCCGACAGGTGAAAACCAGGCTGTATTCCCGATAACATCAGTACGATTGTGAAAAATGCAATGCATGCGATATGCGAATGCGAATGCAAAATGAACTGAAACATAAACCAGATGTGGGAACTGGTTGGTCAAATTTTAGGGTGCAACAAATATCTCGTTTGATAAATCTGGCTACCACTTGTTTGGGCACATTGGCATATGATGCTGGTTCCACCCATTTGGTGAAGTAATCGATTGCCACTAAAATGAACCAGTGTCCGTTTGATGCCGTTGGCTCAATCTTGCCAATCATGTCGATTCCCCACATCGAGAAAGGTCGGTGATGACATCACATTCAGAGGGCTCGGAGGCACATGGATTTTGTCTGCATAAATTTGGCATTTATGACACCTCTTTGCAAACTTGAAACAGTCTGTTTCCATGGTTAGCCAGTAATAACCTGCCCGCAACAACTTTCTTGTCATAGCATGCCCACCAGCATGTGTGCCAAATGTACCCTCATGTATCTCTTCCATGAGCAACTTCGCCTCTTTCTCATCTACACAACGTAGCAACACCAAGTCGTGGTTTCTTTTGTACAGGACACCGTCCGCGTTCAGATAGAAATTGCCAGCCAATCTCCTGAGAGTCTTCTGATCTCGACTGGATGCTTCAGCCGGATACTCCTTGTTCTTCAGGAAATTCTGGATGTCAAAATACCATGGTTTACCATCGGGAGCCTCGTCAATGGCAAATATGAATGCAGGTCTATCGAGCCGAGAGATAACAATCTGGGGAGCCTCGTTCCAGAAGTTAACTTTATACATTGAAGACAATGTCGCCAGGGCGTCAACCATTTGATTTTCTGCTCGCGGTACGTGATGCAATTCCACCTTGTCAAAGAAAGGCAACAATGTCCTTGCATAATTCATATAGGGTATCAAATTGGGCTTACGTGCTCCCATTCTCCTTTAATCTGATTCACCACTAGAGCTGAGTCTCCGTATACATCCAAGTTCTTGATTCGCAAATCAATGGCTTCTTCCAGACCCATGATGCAAGCCTCATATTCCGCCTTATTATTGGTAACAGGAAAAGTCAATCGGGCAGTAAATGGGATGTGCGACCCATGAGGAGTAGTGATTATTGCCCCTATTCCGCTACCATAGGAATTTACAGCTCCGTCAAATATCAACTGCCATTTGGAACCCAACTTTGGTCCTTCGTCCGGCAACGGTTATTCACAATCATTCATTTTCAGGTACATGATATCCTCGTCAGGAAAATCAAACCTCATCGATTGGTAGTCCTCAACCGGCCGCTCAACAAGGTACTCTGACAGAACGCTACCTTTAATAGCCTTTTGCGAGACATATTGGATATCGTATTCTGTTAACACCATCTGCCATCGGGCAATTCTTTCGGAGAGTGCTTGCTTCTCAAACACATATTTAATTGGATCCATCTTTGAGATTAGCATGGTTGTATGATTCAACATGTATTGCCTCAAACGTTTGGCGGCCCAGGATAGCGCACAACACGTCTTCTCGAGCATTGAGTATCTGGACTCGCAGTCAGTAAACTTCTTACTCAAATAGTAGATCGCATGCTCTTTACGTCCGGTCTCGTCGTGTTGACCGAGAACACAACCATACTTTCCTCAAGAACCGTCAAATACATAATCAAAGGTCTTCCGGCCACTGGAGGCATCAAAACAGGAGGTTCCTGCAAGTATTCTTTTATCTTGTCGAACGCCTTTTGACAATTTTCATTCCAGGTCAACACTTGATCCTTTTTCAACAACTTGAATAACGGCTCGCATGTCGCAGTTAGGTGAGATATGAACTGAGCGATGTAGTTCAACCTCCCTAAAAACCCACGCACTTCTTTTTCTGTTTTAGGTGTCGGCATTTCTTGTATAGCTTTTATCTTTGCAGGATCAACCTCTATTCCCTTTTCGCTCACAATAAACCCCAGCAGTTTACCCGATCTCACCCCAAAGGTGCACTTGTTAGGGTTCAGTCTCAACCTGAACTTCCTAAGTCTTTTGAACAGTTTCAGCAGATTAACCAAATGCTCCTCCTCTGTCTGAGATTTGGCAATCATATCATCAACATAAACCTCGATCTCTTTATGCACCATGTCATGAAAGAGAGTCGTCATAGCACGTTGATATGTTGCCCCAGCGTTCTTCAGTCCAAAAGGCATCACTTTGTAGAAAAATGTTCCCCAGGGAGTAATGAAGGTAGTCTTCTCCATGTCTTCTGGTGCCATTTTGATCTGATTATAACCTGAGAAGCCGTCCATGAAGGAGAATACGGAGAACTGAGCAGTGTTATCAACCAGCACATCAATGTGAGGAAGTGGAAAGTCGTCTTTCGGGCTCGCCCTATTCAAATCACGGTAGTCTACACACATTCGCACTTTACCGTCTTTCTTCGGCACTGGTACTATATTAGCGACCCATGACGGATAAGTTGTAACGGCTAGGAAACCAGCATCCCACTGTTTTTGAACTTCCTCTTTGATTTTCACAGCCATGTCTGGTCTGGTTCTTCTGAGTTTCTGCTTAACAGGCGGACATTCCTCTCGCAACGGCAGACGGTGCACAACCATGTCCGGTGTCCAACCCAGGCATATCCTCGTACGACCAAGCAAATATATCACTATACTCTCGTAGTATCTCAATCAGCCTTTGCTTGATGTCGCTCTGCAGCGCAGCCCCTATACGGATATTTCTCGCAACTTCTTCCGACCCCAAGTTGATGATCTCAATTTCCTTCTGATGAGGCAGAATGATTCTCTCTTCCTGTTTCAACAAACGAGTCAGCTCCTCTGGCAAGTCGCTATCCTCAACAATCTCTTCCTCTGCTTGGAATACCGGGTGCTCGAAGTCGAAACGAGTCATAGGCGGTTCGTAGAATATGTCATCTAAAATATTAGTCCTGCAAAGGAAATGGTTAAACGCTTCAAAGCAAATAACCACGTTGCCATTTATTGTTAAAGTAAAAACAAGAAAAACAAGGATCACAATATTTGTATATGAAAAACGCCTTTATTTCATGATTAAAACAGTGCAATACACATAATCAAGTAGCCCTAAGGTAAAATCACTATGCCCCGGGTAGGACATAGGATTATTCAACAATTGATAAAACAAATCATTACTGTTTAAGAGTCACTAGGACAGTTTCCCGGATGGAACAATTGCAGAGACTTTGTCCTGGCACGCTTGGCTTGATCCACGCGTCCATATCGCAGTCACTATCTTCGTCTTCAGCATCAGAAATAGCGTTGATTGTCTCAAAGCACACCCCGCTTGGCGTAATCGTGATCGGTTCCTTGAACCTGGGCACTCCTGAAGATGACGCTGACGACGTTGGTCGATACCCTAGCCCAAACTTGCCATTCTTCACGGGAATCTCCAGTACCTGCCCCCCAACCTTTAGTCTCACCAGTCTGCACTAAAGCCTGAGCTTCCTTGTAGGATGACATTGCCACATCTGGCATTTTGCTGGAACCCTGAGCTTTGTCTTTAATTCGCAACCCTTCAAAGGCTTGACAAGGTGTCTCGTGTATTTCTCCGTCGACCTCAACATATCTGAACGATGACAGGTGACTGACCAAAATGTCCTCCTCCCTGCAAACGGTAACAACACTACCACCCACCATGTATTTCAAATTCTGATGCAATGTGGACGTTACTGCCCCTGCAGCGTGGATCCATGGGCGCCCAAGGAGGCAGCTATAAGCTGGATGGATATCCATGATGTAGAATTCGGTATCAAAAATTTCTGGCCCCACCTGAAGCGGTAATGTTATTGACCCAAACACTGATCTTTTCGTCCCGTCAAACGCCCTCACAACCAACTCGCTGGGCGTGCAAATAATTCCCCGTATGTCCAATTTCATCATGGCTTTCTTTGGCAATACTTTCAACGACGACCCAGTATCCACCAATACACGCGACATTACGGTGCCCCGGCATTCCACCGATATGTGCAAAGCCATGTTGTGCTCTCGACCCCTGGGTGTTAGATCAAAATCTGTGAAACCCAGGTTATGCCCAGCATTGACATGCGCTATTATCCCCTCTAACTGATTTACAGAAACTTCTTGAGGCACAAATGACGTATCCAAAATCTTTAGCAAGGCGTTCCGGTGGGCCTCGGAACATAACAACAACGACAAGATAGAAATCTTTGACGGCGTCTGCTGTAGGTGTTCAACAATTTTGTAGTCGCTTTTGCGAATCAGTCTCATGAACTCCTCTACATCCTTGAGTGATGTATCCTTTTCTTTCAACTGAGTAGGCCCGCTTTCATTTACTTTGGCTTTGCCTTTGGCCAATCTCTCTGCTTCTATTTCAGGTGAGGTAAAGATCCTTCCGCTACGGGTCATGCCCCCCGTTCCAACGACATTATCAACAGCCCCAGCTGGCTGGCTATTCACCACAATCTTTTCACCGTTGCAATATGCTTCTAATCTGTATGTCCACGGGACAACTTTCATACTCTCAAAGGGAACATGCCCTGCTTTGGTAATCGTGATAGTTGGCCGCTGGGCAGGCGCCGTTATCGTTATAGTCTTCCTCGGGATCGTCACTGTTGCAATATCATTCTGCTTATCACATAATGCCTCCACAGGCTTCTCAATCGCAGTTCGATCAAATTGCAAGGTCCCTTCGTCGATCATGGCCTGAATGCCCTACTTCAAATCAGTACAACCCTCAGGCTGGGTCCACCACTCTAAACAATATTCACCACAACCAGGGAATACTCCCCCTCTGAGCAACCTGCTTTTCACCTCACTCAATGGTGTCTTCAGTTTGTTAACATCCATCACCAAGTTCAAATTTTCTTCTGTCAAGATAGCATTTGCCCCATGATTAGGCATAGGCTGTTGTACAATATTGGGCCCCACCTGGCCAAAGTTGATGGCTTTACTGTCCAACAAGTCTTGAACTTTATGCTTGAAAGCATGACAAAATTCTACATCATGTCCGGGCGCCCCGGAATGGAATTCGCAATGCTTATTGGCATCATACCCATAAGGAAGTACCGGTCCTGTAGGCGGTTCCAATGTTTTTTTCTCTACCAAACTCAACCCCAACAATGTCTGAAGAAGCTCTGCATATGTCGACGGAGGCTTATCAAATACTCTCTTCGGCTTTGCATTCTGAAACCTTCTCTGACCCTGATTCTGCCTTTGTTGCTGCTGTGGTTGTTGTTGCTGTTGTTGTGGTTGTTGTTGTTGTTGTTGTGGTTGGATTGGAATAGTAACACTGGCTATTTGTTAAGGTTGAATGTACTGATTTCTGCCTTTGCCCCGGCCTCTGCCACCAAACACAACGCTTGTATCACCCTGTCGTCTTCCGCCGAACGCTTTTCTTGCACCCCCAGCTGAAGTAGATTCGCCTGCCTGAATCTTTCCAATTTTAATTCCATTTTCGATCCTTTCTCCCATAAGGATCATATTGGAGAAGCTACCCATCGAAACATTGAGTAATTTGTCATAGTACATTCCTGTAAATGTCCCCACAAACATGTCATTCATCTCCCTTTCAACCAAAGGAGGGTGCACCCGAGCTGCCATATCGCGCCACCGCTGCGCGTACTCTTTGAAACTTTCACCACTTTTCTGCGACAGACTCTGCAACTGAACTCTGTTTGGCGCCAAATCGCTGTTATATTTGTAATGCATAACGAAAGCATCAGCCAACTGCTTCCAGCTTCTAATCTGAGTGGGCTCTAGTCCCATGTACCATTCCAATGATGGTCCCGATAATCTATCCTGAAAGAAATGGATGAGCATCCTTTCATCATTGGAATATGCAGACATCCTTCTATAATAAGAGCGTACATGGACCTTTGGACAGGTATCCCCTTTGTATTTGTCGAATGTTGGAGCCTTGAATTTTAATGGCACCCTCAGCTCTGGTACCAACCCCATAGTAGTCATATCTAACCCATCGGAGTTCTGATTAACCACACCTTTCATCTGCTCTTCTAGCATTCTGATCCTCTGAACAGGGTCAATGGGGCCCTCAGGTCCCATACCTCTTCCCGAAAAAGCGTCGTCCTGGTGATCCACATTCCAGTCATTTCCATACCCATCGTAACCCATGTCACGACCAAATCCTTGCTGATTGAACATAGGACCCTGTCCTCGGTTGCCGAACCCTTGATTGACCCCAGCAGGTCCAAAACCATTGTTGAAAGGAAGTGCTCCAGCGCCGTTGTTATACACATTACCGAATCCACCATTACCGTGGCCATACCCCTGATTGTTGCTGTAACCGTCATTACCAAAGCCTTGATTGTTGAACCCGAAGTTCCCGTCCTGATTGACATTGCCATACCCATTGTTTCCAAAGCCAGCATTGTCACCGAATCCTTGATCGGCATCCCCAGTGTTGCCTTTGTTGTTAACAACATGCCCATCACCACCATTTCCAGTATTGCCATTACCAGCGCCAACACCTGCACCAGTACCAGTGTTTCCGTTGACAGTCGCAACAGGTGGAGTAACTACCGGTATCTCATCCTCCCGGTGAGGAGTTCCAACAAAATTGTGGTCAGTATTGCCATTTCCGTTTTTCCGCGTCAGCAGCGGCTGCACCAAGGTCTGAAGGCTCTCCTGGCCCTTGTCCATGTTCTCCATAGCTTGCATGAACAGAGTCAACTTCTCATGAATTTCCTGCATCTCGACTTGAACTTGATCCATTATCTTCTTGCAGTTGTTTCGGGTTGAATAGCGGTGGACTCTTGGTCGTCAATCCTGAAAAACCTGTGAGATGCAGGAAATAAGATACAGATTCAACAAGTAACTGGCGATGCAAAATGAATATGCAGATGCAATATGTGTCTGTGCGTTAGGGAAATCAAACCCCGACTCTAGTGCCAAAGTGCCAGTGCAGTGACAGTGCTAAGAAGCTTGGATTCATCCACAGAGAAAACATCTCATATATTGCTGCAAAGAGCCCCAATAAGGTAGGAATACAATATCACTGAGTGTACACAATAACAAGAAGGCATGACCTCAACCAACAATCCTGGTGATGGCCACACAATGCAAATAAAGCATATACAACAGTGCATAAGGTAATCAAGTGCGACCATATGCCCGATACTCCTCTAACAATTTCTTAGTCTTGGGATGATCCGGCTGGGAAAGCAACCCTTCAACGAGCGAGTCTCTTTGCCTGATAACACGCTGGAGATCCCTAATGGATTCCTCCCAAGCACCCTCTCCAAAGCACTCCTCCAGCTTCCGCTTCTGGGATGCAGACTCTTTCTTACGCTTGACAACTTTGTTCAACGAATTCTGAAAGTTGTATCTCCGCATAACCTCTTCTTCAAACTTTTTCTGGCTAGCTTTCAACTGATCTTCCAGTTCAGAGATTTGCTGCTTCAGTTTGTCTTCTCTTTCTTTGTTATTGGTCAGTGTAGCATTCCAGGTTTTGTTGAATGTGGAGATCTCCCGGTAGGCTATATCAAGTGCTTTCTTCTTAGACTCCAGCATATCGTGGGAGCTCTTGAAATCTATCCCCAAACGTTCACGCTTCTTTCGTTGTTTAGTCAGTTTTGTACCTAACTGGTTCACCAGCTTTGTTTGTGTTGCACCCCAAAATTTGCCCAACATTTCTTCACCTAGCTTGTATTTCATTTCATTCACATTAGCATTATCGTTTGCATTTCATTGACATGTATGCAGGAGATCAAGAGGTGAGTACCAATCAAGGGCTACACAAGAGTTTGAAGCTAGCTAAGAGGGTTATTCAGAGGATTAAGGGTTGATATCCTTGTCATAGAAGTTAGAAGATCCTCAGACAGGGTGGTTGAAACCAAAAGAGTGTGTGCCTCCTAACTTGAGAGTTGTGGAAAGTCATCAGATGATTCTGAAGCCATGAAGTTAGACTTGAGGTCTTGAGAGAGCTCATGAGAAGTGTTGATGATCACTTTGAGGCTTAGACAGGTCATTGTGCAAGATTAAGAAGACTCAGCCATGATTGGTGCAATTAGGGTTTGACTGGGTCAACCATAGGTCAACTGATGATTTGAACAAGGTTAAGACCTAATTCAAAGGCCATGTGATCATGGATTGATACATTGAGATGTTATAAGGATGATTCCAAGGTCAACTCATCATGATTGAAGAGTTTGAGAGGTTTCAAGCTAGGGTTTCTAAGGCTTGACAGTGTAAACTCCCCTAGTTTGACCCCTATCTTCAAGACAGTTTAGCTCAAGATGTGATTGTCATCTCATTTGTCCCAAAAATGAATGTTGTAGAGATCGATATTAGCTTTAATTTGAGTGCTAGAAGTCCTTGATAGGATTTGTAGAACTCAAGTTATGACTTTGACAAGTTACAGGTCATCTGAGGTATGTGAATTTGGGAGCTTGAAAGTTATCCAACTGGCATGAAACTTTTGCCCTAGAAGGATTATTCCTATGAACTTTTGGTCAACATGAATGTTGTTCCTTATCCTCTTAGCTTTCTATAGAGTACTAGAAGTCCTTTATAGGATTTGTGGAACTCAACTTATGGCTTTGACAAGTCAAGGTCATTTTGGCCATTTGGAGATTATAGGTCATTTCAAGCATAAGGCCATAACTCCTATTTCCAAGCTCCAAATGGATTTTTGTTCAACATGAAAGTTATTCAAAATGATGTTTTTAGCTTGTCTAAACATCAAGTGTCCATTGATATGGATTATATCAAGCATTGGTTGAAGAAACTTCACATGAAATCCATTTTAATGAATTAAAATGAGAAAATTCAAAATAAATGAGATTAACATGTTTCCAAGTCAAATTTGTGGTCATTTTGAATGGAATTAATGTTTTAGAAAGATTGGCATTGCCACATGTTTGATTTGAGGTCCATAACATGGTCATTTGGATGGTTACTTCACAATTAAGAAACATATCATATACATTCCATATGTTGAAACCAAAGGAAGAAAACCATTACATCACACTCCTTAATGATTAAGTGAATGGTTTGGATTGAGTTTAGAGCATGAGTAAGGCTTGAAGGCACACATCCATGTTGAAATTTGGAAGGAAAAGTGAATATCCAAAATCCATAATCGGGCCTAGTTTGGGCTTGATATCCATCAGAACACATTATAAATATGAATTAGAACGAATTTGGAAGGTTCTGGAGCAGAATTCTGTTGAGAATCCATTGATGTGGAGTGAAGAAAAAGCTTGAAAGTGGGAAATGCGTTTTGGAGAATCAAGAGGTTTCAGCAAGAATTGAGCATCAAGAATTGTCCACCATTGCTCCTTGAAGGATTCTGCATAGTTTGGAAGAGAATTGAGGCGCATAACTACTGCAGTTCAAGCTTCAAGGTTGGTTCTAAGTTCTTGAGATATCTCTTTGATTATGCACTTTTAATCCATTAGAAGCATGTGGTTAAGTTCCCCTTAGCATGTAGATGAATTCTGGGTGGTTAATTTGATGGTTAGAGACAAGTTAGGGTTCCTTCCATTTTCGGTTGAGATCTTGTTATGGCGAATCTTGCGTTTTTAGCGTAAACTAGTGGCATGATTGAGTTCCTGAGGAAATTCTGGTCAACTTTCATCAAGACATCGTGTGAAATGGTGGAGCGTAGAGTGAGTTAGGGTTGAGTAGGGCTGGACGGAGAAGTCGCCGGAGATGGCATGGCCGCGCGCGAGTTTCCCAGCTTGCAGAGAATTCAAAACGAAGAAGATGAAATCTCCTTCGTTCGTGTGTGATGAGGACTTTGACTCAGGCATCAATCCAAGCGTGTGTGTGGCGCCACGTACCCCCCTCCCCTCAACGCTGCGTTTCACTTATGGGAGGCGTGCATCCAAGGAAACATGGGTTCGAGACTTCGCTTGGCTTCTTTTTCTTTTGATCAATTTGTGAACTGAATTGAGAATTGGAGCATGGGCTTTGGACTGGTTGATACCTGCACCCCCCTTTTGGGCCCAACATTGAAGTGAACTGGGTTTTCTTGCTATTTGCCACACACGCCTATTAATTTCCATTATTTTCTTTTAATTTTTCATTTTATTCATGGTTCTTGATAAAATCATATAAAATTGAAAAATGATCCAATTAATCCCATTCTTTTTGCATTAGATTCATGATAGGATCTAGTTTTTTTTAGATAAAAAATATTTTTATTTCATGCATTTTCTGATTTTATGGGAATTTTTACATTTTAATTGATATTAAAATGGTCATGTTTGATACTTGATTTTGTGGAATTTTGTGTGATCATGTGATGATGATTTTGATCTTGATTTTTTGTGAGTTGTTAGCATAGATATGCATTCTCCCCATAGAATTTTCCCACATTTTTGTGATGAACATAGGTGGTAGTTTAGGTTGAAACCTTTAGAAGCTCCATTTTTAGGGTTTATGGTTGATACCTTTGGATTTAGGACTTAATGTTAGGACTTAATAGATGATTTAGTCCCTGGTTTTTGTATGAGGCATTCTTAATTGAATTAGGATCCCTTAGGAAATTTTGTAGAAATTTATAAGATAGTTTACTATTTTTGATTGATTTTAGTTTAGGTGCTAGTTTTAGATGATTCTAAGGCACTAACTCAACTAGATTAACATCTTTAGTTCCCTTAGATTAGGGTTTTGTTTCTCTTGATCTTGGATGATGATGAAAGCAAGTTGAGCATGCATTGGATGGCTTGAAGAGGCTTGGATTTGAAGATCTTCCCTTCTTGTGCTGTAGTTTTGATTAGGTATTAAGATTAGGGTTTTGTAGGCAGAGCTTCTAGATAGATTCTCTTCCTTCATAAACATGGAATATGTTGATCAATTCCCTTCTTCCCTATGATGTAAGGTACCTTTGTAAAGGCCACATCCCTCCTTTGGTAGGATGTGTGGCTCTTTGCAGATTGGTAGAACCTTTAAGGGTCCCTTTCTCTGATGATAGGATGCTCAGTGGTGACCTTTGGTCTTCACTCTGCTACCAATCATCCCAACTTTGATCTTGATAGATGCATCTTTATCCCTTGATTAGAGGATGGAGTTCCTTGCTTGAAGAAGATTGAAGAGTGAAGTTGACACTTGCATTGATGCATTGAGAGCCTGAAGGAATCAAGTTGATACTTGTAGTTAGGAGTGAAGCCTGAAGGTGAAATTTACTGTAAAGATGAGGCTTGAGGAAGAAAGAATAAGTAGATACTTATGTTTGATGGGTTGAAACCTTGGAGAAGCAAGTTGATGATAGCCTTGAAGGGTGATTGAAGTCTGAGGATTGAGCTGCTGTCAAAGTTGGTTTAGTTGAAAGAGGGGTTGATCTGCTTTCTTTCCTGTCTGTTTTCTTTTCTGTATTGATGTGCCTTGTTTGATTTGCTTGATGCATTAGAATAAGTTCATATCTAGACTGATGTAAGCTAGGAGCATGATTGCACTAGAGGTTGAGTTGCTCCCTCTGCTTGTACTTTTACTGTGTGGCTTTGCTTGCAGGTATTCGGTAGAGCCCAGCTCCCTTGCCTATGTGGTTTGTGTGTGCTTGATAGCATGTTATTTTCTGTATGATTGCAGTTACTCATTATTTTGCTTGATAGCATGTCATTTCTTCTGTATGATTGCAGTTATTCATATCTGGCTTGAGGTTGAGATGAGCTTGTGGAGGCTGATGCCCCACACACATTTCCTCCCTCACTTGCATTGCATGCATTTTACTGTATATCTGTTTAATGTTTAAGTTGATGCTTTATCTGTTTCTGTTTATCATTGACATGATCCCTTAGGAATCTCACTTCCTTTGATAAGGAAATGATTATTAGAACTTTAGGGTGAAACCTATGCATGACAACTTCTAGGAGTTCCCTGTTTTAAACTTCAACCATAGGATGAATCCTTGGCATGACAACATTAGGACTTGATAGTCTCCCCTTAGTTGTCCCTCTCTCTTCTCATCTCAAAACAAATTAAAATACAGTAATAAAGGTTAACTGACGTCGTATGTTACGAGCCTTAAGCTATCTGAGAAAGGATTGTTGGAGAGTTTCTTTTCAACAGTCTGGATGTTTAGTATGGCACCCTTTGGGTGACACGCGACACATTCACTCTCAGGTCATAGTCTCTAGTGTGATACTAGTTGCAAACAAACATAAAAAACAATTCTTCCATAAAAGACAGAAAACAAACTTCAAACCTTTTTGCCCCGTGGGCCCATAATTCAAAGGAAAGCTTTTCTGAAGAAAAGAGTGTCGTTAACTCCCAGTTCTACCGTAAACGGTAACGCCTAAGTCTCCAAAGGTCGAGCTGCGTACATCCAACTGCTGGAACTGTTTGTTTAACCCTACTCGATAAAACAGATGAATCTGAATTCCCGTAATCCGTATTATCCCGAACTACGTAAGCTCTGATCTCTCATATCTGTTGAGAGTACGTAGGCACAATACTGACGTATTGGCGAGCCACCTTCACCCATCCGAACTATGTTGACTCTGATTTCTCATTCTCTGATGAGAATACGTAGGCATAAAGTGCGACGCTTTGCCGAGTCATTTTCTTTTCTTTTTTTGACCAGCCTTGATAGGTAGATAGATAAAACCAACCCGTCCAGTAAACACAACAAGCGTGGATCCCATCGAGTACGATGGACGTGAGGGGTGCTAATACCTTCCCCTTGCGTAACCGACTCCCGAACCCAGACAATGGTTGCGATGACCTTGTCTTATACCTTTTCGTCAGGTTTTTCCGATCGTTTCCTTTCCCGTTCTGAGGGATAAATAACGAAAGGTGGCGACTCTTCTGTTTTGCCGGCACCTTATTTTTACGGAAGCGACAGTTTGCTGCTCGAAGGAATATACGGCCTCATTCCTTTCGCTCCTGAGTTGCGCTAACTCTTCTTCCAACTTCTCGTTGGCTTTCATCAACTCTTCTTTCTCCTTCACAACCTGCTCATATCTCTCAATAGACACAATAGTTGGCTCTTCAACCACGAGGGGAGCAGGAGGTAATACTGCAGGAAACGGCATCAGCGCCTGCTTTGCCCTATCTTGGATCCAGACTTGATACGGAGCATAGGATTGACAATCATTCTTACCCAACAATGGCTTACCCTTCTTGCAGATGTTATTCCAAGCATGCTGAAGCTTGGATAACAATTCTCCCTTCAAATCACTTGTGAAGTACAGAGATTCCTGCACTTCCTCCTCTTTTGGCGGGCTTCTCAAAGCATAATCGAATTGCCTGATCAGCAATGACAGATTGTAGTTAATGCACCCTTTCCTCCCAATCAGAGGAACGTTAGGATATCCTGTGCAGCTGTAGATAATCTCAGATCCCAATAAATCCCTATCAAACCAGACAACATCTTCTGAAGAAAGCCCCATCAGACGCTCAGACCATTCCACCGTAGCTGCAGACTCAACAAAGATACCTTTCTTGGGCAGGTGACTATCAAACCACATATACAACAAAGGCACACAACAAGAGACGTTCTTGCCCCTCCTATTCTCGTTCTTATAATGCAGAGAGTGATAGAAGTCTCCAATCAGTGTAGGCACAGGATTGCCTGAAGCAAATATATGGAATGTATCCAAATCAACAAAGTCAGGCATATTAGGGAACAGTACAATGCCATAGATACACAAAGCAAGGATAGCATTAAACACAATCCAACAGCCACTCTTGGCATACTCTTGTGCTTTCCCAACTAAGAACTTGAGAGAAAAACCAGAAACTCCATTCCACGAGGTTAACAGCAACTCTGAGGAGTCTAAATGCAAAGCAATAGCCAAATCCTCCAGCTTGGGCTCAGCACCCATATGAATGAAGGGTACCCTGTTCTGAATGGTTAACTCCAAGATCTCAGCATATTCCTCCATGGTCAGAGCCAGAATGAAGTCAGGGAAAGTAAAACACCTGAGCGGGGGATCATAGAACTGCATCAGCGCGTACAATTCGTTCAGCTCATACGTGGATGGTTTGCAAACCAACTTAAGCAGTTTCCCATAACTCTTCCTGAAGCTTCTCTTCACATCATCATCAGCTAAAGACATCAAACAAAGCAAAGAAGAAACATCTAGAGCAGGCAACTTGTATGCCACAGTCTTCCTCAAAGTATCTATGATAGCAGCAGACGGAAATCCGGGCAACTAGAATCAGAGGGTATGAAATGCACCTGCAGCACAGACACACGTTAATGATATGCAAAATGAGTATGCAACAATGCAATATGCAAACATGCAACAGGGATCAAGTGATATATTGCTGACGAGATCCATCCACACTATCTGTCTCAACAGACCCACAATACTGCTCAAACCTGGTCTCAACAGACCCATACCAATGCTCCAACCTGGTCTCAACAGACCTATAACAAAGCTCGAGCTTGGTCTCAACAGACCCATAACAAAATCCCACCTTGGTCTCAACATACCCATAACACTGTCCTGATGAAGAACCCCAAGTAACCACACATACTGATCCAATATTAGGAAAACCGGGTAGTGTGGAGGTCAAGTTTCCTGCATGTCCCAATCCCTCTCACAGGTAGGTGTCCTATCAACTGACACAAGGTACGTCATCCTATGCGGTCGTCGGCGTCACAGACTTTCAAGACTGATGATACGATACCCATAAGGTGTGGCATCATCATGTCCTGAAGAGGCCTCACTTAGCCAACATCCAATTGATCGGTCCCCAGAGTCGACAATCCAACTAACCAACAACCCCCTCAACCCAAAAGGTTGAAAAAGAAGTCAACCAGAAGAACCTCGTCTGAGCGTGGATTTTGCGGGACACTAGTACATGCAAAGCATGCACGCACCCACTACTTTCCACAACTAATTCTAGGTGCACTCAAGCCTAGGTCCGACTTATCTCTCAATCTGAACCCCTACCCAGCATAACAACAATAATATAATGCTGAAAGTAAATACAGAAAGGTAAACCCATACAAAACCCACCGTGAGTTACTGCGAAAATCGGTGCCGGCTATAACAGAAGAGTCGCCACCGTGTGTTATTTATCCCAACGGAGGGAAAGGAAACACTCAGAGTAAACCTAACGCAAAACGGGAAAGGAATGGTCATCGCAACCAAATCCCTGGATTCGGGAGTCGATTACGCAAGGGGAAGGTATTAGCACCCCTCACGTCCGCCGTACTCGACGGGATCCACGCTTGTTTTCTACCTAAGGGATTGTATTCTATCTACTCTAAAGGTCAAGGGACAAAAGGAAAAGAAAATGACTCGGCAAAGTATCGCACTTTATGCCTACGTATTCCCGTCTGGAACGAGAAATCAGAGTCAACGTAGTTCGGCTAACTACGGATGAAGGTGGGAAGGTTGCTCGCTAGGATACGACATCCTATGCCTACGTACTTTCATACAGCATGAAAGATCAGAGCAAACGTAGTTCGGGCTACGGAAGACACAAGCTTGTCTGACTGTTTTTTATTACTTTATGAAAGGGTTTTTCTTGATTAAGAGTCCAAGCGGACAAAAATGACACTATGATTTGAGAGTGACTACGTCGCGTGTCACCCAAAGGGTACCACACTGAGCAACCAGACTACTGGAAAGAAGCTCTCTAGGAACCCTTTCTCAAATAGCTTAAGGCTCGTAACATACGACATCGATTAACCTTATTACTGTATTTTGAGTTGTTTTGAGATAAGAAGAGAGAGAAGCTCTAAAAAGAAACCTAGGGTTGAAAAAGAGAATAAAAACTGACCTAATGTTGTCATGCATGGATAAGAATCCTAATTTCTGTCATAATTCCCTCCTGCACAGAGGAAATCAGAGATCCTAGGGGATAAACAAAAAAGAAAGCAAGCAAATACAGTAAAATGCATGCAATGCAGCAATACAAGCGAGGCAAGGGAGTCCCGCTCAACCTCGAACCTGGGAAAACAACAGGAAAAGTGAATCAACATTCACTTCAAACCTAGGGGGCAAGCTATACAAGCCAACAAACAATACAAAAAACAAAAACCAAGGCAGAGGAGGCAGCCCAAGCAGCAACATCAAACTCCTACAGTTGACAGCACAAGCAGCAGCTCTGACAGCAACAAGTTGATTAAACAGCAAAAAGTTGACAGCAACAACTCCTATCTTCATGAATGCTCCAATAAACTTTCAATCTTCAACAAGCACCAAGCTTCAACAAGCAATCAGCTTAAACCAGCAAACTTCAACCAGTAAACAACTTCAACAAGCTCCTAACTTCATCTTCAACAAGCAGCAAAACCCTAGCTTCACCAACCAACCAACTTCAACAAGCCCAAACTTCATTCTCTTTACCCAGCTTCAACAAGCAAACTCCAAGGGAAAATCAATTAACAAGATCAAGTTGAAATGTTAAGTAACTTAATGACAACCAAAGGAAGCCACTAAGAACTTAACATTATAGTAGAAAAGTATCCTCAAAGTTCTACTCTTAAAGCATGCCACTCATCCCTCCAAAGGAGAGATGTGACTTCTTTAAGGGGACTTTATGTCATTGGATTGAATGGAGATGAACAATATACTCCATGCTTGAAGAAACAAGCAAAACTACTCTAATGCTCTTCCTAAAACCCTAGTTTTCCTAAGCTCCTGACAAGCACTCCACAAGAGGACAAGGCTTCATCTCCAAGCTCCTTCAAGCTCTCCAAAGCATCTTCAATTTGTCTTCATCTTCATCCAAGCACAAGAGCACCACCACTCTAATCTAAGGGGAACTATTGAATTAAACTAGTCAAGTTAGTGTGTTAGAAACTCTTAAATGTTAGTCTTAAAACTAAATCTAATTAAAATACCAAAAATGATTGTAAAATCCTATAAAAAACTCTAAGGGTTCCTAAACCATCTTAAGAATCACTCCATACAAAAACCAGGGGGTTAACCATTCATTAAGACCTAAAACTATGCCCTAAACCTAAGGGTACTATCTTAAAACCCTAAATCTACACCACTTAATGTTCAATGTTCAAAACAACCTAATATTCTCTCACAAAAATGTGAGAAAATTTATAGAGGTACATGCATATCTAAGCTAATTATACCAAAAAGAATCAACTCAAAAATCAACACCAATCACTCATACTAAAATCAGCAAGATCATGCATCAAACAAATTGAAAATAAAACCAATTAAACTTCCAAAAATGCAATTAAAAAATAAAATGCATGAATTAATAAAATTTCAATCCTATTAAATTCTAGACTCTTTAAGGAGTCAGGGGAAAAAAATCTAGCCTAAAAAGACTAATTTTCCTATTTGTTATGATTTATTTCTAACCTATATGAAAAACATAAAAAATAAAAGAAATAAAAAGAAAATCAACAAGGGCGCGTGACAAATAGCAATATTATCATGTTATAATCCAGACTGGGCCCAAAGGTGGGGTGTGGATAGCGTATCTGACTAAGCCCAAAACAAAAATAAAAGAAAATCAGGGAAAATGAAAAACACGCGTGGTGAATAGCAATGGTTCTTAGTACAAATCACCAATTGGGCCTAAATTGGGGTGTGTATAGCAAGCAATGACTAAGGCCCAGACCACTCAGTTTAATGAAACGGTGAGTTTTGATCAACTCACTCTCTTCAGAATGTAAAACAAGATCGTGGCCCTTGGTTTAGGTTTCAGTCAACAGTCAAAGCCTCATCTGAGGCCTCTCAGTCATCTTCTCCAAAACATTCAAAATTGGGAGGGAGAATTGGACGGTGGCCTGAGACGCAGAGCCACCGTCGTCTCCGGCGAGGCAATCCCAAAAAGGTATCAAACGCAACAACTTATTATCCAATCCTACTCAAAACCAACCCCTGAGCACGAATATGACCTCCAAATCCATTGATTCTCACTCAATCTTCAAACCCGATCCAAGTTTCAGAATATGGCTCAAATCTTGAATCACTCAATTCTTGCAATTAATGATCCTAAACTCATCTACACCTTTCACTGATCAAAACTTGCTATTCAAACATGCTTAACTCATCAATAACCAAGAGTTCTACTCCTCAACAGAAATTGCATCACACCTAATTTGGTCTCTAATTGCTCAATTCTTGTACTGAAATCCATCCTAGCATCATCACTAATCTATCCTCTTATCAAAACCTAAGCAATTCACTACAAATTAGAGCAAAAATTGAAAGTTGCAAACCTGGTAAAAATGGATGAACAGATGATGATTTCCTTCGATTCAGCCTCCAATTTCTTCCAGAATCACTCAATATCAACTCCTAAAGCTTCTACAACAAGCAATTTGCTCTGAATCTTCACCAATTGAAAAACACGATTCTTGATGCAAGCCTTGCAATTTCAATTTCTCCCTCTGGTTTCTCTTCACACCTTTCCCAAAAAACCATCTGAACCAGTTGCAATGCATATATAGAGTGTGTTGGAAACCTCTAGAACTTTCTGTAACTAACTGAATGAGATTTTGAATTTCTCATTCTCTTCCAATTTCTCATATGTAACAGTCAGGTTTTGCTCTGCCACAGCTCTTGATTTCACTTGAAATTAGTATCTCATGAGATTTAGGATTGAATGGGAATGGTAGATCCCTTGTTTTTGATCCCATGGTGTGAATTGGATGTGTTACTTCAACCATAAGTTACAAAAGGGAAGTGCTTGAAAATGACCTCAAATCCAAAATGTAACATTTCCAATCTTCTCAAAATGCCTTTTTTGATCAAAACGACATATAACATGAGCTTGTTTGACCCTAAATCAAGAAATTCCATTTTTTGGCCTTTTAATCACTTTAATTTCTTCCTTTTTAAGCCATTTCAAGCAACTTTGTGTTCCAAGCCAAACCAAACTCTCATGACCACTAGGTTGCACTCAAAACATCATTTTTAACAAGTTTCATGTTGAACAATATTCCATTTGAAGCTTGCAAGTTGGAGATATGGACCTATAATCCAAAGTGACCTATAATCTCACTTTCCCAAAATACCCCTTGCTTGCAAAGATCATAACTTGAGTTCTACAAATCCTATCAAGGACTTATAGTACTCTATGGAAAGCTAAGACCAATATCTACAAATATCATGTTGGTCAAAAATCCATTTGAAAACTCCTTGAAGGGAAAAAGTTGCTTGGAAGTCAAGTGACTTTCACAGATAAATTTCATAGTCATCTGATGACCTGTAACTTGCAAGGACCGTAACTTGAGTTCTATAAATCCCCTTGAGGACTTCTAGTACTCAAATTAAAGGTATTGAGATGCTCTACAAGTTTCATGTTGGATAAAGATCCATTTGAAACTTGTATTTTGACTTATGTGGCTTTGAAGTTAGGCACTAAACATGGGATTTTACACTGAAACCCTAATTTAGCAACTTCCCACATCCTTGATCCTTCTTTGCTTAATCTTGGCACAACACCACACATGTATCAACATACCAATACATGAACCCCATGACCTCAAATTAGGCTTTGATGCTCTTCAATTACTCAATTGACCTAGGATTGACCCAGATGAAACCCTAGTTGACTGCACCTCAACTGTGGCTCTTGTACTTGAATCAATGACTTGTCTCAGCTTCAATAGGGCCCTCTAGGCATTCCATGAGATCCATACACACCTCAAATTCACATTCCATGTTTCACATCCCACTGATGATTCTCAATATTCCTCAAGATAGGAGCAAAATCCACCTGTAGGCACTCAAACTTCTCAAGACTTCAAATCACTTCTTGATGGCTTGGATGACTTCTCAATCTTGGATAACACCTCTTGCTAGGCTCTTCTCTTGATAGACACCCTTGATCCCTTGTTGGAGGCATGCTATGCTATGATATGCCAATGATTGAACTATGTACATGATGTAACTATGCAAATGAAATGCAATGTGTAATACCCCAAATTTTACCCTTACATTTAGTCAGTCATTTCGCATAGCATAGCATCCACCAATCACTAACCAGTCGTGGAGTGTTGATTTGTTTTGCAGGAATCCAGTTCAAGGGCGTTTTGGTCATTTTACACCATTTTGGCTAAATTCTGAAGAAAATCGGTCTTTAAGCCTCGAGGCGTTCAGACCATGATACGTGGGACAGTTGTCTGTCATATGAGTTGGTTATCATCAAGGCATTGAGCTGGCTCGGTCTATTATTGAAAATTGCCGGGAGCGTATCTAAATTTGGGTCGTTCATTTGCTTAGGGTTCAAGACCATTCTGGGCGGGGTTCCATTTCAGTTGATAACGCGTTCTATTGATATACAATGAATGGGATTTAGTTTGAATTCACTCAGATTTAATCAGGCAGTGAGATCGAGACCACGAGAGGAATAAACACATGGACGAGAAATTAAGTATATTTGAATATCATTCGCGAATATTTATACTTTATAATTAGGAAGTGAATTCAAATGTTTGTGGATTTGTTATTCATAAGTGTTTGTAATTTACAACTAAGAAGTAAATATAAATAATTTCAAAATTGGTTATTCATAAGTATTTAAGATTACAATTGAGAAGTAAATAAGTATTTGTTGAATTTTATTTCATAAGTACTTAATTTAAAAATGAAGGGGACAAATAACTTTTGAATTTGATTCATGGGTACTTATTTGGTTACAAGAGAATTTCGTTTACAAGGAATGTCTATTTTAAAAGTCCTAAGTCCTAAAGAGCTCTAAATGTTTTTCCCTTGAATCTTGCCACAAGCTCCCGGTTACCTGAAAAAGAACAGATAAACAAAACACAACAGGAAAAGAGGTTAGAAGTTGTTTGACACTCTCAGAACAATTGTCATCATCGAGTGTCGGGAGGGCACAACCGAAGCCGCATCCTACTCCCGTTACCGATCCGTGCCATTGGCGTCAGATCAGGTGGTTATTGTTCTTATCGTACGGGACAACCGAGAGAGACAAAGAGTAAAAGAGGTGGGGACTGATTTGATATGCCGAAATTGGATTCTGTTTCAAAGCCAAGCTAAGTACCATTCCATCAAGTAAACATGGTATCGTTTCCAAACTGATACAAAGCTAAACAGCAGAGCCAATCCGAGTTCAGACCCAGATGCCAATAGGTCTGAACCGTTTTTCGAAATTTCCCAATACCTAAAACACAAGAGTCAAACAACATCAGCATTCCCCAAAGTTCATAACAAAACTCAAAGCCAAAAACGAGTCACAAGCTGCATAAACTTGAATGGACAATTCAATTCATAAAGTATAAAACCAGCCCATGTTCATAAAAAAGGAAGGACCAAGTCCAATCATTCATAAACCACTGAACCAGAACAGCAAGTGCAAGAAAATCAAGTTCAAGTCAATCAAAAATAGGAGACTAAGTGTGATTCAACAAATAATCAGAATCAAGCCAGTTCGAAAACAAACCAAAGCTCAGTTCATATCAGTAAGATCCCACGACCAAACTACCTCAAATTGCTATGAGCGTCGTGAAGTAAAGCACCAAGCATAAGGGCTCAGTTCAGAACATCATAGCCCGGTACCAAGGATAATGAACGATATCCAATTCAGTTCTGCATCAGAAATTGGAAGAATCAAGAAATAGAGTTCAAACTTCACAGTTGGATACAAGCAGCGAACCTGACATTAAAATGGATGATCAAACCTCAGTTGGATCTATATCAGAAAAAGCAAATATCAGTTCGAAAAAGGAGCTGAAACTATCAGTTAATAAACCAGTTATCCACATCCAATCCAGTTTCAAAAACAAGTCAACCAATCTAGTCCAAAACCGGAAGTCCAGCGAACCTATATCAGAAAAAAAGACAAATCAGTCTATCACAAGGCAATTCAAATGGAAGCGTAACAAATACCCAGTTTAATCAAGGCAAAACCGGATATCCACAGATAAACAAATCCAGTTATCCAAATGAAATCCAAAGCATATCAGTGAAATCCAAAAGGCGGAATCCAAGCTAAATCAGAAAAGGAAAGGAGAATCAAATCATATCAAACAAATCACAATCGAAACCTCAGCACAAAAGTAACGTAAAAAAAACGTGTATCAAAGCCCAATACAAATAAAATTAGAGGTATATAAAGGAACGAACTCACCCTGTTGAAACCCTAACGGGCTAACGGCGAAAACGAAGAAGGGTCACAAGCAGAGAACAACGAACCTCTTTCAAAACCCTAGAGGAGGACGAACGGAGAACGGCGACAAGGCGACGAGGATCATCAAAACCCTCACGCGAGCAAGACCCCTCTGAAGGAAATCACCGGCGTCGTTTCGTTTCAACGGCGGGCAAAGTCCTTTTTGAAGCTCAGACCGACGTCATCATCGCCCTCATAAGCAATCTCCGGCCATCATCACCGTTAAACACCCTCGAAAACGTGAGATATCACCGTTAATCATGAAGTTTGTTGTTTTTTTTGTCATTTTTCAGGTTTTTGAGGAAAGAGGTCGCGAACGAGACGGAGAGAACAAGAGGAAACAAGAAACAAATGGCGCCGCCGGTTACCCGATGAGGGTTTCCAAACCCTAATCAAGTGATCACCTTAGTTGCAAATGGGTTGGGTCCGGGACCGGCCCAATTCCCTTTTATTTTCTTTTTTTTCTATTTTACAATTTTATTATCTTTTAATTTTTTATTATTTTCAAATCTTATTAAAACTTTTTTTTCTTTAAAAAAATAAAATAAAACTTTTTTTAATTAAATTAAACTTTTTTTGACTAACTAGGTAAAACCTTTTTTACTAAATAAGTTAAAACTCTTTTTTTTTAAATTAAAACTATTATTCCTTTTGCAAATTTAACTCAGTTTCTTTTTTTTTTAAAAAAATTTCTATTAAGAGCTTGAATATAAATATCACAAATAAACAATAAAAGTCTCAAAAAAATATCACAACTTCTCTGACTGCTGTCTTGTTTCGGCTTACTAACCACGTCATTTGTTTTGCAGTTTAGTCATGTTACCGTCGATTTATTTTTCGTGTGTTTTATTCAAATTTTCATTATAACTGCTCCTCATCTGTAACCTCGCGAATCCTAACAATCGCGCTTTAATTTCTGTCTTTAAGTTTCTGCTTGTATGGCTTTAATTTCTGTCATTATGTCCCCGCATGTATGATTTTAAATCTCTCACACCTCTTCATCAATACTTCTGTCATATTACACACATCCGAAGGTTAGGTCTAACTGTTTGGTCGCCGCGCCAATAGTCCGTAAAACTTCACACATTCAATCTCAAACCCTCAAAACTACACCCTTACAAACCCTAATTTGCATAAATGTCTCACCGCAGATAAAATTACAAAACTACCCCTAGCATTAGGTCATAGGAGTCGCTGCACTCCGCTTTAGGGTTTCCCGCCGTGGAATCCCTAACCTAACCCTAATTTCAACTTAACATTTCAACGTAGAAATTTGGAGTTCCTACACTCCGTGTAAGCGTGTCCTTAAGACGCGTTTATTCCCCTTGAGACCTTGACCACAGTCAAGAAGTCTCTAACCTCCCTTTTGAGGGGAACCACGATTACTCTGATTCCACTCCCGTAAGGATACGTAGGCACAAGATGCGATGTCTTGCCGAGTAAACTTAGAATTAACCCCCTTAGGTCTCTTTTCTCACTTTTAATCCTTTTGTACATATACCCTAAGCAAATAAATAAAGCAAATAGTAAACATCTGAACAAAAGGTTCCTGTAGAGTACTACAGAAGTTTAGGGTGCTAATACTTTCCCTAAATTTAACTAACCCCCGAACCCTAGATCTTTCCCCGCATTGTGTTTACGATGCAAAATAGGTTTTCCCTCTTTTGACCTTTTCCTTCGGATAAATCAAAGAGCGGTTGTAAATTGAATTGCGATTCAAACTCATTAATAGTTTGTGATCCTATTTCCACCGCAACACAATGAAATATAAATCAGGCAAGAAAAGGTTGAGCAAATTTTGGGGTACAACACACGGGGGCGATAACAAAGAGGAAGCAGGCCTAACACGCCCAAACGGGAAGGAACTTGGGACACACACGTAAGAACCTAAGGCATAGCATATCACCCAAAGGGTGCTACACTAAACACTCTAGGCCATTAAAGGGGAACCCCTCAATCACCATTCCCTACGTATCTAACGCTACAGCTCACAACACTCGACGGTTGCATAAAGACTCGAATAAGAAATATGTTATTGAACGAAGTGGTTCTGTTGGCCCTTGACATTGTGCGCAAGCTCCATTCCAATCTTCTCCTTTTTTGGTCCTTGATGAAGACGTTTCGAATCAGAACCAATGTAATGCTAAACCGTCATAATTTGACTTATAAATGAAGTCAAATATTAAGAGGTCGCGTATTAATATTCGTGTCAAAGACAAGATAGAGAAATGATAATATGAATCATTCTCCAATTGAATCATGTCACACAGACCAGAACAGCAAAAAGTCCAAATAAAATCAGATGGAAAAGAAAATGAGGAGAGAAAAAGTGTGGTCTCGGATCCTACATTATCCATCAGCACTTTGATTACTAACGGTTTACGGAAGTTTCGTCATCGACCTACAAAAATGAAAATGATGAGAAAAGTCCAATAACAAATGGAAACAAGAATTCAACTTCTAACATAGAAAATAAACTTCTAGTAAGAAAAAGTTCTAATAGAAAAATAAATTATAAGGTCTAAAAGAAATATGAAAAAGAAATTGAATTTAAAAAATAGAATATAAAATTCTATTCAAGAATATGCATATGTTCTAAAAGAAAATAAAATTCCTAAAACAAAATACTAAAGCATTTATACAAAATATAATACAAAGTATTAAAGTATTTACAAAAAGGAAAATACATCAGGGGGGATGCACTAGAAAACGTGGGGTGTTTAACTAACAGTCCAAAAAGACTAAGGCTGGGCTTGGCCCCCAATCAACAATAAACAACATCAACTAGCCAGGGGTGTAAAGAGGAATAAGGGGGTACGCTTCAGCAAGAACGGTTGGGCTTGGCCCAACTACAACTCAATCAAGCAACCAGCAAGAGGGGGGGGGGGGGGGCATTAAGGAATAACGGAGGTTATGCTCGGAAAATGAAAGTTGGGCCCAAGGCCCACTAACCGATTGAGGTGTCCGTGAGGCTTCCCATCACCTTCCTCATTTGCCCTGGCCAACCCTAGTTCTTCACCATCGCCGTCTTGCTCAGCACCTTGTTCCACCGCTGACCAAAACAAACTCCCAACCAAAACCCTCTCTAATTAACACTTCCCTCTCTCTCCGCTCAACATCAATCTCCAACTCTTTCCAGTTTTCAAACCTCTCTCTCTCTGATCTCATACTCTCCCTCTTTTCCTATTAAGAAAACAAAGCAAAACAACAAGTTGATACGTTTCAGAGATCTGTGTTGATTGTTGTTGCTTAACGAAGATGGCGATGGAACTGTTCATCGGATGACTCTCGATGAAGTTGTTTGCAGACGTTGAAGCTTAAGGTGGTTGCTCATGAGGTGAGGGTGAGTCTGGATCTAGAGTTGTGTGATGACGACGGTGGTCATGTGTTGTTCACGATGATGGTTATAGTGAAGGTGTTGGTTCGAAATATGGAAATGTGAGATTAGAGGATTTGTGAAGAAGATCTGTGAGGATGATGAATTGATGAGGATTCTGTGACGAAGTTGGAAGATTTTTGATGAATCTAGAAACTGGATGAAGGCTTATGAATGTTCTTGAAAAAACGAGTTGAAGATCTTGAACTCGAACGAACATGATGAAGATCTAAGGAAATCTGGGAAAAACGGATGAGTGTGGGATGAACGAGATGATGAAAGTTGTTATGAATCTTGAAGAATGTGTATGAATGTGTGAAGAATTTCTGGAAAAAAAACTGGTGAGGACGATGAAGATTCATGTGGTTTCTGGAAAATCATGATGAACATCATGAATTTTCCGACAACCTCATGAGTTTTCTGGCATAGGGGACGGTGGCGTTTGGGCGCCGTTTGATTTTTCCGGCGAGCTTCCAGTGGGTTTGCATGTGAGAAGCGTGAGGGCGCCACCTAGCAGGTGTTAGAACACAGATTGATGTTCAATATATCTCATTGTTTTGATGATAACATTAATGAAATTTTGTATAGAGAATTTATATACACTAATTCTTGTTCAAGTGTTTATTTGTTTCAAATATCAAAATTAATATTATTCTGAAAGCAAGAACGCCTCTGAAAACCACAGGACGAAAAAGCTCTGAGCGTCAGAAGCAACACATCAGAAGACTCTGATCTGCTACAATGACTCTGAGCGAAGCTAAGAAGAACTTGAGCAAAGAACATACGTAAAGCTTCAGAAGACTCTGAAAGTACTCAACGCTGCAAGTACAGAAGTTTTGATAAGCAAGTATGCTCTGATAAGGATCTCATGCTTAAAGCACTTTGCTGCAAACTCTGATAGAGAAACTCTGATTGAGTTAACTCTGACCTGAACAACTAAGAACATCATCAGAAGTTCTGATGCAAGGCGTTCCAAAGTTGTTGAAGAAGATGATGTTTAAATAAAGATCCATTGGTATATTCCTTGTCTTATCCTAAACGGCTCTTTCCCCATTCATGCTTGACACAGGATTTCAGACAAAAAGGTTTTGTCAGAACATTCCTCTTCTGAGAAAGGAAAAGTCAAAAGAAGACAAAATGAACAGAATGCTCAGATTGCGCAGTCTTTGAGAAATGGATTTCAAAGGACTATAAAAGCAAGCATTAGCATCACTTCAAAGGTTGATGGAACCATTGACAAATTATTCAAACCGCTCATTCAATATTCTTCAAGCTAGAATAGTTTTTATTTTCATTCTAAAACTTGTGTAAAAATCACTGTTGTGATATAGCTTTTTAGAAGCACATATTAAACACATTTGTTAGTTTATCTTTGTAAAAGATTTCCTTAAGAAGACCAAGTTGTGGTCAGAATTTCTTGAGAAGATTAAGACAGTTGTCTTAGTGGTTTACACTGTAATCAAGTTTTATATAGTGGATTAAGTCCTTGTTGAGAAAGGAAAATCACCTTGGTAGGATGGACTGGATTAGTTTGAGTTCAAACAAACCAGGATAAAAATACTGTGTTATTTTTCTATCATCTAAATTGTTTAAAAACCCTTATTCAACCCCCCCCCCCCCCTTCTAAGTGTTTTTCTCACCTTCAGTTGGCATCAGAGCTCCGGTTCTGTAAGTGCTCTCACCTAACCGTGACAGAAAAAGATCCTGTTGGGAAAAACTCTTAATGTATTGTTCTTTATTCATCATGGCTGCTGAAGCTTCAACTTCAACTTATTACAACAAAAAATACGATGATAGAGACAAAATCAACACCAAACCTCCCATGTTTGATGGTTAGAAGTTTGATTACTGGAAAGATAGAATAGAAAGTTTCTTTTTGGGCTATGACGCTGACTTATGGGATTTGGTTACTGATGGCTATATTCATCCTACAAATGCTGAAGGCAAAAAGGTTGACAGAAAATCTATGTCTGATCAACAGAAGAACGAGTTTAGAAACCATCACAAGGCAAGAACTATTCTATTAAATGCAATATCTCATACTGAGAATGAGAAAATAACAAATAGAGATGCTGCATTTGATATGTTTGAATCTCTAAAAATGACGCATGAAGGAAACTCCCAAGTAAAAGAGACAAAAGCCTTGGCGCTCATTCATAAATATGAGGCCTTCAAGATGGAGGAATTTGAATCTGTAGAAGCTATGTTCTCAAGGTTTCAGATTCTAACTGCTGGTCTGAAGGTTCTGGATAAAGGTTACTCTACTGCTGATCACGTCAAGAAGATCATCAGAAGCTTGCCAACAAGATGGAAACCAATGGTGACAGTGCTGAAGCTTGCAAAGGATCTGAACAAGATCACTCTGGAGGAACTGATCAGTTCTTTAAGGAGTCACGAGATTGAGCTAGAGAAGACGAACCTCAGAAGAAAGGTAAGTCTATTGCACTAAAATCTAACAAATCTGCTAAAGCTTTGCAGGTTATTGAAGAAAGCTCTGAAGAATCTTCCTCTGAAGAAGATGAATTGTCTTTGCTGTCCAGAAGGATAAACCAACTCTGGAAGCACAAACAAAAGAAGTTCAAAAACTTCAAGATATCTGATCAGCGTAGCGAATCTTCTGGACATAAGAAATATGGAAAAAAAGATGTAGTGTGCTACGAGTGCAAGGAGCCTGGCCACTATAAAAATGAATGTCCCAAACTTTCGAAGGAGAAACCCAGAAGGAAGTATGAAAAGAAGAAAAAGGTTCTAATGGCCACATGGGATGATTCAGATGCTTCTGAATCTTCATCAGAATCAGAAGATGAATGTGCTAATGTAGCACTGATGGCTGACGTGGAGGACCACGAAGAAATTGCTGAATCTGGATCAAAATCAGATTCTGAGGAGGTATTTTCTGAACTTTCTAGAGCTGAACTTGCTGAGAGTTTATCTGAAATTCTTGAAAGCTACCGCAAAATCAAAATCAAATACAAGAAGCTTCAAAGCTGTCTTGCATATGAGAATGATCAGCTGAGATCAGAAGTTGTTGAGCTTAAAGCAAACAATCTTAAAATGAAAAATGATTTAGAAAAACTCAAAAATCTGACTCAGATCCTATATCATGCTCTAAAAACATTTTAGAAGAGTATGATTATAGCTTTCAGAAGTTTCTGGCTAGAGGCCTAGATAGAAGCAAGATGGCTTCAATGATCTATGGTGTAAGCAGAAACAACAGAAAGGGAATTGGATATGAATCACCTTCTGGGAAGGATTTAAATCCAAAACCTGTTGATAAACTGATCATTAAGTATTCTCCTCTGTATACTCATTTCAAATTTGGTCATTTAAATGATATTAAGCACACACGTTCTAATCAGAACAAACCTGTGTTTAATAAACCAAAACCTCAGTAGAACAAAGATACCTTCAAGGGAAAGAAATTCAGAAAGAATTTCAAACCTACTAACCCTAGAGGACCTAAGAAAATATGGGTACCTAAGGACAAAATTATTTTTGTTGCAGATGTCCTTAGCAGCAAAGTTGAGACACCAATCTTGGTACCTGGACTCTGGCTGCTCGCGACACATGACGAGAAGAAGGTCTATGTTCCAAAGCCTAGAACTTAGATCTGGAGGTGACGTGAAGTTTGGAGGGAACCAGAAGGGCAAAATAATAGGCTCTGGAACTATTGGTAATGGTAACCTCCCTTCCATATCTAATGTCTTACTTGTTGAAGGATTAACACATAATCTATTGCCCATAAGTCAATTAAGTGACAATGGTTATGACATAATCTTCAATCAAAAATGTTGTAAAGCTGTCAGTCAAAAAGATGGCTCAATCCTCTTTAATGGAAAAAGGAAGAACAACATTTACAAAATCAATCTTTCAGAACTTAAAGTTCAGAATGTAAAATGCCTTCTGTCTGTTAACGATGAGCAATGGGTTTGGCATAGAAGATTGGGTCATATTAGTATGAGACGTATATCTCAGATTAATAAGCTCAATCTGGTCAGAGGACTTCCTCAGTTGAAGTTCAACTCAGATGCTTTTTGTGAAGCATGTCAGAAAGGAAACTTTTCAAAATCTTCTTTCAAAACAAAAAATGTTGTTTCAACCTCTAGACCATTAGAGCTGCTTCATATTGATCTGTTTGGACCAGTGAAAACTGCTTCCATCAGAGGCAAGAAGTATGGATTAGTCATTGTTGATGACTACAGCAGATGGACATGGATAAAATTCCTGAAACACAAGGATGAGTCTCATTCTGAATTCATTGACTTCTGCAAACAAGTCCAAAACGAAAAAGAATTTAAAATTGTTAAAGTCAGAAGTGATCATGGTGGAGAATTTGAAAACAAATACTTTGAATTTTTTAAAAAATAAAATGGAACTGCACATGATTTTTCTTGTCCTAGAACTCCTCAACAGAATGGAGTTGTATAAAGGAAACATAGAACATTGCAAGAAATGGCCAGAACCATGATCAACGAGACTAACATGGCAAAACAGTTTTGGGCAGAAGCAGAGAATACAACTTGTTATATTCAGAACAGAGTGTCTGTAAGACCTCTTCTGGAGAAGACTCCTTATGAACTGTGGAGGAATAGAAAGCCCAACATTTCTTATTTCCATCCTTTTGGATGTGTATGTTTTATATTGAACACTAAAGGAAATCTAAACAAGTTTGATTCTAAAGCTCAGAAGTGTTTCATGCTTGGATATTCTGAACGCTCTAAAGGCTACAGAGTATACAATACTGAGACACGGATTATAGAGGAATCAATTCATGTTAGATTTGATGATAAGCTTGGCAATCAAAAGCCAAAGCAGCTTGAAATTTCTGCAGATAGAGAATTCCTTCTCACAGACTCTGAAGAATCAGAGGCAGACAAAGCTCAAGCAAAAGCACCAGAATCAACGTCAGATGCTACTCCCTTGACTGCTCAGATGGATAGCTTAACTATTTCTGAAGAACCAAATGTTAAAGGATCATCCAGAATCAAAGCCCCTCATCCAGAGGAAATGATAATTGGAAAGAAGGATGACCCTATCAGAACAAGGTCATTTCTCAGATCTTCTGGAACGTCACAGTTTGGTTTGGTTCCTATCATTAAACCTACTTCTGTGGATGAGGCTCTGAACAATAATGATTGGATACTTGCTATGCAAGAAGAGCTTAACCAATTCACCAGAAATGGCGTCTGGGATCTGGTTCCAAGACCAAATGGTTTCAATATCATTGGAACAAAATGGGTCTTCAGAAACAAGCTGAACGAGCAAGGAGAAGTAATTAGAAACAAGGCTAGGCTGGTTGCTCAAGGATACATTCAGCAAAAATGTATAGATTACATAGAGACTTATGCTCCTGTGGCAAGGTTAGAATCTATTCGCTTGCTTATTTCCTTTGCTGCACAGAATAACATCACTCTGTATCAGATGGATGTTAAAAGTGCTTTCTTAAATGGTTTCATAAAAGAGGAAGTGTATGTTCATCAACCTCCAGGTTTTGAAAATGAAAAATTTCCAGAACACGTTTTCAAACTTAAGAAATCACTCTATGGCTTAAAACAAGCTCCCAGAGCTTGGTATGAGGGGCTGAGTAATTTCCTTCTGGAAAACAACTTTGTCAGAGGAAAAGTTGGCACTACTCTCTTCCATAAATCAATTAAGAAAGACATTTTAGTCTGTCAGATTTATGTTGATGATATTATATTTGGAACTACCAATATTATGCTTGGAAAGGAGTTTGCTCAATCTATGCAGGCAGAATTCGAGATGAGCATGATGGGAGAACTCAGATTCTTTTTGGGAATTCAAGTGAATCAGACTTCAGAAGGTACCTACATACATCAGACAAAGTATGTAAAGGAACTTTTGAAGAAATTCAACATGTCAGAAAGCTAGGTAGCAAAGACTCCAATGCATCCTACAAGCACACTAGGTAAAGACGAGGTAAGTAAAAAGGTAGATTAGAAGCTCTACAGAGGTATGATTGGTTCTCTTCTGTACTTGACTGCTTCTAGGCCTGATATTCTCTTTAGTGTCTGTCTTTGTGCTAGATTCCAATCAAATCCTAGAGAATCCCACTTAACAACTATTAAGAGGATTCTGATGTATCTGAAAGGTACTACTAATGTGGGTTTGTGTTACAGAAGATTTGATGATTACAGATTAGTTGGATTCAGTGATGCTGACTATGCTGGAGACAGAATAGAGTGTAAGATTACTTATGGAAGTTGCTAGTTTCTGGGAATTCATATGATCTCTTGGTTCAGCAAGAAGCAACCCACAATAGCGCTTTCAACAACAGAAGCAGAATACATTGCTGCTGCTGGTTGTAGCACACAGATGCTCTGGATGAAGAGTCAACTAGAAGACTATCAGATTCATGAGAGTAACATTTCTATTTTCTGTGATAATACTTCTACTATTTGCTTTTCTAAGAACCCAATTTTGCATTCTAAGGCAAAGCACATAGAAATTAAGCATCATTTTATCAGAGACTATGTTCAGAAGAGAATTATTAGGTTGAACTTTGTTGATACAGACCATCAATGGGCTGATATCTTCACAAAACCCCTTGCTGAAGATAGGTTTAAGTTTATTCTAAAGAATATTAGTATGGATTTTTGTCCAGAATAAAACTATTATTCAGAAGAAAATTTATTTTGATGAAATATGAATAATGTCTATGTCCTGAAGTAATTCTTCTGATTATTTCTTTTAGTACATTATTTATTCCGTGAAACTCTGATCTAACAAGTCTCAGAAGATCTGAGCATTGTTTAATGTTTCTTATTCTTAAGAGATTCAGAGGCACATCAACATCAAACACGTGTCACATGATATCTGAAAAGGTGGAGTGTACTCAATGAGACGCCGTTCTGAGGTACTGTTTGTATTCTCAATTTCTCGTTTTCCTCCCCACGCTTGTCAGAATCATTAATTGTTATTAATTATTATTCTTTTTGATGTGACCTTTTGTTTTTCTTTTTAATTTATTAAATGCTGAACGTGTGTAAGCGTGCCCTAATTGTTGCCCTATAAATGCCACAACACAACACCATTTCACACTTTACACACACACACACACACACACACACACACACACACACACACACACACACTCTCTCTCTCTCTCTCTCTCTCTCTCTCACGTTTATGCATTTCTGTTTACTCCATTGTTTCTTCATCTCCTCCAAACCCAAAACCCAAAGAAGCTTCCGTTATCTCACTTCTTCAACAATGGCAACTTCATCTTCAACCTCTCAACAGTTTGAATCAACTATAGATGATGTTTCTTCTTCTACAATGGGTCCTACTCCATTGACAGCTCCTGAAAGAACTCTCCTTACTCCCGTTGATCAACTGGAAGTTCTTTGTGAGCTTTTGATTTATTTTGAAAGTATTGCTGAGAATGGATTTGATTTATGTCCAACAGTGTCATCACAAGGATGGAAAAAATACTTTGACAGACTGGTTGGTCCAGTTTACCCTTGCTTGGTCAAAGAATTTTGGATTCATGCAAGAGTTTCCCCCAAATTCATCATGTCTTCAGTTCTGGGCAAAGAAATCATTATCACTGAAGATCTGATTCGCAAGCTGATAGGTTATCAAGAATCAGATGGTGTTACTCATCTACCAGCAAATCGTGTGGATATGGATGAGGTATACAGTGAAGTGCTTACTTCTGGAGAAGCCTCAAGCAAGATAAAGTATCTGAAAGTTCAATACAAGATCTGGGCTAAGATCTTCTTAGGTTGCATCCATCACAGAAAATCAACAAATTCACCTGACTACATCAACTCTGATCAGATGTACTTCATGTATTGTCTGGGAAAAGGTATTAAGGTGGATCTGCCTTACTTGCTCTTCACCCATCTATGGACTCATGTGAAGCAATCTAGAGAAGAAATCAGAACCAAGCACCAGAAGATGAAAAATTGGATACCTATGGGATGACTCATCTCAGATATTGTGACTGAGAATGGCTTGGTTGGTCATCTGACAGAAGCAGGCATGACAGAAGAAGTAGCTTCAGTTGTTGGAAAACCTCTGAATGGCAAAAGTCTCCAGAGGATGAGGGTTGTAGAAGAACTTACTTCTGCACCAGATCAGATCAACTCTGAAGAAGTCAGCAAGAGAAGGATTCCAGTGGATGATTTCCCTCTCTTCTACTCTAATGAACCCAAGGAGATCATTCTGGCTTACATAGCAGAATGTTCGGCAGATGGAACTCCTATTCTAGAACATCTGATTCAGAGAGCAGATGAACCTGGATTTGATTTTCATGTGGAGAGACAGAGGAAGAAAAGGAAAGTCTCAGAAGAAGGATCTTCTAAGCCAAAGAGAAAAGCTTCTAGCGAAGCATCTGCTGCAAAGCCAAAGCGTGTCAGGAAACAAAAAGGTAACCCTGCTTCTGCTAGTTTAGATTCTATTTTAGAAACAGTCAAAGAAGTACTAGCATCTGAACCTCCTCCTTATGAACCTATTCCCTCACCTTCTCCTCCTCATGACTCTGAACCCATTCCTTCTGAACCCATTCCTTCTGAACCAGAACAATCTCAACCAATTCCTTCTACACCTAAACCACACAACTTCTAAACACCAACAACCACAATCCTCTGAACCACAATCTTCTGTACCATCCACACCTTCATTCAACATACATCAGAAAACCACTCCTGATAAAACCCCAACTTCTGCTCCACATACTTCTGAACCACACCCATCTGAAAACCAAACTTCTGAAATTCCCCCACCTCAAACACAAACTTCTGAACAACAAACATAAACCATTCCATCTGATCCTGAACCAATGGTTCTTGATCTTCAACCTCTTATGACTGTCTATCCAGTTCCCTCTGGATCATCTGAATCTTCTGAATCATCTGATTCCATGGATTCTGATAGATCAGATTTAATTTCATCTATTCTTAAACCTTTTGTTTCCATCCCTTCTGACCCTGATACTGAAACTTTACCATCTGAACCTCAGATTGCTAAAACTTCATCTGTCCATACTCCTTCTTCATACCCACCTGTTATCTTTATCCCTTCTTTTTCCATCCCCTCCACTTCTGAAACCACCAAAACACCTTCACTAGAAAACTATATGAAACCTAAACCTAGGCTGGATGTTGGTACTTTATTTGCTGAGTTTGAAAAAGAATTAAACATGTGGCTATCTACTGTCAAGAAGGAATGCATGTCCAGTTTGAATCCTGATGATTATGAGGCTATCTGGCAAAGACTCAGATCGAGATTTGACTCTGTAGCTTAGAATCTTCAAGAAATTTGCACTAACGATGCCAAGGTCAGATTTGCTGAGGCTGTTAGACAAAGTCTTTTGAGAGTCAGCAGAAACCCAATATTGCTTTTGGAAAACACACCTGCAAAGGACGTGTGTATTCCTTTTGAAGCCTTGGTTGCTTCTGAGACTGCTAAAGTGGTTAGCTCTGAAGTAGTAGCTCCAGAAGTTTCTCCTCCTGCCTCTGAGACTCTTGACTCTGATCAACCTGCTGACATGGTCGTTCAGAATGCTTCTGCATCTTTGGTTGTTCATGATGCCTCTACTTCTGCATCTGCTCCAGAGTCATCTGAAGTGAAGAAAGAAGACGAAGATCTGCATGCTCAGATTGCTGAACTCAAGGCTAGAAACATTGAGATGAAATATTGGATGGTTAAACAAGAAAAGACAACTGATGAAATCAAGACATGGATGGAAAAACAAGACGAATCCACATCAGAGATAATGAATCTTCTAAGGATGTCGGCTTCTTGTCCTTCTTAGTTTTCCTTGTTGCTTTGTGCACTTTTGTGTTATCTGATTGTTTCTGTTTCTGGATTATCTTAATATTGTTTCTGAATGTTATGTTTTTATGAATGAATTTATCTGTTGCTTTATTGTTTTTCTTCTGTTATTTTTTTTTGTCTTAAAGTTTTTCTTAAAAAGATTTTCTTTTTGATATGACAAAAAGGGGGAGAAAATGGTAATTTTGATAATTCACATAAACAGCAAAGGCAACTCATACATGATAAATTTCAACTAATCATATTTCTTAAGAATTTCAGAGCTAATAATTCTCATCTGATAAATGCTAAGAATTAACTCTGAACTAAAAGTCTGAGAATCAGCAAGTTTCCTCTGAAGCTGAAAAGAATACAGAAGCTGAAAGGGAAGTATTTTATCTTTTCTGAAGTATTCATTTCAGGGGGAGTAATATTTCTTTTCTATTTGAACAAAATTTTCCATAGTTTTTATCATTATCAAAAAGGGGGAGATTGTTAGAACACAGATTGATGTTCAATATATCTCATTGTTTTGATGATAACATTAATGAAATTTTATATAGAGAATTTATATACACTAATTCTTGTTCAAGTGTTTATTTGTTTCAGATATCAAAATTAATATTATTCTGAAAGCAAGAACGCCTCTGAACACCACAGAACGAAAAAGCTCTGAGCGTCAGAAGCAACACATCAGAAGACTCTGATCTGCTACAATGACTCTGAGCGAAGCTAAGAATAACTTGAGCAAAGAACATACGTAGAGCTTCAGAAGACTCTGAAAGTACTCAACGCTGCAAGTACAGGAGTTCTGATAAGTAAGTATGCTCTGATAAGGATCTAACTCTTAAAGCACTTTGCTGTAAACTCTGATTGAGTTAACTCTGACCTGAACAACTAAGAACATCATCAGAAGTTCTGATGCAAGGCGTTCCAAAGTTATTGAAGAAGATGCTATTCAAATAAAGATCCGTTGGTATATTCCTTGTCTTATCCTAAACGGCTCTTTCCCCATTCGTGCTTGACACAAGATTTCAGACAAAAAGGTTTTGTCAGAACATTCCTCTTCTGAGAAAGGAAAAGTCAAGAGAAGACAAAATGGACAAAATGCTTAGATTGCACAGTCTTTGAGAAATGGATTTCAAAGGACTATAAAAGCAAGCATTAACATCACTTCAAAGGTTTACGGAACCATTGACAAATTATTCATAGCGCTCATTCAATATTCTTCAAGCTAGAATAGTTTTTATTTTCGTTCTAAAACTTATGTAAAAATCACTGTTGTGATATAGCTTTTTAGAAGCACATATTAAATACATTTGTTAGTTTATCTTTGTAAAATATTTTCTTAAGAAGACCAAGTTGTGGTCAGAATTTCTTGAGAAGACTAAGACAATTGTCTTAGTGGTTTACACTGTAATCAAGTTTGATATAGTGGATTAAGTCCTTGTTGAGAAAGGCAAATCACCTTGGTAGGAAGGATTGGATTAGTTTGAGTTCAAACGAACCAGGATAAAAATACTGTGTTATTTTTCTATCATCCAAATTGTTTTAAAACCCTTATTCACCCCCCCTCCTAAGTGTTTTTCTCACCTTCAGCAGGGCGATGTGTCAGTTAGTGGGGTCATGTGGCGTTCATGCACGAAGAGAGAGAGAGAGCTTTTATAGAGCTGACAAGTGTCAGCGAAAATGCATCATTGGGCCTGCTTAATGGACAAGTGGCCTGCAAAACACTAATTAAACTGATTAAAGCTGTTAATGGACATTAATGACTGATTAGCATATATTAATTAAAACTGACACTAATTAGTGATAAAGCTGGAAACGAAATGATGATGGATTAATAAAGGAAATCAAATTAAAAGCTCATTAACCTAGGTAAAGATAATAATAAAAGCTGACTTAAAACTAAAAGGTACAACGTGACCCTTCTTAAAACCTAATCAACTAATAACAACTAATTAAAACCTAGTCAATTAAAACTAACTAATTAAATCCTAATATATTCTAAAAACACTTAATTTCTAGAAAAACTATTTAAAACCTATTAAAACTAAAATATCTAAAAATAGAAATTAAATCTAAAAATCTATCAAAAACTCTAAACCTTAATTTCTATGCTAAAATTAAGAAATAAAAATCTAGAAAATTGCTAATAATTCCATAAGGAAAAAACAATGAAAAACAATAAAATCGGCGAATAAAAATGCAAGAACGCAACGAAATAAACGGTAAAAATACGGACACCAAAATATCCCCACAAACAAAAGCATAGACTGAAAACACCGGGAAGAGCACAACTTCCCAAAATAAACCTCCGTATTCGAATTGGTTTGAATCTCCTGAAGTGCGAGAAGAGGGTTGCAATCCCGATAAAATAAATCCGGCTGAAGACATGCACTGTATGCGGTATGCAGATGCAAATGCAAATGAAATGAAACATAAGCCAACTACGAGAAATGGTTGGTCAAATTTTGGGGTGCAACAGCTGCCCCTATTCAAACGGCTTAGACCTAAAGGGTTGAAAAGCGAACGACTTTCAAACATTCAAAGGTAGAAGACGGTTGAATACCAAAGAACCCGGAAATTTGTCAACCGCAGAAATAAACTGCAACTCTGATTGGGGAGCAAATATCCGGAAATAACTGAATCTAGTTGCAACGGTAACAAGCTGACTGATCATCTGATAAAGAACACCTGACTTCGCCGCCAGTTATCTGTGTAACACCACATGCATCGAACCTGAAGGTCAGATCAACACGCAGTTGATAACTTCACATCCTTTAATGGTAGACAGGAAGAAAAATCAATACTCACATAGTCTAAAGGTAGACGGAGAGAAAAATATCCAATGTTCACATCGTCTAAGGATAGACAGAAAGAAATATCCAAAATCACCTCGTCTAAAGATAGACGGAAAGAAACCCAATACTCACATCGTCTAAAGGTAGACGGAAAGACACCATAAAGTTACATTGTCTAATGATAGACGGAAAGAAACCCAATACTCACATCGTCTAAAGGTAGAGATAAAGACACCATAAAGTCACATCGTCTAATGATCGACGGAAAGAAGACAATATCCAAAGTCACGTCGTCTAAGAGTAGATGGGAAGAAACACCATCCAAAGCGACACATCGTCTAAAGGTAGACGGGAAGAAATATATCCATAATTCATAACTCACCTCGTCTACGGATAGACGGAAAGAAAAACCACACCCAAAATATCACTTCGTCTAATGGTAGACGACAAGAAATATCATATCCGAAATAATCACATCAGCGAACTTTAGAACTCTTTCGTCAATAGGAATCGACTGCCAGAAATACCAAATCCACAGATCACGTCAAAGAACTTCAGAATCCTTTCGTCAATAGGAATCGACAGAAAGAAATACCAAATCCAAGCTCCATATCGTCAATAGGAATCTCCGAAACGAAAACCATACATAACATCACCTCGTCAATAGGAATTGACAGTCGGAAGTGTAACAGCCCAATTTTCAATAATTAATTATTCATATTAATTAATTGATTTATTTGGACGATTTTAATTATTGGAATTATTGGTAGATATTTTGAGAGAAGAAACATGATGGAAGGAATAGAAGAGGAAGACATATAAGGAAAAGTGGAAAGAAAAGAGGAGGATAGAAAACATAAGGGAAAGAGGAGAGAAAGAAGAGGAAGAAGAGAAAAGAGAAGGAAAAAAGGAGGAAAACTTGGATTCATCAAGATCAACTCTCAAGAACCGATTTAATCAAGGTAAGGATGTGAAATGTTATTATTCTATCAATGTTTATTATTATGTATGATTGGTTTGGATTGTTGGGTGTTTTTCTACATTTTCCATTCTAGGGCAGGAATGAGTTTAATCGGTAGAATCGATGTTTGAACGGTTAAAATCTGGAATAAATGGTGTAGTTTAGTCGAGGAATGTTAGGCTAAGACTACTGGAACTTGTTGCAATTTAATCGGTTGAATTTGTGAGGTTTTGGTGATTTTGGACAGTTGGGGTTTTTAACATCGCAGACGTTCGCTAGCACCTTCGCTAGGCGAGCAGGTCGCGAGTGTTCGCTGTAGCGAGCTGTGACGAGCTGGTAGCGAGTGGTCCCAGACTTGGACAAAATGTATTTGATCTTGTTCATTGGTAACGACTGAGGTAGCGAAGGATTCACTAGGACCTCGCTGCAACGAGTAGGTAGCGAAGTCTTACAGTAGCTTCTGTTTGCCTTCGCGAGCTTGTTCGCTAGGTGAACATGTAGCGAGTGTTCGCTAGGAACTCGCTAGGCGAGCAAGCCAGCGAGCGTGACAACATCCTTATTTCTTTGTGATTCCATCCAATGTTGATTGTGTGGTTCGATTGTGTTCAATCTTGATCTGAAATGAGTAATTGTGTGTTGTTATATATATGCTGCAGGTAGTCGTATGGTGTGAATCCTAGATTGTGCAATATTGTGAAATGTGGCCTTTTGGCATATATAATGCATTGTTTAAATTGATTAAAAATGCATGATGATTTATGACGAGGTTCGTTGCCGTTTGGCACTATATTGTGAATAATGCATGAGAACATATTGTGAATATGTGTGCATTGCTTGATAATAGTGATGATGTTGAAAGTATGAATACTTTGATATGATGTGTGAGTGTACAATCATGTTATAATTCTTATGTGATGAATTATTTGAGAATGCATGAGATTAAGATGCGAGAACGGTCTTAAGTGCATTTGGTTGTTGATTGCATACACATCATTTGGTCAAGAGGCAATGCTTGCTAGTTTCATGGAGACTAGTGACTTGTCCCAAACCTAGAGGAGTGGGTTTGAAAGCTTAGAGGACGGGCTTTTGTTGTTATCGGTCTAGAGGACGGACCCAGTTTAAATGTAAAAACCGAAAAATGATAACAAGTGTTGGTACCACATGGCATGAGTTGCATTGAGTCACATGGCATAGAGATAAATATTGTGTGAATGTATGCATATGTGTATGTTATGTGAATTGATAAGGACTATGGATGTGTGCATGATAAATATGCTTGGTGATCATTCCATCTTTGTTTATATATATACATTATGATGTATATGATGGTGATAATGAATTGTGGTGAGAAATGTGGAATAGGTGTATTCTATGCTTGTATATATATATATATATATATATATATATATATATATATATATATATATATATATATATATATATATATATATATATATATATATATATATATATATATATATATATATATATATATATATATATATATATATATATATATATATATATATATATATATATATATATATATATATATATATATATATAATTATATGCATTGATTATTATGATAATATTTCTCACCCTTCTGCTGTTTTATAATGCTCTATGAGGCATTGCAGATTAGGTTTGCTAGAGGTCTTTTGTGAAGTATAGCTTCATTCTTTTGGTCAGTTAGCTCCGATATGTAGCACCGGGTAGTTAGAATTGTATAGCATTCTTTTGTGATACATTTGGATATGTATCTGCTGACAAACGTTTATGTAAACTTGAATGATGTGGTGAATCAAACTGGATGATATATATTTATATGATTACATGTTTAGAATGATTCAATTTTTAGATTTTCTGCTTTTAATTCTAAATATTGAGATGTGGGTGTAAGGACTAAGTTCCTCTGTTGAAAGCTACCCCACTGTTGCATGTCTTTTATTGAGCAGGTGTTGTATGTTAATTTCGTGATGATGTGACATACCTCTTTTATACCATGTTTTATTTATACTCTGATGAAATTTTAATACGTGTTAAATGATTTATTTGTTTATTTGGGGGTATAGAAAGGGGGTGTTACAAGAAGATCATATCCAAAGCTCACATCGTCTAATGATAGACGGAGAGAAAACCATCCGGAGATCATATCGCCAATAGGAATTGACAGTCAGAAAACCATACAGAACATCACCTCGTCAATAGAAATTGACAGAAAGAAATATTCAGAATATCCAAAATCCACATCAAAATCCCGCATCGTCTAAGGATAGACGAAGAGAACACAATATCCAAAAATCCACATCAACTAAGGGTATACAGAAAGAGAACCTGTCCAAAAGATCACATCGTCTAATTGTAGACGGAAAGAAACATCCATATCCAAAATCCACATCGTCTAATGGTAGACGGAAAGAAACATCCAAAGAACAACTCTACAAACATCAGAACCACTTCGTCAATAGGGATTGACGGAAAGAAACCTGCTGGGGATGTCATCATCAGAGGGCTGGTGGACAAAGCATAATCGACGTATGATCTGAAACCCAAAAGTAAGCAGATGAGCCGACTGAACCAGGCTGCTGATATATCACTGTCTTGATTGAAGAGTTGATTCAGGTTGCCACAGAAGGCTAACAAAAACTGGCTTATGCTTCGCATGCATATGTTTGAATTTTGTTTCTATGGCGTAATGCTCCATACGAAATAGAAATGCTACGCATTTGAGGATGAAACGCAAGGATGATGCAAATATGATAACTATATGCAAAAATGCAGATGCAGGCTCAGGCTGTCGGGGAAAGCTGGATGTAAAAGAACCACTCCAGCAAAATAAATGCTGAAGAGGTGAAGCCAACTCCGCTGGGGGATAACTGGATGTGCCAAGTATGATTGGACTTTGCTAGGGAAGACCAGGTGAAATTTTCCTGGGTACCAATGGGAATTGGATTTTGGAATAATGCGCCAATATGGATTGGGCTTCCTGATGATTGCCAATAGGAATTGGACTTTAGGCTATCCGTGAAGGGTCAGATACGACCGACGCTGGAAAACATCCTGTCTGAATTCAAAAGTTTTTGGTTGAAGGGTCAAGGGATAGTAACATGACTTCCCGACATTCGTCTTGAACTTGAAGGTTGACTGAACTTGCTTGAATAGCCTTAAGTAGCTCTGATGATACAAATAGGACACATCTTTCTACTTCCATATTTGCCCTAGCCTGTGGGATTTCTGAAACATCTTCCTCGAAAGGAAACTTGAATCTCTGTACCCCGATGGTTGGATATAAACTGGTATAGCATCTTGAAACTCGAAGGGGTGCTTCATATTAATTTCCCCTTGGGCAAGAAATAGCTTCTGCGCTCTTAGGGTGGCCTGCCCCCAGCCTGCAACGACTTTTCCCTTGATTGGCCGATTTGTGGAGTAGTACCTCTGGCTACGAGAGATTTATCGAATCTCAACTTGATTGGCCCAGATTAATTGATTTATGGATGGCTAACTCCCACGCTCATTTGACATAGCCTGCCCTGGTTCGACGGAGTATTCAGGCAATCTGCATTCTATCCTGATCAAACTTTCCACTGTGGAAACTCTCCTGCTGTCAAGAGCTTACTCGCAAGTAAAACAAATTGTTCTGCATAAAATATATATTAAATGCAATGCATATGACAGTTTTGAAATTCCAATCTGTTCACTGGAAAAAATTTGTGACATATAATGTGTGGATTATTTATTTAAAATGTCAATATTAATATAACATTGTAAGAGGAATCCTTTTAGGAGTCAGTTTCGACGCGATCATTACCGAAGTATGCTTTCGAAACAAACCTGCTTCAATTAGGACTTTCTCAGGTTGTAACGTGGTCAGGTTCACGGTTTACAAAGAAAGGATAAAGGCTCAAAATTTATTTTAACCCACCTATTCTCCGTGATGTTCTCCAATCCTACGTTCAACCAATTCAACATGAGCGCTTGTCTCTCAGAAGTTGAAGGACAAGAGTGATAGTTCAGGAAATCACAAGTTTTTGGAGTGACAACCACTCGTTTTTCGTCTTTTGGTACCTGGAGTCACACGACTTGTTTTTCGAGGATTTTTCTTTTGTAATCCTTTTTGCTTTTCCCTAATTTTTGCCTGGACTAACTCCTTTGAGTTTCTTCTGATTTTGAAGTCCAGCGGGACGCCCTAATTTTTTTGCCTAAGTCACCTGTTTTCAAGACTCGACTTAGTGGGCTTTTCCTTTTGATTCCTTTTTTTTCTCTCTTTTTTTTTGAACAAATTGTGTGACACCGGCTTGTCTTACTTGTTAAAGGGATTGTGACTGTTTCACTCCTTGGTCGGTGATGAATAACCATTGCGGTTTTTTCGGTACGACCTATACCCGTGTGATTTATCCTCGAACGGAAACACTCCTTGTGCGATTTGGACGCTCGGTCAAATTAGCTAACACCTACCCAGCCCCGGGTTATGATTGAGGGTTTTTTCGTTTTCAGAAAGAACTCCTACTACTAGGCTCAAAGGGGTTGACAAGGGATTATCATCCTTATATCTCCGGTGTTTAGGAATTTGAAACAATGCATGTACATCATCAACAGGTTCTATTCAAAAGCAAACAATCGTAAGCTTGCGCGTCATTCAATTTCTTCATCCTCCCTCGGATTCCACTTAAACAAGCGTTTGAAATAAATGAAAGCAATAGAGTGAACACGAATGGATTTAATCAAAACATGCATATTTATTTCATTATCAATATCAATGGAAAACAACAAGTTTTACAAATGAAATTTGCATATAGGCAGGAAAGAAACTACAAATGCAAAGACATGACATGACAAAACGAAAATTGCCAGCTTTGGGGAATTGAGCTTTCGCACTGATTTGCTGCTGAATCAACCATCTTCAGAACTGCTCGTCGAAGTCAGTCTGATACTCTTCGAAACCCACATGACTGGATGATGGAAGATCGTTGATCTGGACTCCCTAAGGAGTGACAAAGAACATGTTGGAGTCAAGCAGAGTCTAAATTTTGCTTTTTAACACATTACAATCTTCAGTCGAATGCCCATGTGCCCCAGCATGGTACTCACAGCGGGCGTTGACATTAAAACCTGGCGGATACGGAGGAATCTCTGGATTAATCTTCTTTGGCATTATCAACCTACCTCTGATCAAATCCGGCAACACTTGACTGTACGACATCGACAACTGAGTGAAATGCCTCGGTGGCTTCCTTGGTCTTCGTCGGGCATGCTGATGCAGCTGATGACGGTAAGATTGCTGACTCTGAAGGGGAGCAGATAGCTGATATATAGACCCAACAGGTTGCTGACTCTGAACACTCGAAGTTTCTGAGAACTGAATCTGAGGTACGAGAGATTCTGGGATAGCATCACTTTATTTCTCCCATTCTTCTTGAGAACTGACAACTGATTCACCTTCATAAACTGCAGTATCCGAGATGGCTCGAATATTTCCACTCTTGAGTCCACTCTCGATACGTTCCCCTGTTATCATAAAGTCAGCAAAATTCGACGTTCTACCACCAATAAACTTGTCAAAGTAATGGCCTTTTAGAGTATCCCAGAATATGTCAACCAACTCTCTGTCCAGAATGGTCGGACACGAGCTGCGAATTGTCTCCATCTGCACATACCCTCTGAAGGATTCATTGTCCACTTGAGATAATTCTTGCAACTGCATGCGACTGGGATTCATGTCAAGATTGTAGTTGTACTGCTTCACAAAGGCATTGGCTAAATCTGACCATGATCTGATGCAATCACTCTTCAACTGCATATACCAACTCAGCGATGCCCCACTCATACTGTCCTAAAAACAGTGAATCATAAGCTTGTCATTATGGACATATGAAGTCATTTTCCTGCAGAACATTACCAAATGCTGCTTCTTGACAACTATCTCCTTTGAACTTCTCAAAATACGACATTTTGAACTTCGGAGGCATCACAAGACCGGGCACCAGACACATGCTCGAAGCATTCAGATTAAGAGTATTATGGCTCATCATGGCGTCGAGCTTTTCATCCAACAGACGACATTTTTCCATAAGCTCAACAGTCTGCGGGTCCTTAGCATTAAACTTTGGAACAACCCTTTGAGAATCCAGCACAGGGAACATAAAATTCTGATAGTCCGTGTCATGAGAGAAGATGAATCTCTATCTCTGGAAATAGTACGCTCTTGTACAACAGGAATCTGCACAGGCTGAGCTTGAGCAACATTGTTCACCGGAGTCCTCTGAATATTGGCCTTTCCTCTAGTCATAGCTGTTATGGCTTCCATGAGTTGACCCAACTGATTCTTCATCAATTCAAACTCTGCCCTAGTAACAACCTGATTCTTCTCTCCTGAGTTCATGATTCTTCCAAAAGCTAATTCAAATCCAATGCGAATGTTGGGAAATCAACTGTGGGTTGGACAAAAGACGGGTAGGCTCTCTGTTTCGGCTGAGGATGGACATGCAAACATGAGATGCACATGAAATGCAATGCAAGATGCAACAAACACGGGATCACAGCCCCCACAAATCTCTGAATACTGCTGCGCTGCCGACCGAGTAAGTTTGCTCTGAAGAGAAAACCAAAATACCAGGTTGGCTGGACGTCAAGTTTCCTGCAAAAACCCTCCCCTTCACAGGTATGGACCTAATCACTGACAAAGGTTCGGCATCCTATGCGTTCATCAGCGTCACAGACTTTTAAGAAATGAAGATACATTCACCATTTCTGTTTTGGCATCATCATCTCCCGAAGAGGCCTCACTTAGCTGAATCACAACTGATCGGTCCCCAAAGTCGACAACTCTAAGATCCAAAATCCCCTCAAGCCCAAAGGGCTGGAAAAAAAATCATCAAAGAGAATCTCGTCTGAGCACGAATTTCATGGGGAACTAGTACATTGCAAAGCATGCACGCCCCCCACTAATCTACACTACTAATTCTATGTGTGTACTCAAGCCTGGGTTTCGGCTTATCTCTCAAAGGAACAACCACCCAACAACACAACAGCAACAAATAATAATATAGTGCAGAAAATGTAAATACATCAATATACAAAATACAACACACAAAATACACCCACAAACCAAAACAGACAAGCGCTAGGATTGACTCGCATAGGGGATGGGAAACGGTCCCAGCAGAGGGGATGGGAAAAGTCCCCAGCAACTATGTATCCCCAGCAGAGTCGCCAGCTGTTGCTACTGCGAAAAAGGTGTCAGCAATGACAGAAGAGTCGCCACCTATCGTTATTTATCCTAAAAGAGGGAAAGGAAACGATCAGGAAAAACCTAGCGAAAAGGGATAAGATCGGTCATCGCAACCAAAACTCGGGTTCGGGAGTCGGTTACGCAAGGGGAAGGTATTAGCACCCCTCATGTCCGTCGTACTCGACGAGATCCACGCTTTGTTGTCTAGTCTATGGGTGAAAAACATTCTATCTACGACTTCTAAAGGTAAACGGAAAGAACTGATTCGATAGAGCATCGTTGCTCTATGCCTACGTATTCCCTCGTGCAATGGGAAAGTCAGAGTCAACGTAGTTTGGCTAACTACGGGTGAAAGGGGGGAAAGGTTGCTCGCCAAGACATCGCATCTTGTGCCTACGTATTCTCATCTCGCATGAGAAATCAGAGCAAAACGTAGTTCAGGCTAACTACAGGACGAGAGGGTGTTCTCGATCACACAGGGATGAGAGAAAGGATTGACGATACTAGCGTACGCATTCTAGCAGTTAGGTGTATGCTGCTCGACCATTGGAGACTTAGGCGTTACCTGTTTGCGGTAGAAAGGACATAGTATGTCATTAGTTTAAAGGTATGGGGACCTGAGGGATCTAGAACTACGGTCTGGTCTCGATTACGCTAGGGCAAGAGAAAGGGGGATTAGTCATCAGCAGGAAAGTGTCGATCGCACGGAAGCGAGAGAACAAAGAATTTAGTTGTTAGTGTGCTCGCCAAGACATCGCGTCTTGTGCCTACATATTCTCTCTGGTACGAGAAATCAGAGCAGATGTAGTTCGGCCAACTACGGAAAACGGTCTCGATTGCACGGGGGCAAGAGAAGGGATCTCAATTGCCAGGATGCGAGAGAAAAGGGGAGGTCTCAATCGCCAGGAGAGAAAAGAGTGTCGATCGCACGAGGGCGAGAACAAAGAGGAAGCAGGCCTAACATGCCCAAACGGGAAGGAACTCAGGACACACACGCAAGAACCTAAGGCGTAGGAGTGAATGCATTGCATATCATCTAAAGGGTGCTACACTAAACACTATAGGCCATTAAAGGGAAACCCCTCAATCACCATTTCCTACGTATCAAACACTACAGCTCACAACACTCGACGGTTGCATAAAGACTCGAATAAGAAAGATGTTATTAAATGAAGCAGTTCCGTTGGCCCTTGACATTGTGCGCAAGCTCCATTCCAATCTTCTCCTCTTTTGGTCCTTGATGAAGACGTTTCGAATCAGAATCAATGTAACGCTAAACCGTCATAATTTGAATTATAAATGAAGTCAAACATTAAGAGGTCACACATTGATATCCGTGTCAAAGACAAGATAGAGAAATGATATTACGAATCATTCTCCAATTGAATCATGTCACACGGGCCAGAACAGCAAAAAGTCCAAATAAAATCAGATGGAAAAGAAAATGAGGAGAAAAAAAGTGTGGTCTCGGATCCTACATTATCCATCAGCGCTTTGATTAATAACGGTTTACGGAAGAGTAGCCACCTTTCGTTATTTATCCCAACGAGAGGGAAAGGAAACAATCGGAAAAACCTGACGAAAAAGGGAAAAGACGAGGTCATCGCAACCAAGTTTTGGGTTCGGGAGTCGGTTACGCAAGGGGAAGGTATTAGCACCCCTCACGTCCTTCGTACTCGACGGGATCCACGCTTGTTGTCTATCTAAGGGTGTGTTTAAACTATCTACGCTACAGGCTTGCAGACAAAAAGAAAAGAAAAGAGAGACTCAGAAGAGCATCGCATCTCTGTGCCTACGTACTTTCATCTGGTATGAAAGATCAGAGTCAACGTAGTTCGGCTAACTACGGAAGAAGGGGGGAAGGTTGCTCGCCAAGACGTCGCGTCTTGTGCCTACATACTTTCATCTGGTATGAAAGATCAAAGCAGACGTAGTTCGGGCTGACACGAAACCACAGATTGATTAAGTGTTTTAATCGAGTAGGGTTAAACAATGATTCCAGCAGTTAGGGACGATGCCTGTTTGCGATAGAATCGAAGCTTAACAAAACTCTTTCTCTGAAAAAGAAGTTCCGATTAATCCCTAAGGAAAAAGGTTTGAATTTGTTTTGTATTTTTTAGTGAAGTGAATTAATTCGGTTTGTGATTCACGTTGCACTAAAGACTATGACACGGAGGCGAATGCGTCGTATATCGCCCCCAAACGGGACGGATACTAAACATTCTAGATAAGCGAGAGGAGACCCCTTACTCATCATTCCCCATGTAGCTTAAGGCTCGTAGCGTGCAATGTTTATCACCTTTATTAAATGAGTTTGCATGATTTTGAGATGAGAAGAGAGACGCACAGAAGGTCTAAGGGAAACTCGGCCCTAACGTTGTCATGCAAAGTATTCCTAAAGTTTGGATAAAAAGGGGAAACATCTACCCTAATGTTAGCATACTTGGATTGAACACCTAATGTCTCTCCTACTCCCATCCTAAACAGAGGGACTAGGAATCCTATGGGGATCACGGCGAGAAAGCACAAGAAGAACAAAGGAAGAATCAATTACAAGTAGATAAATGCAGACATGAAAATGCATGATTAGAATGGTGGGAGGGAGGAAAAATGTGTGGGGCAGCAGCCGCCCCAAGCGCGTCTCGACCTCAACAGCGATGCAAGAATGATGCAAATATGTGGAGAAAACAAGAGAAGAAAATATACGAACATGCAAACGAATGATCGACTCGAACCACATACAAACATGCAAATAATTGAAAGAATGAACGTACATGGAAACAACATCATGATTAAACAACCACAAACAGTAGCAAATATCTAAAACAATTCAATTCTAATGCATCACACTGATCTATGATGATTCGAATCGAACCGGTATGCGAACATGCAAGAAAACAGAAAAATATGGCATTCTGGCACAGTGTTAATCGGTTAACACATGCTGTTAATCGGTTAACCTGTGTAAAACAAGTGAAAATCTGGAAATTCGTAGGTGTTAATCGGTTAACACCCTGAAAAATTTGAAAATTTTGAAAATTTGAATTGGTTAACCGGTTAACCATATATGTTAACCGGTTAACACTGTACCAGAAGCCGAAAAACAGCAAACAGAACCACTTTCCAGCAAATAAGCACTTATCCGATCAACCGGATGATTGCATAATCACTTATTCACGAACTTAACCGAGCAAATCATGATTTAAACAGCATGTAAACAGATCAACACAATCAGATCATGGATCAAACAACTCAAATCAATCACAATTCAATCGAATATGAAGATTAACATGGTAAACATGCAAATAAGCTTGAAAATTAAATCGGATCAGAAATCCAACCTACGAATCGGAGAATTGATTCGGTAATTGTTGACTCAACTGTAATTGTGTATATCTAAGAAAAGAAGTACGAAATACTTCAAGATCTAAGCTAATTGATGGTGTATGAATGAAGATCCTTCACAATTAAGCCAAATTACTCCAAATAAGCACTTCTACAATCACCTCAAAATCCAGATCTGAACTTGCACGAAAATTAAAGATGAGAATTGATCAAATGGTGATGGTAAATGGAGGATTATGCTCAAGAATCTATTGATTCCAATGAAGAATCAATAGTTCCAAGGAAAATGAGCTTTGAGTGAAGGTTTTGGCTATGGAGGGAAATGAGAGAATTGAGAGAGAATTGATCAACTCTGAACTTAAGATGAAAATTATGAAGGTTAGAATGACTTGCTTTGGAGTAAAATCATTTAAATACTCTCTTGGTATGGGATCCAAAGCAAGGATTGGAAGTTGGTTTGGAAATTGTGGTATGGAATGAGGTTTGGGATTTTGGAGGGAAATGAAATTTAACCAAATTTTAAATGATGTTCTAGATCCTTCCCAAGTGCAAAAATGGGCTTTCAAGTGATCAAAATTGGACCCCAAAGCAAATCCACTTGAAAATTCACGTACAGGGCAAATTCTGCTATGGTTAACCGGTTAACCATATACGTTAACCGGTTAACACTATTAACACTTCAATTCTGGGTTGATTTTCAAATGGTTAATCGGTTAACCATATGTGTTAACCGATTAACACATTCAAAAATTTGAATTTGGCGCCTTTTGGTGGGAAATCTGTCCATTTGCCCTGTTTCAACTGTCTAGAGCTCTGTTTAGCTGCTGAACCTCATTTTTGACCGTTGTCACTGTGAAAATGCTTGTTATGAGCCTGAATGCTGATTTCTGATATGGAATTAACCTGCAAAACAGAATAAAATCGATCGCTCGATTACTATGCAAAATAAATGTCCGAGCCTCTGATGCTCACTGTTCGCTGTTTATTCTTTTGCTCCAAAATGAATCTGAGCCACTGGAACGCCTTGATCCCATGTCTCGAGACCGAATGCTATGCAATGCAAAATGCTAAATGCGAAAATGAAACATAAGGCAAGTATAAAAACGAGAAGACCAATTTTGGGGTGCTACAGCTGCCCCTATTCAAACAACTTGGACCTGAAGGGAGGAAAAACATCCGCTTTCAACCATTCAAAGTACAAGGTGATTGAATACAAAAGAACCCAGAAATTTGCACCCCGCGGGAATGAAAAACAGCGACTACCAACCAAGAGTCGGAAAACGACGCGCTGGGGATAGCAATCCAATATAATCTGAATTTCATCCAAAAGATGCCAACCAAAAGTCGGGGATAACGAACACCAGGGGATACCAACCAAGGGTTGGAACAACCAAAGGCCAACGGATACCAACCAAGAGTTGGGAAACAAACTCTGGAATACCAACCAAGAGTTGGGAAACAAACTCTGGAATACCAACCAAGAGTTGGAAAACAACCAACGATACCAACCAAGAGTTGGGAAAAAACACGCTGGAATACCAACCAAGAGTTGGGAAACAATCAAAGATACCAACCAAGAGTTGGGAAACAACACGTTGGAATACCAACCAAGAGTTAGGAAACAACCAAAGATACCAACCAAGAGTTGGGAAACAAACTCTGCTGGGGAACCAAAGAGTAGCCAAATAGCCTTGTGGCGACTTCGCTGGGGAAAGAGTAGACTAATTAGACGACTCTGTGGAAAACAAGCATCTACCCAAAGATAGCAATCAAAGGATACGATCCAAGAGATGTAATAAAGGTTACTCTCTGGGATAAAACCAAACACTACCAACCAAAATTTGGGATTACCAGATCACTAAATGAAATTTCCATGGCGAGACGACTTCGCTGGGGAGGCATACTGACCAAAAGTCGGAATCAACAACCAGAGAACAAAGGTTGCCAACCAAGAGTCAGAATAATGTCAACAAGACAAACAAACTGGATATTACGACCTTACAGGGGAATCCAAGACCACCAACCAAGAGTTGGAATTGCAGCAAAGGTTACCAACCAAGGGTTGGAATAAACATCGACAAACCTCACCAACCAAAAGTCGAAATGACAACCCTAATAAGTCACGAATTACCAACCAAAAGTTGGGAAACACTCCACGGCAGAGACCAAGGACTACCAACCAAGAGTTAGAATCCAACAATGCTACCAACCAAAATTTAGAATCAAACAATGCTACCAACCAAAGGTTGGAATAACAAATCTACTGAAAAAACAATAGCAAAGGAATATCGACCAAAAGTTAGGATCGCTCCCACACACCGAAGATCACCAACCAAAAGTTGGAAACGAACATCTGCCAAGTTCCCAATTACCAACCAACAGTTGGGATAACGACTCCGCTGATGAATAGAGGAGGACTACCAACCAAAAAGTTGGGATAAACATCCAACCAAGGAAGACCACCAACCAAAAGTCGGGATAAACATCCAATCAAGCGACAGACTACCAACCAAGAGTTGGGATAAACATCCAACAAGGGAAGACTACCAACCAAGAGTTGGAACAACGACCATGCATACCAACCAAAAGTTGGGATAATAACCACAAATACCAACCAAGAGTTGGGAAACAACGATCCTGGATACCAACCAAGAGTTGGGATAAAACGACCAACAAACAACAGGCCACCAACCAAAAGTTGGAAAAACGACTGCAAAGGACAGGCTACCAACCAAAAGTCGGAAAAACAACTGCAAGGGATATCATCCAACCAAAAGTTGGTAAACAAGGCTGCTAACCAAAAGTCAGAACACAAACTACTAACCAAGAATTAGGATCGTCAGGAAAATAAATCCTCATCGACCAAAAGTCGGAACAAAATCCACTAACCAAGAGTTAGGATCACAAAGATTGCCAACCAAGAGTTGGAACAAAAGCTACTAACCAAGAGTTAGGATAACAAGGAAAATAGACCCTCCTCGGCCAAAAGTCGGAACAAAAGCGGCTAAACAAGAGTTAGGATCGTCGGGGATGCTACATGAAGCTGACTCCACCACCAAAGACTACCAACCAAAAGTAGGGATGACCATCCAGAATTATCAACCAAGAGTTGAAATAAAAGGCCACTAACCAAAAGTTAGAACAACGGCTACTAACCAAGAGTTAGAATAACAAAGATTGCCAACCAAAAGTTGGAACAAAAGCTACTAACCAAGAGTTAGGATAAAAGCTACTAACCAAGAGTTAGAATAACAAATATTGACAACCAAAAGTTGGAACAAAAGCTACTAACCAAGAGTTAGGATAAAAGCTACTAACCAAGAGTTAGAATAACAAAGATTGCCAACCAAAAGTTGGAACAAAAGCTACTAACCAAGAGTTAGGATAAAAACTACTAACCAAGAGTTAGAATAACAAAGATTGCCAACCAAAAGTTGGAACGAAGACTCTGCAAAGGGAAACCAGAGATTACCAACCAAAAGTTGGAATCACGACCAACCAAGAGTTGGAAAACCAAACACCACGATTCAGACTACGCTGGAGAATACCAACCAAAAGTTGGAATAACACATCTGGAATAGGCAGCAAAAGAATCAAACGACTCAAACCATCAAAGGCAAACCTCTTCAAAGGCAACAAACCTGGCTTACGCTTCAGATGCATATGTTTGAAAATGGCATAATGCTCCATACGAAATGGAAATGCTACACATTTGGGAGGATGCTAATGCAAAATGAAAATGCAAAAGAACCACTCTAGCAAAATAAATGCTAGAGAGTAAAGACCAACTCCACTGAGGATGAAATCAAACTCTACTGAGGGAAACATCCTTGATGGCCTAACAGAATAAACCATTCTGGGAGACAAAAACTCGGCTGGGGAAATGCTCTGGATGGCCTTCCTTGACAAACTTCACTAGTTGGAGAAAACAAATCCACCCACTGGGGGAAACACAAACAACTCCCCTCAATGGGGAATCAAGAACATTGCCGAGAGTTCCACTCTACTTTGGAAAGGAATCCACTATGTTGGGGATATACAAATAACAATTCGCCCTACTTGGGACATCAGAGACCTCTATTGAGAACTCCACTCTACAGGGGAAGGGATCACGCCCTGCTCAAACATTATTATGTCAAGGGAATCAACACTGAACTCTGCTTGGGGAAGAAACCCTGAATACTGATACTACCGGGAAAACACCAGAAAGTCAACTCCGTTGAGGAGAGGGCGTCGAAAACGCTGCCTCTGCTGGAGAATCACTACACACTTCCTCTGGTGATACCTGACTTGATAATGGAACTCTGTGAGTATGACCAAATCTCTGCTATGAGGAAACGAATAAAATGCCTACCTGCATTCCATCCGAAGTAATCGCCCTTTCCAAGACGCGCTGGACTAACTGCTCTAGTGCAGTTCAACTTGCTCCAGTCGGATCTCTGGGATAGTTCATCCTGAACAAAGAAACTTGCCATGAAACTACCTCGAGATGGCTTGCCCCAGCATTTGTACCACGAAAGGATTCATCCATGGTTGACTAACTCTGATAAACTCTGAAGGTATGGAGAGGAACGAATCTCTTGTTTCCAATTTTGCCCTAGCTTGTGGGATCTCTGCAAAAACTTCCTCACGAGAAGACTTGAAAATTATGTACCTGATGCTTTGAAACGCCTCAACACTTTGAATCTTGAAATGGTGCTGGCTTCTGGATAAGGATAGCTTCTATGCTCTTAGGGTAGTCTGCCTCAGTCTTGCAACGACCTTGCCCCTGACTGATTGATTTATGGAGCGGTACCCTTGTCTAATATTGGAGAGGTTTATCAAATCTCGACCTGATTGCACCCAGATTAACTGACTTTCAAATGGCTGAACCCCATGATATGATCATTTGATATAGCTTGCCCCGGCTCAACGGAGTAGGTGCTCTGCATTCTATCCTAATCGAACTTCCCACTGTGGAAACTTTCTTGATGTCAAGTGCTTACTCGCAAGTAAAATAGATTGTTCTGCATAAAAGATATACTAATGCAATGCATATGACAGTTTTGAAATCCAAGTCTGTTCACTGGAAAACAATTTGTGACATATAATGAATGAATCACTCATCAGAATGTCAACATTAAAACTTGCAAGTTGAGCAGAATCTTTTTAGGAGTCAGTTTTGATGCGATCTTTACCGAAGTATGCTTTCTAAACCACCATGCTTCAATTAGGACTTTTGAAGGTTGTAACTTGGTCAAGTTCACGGTTAGAAAAGAAAGGATAAAGGCTCAAAGTTTATTTTAACCCACTCATTCTCCTTGATCTTCTCCAATCCTAAGTTCAGCTAATTCGGCACTAGCGCTCACCTTTCAAAGGTTGAGTGACAGGAGTGATGGTTCAGGAAACCACAAGTTTTTGGAGTGACAGTCTCACTCGCATTTCGTCTTTTGGGTGTCCGGAGTCACACGACTTGTTTGTTCGAGGATTTTTCTTTTGTAATCCTTTTCGTTTTTCCGCTTTGATTTTCCCTAACTTTTTCCTGGACTGGCTCTTTTGAGCTTCTTTTGATTTTAAAGTCCAGCGGGATGCCCTAATCTTTTCCTAAGTCGCTTGTTTTCAAGATTCGACTTAGTGGGCTTTTTCTTTTGATTCTTTTCTCCTCTCTTTTTTTGAGCAAATTGTGTGACAGCAACTTATCTGAATTGTTTGAAAAAAGGGTTGTGATTGTTTCACTCTTTGGTCGACAATGGATAACCACTGTGGTTTTTTAGGTACAACCTATACAGGTGTGGTAGGCCCTCGAACAGGAACACTCCTTTTGCAATTTGGACGCTTGGTCAAATTAGATGACACCTACCCTGCCCCGGGTTAGGATTGAGGGTTTTTCATTTTCAGAAAAGAACTCCTACTACTAGGCTCAAAGGGGTTGACAAGGGATTATCATCCTTATATCTCCGGTGTTTAGGAATTTAAAAAAATGCCTGTACATCATCAGCAGGTTTCATTCAAAAGCATACACTCGGAAGCTTGCGCGTCTTTCAACTTCGTCATCCTCCCCGGATTCCGCTTAAACAAGCGTTAGACATTAATTAAAAACATAAGTGAACACAAATGGATTTAATCAAAAACATGCATATTCATTTTGTTGTCAATATCAATTGAAAACAATACAGTTTTACAAATGAGTTTTGCACCTAAACAGGAAAGAAACTACAAATGCAAAGAAATGACATGATAAAATAAAGAATGACAGCTTCAGGGAACCAGGCTTTTGAATCTTGACTTGTTGCTGAGTCAGCCATCTTCAGAATTGCTCATTGAAGTCAATCTTCCGTTCTTCCGAACCTATGCCCTCAGTGGATTCTTCCACGACATGAACTGATACCCCCACCTGGCTGGATGAAGGGAGATTGTTAATCTGAATACCCTGAGGCGTGATCGAGAACATGTTGGAGTCCAGCAGAGTCTGAACCTGGCTCTTAAGTACCTTACAATTCTCAGTTGAATACCCATGTGCCCCAACGTGGTACTCACAGTGGGTGTTGACATCAAAACCTGGCGGATACGGCGGAATCACGAGGTTAACCTTCTTCGGCATTATCAATCCACATTTGACCAAATTCGGCAACAACTAGCTGTATGATATCGGCAGCTGAGTAAAGTGTCTCTCTGGCCTCCTTGGTCTTTGCCTGGCATGCTGACGCGGCTGATAATGGCCTGACCGGTGACTAGCGAGAAACTGATACGTGCAGCGAAGATCCAAAAGATTGTTGACCGGGAATAGCTGAAACATCTGGATACTGAGTCTGAATTATCAGGGACTCCCTTTGTTCAGGTACTTTCACCTTCAGGCTTGGCCCAGGAACCGACAATAGTTGTGGGCACGAGGATTCAGAAGTCATAAATTGCAAGGCATCCTCCTGGCCCAATGCAACTTCATGAGAAATAAGAGGAACAAACACCTCTTTTGCAGTGAATGGCCCTCGACCACCTGGTACACTTACGCCGCCCGACGCGAATTCGACTGCCCCTGCATCAATTAAATCCTGAACTACATGCCTAAAAGCTTTGTAATTCTCAATGTTATGCCCCGGTGCCCCAGAATGGAAATCACAATGGGCACTTACATCATAGCCTGGTGGTGGCACGCCAGTTAGCGGAGACAACGTTCGCAGTTCGACCAACCGAAGTTGAAGCAAGACTTGCAGCAACCGAGTATAAGTCATTGGGACCTGGTCAAAGATTCGGTCGGGTTGCTTCAGCCTTGGAGCATACCTCCTGGTCTTAAGATTAACTTGGGGAGCAAGAGGTAGCTGCTGATGTGGCAAATCTGGGATCTCAGGTTGTGCAGCAGATCTTTGAGGCGCATCACGCCTTGGGAGAGATTCCACAGGCATGGGCGGAATAACCATTTCTACAGGGGCTTCGGGCATCTTATCATCCTTCCTTAGCACGCTCCTATCACTTCTGTGATCAGGCCCATCTGAGTCTTCAACTGATGGTTTTCCTCCCTCAACATCTTCTGATCCAGACGTAACCCTTGCATGTCTGCCATGAACTGCCCCATCTGGCTTCGAACTTCCTTCAATTCAGCCCGAATCTGATCAATTACTCTTCGCTGATTCCCTCGAGTTAAACATCTGTGGAAACTAAACTCCTCAATCCTATCACTTAAGAAAACCAAGCAGAGATAAGAACAGGAGGCCACCGAGAACACCTGCTATGCAAATGAGAGTGCAAGACGTAGACATGTCTATGTGTTTACAGGGAGATCTTTCCCCTTGATTCCAGTTTCAATAAACAAGAACAACAGGAATGGATACGAACACCACAATAATCTTCTCCTATATCAGGTAAAATTCTCTCTGAAGATTTCAAAGACGCCAGGCTCATCCATGGAGATCAGACCAAATAAAGGCCCTAACTCGGGTGTCAGAAACTTGTATACAACCCCCTTTCTTCAGAAAACCAGTACCAGAATAAAAGGAGACGACGAGAACCTTTCGAACATATAGACATGCGACGCTAAATGCTAGATGACTATGCAGATGCACACATGAGATCAAGGTATCCAATGCTCAAATTCGTTGCTGTTTCGTTGATTGAATTCAACTAGAGCTCTGCTCTAATCAAAACACTGAGATAATACACTGGATTGAACACTCAGGATAAAAATTCTGCACCGACGAGAAGACCAAGGTTGGTTGAAGGCCAGGTTTCCTACAAAAACCCATCCCTCTCACATGTGGGTTCTAGTCTTGAATGGTACGACATCCTATGTGGGTGGTCAGCGTCACAGACTTTCGAGAAACGATGATACGTTCATCGTTTCTGGTTTGGCATCATAGTCTAACAAAGCGGCCTCACTTAGCTGACCTCCCAAATGAACGGTCTCCAGAGTCGACAGTCTCTCTAAGTCAATATTCCCTCAACTGCACCAGACACGTAGGATAGAATATTTCCAAAGAAAAACCTCGTCTAAATGTGAATTTCACGCGAGCTATTGCGCAGCCAGACGCCACACAAGCTCCCGTTAATCTCCACTCTAATCCTATGTGTATACTCAAGCCCGGGTCCGACTTATCTCTCAATAAAACAACCCAACCCATAGCACAGCAGCACCAGAAATGCAATGCAATAATATACAACAGATAATGTACATAAAGCAAAAACTGTACAAAAATAAACACCCAAAGACACAACAGACAAGCGCTAGGAGTAACTCGCATAGGGAACCAGAGATTCTGGGTTCGATCCCCAGCAGAGTCGCCAGATGTCGCAACTGCGAAAAACACCCGGCAAAAACAAAAGAGTCGCCACCTTTCGTTATTTATCCCAACGAGAGGGAAAGGAAACAATCTGAAAAACCTGACGAAAAAGGGAAAAGACGAGGTCATCGCAACCAAGTCCTAGTTTGGGAGTCGGTTACACAAGGGGAAGGTATTAGCACCCCTCACGTCCTTCGTACTCGACAGGATCCACGCTTGTTGTCTATCTAAGGGTGTGTTTAAACTATTTATGCTACAGGCTTGCGGACAAAAATAAAATAAAAGAGAGACCTGGCAGAGCATCGCGTCTCTGGGCCTACGTACTTTCATCTGGTATGAAAGATTAGAGTCAACGTAGTTCGGCTAACTACAGAAGAAGGGGGAAGGTTGCTCGCAAATATGTCGCGTCTTGTGCCTACGTACTTTCATCTGGTATGAAAGATCAGAGTAGACGTAGTTCGGGATGACACGAAACCACAGGTTGATTAAGTGTTTTAATCGAGTAGGGTTAAACAATGATTCCAGCAGTTAGGGACGATGCCTGTTTGCGATAGAATCGAAGCTTAACAAAACTCTTTCTCTGAAAAAGAAGTTCCGATTAATCCCGAAGGAAAAAGGTTTGAATTTGTTTTGTATTTTTTAGTGAAGTGAGTTAATTCGGTTTGTGATTCACGTTGCACTAAAGACTATGACACGGAGGCGAATACGTTGTATATCGCCCCCAATTAGGACAGATACTAAACATTCTAGATAAGCGAGAGGAGACCCCTTACTCATCATTCCCCATGTAGCTTAAGGCTCGTAGTGCGCAACGTTTATCGCCTTTATTAAATGAGTTAGCATGATTTTGAGATGAGAAGAGAGACGCACGGAAGGTCTAAGGGAAACTCAGCCCTAACGTTCTCATGCAAAGTACTCCTAAAGTTTGGATAAAAAGGGGAAACATCTACCCTAATGTTAGCATACTTGGATTGAACACCTAATGTCTCTCCTACTCCCATCCTAAACTGAGGTACTAGGAATCCTATGAGGATCATGGCGAGAAAGCACAAGAAGAACAAAGGAAGAATCAATCACAAGTAGATAAATGCAGACATGAAAATGCACGATTAGAATGGTGGGAGGGAGGAAAAGTGTGTGGGGTAGCAGCCGCCACAAGCGCGTCTCGACCTCAACAGCGATGCAAGAATGATGCAAACATGTGGAGAAAACAAGAGATGAAAACATACGAACATGCAAACGAATGATCGACTCGAACCACATACAAACATGCAAATAATTGAAAGAATGAACGTACATGGCAACAACATCATGATTAAACAACCAAAAACAGTAGCAAATATCCAAAACAATTCAATTCTAATGCATCACACTGATCTATGATGATTCGAATCGAACCGGTATGCGAACATGCAAGAAAACAACAAAATATGGCATTCTGGCACAGTGTTAATCGGTTAACACATGCTGTTAATCGGTTAACCTGTGTAAAACAAGTGAAAATCTGGAAATTCTTAGGTGTTAATCGGTTAACACCAAGCGTTAACCGGTTAACACCAAGCGTTAACCGGTTAACACCCTGAAAACTTTGAAAATTTTGAATATTTGAATTGGTTAACCAGTTAACACTGTACCAGAAGCAGAAAAACAACAAACAGAACCACTTTCCAGCAAATAAGCACTTATCTGATTAACCGGATGATTGCATTATCACTTATTCACGAACTTAACTGAGCAAATCATTATTTAAACAACATGTAAACAGATCAACACAATCAGATCATGGATCAAACAACTCAAATCAATCACAATTCAATCGAATATGAAGATTAACATGGTAAACATGCAAATAAGCTTGAAAATTAAATCGGATCAGAAATCCAACCTACAAATCGGAGAATTGATTCAGTAATTGTTGACTCAACTGTAATTGTGTAGATATAAGCAAAGAAGTCCGGAATACTTCAAGATCCAAGCTAATTGATGATGTATGAATGAAGATCCTTCACAATTAAGCCAAATTACTCCAAATAAGCACTTCTACAATCACCTCAAAATCCAGATCTGAACTTGCACGAAAATTGAAGATGAGAATTGATCAAATGATGATAGAAAATGGAGGATTATGCTCAAGAATCTATTGATTCCAATGAAGAATCATTAGTTCCAAGGAAAATGAGCTTTGAGTGAAGGTTTTGGCTATGGAGGAAAATGAGAGAATTGAGAGAGAATTGATCAACTCTGAACTTGAGATGAAAATTATGAAGGTTAAAATGGCTTGCTTTGGAGTAAAATCATTTAAATACTCTCTTGGTATGGGATCCAAAGCAAGGATTGGAAGTTGGTTTGGAAATTGTGGTATGGAATGAGGTTTGGGATTTTGGAGGGAAATGAAATTTAACCAAATTTCAAATGATGTTCTAGATCCTTCCCAAGTGCAAAAATGGGCTTTCAAGTGATCAAAATTGGACCCCAAAGCAAATCCACCTGATAATTCAGGTACAGGGCAAATTCTGCTACGGTTAACCGGTTAACCATATACGTTAACCGGTTAACACTGTTAACACTTCAATTTTGGGATGATTTTCAAATGGTTAATCGGTTAACCATATGTGTTAACTGATTAACACATTCAAAAATTTGAATTTGGCGCCTTTTGGTGGGAAATCTATCCATATGCCCTGTTTCAACTGTCTAGAGCTCTATTTAGCTGCTGAACCTCATTTTTTACTGTTGTCACTGTGAAAATGCTTGTTATGAGCCTGAATGCTGATTTCTGATCTGGAATTAACCTGTTAAACAGAATAAAATCGATCGCTCAATTGCTGGGCAAAATAAATGCCCGAGCCTCTGATGCTCACTGTTCGCTGTTTATTCTTTTGCTCCAAAATGAATCTGAGCCACAGGAACGCCTTGATCCCATGCCTCGAGACCGAATGCTATGCAATGCAAAATGCTAAATGCGAAAATGAAACATAAGCCAAGTATAAAAACAAGAAGACAAATTTTTGGGTGCTACACTGTTTCACCCCAAAATTTGCCCAACATTTCTTTACCTAGCTTATGTTTCATTTCATGCACATTAGCATTATCATTTGCATTTCATTGACATGTATGCAGGAGATCAAGAGGTATGATTACCAATCAAGGGCTACACAAGACTTTGAAGCTAGCTGGGAGGCTTATTCAGGTGTTCAAGGGTTGATATCCTTGTCAGAGAAGTTAAAAGATCCTCAGAGAGAGTGATTGAAGCCAAGAGGGTGTGTCTCCTAACTTGAGAGTTGTGGGAAGTCATCAGATGATTCTGAAGCCATGAAGTTAGACTTTAGGTCTTGAGAGAGCTCATGATAAGTGTTGAAGGTCACTTTGAAGCCTAGACATGTCATTGTGCAAGATTAAGAAGGCTCAGCCATGAATAGTACAGCTAGGGTTTGACTGGGTCAACCCTAAGTCAACTGATGATTTGAAGAAGGTTAAGACTTAATTCAAGGTCCATGTGATCATGGGTTGATACATTGAGATGTTATAAGGATGATTCCAAGGTTAACTCATCCTGATTGAAGAGTTTGAGAAGTTTCAGGCTAGGGTTTCTAAGACTTGACAGTGTAAAATCCCCTAGTTTGACCCTTGTCTTCAAGGCAATTTAACTCAAGATATGATTGTCATCTCATCTTGACCCCAACATGATTGTTGTAGGGCATGGTCTTAGATTTAATTTGAGTACTATAAGTCCTTGATAGGATCCATAGAACTCAAGTTATGAGCCAGACAAGTTACAAGTCATCTGAGGCATGTGAATTTGGAGATTGAAAGTGACCCAACTTGCATGAAACATTTTCCCTAGAAGGATGATTCCTATGAACTTTTGGTCAACATGAACATTGTTCCTTATTCTCTTATCTTTCTAGAGAGTACTAGAAGTCCTTGATAGGATTTGTAGAACTCATGTTATGGCTTTGACAAGTCAATGGTATTTTGGGTATTTGGACATTACAGGTCATTTTGAACCATAAGTCAATTTCACCATCTTGCAAGCCTCAAATGGATTTTTGTTCAACATGAAAGTTGTTCAAAATAATGTTTTTAGCTTTTTTAAGCATCCCCATTGATATGGATTGTATCAAGCATTGGTGGAAGAAAGTTCATATAAAAGCCATTTTAATGAATTAAGATGAGAAAATTCAAAACAATTGAGAATAACATGTTTTCAAGTCAAATTTGTAGTCATTTTGAATGGAATTGATGTTCTAAATAGATTGGCATTATTACATTTTTGTCTACTTCGGGACCACAGCTCAAATCTCGTTTTATTAATATCCTGAAAAATGGTTACAATGATTGAATATTGGAAAATAGACTCCTAGGAAATACTATCCTATCCTATGAAAAATCAAATGGGAAAATAGCCCCCTAACAAGTGGACTTCAAGAAAACTACCCCTAAAAGTGTAAAAAGTCCCCTAACAAATGGACTTCTAAAACTATCTCTAAAATAAACTCCATGAAGAAAATATACTCTAAAAAAGATTAAATCTACACTAATATTTTTTCCTCTTTTTCATACTTCTATTTTCTTCTTTTTTTCATTTCTTTCTTTTTTCTATTTTTTCCTCAATATTCTTTTCTCTTTTCTTTTTCAAAATATTTTTCATATATTCTTTTCTCTTTTCTTTTTCACTATTTTTTCAATATTCCCTTTCTCTATTTCTTTTTTTTCAAAATATTCTTCATATATTTTTTCTATATTTTTTCTATATTTTTTCTATATTTCTTTTTCCATATAAAACCCTAAACAAATGAATCTAAAAGAAAAAAGAAAAATACAAAGGGGGGGTACAGTCTGTTATAGGGGTGAGGCAGCAAAAATACTGCAAAAAGAATAAAGAAAATGGGCCCAGCCCAAAGGCAACTCAGAAACGGGGAGGGGGGTGCAGAAATTGAAATGGGATGTGTGGATAGCATATGGGCCCAGCCCACTAACCCACAGCAAAGAACACAGAACGAAGGGTGTACGTCCAAACGAGGGGGTTTGTACGGATGACAACGAACTGATGGGCCCAAGGCCCAATCCACCTGGGGTCTCCTTCTTTCATTTCATCTTCTGAACGAAAAAAACCCTAATTCCTCTTCCTATCACTGTTCATGGCCGCCACCACCATCCTCTCACCCTCTCAGACTCCCTCATCTCTCAAGACTTCACTCTTTCTCGTTCTCAACCACAATCTTCTTCAACGAAGCTCTTTCTTTCCCGTTTCAATCTCTTCTCTCTTCAAAGACCGACTACAAACAAAACCTACTGATTCGTTAAAGCCCGACGAGTGTTGTTGAAGAACACTGTTGAAGATCTGGAGATTTTTTGAAGATTCTGGCTGTGAAGAACAATTCTTGATGACGAACTGTGATGAGATTTTGATGAACGACGATGAGGATCCATGGACGTCATGAAGCAAACGACTGAAATCTTGAGCTTCGCGGACGATCTACAGCTTGAATGTTCTTGAGTCTGGATTCATGCGAAGACGGTGGCTTCAGATCGCGATGTTGATGCGGAGAAGATTTCGGCGTGAAGATCTATGGAGATTTTGAAAGGTTTCTGGGCGAAGATTGACGCATGTTCTTGAAGGTCGATGAAGATCTTCAAGTTTCTGGAGATGGACAATGATGAAGATCACGAACCTGTTGATGAGTTATGTTGAGGAAGTCGCTGGGAAGGTTGAACAAGATTGAAGATCACTGGAGGAAGTTTCTGGAGAGTGATGAATTGCTGGGAAAGTTGAAGGAGATCTGGAGACTGATGATGATCGTATGAAGTTCTGGAGGATTAACGAAGAACATGCGAAGTTCTTGGTGAAGATCGTTGCATCTTTCTGGAAAACGTGAAGAACACCATGAACATGGATGAAGGCTTTCTGGAAAACGTGAAGAACACCATTCAACCATTCATCTTTCTGGAGGATTAACGAAGAACATGCGTGAAGGTTCTTGAGAGTTTGTGGAGATTTTCTGTAAAACGGATGAATAAGGTTGAAGGTTGCTGGGAAAATGATGAACATTTTGAAGATTTCTGGAAGTTGGATGAGCATTGATGATGATGATGATCGGGAAGATGAAGATCAAGGATGCAGAATTCTGGAAATTTTCAGTTCTCCGGTGGGTTGTTACGGCGGCCGGAGGGAGTTAGGGTGGTCGGAGGTGGGAAGTTAGGGTGGCCGGAGGTGGTGGGGGCGGTGGTTGCATGGCCGTCGGCCATGCAACCGGCGAGGCTCAGGTGGCGCCAAGTGTCATGGTGGGTGGAAGGTGGAGTGATGCATGAAAGCCACGTGGAGCTGGGAGAGGGAAGTGGAGAACGCTACGTGGAAACTTCTGAGCTGAGGGAAAATGTGAGGTGGCTCCTCCAGAGTTGCACGCGTGGCCGAAATTTATACTGACAAGTGGCGTTTCCTTGGACCAAATGAACAAAAACGGATTGAATATATTTTGGGCCTCCAACCTGCACATTCTGGGCCCACGAAAAATGGCCACTAAACCCTGAAAAACTGAATAAAACATTAAAAAAGAAAATCAAACCCAATTAGAAGCTAATCAAAGACTTAATCCTAATTAACTAATTAACACTACAATTAGATGCTAAATGACAATTAAACTAATCTAATCCTAATTAAATCTAACAAACTCTAATTAAAAGATAACTAATATTAAACTCTAATTAAACTAATTAAATCCTAATTAAATCTAAAAGATGATTAAAATCTAATTAAACCTATATTAAATTAAAATCAACATCTATTAAAATTCTATTTAATCTCTAATAAAATCTATACCATTTAATTTCTACTTAAAAAAAATCCTAATAAGAGAAATATTCCCTTTATCTAAAAACTTAATATCTAAAAAGAAATTTATTCTAAAATCTATTAAAACAATTTATAAAATTCTAAAAAAGATTTAAAGCTATTAAAAATATTAAAAAAATCTATTTAAATTCTGAAAAATCTAAAAAGCCTATTAAAAATCTACAAAAGGCTATTAAATCCTAAAAAAATGCAGACAAATGCAAATAACCAATATAAAAAATAGCACGAGACCAGATCGAAGCAAACGGTAACCCGGACACCAAAAATCTCAAAAATCACTGCATAAACCGAAAACACCCAGGAAGCGCGCGACTTCCTAAAATAACCTCCGATTACCCGAACCGGTCTGAAACACCCGAAAAGCGAAAACAGGGTTGTGATCCCAATAAAATCACCATGATTGATGAAATGCGCTATATGCAGTATGCAAATGCGAATGCGAGCATGCGTCGAAGCATAAACCGAAAGCGGCACCGGTTGGTCAAATTTTGGGGTGCAACACCCGTGGCCACGCCTGATCTTTCGTATCTCTTTTTGTACATTTCATGCATTGATATGCTGATCACCGCCAGGTCTGTTGGTTGGGGTCATGCCTTATTGCTTCAGTTGTATGTGATTACAGTTGTACGCTACCCGAGCGGGCTTTTCAGATGAATATATGAGGATTTCTTTTCCATGATTGGATCATAGACTTTATTTGTCTCGGAAACTAGGATCGGGGGGAATCTCCCTAAGGCACAGACACACGTTTGCATTTGCATGAAGCATTTGCATAACGAGCACCTTGTCGTTTTTTCTTCTAACCCTTTGTGTATGCAGGTTGTTCCAGGATTGATCGAAGACCGATCCACCGCTATCCGACCAGAGCAAATCAAGCTAGAGCAATGGAACAAGTGCAAACTGACGTCCAGGTACTCCGGGAGAGGATGGACCGCTTCATGGAGCTCATGCAAGTGGTTGCCAACGGCCAAGACCAGCTCAGAACATTGGTCCAGCCTCTGATCTCAAGGGTTGACAGCAACGGTGTACTCCATGGTGGGAATGTTCCGACCCCTCCACCTGTTGAAACTCCTCAGGGTGGCATCCCCGTGACCTGGGGGAATGGAAGTGGTAACGGCAATGTGATCACTAACATTGGGCTCAATGGTAATACGACTGGCGTCGGTAATGGGAACTTTGAGGCTAATGGCAACTCTGGACTAGGCAACGGCAACGCAGGTGCTGGAAATCTGTATGGGCCTAATCCTACTGGATGTGCTGCTGGCAATGGTGTTCAGCCATGGCTAGAAGATCGTCAAGAAGATTTGTTCTCACAGAGGAGTGCTGAAGGAGAACTGACTGCTGAAGCACGTTTGAGGTTTAAGGCACTCGAGGACAAAATGAGGAATTTCGAGAACCAGAACACTATGGGGGTCGACATGACTAAATTGGGATTGATTTCTGATTTCAAGGTGCCTCCTAAATTCAAGGTACCCGACTTTGAGAAATACAAGGGCACCACTTGCCCTCGTGTCCACTTAAGGTCGTACTACCGAAAGATGTCCGCTCACTCTGAAGACGAGAAGTTGCTGATGCACTTCTTTCAGGATAGCTTGTCCGGGCCATCCTTGGAATGGTACATGAGTTTGGAACCCACCAGTGTGCGCACGTGGAAGGAACTGGCTGAGGCCTTTGTACACCATTATCAGTATAACAGTGACTTGGCTCCAAACCGGGTTCAACTGCAGAACTTGTCGCAGAGGAACAACGAAGGGTTCAAAGAATACGCCCAGAGATGGCGTGAATTAGCAGCTAGAGTTCAGCCGCCGATGGTTGAACGAGAGCTTCTTGAGATGTTTGTAGCCACTCTCCCGGGGGTCTATTACGAGAAATTGGTCATCCGTATGTCAGGGAGTTTCTCAAATCTCATCATTACTGGAGAGCACGTTGAAAATGGGATCAAACTGGGAAAAATTCAAGGTGTTGATCTATCCTCAGCTGGAGGAGGAAAGAAACCATATGGTAACAAAAGGCGTGAAGGAGAGACGGGCGCCGTGTCTAACACTCGAAGGAAAGGTAAGGGTCAGCGCCAGCAGGTGGCTAGCATAACCATCCCTGCTGTTCAACAACCCCAGCCACAGCAGCAGCCAAATCAGCAAGGGTACAGAAAGTATCAGAACAGGGCACCTCTGTCAAGTCGTCACCTCGAGACGCCACCCATGTCTTATGCTCAGCTATTACAAACTTTGCTTCAGTTACAGCTAGTCCAGAAAAGAACCCTGGATCCCTTGACAGGGGCACCTCCGCAGGGTTATGATGCGAACGCAACATGTGATTTTCACTCAGGGGCACCCGGCCACACGATAGAAAACTGCAAAGCCTTCAAGCATAAGGTGCAAGATATGGTGGATGTTAAGATCATCAATTTCTTAGATAATATGCCGAATGTCACAAAGAACCCTATGCCGAACCATAGGGGAGGTGGGGTGAATGCCATTATTGAAGAAGAGGGTTTAGATGTGTTGACTGATGTCAAGGATCTAAAGACACCGCTTAGCTTCGTTAAAGCCAAGCTGATGAAGAGAGGCTTCTTTCCGGGCTATGGAGAATTGTGTATGGGTTGTGCGACCTGTCCTGATGGATGTGAGCAGTTGATAGAGGGGATTCAGAGTCTGATGACCGAAGGAATCTTGCAGTTTAGCCGAAGGGACAAATGTGGATCTGGAGAGGTAATGCTGAAGCAAGATGATGAGGTTGCCACCATCACCATCCCTCGCCAGACGATAACCATTTCTGCACCCAGACCGCCCACAATTACCATCACAAAGGCAGGGCTGATACCTTTTGAAAGCACCAATGATGTCCCATGGCACTATGGGGCAGACGTCTACTGTAACGGACAGAAGTTGGAACTAGAACCATCTGGGCAGTCTGTGGATAACCTAGTGGGAATTGGCAGAATCACGCGCAGCGGAAGAGTATTTGCTCCACCTGAGGGTGTGGCGGACAAAGCAGACAAGGCGGAGGAAACTGATAAGGGAAAAAGTAAAGTCGTTGAGGAAACCCCTCGTGGGGTAGAGAAGGACTTACTTGTAAAGGACGCTGAAGAGTTCATGAGGTTGATCAAGAAGAGTGATTACAAGATCGTGGATCAACTCCATCAAACACCCTCGAAAATTTACATCCTGAATTTGTTGCTATGTTCGGAGTCACATTGCAACATGCTGTTAAAGGTTTTGAATGCCACGTATGTACCACAGGAAATCTCGGTCAACCAGTTGGAAGGGGTAGTAGCCCACGTGAATGCTGGAAACGGGTTGGGATTCACTGACCTGGAGCTGACGCCGAAGGGAAGAAACCACAACAGTGCCCTGCACATCTCGATAGAGTGTAGGGGAATAGTTATGTCTCACGTGTTGGTGGACACAGGGTCATCACTCAATGTCCTTCCGAAGAAGGCGTTGATGAAGTTAGATACTCGCGGATTGATTTGCACACCCAGTGATCTGGTTGTAAAGGCTTTCGATGGAACCAAATGTCATGTCTTTGGAGAGGTAACCCTGCCAATCCAAGTCGGGCCGGAAACTTTCGACGCAGTCTTCTACATCATGGACATCATGCCTGCCTACAGCTGTCTCAAGTATGCTGTAGGGGGCAGCATTGTAACTGTTTGTGGCGAGGAAGATATAATGGTGAGCCATTTGTCGTCCTTCAAATATGTTGAGATGGATGGGGAAATCCACGAAAACCTATATCAGGAATTCGAAGCTGTTAAGGTCAAAGACGTGGCTCCAGTAATGACTGAAAAACCAGAGATGACTTTCTCTTCCTTCAAGGAAGCCTGGGCCGTTGTTCAAGCCGGATCCACCCCAGGCTGGGGGCAGATTCTGGAAATACCTAACAAACAGGACAAGTTTGGGTTAGGATACTCTCCTACGGCTGAAGCCTCCTCTTCTCACAGTGCGTCGCGAGGTAAAGGGCCGATCCAGTTTACTAGTGGCGGGGTGATATTTGAAAGTGTCAACGCAGTGTCTGAAGACGGCGAAGACAGCGACTGCGACCTGGACTCTTGAATCCAGCCAAGCAAACCAGGCCAGAGCCTCACCAACTGGTCCATCAGGGATACCATCCAAGTGACAGGCAAAGAGTAATGATTTACTTTCTCCAATTATTGTACAACCCTATGTCCTACCCGGGGCATAGTGGTTTTATTGTCAGGGCCTTGTTTGATTATGTACATGCATTTTACCAATAAATCAAAAGGCGTTTTTCTTCGCATTCAAATGTTGTGATCTCTGTTATTCCTGTTTTATATTTGTTTTGAAAAACAATAAAATGGCAATAGGGTTTGTGCTAACCTGCATATCCTTGTTTTAAGCTTAACCCTTGTTATTGCAGGATCCACATAGCAGATGACATCGACTCTAAACCTTCTACGACTCACTTCGACTTTGATTGCCCGATCTATCAAGCTGAAGAAGAGATTGATGAAGACGAAGACCTTCCCGAAGAGTTGGCCCGCTTGTTGAAACAAGAAGAGAAAGTTATTCTGCCTCATGAGGAAGAGATTGAGATTGTGAATCTGGGTTCTGAGGAACTAGTCAGGAACGTCAGGATAGGGGCCGCACTGCAGAGTGATGTCAAGCAGAGACTGGTCGAGATGCTGAGAGAGTATAGTGACATATTTTCTTGGTCATACGAAGACATGCCCGGACTTGACACTGACATCGTGGTCCATCACTTGCCGCTGCGAGAAGATTGCCCTCCCGTTAAGCAGAAGCTTAGGAGGACACGACCAGATATGGCCGTTAAGATCAAAGAAGAAGTGCAAAAGCAGCTTGATGTTGGCTTCTTAGCGGTCACTACGTACCCTCCGTGGGTCGCCAACATAGTGCCTGTACCGAAGAAGGACGGTAAGGTGTGAATGTGCGTCGATTATCGGGACTTGAATAGGGCGAGCCCTAAAGATGATTTCCCGCTCCCTGATATTGATGTGTTGGTCGACAATACAACTCAGTTCTCCGTGTTTTCGTTCATGGATGGATTCTCCAGCTACAATCAGATCAAGATGGCGCCGGAGGACATGGAGAAAACTACGTTTATTACACCTTGGGGAACATTTTGCTACAAGGTAATGCCTTTCGATCTGAAGAACGCGGGGGCCACTTACCAAAGAGCAATGGTCACTTTGTTTCATGATATGATTCATCATGAGATTGAAGTCTATGTTGATGACATGATTGCAAAGTCTCAAACGGAGGAGGGACATCTGGTCAATTTGCTGAAGCTTTTTGAGAGGCTTAGGAAGTTCAGGTTGAGGCTGAATCCTAACAAGTGTACTTTCGGAGTACGGTCGGGAAAACTACTGGGGTTTATCGTGAGCGAAAGAGGCATTGAGGTTAATCCTGCGAAGATAAAAGCAATACAAGAAATGCCAGCGCCAAAAACCGAAAAAGAAGTTCGTGGTTTCTTGGGCAGAATAAACTACATTGCAAGGTTTATTTCTCAGCTCACGGCCACGTGTGAACCGATGTTCAAACTACTGAAAAAAGATCAGGCGATTATCTGGAACGAGGATTGCCAGAAGGCATTTGATAAGATAAAACAGTATCTACAGGAACCTCCGATCTTGATACCCCCAGTGGCCGGACGACCCTTAATCATGTACTTGACAGTTCTTGAGAATAGTATGGGGTGTGTTCTCGGTCAGCACGACGAGACGGGCAGAAAGGAGCATGCCATTTACTATTTGAGTAAAAAGTTCACAGATTGTGAATCTCGTTACTCGATGCTGGAGAAGATGTGTTATGCACTAGCATGGGCTGCCAAACGTTTACGACAGTACATGCTCAACCATACAACCATGCTAATTTCAAAGATGGATCCGATCAGGTACGTCTTCGAGAAGCAAGCTCTTTCAGGCAGGATTTCCAGATGGCAAATGGTGTTGACGGAATATGACATTCAGTACGTTTCCCAGAAGGCCATCAAGGGAAGCGTATTGTCTAAATACCTTGCCGAACAGCCGATCGAGGACTATCAGTCGATGAAATTTGAATTCCCTGATGAGGATATCATGTTTCTCAGGGTGAAAGATTGTGATGAACCGTTGCCCGACGAGGGGCCAGATAGGAAGTCCCAATGGAAGTTGATATTTGACGGGGCGGTTAATTCTTACGGAAGTGGCATTGGGGAGATTATCACGACTCCCCATGGATCCCACATCCCATTTACGGCTAGACTGACGTTTCCGGTCACCAATAACAAAGCGGAGTACGAAGCATACATCATGGGTCTAGAGGAAGCAATTGATTTGAGAATCAAGAACCTAGATGTGTATGATGACTCGGCACTTGTGATTAACCATATTAAAGGGGAGTGGGAGACTCGTCAATTAAATTTGGTGCCGTACATGAATTATGCCAGAAGGCTGCTTCCGTTCTTTGATCGAGTGGAACTCCATCATGTGCCCAGAGTTGAAAATCAGATGGCTGATGCCTTAGCCACGTTGGCTTCGATGTATAAATTCAATTTTTGGAATGAAGCTCCAAGGATTGTCCTTTCTCGTCTTGATAGACCTGCATTCGTCTTTGCGATCGAGGAAGCCTCCGATGGCAAGCCATGGTTCCATGATATCCAGACCTTCCTTATGACTAAAGAGTATCCGACGGGAGCATCAACCCAGGATAAGAAGACTCTGAGGAGGCTGTCTGGAAATTTTTACCTCAATCCTGATGGAGTTTTGTATAAAAGAAACCATGATCTCGTGCTACTCAGATGTGTAGATGAGAAAGAAGCGAGTATGCTCATGGAAGAAGTCCATGAAGGCACATTTGGTACGCATGTCGGCGGGCATGCAATGACGAGAAAAATCCTGAGAGCAGGATACTACTGGCTGACGATAGAATCGTATTGTTTTAAATTCGCGAAGAGATGTCATAAATGCCATATTTATGCTGATAAGATTCATGTGCCTTCGTGCTCGTTGAATGTCATGTCCTCCCCGTGTTCGTTCTCCATGTGGGGCATCGACATGATAGGCAAGATCGAGCCCACTGCATCTAACGGTCATCGCTTCATTTTGGTAGCCATCAACTACTTCACCAAGTGGGTGGAGGCAGCCTCGTATGCTAACGTGACCAAGCAGGTGGTGGCTAAATTCATAAAGAGGGACATCATCTGTCATTACGAAATTCCCGAGCGGATCATTATTGATAATGGTTCGAACCTGAATGACAAGATGATGAAGGAGCTGTGCCAAAGTTTCAAGATTGAACATCACAACTCATCTCCTTACCGGCCGAAGATGAATGGCGCCGTTGAAGCGGCCAATAAAAATATTAAGAAGATTGTACAGAAGATGGTTGTGACCTATAAGGATTGGCACGAGATGTTGCCGTTTGCATTGCACGGCTATTGTACAACGGTGCGTACATCAACCGGGGCAACTCCTTTCTCACTGGTGTACGGTATGGAAGTTGTCCTACCATTAGAAGTTGAGATTCCTTCTTTACGAGTTTTGGTTGATGTGAAACTCGATGAGGCAGAATGGATTAAGAACCGACTAAACCAACTCAGCCTGATGGACGAGAAGAGATTAGCATCGATTGCATATGGTCGTCTGTACCAAAGCCGAATGAAGAAAGCCTATGACAAGAAGGTGCGTCCTAGAAGCTTTCAGACGGGTGATCTCGTCCTGAAGAAGATTCTTCCTCCACACTCCGATCACCGGGGCAAGTGGACTCCCAATTACGAAGGTCTGTACATCGTCAGCAAGGTCTTCTCGGGAGGAGCCTTGTTGTTATCCACGATGGATGGCGAAGATTTTGCATCCCCGGTGAACGCGGACGCAGTTAAAAAAATACTTTGCTTAAAGAATGACCTGCTGGAAAGAAAAAAGAATATCCAGGCAAAAATGGGGCATCCCGGCGAACCATAAAAAAGGGAAAAAGGTTCTGGCAAAAATTAAGGATATAGATGGAAAAATGTACACCCGCAAAGTCGAAAACCTGGAAGGGCGATTTTGGTAAAAAAGGGTATCCCGGTGAATCGAAAACCCGAAAGGGCGATTCAGGCAAAAGTTAGGGATTTGAAAAAGCAAATGACTGCGTTCCGTGTGTGGACTTTCATTGTTTAGTGGTTTGGAAGACCTGAGGGCCGTTTATCTGAATCAATCTCTTCTGAGGCTGAAGCGTCGGAGAAGTATCGAAGTCGAGTGGGTCATAGAGGGATCAACTCATGGTGTTCGTCTACGCCGTATTGCCGACATTTGTGTATATACTGATGTATATTTATGTTTTTATATTTGCACAGCTTCCTCATTCCAGGAGCTTACATCTGTTGTAAAACATTTTCACCCATTCAGGGGTTAGTCATCAATAAAATATATACTATTCAGCAATTTTGTTTGTTTGTTTAGCATCTATCTGTTTTGTTTGCGAAAAAGAACACCGATGTTTTTGATAAAATACGCATACATAAACTTACTGGCCTAGGCCACTGATTGTTGAAACAATAAATTACTTGAACATTGTCACAAGATGATAACCTTGATAGGTCCCTTTGAGAAGGATATCTTGTCTGTTTGTTTGTGTTTCCGTAGGTATAGCATATTCCAGGCAGTACGCCGCATGCGTCCCCCAAGCAGGATGATTCCTTCTTCCCCAGCAAGTGTAGCAGCATCTCCCCATGGAGTCTAAACGTGGGACCAAGAGCATTGATATGTCCTCTCAAGCAGAGATAGATTCTCCCCAATCAGAGGTATCCTGGAGGATCATCATCCCCCCAGCTGAGTCATACGCTGAAGCGTATATTCATTCCACAGCACTGGGTCAAAGTGCAGTTTTCGTAGAAGACTACTCGCAAGTATGCAGCTTCCGGTAATCCAAACTGAGGTCTCCTGGAGAATTGAAATTCCCCATAGAGTTGTACTCTCCCCCAGTAAGTAGGATGATTCCTTCTACCACAGCCGAGCTGGCAAATCCCCAAGAGAGTCGAGTCCTTGGAAGCCGTTTGGGCCATGATTGGTTTTCCCCAGTAGAGTGTTGAATAGCCGATGCTGTATTTCCCCACCAGAGTCGTTATCTCCAGGAAAGTTTTGCTGCGAATGCCGTGCAGTTTATTTCTGCGATTAATATCGTTTCCTCGACAGTTTGCGGTTTGAATACCTGGTTAAGCGGGTTCAGGTTCTTGTAGAACTTTGTTCCCCTGCAGCAGTCGGCTGAAGTTCGTTCCCCAGGCGGAATCCAATTGAGATTGGTGTGACTTCTTCTCCTCGGCAGGATGATTCCTCCTCTCCACCAGAGTGGTTCCTTCTCCTTGACAGGAGGATTCTCCCTTCAACATTTATTTTGCTGATGGGGTCGTAGCATTTTGCATGATTGCATAGCATTTACCCTAAACGCGTAGCATTTCCACCGTGTGGAATATTGCGCCATTGTCAAAGCATATGCATACGAAACATGAGCTAGGTCATTACCGTTCTTGTTTTGCAGATGTTCCTCCGCAGAATGGTTTGCTCAAGATGATTCTTGAATTCCCCAGCGAAGTTGGTTGCTTAAGATGATTCTTGAGTTCCACAGTGAGGTCGCCAGAGTTGGTTGCTCAAATTGATGATTAGAATTCCTGGCAGAGTGTTTGCTCAGGATGATTCCTGAAATCTCCAGCAGAGTTATTGGTTCAGGATGATTCTTGAAGTCCCCGGCGGAATTATTTGTCCAAGATGATTCTTGTAGTCCTCAGCAGAGTTGATTCACCCAGAATGATTTCTGGATCCCCGAAGCATAGTTACTTGATAGTTCTCCAGAATACCCAGCAGAGATGTGTCATCCCCAGCGTGTTTTTGAAACCGAGAAGTTGAAATTTCCTTGAAGATTTGATGATCGAAGTCTGGCAGCGGTGCCAAAACCCCTGACTTACTGATGAAGTCCAGCTGCGATGTCGAAGCGGTTTGCCTAGCTGACGCAGGGTGCCTGATGGAAAAAGATTATATATCCTTATTGGTCCGTGATTGATTAAGGATTCCATTTGAAGACTTACTGATGAAGTCCAGCTGCGATGTCGAAGCAGTTTGCTTAGCTGACGCAGGGTGCCTGATGGCAAAAGATTATATATCCTTATTGGTCCGTGATTGATTAAGGATTCCATTTGAAGACTTACGGATGAAGTCCAACTGTGATGTAGAAGCAGTTCCCTCAGCTGATGCAGAGTGCCTGAAGGTAGAAGGTATAGGTATCCCTATTGGTTCATGATTGATTGAGGAGTCTGTTTCCGACTTTCTGACGGAGTCTGGCTGACGCCCGAGATGTTCTGTGAATGCCCAACGACATAATTAACTTGATTGTTAAAAAGTTCCTAATGACCTGATGAGTCCCGAGGAATCCTTCTGCCGGAGTGCCGCAGAGTACCTGACGGTAATATCAGCTATGTATCGCCGGTTACCGAGTGACCAGTGATCCCTTGATGACTTGAGGAAGAAGCTGCAGTGAAATCGGATAATCATCCCGACGGAGATTTGAAAGTAGCCATATTTCGCCAGTTACCGAATAACTGGTGATCACTTATTGACTTACTGATGAAGTCCGACAAAGATGTTGTCGACGTTCCTAGCGACATGATGAGTCCATAGGTGGCGATAAGGAATTCTTCTGCTATGTCACAGAACGCCTGACGATATAATCAACCATTCATTGCCAGTTACTGTGTAACCGGTGATCCCGTGATGACTTGAGGACGAAGATCTACGGAAAAATCAGATGATCATCCTGATGGAGACTTGATATTAGACCCTTCATCGGTTACCATGTGACCAATTCCCCAGCAGAGTTGTCGTGCAACTGTCATGCTCAGTTTTGAAGATGCTCCTACCAATCAGAGTATCGTTTACCTGTGCAGACGACATAATTGACCATCCCTTGCCTGTTACCGTGTAACTGGTGATCCCTCGATGATTTGAGGACATAGATGATCATCCTGACGGAAATTTGAGATTAATCCATCACCAGCTACCGTGCAATCGGTGATCCCTTGATGATTTGAGGACGTAATGGTATCAGATAAATCAGAGAATCATCCTGACGGAGATTCAGATCAGTATTTCTCCAGCTAGTTGCCGTGCAGCTATTATTTCAGTTTCCGAAGATTTGTCCCCATCAGAGTACCGTATACTTGTGCAGTTGGCAAATTTCCGGGTTTGTTGGTATTCAACCGTCTTTCACCTTGATTGTTTGAGAGCCGTTCGCTTCTCACCCAGTCAGGTCCAAGCCGTTTGAATAGGGGCAGCTGTTTCACCCCAAAATTTTCCCAACATTTCTTTACCTAGCTTATGTTTCATTTCATGCACATTAGCATTATCATTTGCATTTCATTGACATGTATGCAGGAGATCAAGAGGTATGATTACCAATAAAGGGCTACACAAGACTTTGAAGCTAGCTGGGAGGCTTATTCAGGTGTTCAAGGGTTGATATCCTTGTCAGAGAAGTTAAAAGATCCTCAGAGAGAGTGATTGAAGCCAAGAGGGTTTGTCTCCTAACTTGAGAGTTGTGGGAAGTCACCAGATGATTCTGAAGCCATGAAGTTAGACTTGAGGTCTTGAGAGAGCTCATGATAAGTGTTTAAGGTCACTTTGAGTCCTAGACAGGTCATTGTGCAAGATTAAGAAGGCTCAGCCATGAGTGGTGCAGCTAGGCTTTGACTGGGTCAACCCTAAGTCAACTGATGATTTGAAGAAGGTTAAGACTTAATTCAAGGTCCATGTGATCATGGGTTGATACATTGAGATTTTCTAAGGATGATTCCAAGGTTAACTCATCATGATTGAAGAGTTTGAGAAGTTTCAGGCTAGGGTTTCTAAGACTTGACAGTGTAAAATCCCCTAGTTTGACCCCTATCTTTAAGGCAATTTAACTCAAGATATGATTGTCATATCATCTTGACCCCAACATGATTGTTGTAGGGCATGGTCTTAGCTTTAATTTGAGTACTAGAAGTCCTTGATAGGATCCATAGAACTCAAGTTATGAGCCAGACAAGTTACAAGTCATCTGAGGCATGTGAATTTGGAGCTTGAAAGTTACCCAAATTGCATGACACTTTTTCCCTATAAGGATGATTCCTATGAACTTTTGGTAAACATGAATGTTGTTCCTTATTCTCTTAGCTTTCTAGAGAGTACTATAAGTCCTTGATAGGATTTGTAGAACTCAAGTTATGGCTTTGACAAGTCAAGGGTATTTTGGGTATTTGGACATTACAGGTCATTTTGAACCATAAGTCAATTTCACCATCTTGCAAGCCTCAAATGGATTTTTGTTCAACATGAAAGTTGTTAAAAATGATGTTTTTAGCTTGTCTAAGCATCAAGTGTCCATTGATATGGATTGTATCAAGCATTGGTGGAAGAAAGTTCATATAAAAGCCATTTTAATGAATTAAGATGAGAAAATTCAAAACAATTGAGAATAACATGTTTTCAAGTCAAATTAGTAGTCATTTTGAATGGAATTAATGTTCTAAAGAGATTGGCATTATTACATTTTTGATTTTAAGAGCTTAACATGGCCATTTGAAAGGTTGCTTCACAAATAAGAAACACATCTCACACACTCCATAGGTTGAAATCAAAGGAAGAAAACCATTTCATTACATTCCACAAGGCTTAAGTGTATGGTTTGGAATGAAATTGGAGTATGAATAAGGCTTGAAGGTGGATATCAACTTTGGAAATTTGGAAGAAAAGTGAAAATCAAAAACTCATGAATGGGCCTGGTTCGGGCCTCTAATCCATTGAAACAGAATATAAAAAGGATTTAGAACAGAATTGGAAGGTTCTGGTGATCATTTTCATGGAGGAGCCATTGGAGAGAAGTGAAGAAGCAAGCTTGGAATTGAAAATTCATTTTTGAGAATCAAGAGTTTTCAACCAGAATTGAGCATCAAGAAGCATTCACCATTGATCATTGAACGTTTCTGCAAGGTTTGGAAGAGAATTGAGGCTTGAATCCACTGCAATCCAAGCTCAAAGACAGGTTTTAAATCCTTGAAATCTCTCTCTGTTTATGTGTTTTCAATGAACTAGAAGCATGCGGTTAGGTTCTAATCATGATCTAGATGGATTTTGGATAGTTAATTGCAAGTTTAGAGACAATTTAGGGTGGATTCCATTTTCGGTTGAGATTGTGATTTCACGATTCTTGCGTTGTTAGAGCGAATAGATGCTATGGTTGAGTTCCTGGTGAAATTCTGGACAAATTTCATGTAGAGATCGTGGCCATTGGTGGCCTGTAGGTGAAGCTAGGGTTGTGCCAAGGTGGCCGGAAAAGCCACCGGCGATGAACCTTGCGCGCGCTGGTTTGTAGGTTTGAAAGGTAGGAAAGATAATCCTCACCATCCAGTCATGTTGAAAGTGTGACTTGGTCACTCAATCCAAGAGCTCACGCTGAGCCACGTAAGCCCCTTCAAAACGTAGTGTTTTACTTAGTCAGAAGTTCAAGCTTTTGAAGCTTCGCTGGGTGAACCAAACACGCATGAGTTCGAGTCCTGGCGTGTGTGCTTTTTATTTTTCAGTTTGAGAATTGAAGTGAAGATGAGGATTTCGGAGCGTGTGGGCCTTGGTTTCAGTTGCTATCCTCACCCCCATCTCCAGGCCCAACAAGGTTTTACAAGGCAATTGCTTGCTCAACACACCCCTCCCCTGGTTATTTGTTTGAACTAAATTGATGTTCAGATGGGCCTCACGCCCAATTGCTATGTGCACCCCTATTGTGTTGGGCCTAAGCGAAACTAGTTGGAAGGAGTTGCTGAATACACCCTCTGTTCATCTTCTCCCTTTTATTGTTTTATTATTTTTGTGCATTTCATGTTGGTTTGAAAAAAATTAATGAAAAATAGAAAAATAAGTCAATTAATTCCAGATTTTCCCCCCTGATCCATGATCGAATCTAGATATTTGTTGAATAAAAATATTAGGAAAATCATGCATTTTCAATTTTTGTGCAGTTTTTACATTTTATTTGATAATAAAATTGCCATGATTGATACCTCTGTTTGATGATTTTAGTGTGATCACTTGGTGATGATATTTGGCTTGATTTTTTGTGTGTGATTAGCTTAGACATGTATGCTCCCATAGTATTTTTCTAACATTTTTGTGATGAAATTAGGTGTGGTTTTTTAGGTTGAAACTTTAGTTGCTTCCTTTTAGGGTTTAGGTTTAGTACCTTGTAGTGTAGAATTTATTTCTAGGCCTTATTTGATGATTTGATCTCTGGAATTAACATGGTAGAGTCATGATTGACTTAGGTTCCCATAGTTATTTTTGTAGGATTTTACAATTGGTTTTAGTATTTTAGTTAGGATTAACTTTAGTACTAGGTTTTAGGTGATCCTAACTTGCTAACTCAACTAGAATGACTTCTTTAGTTCCCTTAGATTAGGGTGTTGCTTCTCTTGCTCTTGGATGATGATGAAGACATGTGTGGGCTGCTGTGGAATGCATGATAGAGCTTGGACTTGAAGTTTTCTCTCCCTTTGGTGTAGTTTGTTTAGGGTTAAGGATTAGGGTTTTAGGGAGATCTCTTAGAATAGATTTTCTTCCTTCATGAAACATGGAAGATGTTGATCACTTCCATTCCTCCCTATGATGTAAGGTCCCATTGTGAAGGCCCCATCCCTCCTTTGGTAGGATGAGTGGCTCCTCAAAAATTGGTAGAACCTTTGAGGGTTCCTTTCCTTGATGGTGGAGTGCTTAGAGGTGACCTTTGGTCTTCACTTTGCTTCTCCCTATCCCCACTTTGTTCTTGTTAGATGAATCTTTCTCCCTTGCTAGAAGATTGAAGATGCTAGAGGTTGCACTTCCCCTTTGTTTGAAGACTGCCCTTGGAGCTGAAGCTTGAAGATCAAGAAGAACAAGTTGACACTTGTGTGAAGGAGATCAAATTGAGAGCTGAAGCTTGAAGAAGATGAAGAACAAGTTGATACTTGTGTTTGATGCATTGAAAGCTTGAAGAAGCAAGTTGATACTTGCTATTGAAGATGAGAGCCTTGAAGAACAGTTGCAGACTGAGGACTGAACTGCTGTCAGAAGATTGCTTTGCTGTGAGGCTGTGGAAGCTGTTGATTTGCTTTCTTTCCTGTCTGTTTGCTTTCTGTGCAACTGTATTGATGTGACTTGTGTGATTTGCTTGATGAATTATAATAAGTTCATGTTTAGATTGTGTTAAGCTAGGAGCATGATTGCACTAGAGGTTGAGTTGTTCCCTCTGCTTGTATTTTTACTGTATGGCTTTGCTTGCGGGTATTCGGTAGAGCCTTGCTCCCTTGCCTATGTGGTTTGTGTTTTGCTTGATGGCATTTTATTTCTTCTGTATGATTGCAGTTATTCATATCTGGCTTGAGGTTGAGATGAGCTTGTGGAGGCTGATGCCCCAAACACCTTTCCTCCCTCACTTGCATTGCATTGCCCGTGAACTGTGTCCCGTTTTCTGTGACGATTGCTTGAGGAATGCTGAAACTGGCAAGGATGTTTCTTTTATAGAAACGAAGTATGTTGTGGGTTGATATCTTGGCTAGTGCTTCAGCTTTTATCCACTTGGTGAAGTAGTCTACGCCTACTATTAAGTACTTATTCTAGTTCGACCTTACAACGATGGTATTTGACCCCTTGGATGCTGCTTCGAAGCATCTCCTCGCGTCTTCGATGTCCCCTCATAGAGTTGCAACGAGGCCTTTGAAGGTGTAGTATTTCACCTTCAAGTGTACTGTTGAAGGCACGACCACCAACTCGTGCAGAGTTGGTCACCCGAAGATGCACTGGTATAGTGACGGACAATCTATAACCAAGAATTGGACCTTGATTGGCCTAGCCATTTCAGCGGACCTGAAAGTTACAATTAGCTCAATATAATCTCAGAGCTTTGTCACCGACCCATTGAAATCCTGTAGGTCAGAGCTCACGTAGGGAGTCAAATGTGATTCGTCCAGCTGGAGCATGGAAAACAGATGGGAGTACATAATATCAACAAAGCTGCCTTGGTCGACGAGGATTCGCTGAACATCAAAATTTGTAATCTGAGCTCTTATGAGCAGAGGGATGCTGACGCTGGGGGTTCCGTCGAGGAGCTCCTCGCGGTGGAAGCAGATGGGAACAGACTCTCTCAGGCCCTGTCGATGGTGGAGTTTTGGTTCAAGTTGTTGCCGATAAGGTACTCAAATTTCCTTTTGACGAACCCCTACCGTCACTTTGTTAAAACGTCCTCCGGAGATGACCATGGCGGAGGAAAACCTTTCCCACAGGCTGTGTGTGGCAAAATATAGAGGGGCGTTGAGCTCCTCGGGGATGTAGAAATCTTCAGGTCGTGAGATGCTCATAGCAACCTGGAGGTTGGCTTCCTAGGAGGAAAGCACTACTTCCTCGACCTTCTGGGATTCCTGGGCGTCTGGTCGAGGAGCGTCCTTTCGTTTGGAGAACTACTTCAAATGCCCGTCCCTGATAAGTATCTCTATGGCATCCTTCAGGTGGACGCAGTCTTCAGTCATATGGTTGTGGCTCTTGTGGAACCGGCAATATTTAGACTTATCAGTGTTGGTTTTGGACGGTATCTGCTTTGGGAACCAGACTCCTGCCTGTCGGAATTCTGAGTTGGCGCACTCAGTGAGGATCTTTTCCCTTGAAACTATCAGGGGAGTGTATTCGTGGAACCGGCCGGAGGATCCCTTGTTGTCCCGAGGCTCGCGAGGACGGCCTTCTCGTCTTTTATCTCCCCTACAGGATGTCGAGGGCTCGTCAGACCTAGATGGTCGAGAGTTCTCCCTGTGCCTGGAATCACGGGCAGAGCTGGCAACCTCCTTCTCTTCATACTGAATGTACGCTTGTGCTTTTAGGAGGAAGGTATCCAGCTTTGCCGGGGGCCGGATTCCTACGGCTTTAGCAAATTCGTTGCAGGGACGAAGCCTGCGCTCGAGCATAAACTTTTTCATGTCATCGGTTGTAGAAACCTGTACGGCCTCCTTGTTGAACCTTTCAATGTAGGCTCGCAGAGGTTCATCTCTCCCTTAAATGATGGCCTCAAGGGAGGCTTTGGTCTTTGGATAGCGGCGAGAGGCCGTGAAGTGTCTGGAGAAGAGTCTCCCTAGTTGTCTCCATGAGGTGATGGAGTCGTCAGGAATCTCTTTGTACCAGGTCATTGCCCCCTTCCTAAGTGTGGTCGGGAATAACCTGCATTTGATAGCGCCCCGGACGCCACGATAATCGAGCAGCGCATCGATATTTTTGATGTGCTCGTCGGGGTCAGTTGTTCCGTCGTATGTCCCTAGAGAGGGGGGCTTCTCTAGTCCCTTTGACAGACACATGGCCATGATATCTTGGGACAATGGGTTGCGAGGCTCGTCATCACTGCTGCTGGTCCAAAATGGGGAGCGGGCGTCCCGTATGTATGTAGGATGGCGTTCTCGTCGAAGAGACGGGGTTCACGCTCGAACCTTGGATCTGGGCGGAGGTGAGCGTTGGAACTCTGCTCGGTGGCCTCTTATGGTCCTGTTGGGTTATGGGGAAAGAGGGTTCCAAGGAGATATGTGGTCGCGTTTGCAGATGGTCAGGGTCTCTAGCTCTAGAGGTGTCTGAAGGTTCCTCTCGCGTCGAGGTGGGGGACTCCGTGATCGCTGATGCTCCTTCCACGATGGAGGGGATCTTGGACAACTGGACTCTTCCAACGCTCCGATCCTCATGTTCTGGTTGAGGATTAGGTGGTTGGTCTTGTTAAAAACCTCGAGGAGGACCTCCATGATCGGGTTGACGCTGGGCGAAACTGGAACTGACAGGTGTTGCGGGACAAGCGGGACTTCATTGTGATCTACGCGAGCAGGGGATGGGGAAGTTGTGGCTCCGTGCCTTTGTCGGAGGACGTCTCTGCCATGAGAGGTGGTTGCCCCATCAACATCAGTCTTGCTGACGTGGAGGAAAGCAGAGTTACGAGCATCAAGATTGTTGTCACGGGCAACCATGATCAGAAATTTGAAGAATTGTTTTAGTGTTGTATTTACGAAGAGAGAAAAGACGAGGATAACAAGTTTCTCACAGACGGCGCCACTGATCTTATCAGTTGATCAGAACCTGAGGTGGGCCGAAGACAAACATTTGTGGTGCTGTGTGAAAGAGGAGGAGGGGGTGTACCTACAAGGCACTCTGATGCTAAAATAAGAAAACGAGCAAGAGAGAGAGAAGGTACATAATATGAGTGTTTTGGGGTGAATATTGGATTCCTGATCCTCTCAAGTGAGAGGGTTTTTATAGTTTCCCCAGCGCTTTCCCATTGGTCCCTATTTTCGGGGCGAGATAACCGTTTCTTGAAAAATAGGTAACTGCCAGAACTAGCCGTTGGGACGGGAAGATGTGCCCAAAACTAGTCGTTGCCATGGGAAGAGGTGTAACACCCCACTTCCCAAATTAAATAAAATATAAACATTATAAATAAACATCAGAGTTTTCCCCAAAATAGTGGGATATCACATCACCAAATTTTTATAAAAATACTTTATTAATTATTCTAAAAAATAATACAGCGGAAAACATTATTCCAACATTCTCGGTCATCCGCCAAATTTCGTAAAATCTTTATTATTATAATTCACAAAAAAAAAGTGATACGTCACAGGATTACAACAAGTTTGACATAAAACAATTAAAACACCCATATCCCGTGTTACGTATCAGAGCATCCTAGACTCGACTGGCACACCACCATCCAAGCTATCTAAGTACCTGGATTATCTGTACTTCCGGAGAAGCACAGACACAACAACAACCAAGGGGTGAGAAAACATGATCAAAAATATATTGGTAATGTAATACATGTAAACAAGGTAGTAAAACACACCAACACACCAATATTCACCCCAACAACTCCATATAACGAACCTACTGTTCAAATTACAATATAACATATTATAATGCAAATATGCAACTCAACACCATGCATGCGGTACCGACTCATTGGTTCATTCAATTGAACCTGGATAGATCACTTACGCTCCTCCTGAGACATGATCTATCCCCCACCATTCTCCACCAAGGAGTACGGATGAATCACTTACGCTCCTCCTGAGACATGATTCATCCCACCAAAACACCATGATATGCACACACCAATGCATAACTATCATATTTAGGCACACTAAGTGCACACGATCCTCCTGATCATATCATCATACATCAATGCATATATGTGTAGATATATTACACCAACACCATATAAATCAATCAGATAGTAAATAAATTCATACTATAACACCATATATAACCACATCCCAACACCCGGGAACACACGATCCTACTGATCACTACATACATATACGTTAACCAATTGTTCACCAACAATATCAAGGAAAACGAGTACCATCACCAAGTAAACAAGTTCATACTTTATCACCAAGATATAAACACGTCCCACCACTCGGGAATACACGATCCTACTGATCACTACACCATGCTCCGCATGATTCATACACCAACTAATTATCCATTTAAATAATTAGTAACGGAAATCACATACTATCACCGAGTACTCACTCTATAACACTCAATCATCTCCCCTATGATCAACAAAGTCCAAGGGCACTACACTCTTAGCGCACACAATATAACAGCATAGAAAAACCCCATTCTGCTACGCTCGCTACACCCTCGCTAGGAGAGCTCCCAACGAATGCTCGCTACCTGTTCGCTTAGCGAACCTCCTCGCGAAGGCAAACAGAACCTACTAGACTCACTCGCTACCTCACTCGCTAGGCGAGCACCTAGCGAACGCTCGCTGCCTTCTCGCTAAGCGAAGTGCTAGCGAGTTGCCTGCGACTTCTCAAGTTCTCACAGTTCAGAATTCTCACTCTTCTCTGATTCAAGCCTATTCTATAACATCCACTTCCTATACTATCCGTATTACGACCAATGCATATTAGGCTTATCAATCTTCCTATAATTCTACTCCAGATCAACATTACGGCACACTACTGACACTTTAGAGTTACTCTGGACCTTACTCAAACCAAACCAACACCAACAGTCAATCAACAATGGCAACATCAAACATCCGTACATCATCATATACATATTATTCCAAAGTCATCACTTAAACAATCTATCGACACATCAAAAAGGTCACACAGAACTTTCCTAAAACCGTAAACCCAACCTATACGCCAAATTAACCAAAAACAACAATTCACCAACACTCAACATATTTCAATCCATCAACATCAATATAACTCAACAATCAATAGCATGTCAATATAAAACTTCATCAACGATACATTCCTACGGGGTTAAGGAATCCCCACTACCCTATACATGTATATACCATTCCCAATCAAGTTTCTCCCCCCTTACCTTGTTAATCGGTTGATCGATGAAATTCTTCCTGGATTTAGTCTCTTGGCCTCCTCTTTTCTTTCCGTTCTTCGTTCCCTTTTTCCTTCGTTCTTCTCACTTCTCTCGTTCTTTCCTCTTCTCTCTTTCTATCGCTCTTTCTCTCTTCCATCTTTTTATCGTGTTATTTTCTCTAATACTTCCCCCATCCCTTCATATTCTATTTTCCTTTTTATTTCCTATCCCAATAATAATAATAACTAATAAAAATAATATAATAATAATAATAATAATAATAATAACTAATAAAAATAACATAATAATAATAATAATAATAATAATAATAATAATAATATTATTATTATTATTATTATTATTATTATTATTATTATTATTATTATTATCACACCAATTTCCCACGATCTTTGGTAATCCCTTTTCTCTCTATTCCAACTTTTCTAATATCTCCTTGCTACCCCTTCATATTTCCTTCCTCACGGTTTCTATCATGACTTTTCATATTTCCATTCTAACTTCCCAATAACCCTTCCACCTCTTATTTTACTTATTTCAACCACTAATATTCCCAATAATAATTCTAATATAATAATTATAATAATCATTATAATAATAATAATAATAATATAATATAATACTATTATAATATTATAGTAATATTCAACATAATAATAATAATAGTAATACACCCAACAATAATTATAATTATAATAATAATAATACTAATGATAATAATAACAATTATATTAATACTAATAATAAAATAATATGAATAATAATAATCTTAATATTAATAATACTAATATAATATTACTAATATTAATAATACTAATCATAATAATACTATTAATAATAATAATAATAATAATAATAATATTATTATCTCACCAAAATAATAATAATAATAATAATAATAATAATAATAATAATAGTAATAATATTATTATCTCACCAAAATAATAATAATATTAATAATACTAATAAATATAATAATATATAATAATAATACCCCCACCAATATTATTATTATTCATTATATTATCATATTCACACCGAAAATCATAATAATATAATAACTATATTAATAATAATATTATATTCTCCATATTAATAATATTACTACAAATATTAATAATAATCATAAATATAATAATAATAATAATAATAATAATAATAATAATAATAATAATATTAATACCACCACCAATATTACTATTATTTCTTATATTATTATAAACTCACCAAATTACCACCAATGATCTCCTATCTCAGGGACACCCACCAAACATCATCAAATACACCCTACCAAAGGGCACATCAACATATAATATTTAAAATAATAATAAAATGACTAAATAATTAAAATGAGTGTTACAACTCTCCCCCACTTTAATTATTTTCGTCCTCGAAAATTATCTGATGGAAATAATTCCGGATACGCTCCCCGCATCTTTTATTCTAATTCTCAGGTCACACTGCCTTCTGCAGCACCTCCCCATACTACTTTCACCAAAGATATCTCCTCCCTTCGGAGTTGTTCCTCGCTCGCCAAAACGAACTAGCTATGCCTCAACAATCGGAATATTTTTCACTTGTACATCATCCACCTGGTTCAATGTACTTTCTCGACTAAGACACATGAAACATATCATGCCAATTCACAGCGACAATAGAAAAACAGTCTAACATGTTACTCCTCCCATGCCTCCGCTGCGCCACTCTGATACAACTACAGAACACGTGCGAACTTCTGAGATTTCGAAGCTCGACCAACACCAGTCACCGGCGTGACCCTCAAAATACATATTGCCTCGGATCCTCTCGATCTTCTCAGCCATCTCAAGCATAATCTTCAAGTCTGAGTACAACACTCTTACTCGATTTATTTCAACACAGGAGAGTCCTACACTCCCTATCTCACCAAGCCACATATAGTGCCATTCCGACACTAGGATGGTAACCGTTATTATAGGTAACTCAATCAACGATAATTAATCATCCCACGCTCCACCTTGATCCGACACCCAAACTCTCACCAATTCTCTACAGACTCAATAGTCCTCTCTGACTGACCATCAGTTTGCGGATGATAGGTCGAACTCAGCTTCAACTTAGTACCCGAAGCTTCCTGTAAGCCCCTCCAAAATCTCAATATAAACCTCAAATTTCCATCTGACACAATATTCGTCAGTATCTCATCCAACTTCACCACTTTCTCAATATGCATCTCGTATATCCTCAACACGGAATAGTTAATCCACTCCTAACAATTCAAATTAAAATTATGTCTTTACAAATTCTTTGGAAATCTCAACACCAATTTCGTGAAAATACTACCTGATTTCCACTCTAGAATATTTAACGACTACATCAGACTCAACAGTCTCTGATGTTCACTCTTCGAATTCCAACAATTTTAACTAGCATATTCCACCTCTCCTTATCCATGGTCTCAAAAACAATCTACTCAAGTTCGGTTACTTCTTCATAGCACCGAGATGGATACTCCATCTACCTCAATGTATTTCTTCACGAGTACTCCTACTCCCTTCAACAACATCTGATATACATACTCTATCATAACACCTCGTGGTATTATTTCCACAAACCCGACAATCCACTCTTCGACTCTAATTTATCAATTTCAACTAATTCACTATTCAACCCAGATTTCTGACTTTCTCGATTCTTCTCAAGGATATCACTAGTCAGATCTTAATAATAAAAGCTTAACTCCATAAGAAGTATCCTTACTCACAAAACGCATATTATGAAATTTCTCAATCAGTTCTAACTCTTTTCACCATCATCTTCGGTATATGCAAATATTTCTAACTCACTGCATCATCTACCATGTCCGCTTTACCCGAATGGTAATTCAACTCGAAGTCGTACTCTTTTCGAAGTCCCAATTATTTCCTATGCCTCATATTTGTCTTATTCAAATTAAACAAACACCTTAAACTCTTAAGATCACCAAACATCTCCGATCTCAGTCTAAACTTTTGAAGACTCCGACTCCAGTACAATCACAATAGTAACCAACTCTAAATCACTGGTCGGATGATTTCTCTTATACACTTCAAGTTGCCTTTTGCATAATTGAAACTCGCTGAAGTTGTCTTTAGCAAATCCCCTAATTATATCAACAAGCATCACAAACACCACAATTAGTTCTATCGGATTCGGCAGAACTTTCCTTACGGAAGTATATCACCGCTCTTTTTCCAACACTGATAACTCCAGTTCCTTATGCTCAACATAATCCTCTATACGCTTCGAATACCTTAAAATATCATTTATTAACACAACCATTGCCTTATATAAATAATTAAAGAAGATCCCATGCCAAGTGGACAAACAAGTTGTGAGTTATAGCGGGAACACATACCGTACCGCCCGTCCTTACCACAAAATTCAAACACACTTCATCAATAAATAGCTTAAATCTATGTCAATACTTCACCATCTCATAGATAATTTGAATAGCTTTCCAACGCTTCGAACCGCGCGTCATTCCGAGTTACGGTTCTCCCGATACGGCAAAAACACCAGAATAACATTTTCTGCCCAGGACCCCTTCGCCAGGCGAACACCGCAGCGAATATGGACGTTCGCCAGTATGCTCGCCAGGCGAACATGACAGCCCCAAAATCCTCTTTTCGACCGTTACCCGACTTCCGAGTGTCCGATTTCGATTCCGTAAAAAGCTGCGATCTCGGAATTTAACGTACAACAACAATTTTATACTTAGGAAGCCATCCAACACATTTTAAATCTATGAATAATTTAAAACTCAATTACTTCCAATCTCAACAGCAGATCTTTGAGCCTCCTAATACGATAGAACTTTTGACCTTCATCCCATCCACCACAAGAACTCTACTCGAGATCACATGACCGAGGGACTCACATCCCTCGATCAATTGTTCCATCAAATCATTAACTCTTGGAAGCGAACACCTATCCTTGATAGTCACCCTGTTCACTTATCTATAGTTCACCCAAAGCTTCACAAAACCTTCTATCTGTCTAACCAACAAAATTGGTGCACATTACGGTAGCACACTCAAACAAAAGAACCTCTCTCCTTGAAGGTCTTCAAGTTGACTCTTCAACTTCTCCAATCCCAACGAAAACACACCATATGGAGTCACTAATATCGGACTCGTTCCAACAACAAAGTCAACGTGTGAGCTTTACTTCACACTCTGATAGTAAATCACCTACCTCATCCGGAAACCTCCGGCAATCGCAATTAATTGACAAATCCCAATTTTTCTCACTTTCCTTCTCATTCCAAGTTTCAGTCAAAATAGACACTTCAACACCGTCTTACGCCAAATTCCTCAAAATAATCCCTTAAGCACTTAGCTTAACTCAAGACTATACACTGCTCACGCCACCCAAGCTTGCAAGATACGTCTATCCCATCCAACACAATCCCGTCCACTATTAACAAGAGATTAAGGGTGATCAGTTCCTCAATTTGTTAATAGACAGCCGAAATCATGATGGGGTACAAACCATCTTTACCAAACTATAATATCACTCCTCAACACACTAAGCCACCACACTGTAGCTTTTCGGAGAAATACAACTTCTCCCCCACTGGAATCATTCCACTTCTACCAATGAAGTTAACCAACAACATGTACCGACAGTGTTTTTACACACATGTCGCATACCAGGAAACAATAACACTAGACAACATTGGCCGGACGGACCGACCTGCTCTAATACCAATTGTAACACCCCACTTCCCAAATTAAATAAAATATAAACATTATAAATAAACATCAGAGTTTTCCCCAAAATAGTGGGATATCACATCACCAAATTTTTATAAAAATACTTTATTAATTATTCTCAAAAATAATACAGCGGAAAACATTATTCCAACATTCTCGGTCATCCGCCAAATTTCGTAAAATCTTTATTATTATAATTCACAAAAAAAAAGTGATACGTAACACGGGATATGGGTGTTTTAATTGTTTTATGTCAAACTTGTTGTAATCCTGTGACGTATCACTTTTTTTTTGTGAATTATAATAATAAAGATTTTACGAAATTTGACGGATGACCGAGAATGTTGGAATAATGTTTTCCGCTGTATTATTTTTGAGAATAATTAATAAAGTATTTTTATAAAAATTTGGTGATGTGATATCCCACTATTTTGGGGAAAACTCTGATGTTTATTTATATTGTTTATATTTTATTTAATTTGGGAAGTGGGGTGTTACAAGAGGCGTAGTAACAGGCACAAGCATCTTGGTTGTTCCTGGATGGTAGAACTGTGCATGATGGGCAGAGACTGACGATGATAAGTGTCGCGACCAAGGGTAAATTAGTCAGCCTCCCTTGTTGGAGGGGCAGAAAGGTAAATTCTCCTCAAAATGGTTGGACCTAGGCAATTGGGTCGTTCTGGGAGCATAAGTGGATTGGGCCATTGGTCGGTAAAATAAAAAGTGTATTATTCGGCCGATTGTAGTTAAAATAGGAGTTTTATCCCCAGTATCGATCTCAAGGACTGCGTAAGACAATACAAGCTTTATGGTAATTCAATCAAACAAAATCAATTAGGGGTTTTGAAAATGATTTTACTATTAAAAATTTCAATACTAAAAATAAGGCAAAATATAGAATAAGATTCTAACAGATATGAGAGCACACTAGGGGTAGTGTATGAATTGCCTTGTAACGATATCAATCCTTATTTCAAAGACATAACTCAAATTTTATCAAGTTCTTGAATGCAAATTTGTTTACTTCTAAATCCTTAGTGAGAAATCCTCTTAATCACAAAACATAATTACTATGTCCATAGGCAATTAGTTTAAAATCAAGCATTGAAAATAATGTTAACAGTGTTCTAAGTGCAACAGGGTATTCCTAGTCCTAGGTAATATCTACTAAAGCATTATCGATCAAATTGCGTTAACGATGGTTTATCCGACCTAAGGTTAACCGTAAATCTAAATCAATTTGTCTGATTGAAAAAGCAGTAAGAATAATGAACGATAAAACTTGATTAAAAATAAGCACTTATGTCATTCAAATA